>CAWUFW010003774.1:0-600000 GCA_963921515.1 Calotriton arnoldi
TGCAAAGTCAGCGCGCTCTCAGTAACACACACGACTCCGTATAGATGCCCAAACACCGTTTAATCCACAACGCGTTTCGGTTCCAAAGAACCTTGATCACGTGAATTTTACACCAAATCAGAGGGACTCAAATAGTTCATAGTATAAACAGTGAAAAAGGACAAGTGAGCAATAATCATAGCGGACATGTTGGAATGGCACAGAAGTCCTGAAAAGTATACAAAACTTAATACAGTCGAGTTTAAAAATATGTACATCTATGTGTCACATGTTAAATACATTTTACATAGTGTATGAGAAAACAAAAATCATTGTGCCAGAACGAGCCCTAGGTATCAGTACCTGTTATCAGCTCCAAGTAATGATCGGCGTGTAAACAAAACTTTATTGCTGCCCTAATTGCAGACAAAAAGTAAAAATAAGTATACATAATGTTACTGCATATTAAATGAATGCTAATCCAAGTGGACAACATCCTCCTTCTGACACCGCAGCCCCATCAAAACAATCTGTGCCCTGTAACAGTGCTAACTCTAAATGCCAAGATTCATAGGCACATTATCATGGACAAGTGTCCTAGGCAAAGACAACACTACTGATCACATAACGGGCAAGTGCCCGAAAATTCCAATTTGAATGTGCAAAACATATCAAACACTCCAAACAAAAGTCATACTATACTTGACGGTGGAGACAGAGCCCTGTCTCCATCTTTCCACTGCTCTTATGTCCATTAAAAGTCTCTCTTAAGTGCAGAAGTGCCTCGATAAAATGAGGGAAGAAAGGGTAGGCGGCCCGTGCAGGTGTGTACGGGTGAGTGGGCCCCTTCCTTCTTCCTATCTGAAAACAAGAACAAAGAACACTGAATTAAAAAGAGTGTGGATACACAATTCCACCTCAACATCATCATCTTACACAACAATAACTACAAATTACAAAGTAGAATTCCAGTTACATTGTTCATGGAGAAAAACTCTGAGGTAGAACAATAAGGAAAGCATATATATTAGGGCAAACTGTCATAAGCAGAATTCAGGCACAATCACCATACCCCCAGGAAAATTGATAAACGCCTCTACAAAAAGTTAAAGAAAAAGTGAGTGAAAAAAGGGGGGGGGAGTGCAAAAGAAGGAGGAAGACAAATAGGACAGAAGGAGGGGAAAAATGGGGGGGGTAGGGTGGGTGAGGGACGTGAAAAGGAGGGGAAAGAGAGGGCGAAAAAGAAGGGGAGGCGGGAGGGGGGAAGATGAAAAGGGAAGGGTAAGGGAAAAAGGAACAAAGAGAGGGGGTATAATGTGGAGAATTTAGTATGGTGGGGTTACTATCGGATCTCGTGGAGTGTGGAGGACCTTACATGCATACTGATTAATCATTAATCCTTCAAGTGTATGGCTAATTCTTCGTCTTGATTAAGTCCTCCAGGGTTCTTTGTTTGAAAATGAATAATCTGTTTGGACTCAATCTGCCTAAGTTTTAAAACCCTATTCCCTCCCGGGGTCCTTTGCTCACCTGTTCTAGGATAAGAAAACTGAGACTATTGGCGTTGGAAAAGTGTCTGTCCTGAAAGTGACGTGCTACAGGATATTTCTGATCGCAATGTATGATGGCTCTATAATGCTCCAATACACGTTTTTTGGCCATCAAAGTAGTAGACCCAATATACCATAATTTACAGGGACATTCGATGGCATAAGTGACAAAAGTAGTACTGCACGTGAGGAATTGTGTTATTTCCTTCCTCACCCCATTGTATTCCACATGATTACAGAATTTACTGTTTCTGCAGGCCTTGCAGTGCCCGCAAGGAAAAAACCTTGCAGGCCATGCAGATTCCTTTCGGGATAGATGGTAATGTCACTGTGCACTAATTGATCTCTCATGCTTTTGCCTCTCCTATAGGTTATATTGGGTCTATTCGGCAGAGTATGACCAATGATGTTATCAGTTTTGAGTATATTCCAATTCTGTGTCAAAATGCGTGTAACATCTTTTGAATCAGAACTGTAAGTCAAGATCATTCTGGTGTTGTCATCTGCACCCCTGGTGTCAGAATCCGATGTATCAGCAATCGTCAATGATCTGTCCATGGCATCAGCCCTCTCTTTGGCTTTTTGAGAACCCACCTAGGATACCCTCTCTCCCTGAAGCGTTCGAACATCAGATCACACTCGAGTTGGTATCCTGCATTGGTATTGCAGTTCCTTTTCGCCCTCAGCAACTCCCCATAGGGGATACTCCATTTGAGTGCCTCTGGGTGGCTGCTGAGGGCATGAAGCACACTATTCCCTGCTGTCAATTTTCTAAACAGTGATGTGTGTACTTTGTTGTGTACAATTTCTACCTTGACATCTAAGTATTCTGTTGCACTATTACTGATGTTGCCACTCAGTTTGATGTTCCGGTTATTGGCATTGAGTTTGTCAATAAAACACTGGGCTTCATGTCGATGTCCCACCCAGATAATGAATAAGTCATCGAGATGTGGGTGAGATCATCTTGCAAATCAGGGTCAGAAAAGATGTCCTCCTCCCATCTTCCCATAAACAGATTTGCGAAGCTGGGAGCAAAGCAAGATCCCATCGCGGTCCCAGTGGTTTGACGGTAAAGTATACCGTTAAACATAAAGATGTTGTTTTTGAGACAATACTCAGTCATCTCCAAAATCATTTTGCTGTGCTCCCGAAATCTGAGTGGTCTAGTCTCAAGATAGTATGCACAAGCCATGAGTCCTTGCTGGTGGTCTATGATGGTATATAGACTGTGTACATCTAGGGTGACAAACCAATGGTCAGTCCCCCACTCCATGTTGTCTATCCTCTTAAGGAAATCTTTAGTATCCCTGATATAACTACGGAGTGTGCTGACATGATCTCTGAGAAAATGATCTACATACTTCGAGATGTGTTCAGCCACACTACCACGTGACGACACAATGGGGCGTCCAGGTGGGTTACAGGGGTCTTTATGGATCTTCGGTAGGAGGTAAAGAACAGGGAGAACTGGATGATCTTTCTTCAAATAACGGAATTCCTCCCACTCTAAAATACCTTTCTCCCTCCACATTAATAGAAGATCCCAGACAGTACTGATGCTGGTGTCGTATTCAGCAGAACTGATGGTCTCATAGTACCTGGTATCCTCCAGTTGTCTATGTGCTTCAACAATGTACATGTCTCTGTCCAAGATGACAACATTGCCACCCTTATCGGCAGGACGGATGACAATGCTGTCATCCTCTGAAAGAGACCTCAATATCTGTCTGTGTTCAAAGTCAAGGTTATTGTAATTGTCATTGACCCTTCTCCTGTTCTGATGTCTGAATTTGTTAAACTCTCTCCCAACCACCTCCTGAAATGTATCGATGTTGTCGTGAGGTAAACTGGGTAAGAATGTGGATTTGGGCTTAAACCCTGAAGAGGATGAGGCGTTCGTCACAATGTCAAACTCAGCTAATCCCTGTGTGGTACCAATATTGGGGTCATGCCCTTCACCCTCATGTTCCAATTCGATCATAGTGATCAAGGTGTCAATATCACCTATAACAAGATCAGTTTGGTCTGTTAAGTTACCGGTATCGGTGGCCCTGTTGTTTTCGGTCCCCTTGAGTGAGTGAAACTTTTTCAATTTTAATTTACGTACAAACTTAAAAAGGTCAATTCTAGCACCTGTATAATCAAAGGGATAAGAGGGACAAAACGAGAAACCAAGGCATAAGGTACGTTTTTCAACATCACTAATGGGTCTTTTGGAGAGATTGATAATAGTTCTATTAACCATATTCATATCCATTAGAAGGCTTTTCTGGCACGCGTTTGCTTGTTTCCCATGCCGCCACGTCCCCTGCCTTTTCTGCCAGCGTTGTCGAATTCTTGCTCGTCTGTTCTCCGCTTCCTCGGCCCCTGCCCTGACCTCGGCCTTTCTGGCCCCTTGTTTTTGGGATCGGGGTTTCCCTTGTGGTCTGTCGACCCCGTCGAAGGGTCCGATATTCGTCTAAAAAAGTCTTTTTGCGTGTGCCTCGTTCTTCCATGCCTACATTGCTCAGTGACACATCCGATTCACTCTCACTGATTGTTGACCCTTCAGTATTCATAGGTTCCATATTGTCTGTGGTAGTGTCCTCCACTGCGGCATGCTGAGTATAGAGATGGTCATATTTTCTGCTAAACGTCAAGATTCTGCCACTATCATAATCACCATAGTCGCGGTCGAGCTTTCTTTGCTTGCGAACCTTAATATCATCCTCGTATTTCTTGAGGCGATCCTTCATACTCACGAGATATTTACTCAATGTCTCTTTCTCAACCTGCTTAGTAAGGTCCTCTGTAAGTTCTCTGATTTGCTCCAAAATCTTTTCGCGATCTAGCCACGCGTACTTAATCAAAATTTCCAGCATTCTTTTAGAGCTTAGAGAAGAGTTCTCAGACCACTCCTCGAGCATTTTAGGATTGGGGGTCTCATATGTGGGCGTCGTAAAGATTCTCAGACCTCTCGGTATCATAGCTTGATCCACATAATTCTGAAGTGATATTGCCTCCCACCACTTAGAAGTTTCTGCCCTCCTAAGTTTCTCCAGTCTGCGTAATTTATCCTCAGCTGGTTGTGCATGATTATTAGTGATGCCAGTTCTGCTAATTGGCATTGTTTTCCTTGTGAAAATGGCCCGTGCTGCTTCCCTCCGTTCTTCCTCCTCCTCCATGTTGCACTAAATAAACGGTGAAAGCGTACTCGGAACACGGAGCCCGTGTGTTACCCCTATAAATGTCAGGTTCTCTCTGCTAAACCACTTCAGACCCGGAATGCATTCGCGGGTATTCTAAGGAACGTCTGGACAAGTTCTTTGTTCTTGTTTTCAGATAGGAAGAAGGAAGGGGCCCACTCACCCGTACACACCTGCACGGGCCGCCTACCCTTTCTTCCCTCATTTTATCGAGGCACTTCTGCACTTAAGAGAGACTTTTAATGGGCATAAGAGCAGTGGAAAGATGGAGACAGGGCTCTGTCTCCACCGTCAAGTATAGTATGACTTTTGTTTGGAGTGTTTGATATGTTTTGCACATTCAAATTGGAATTTTCGGGCACTTGCCCGTTATGTGATCAGTAGTGTTGTCTTTGCCTAGGACACTTGTCCATGATAATGTGCCTATGAATCTTGGCATTTACGAGTTAGCACTGTTACAGGGCACAGATTGTTTTGATGGGGCTGCGGTGTCAGAAGGAGGATGTTGTCCACTTGGATTAGCATTCATTTAATATGCAGTAACATTATGTATACTTATTTTTACTTTTTGTCTGCAATTAGGGCAGCAATAAAGTTTTGTTTACACGCCGATCATTACTTGGCGCTGATAACAGGTACTGATACCTAGGGCTCGTTCTGGCACAATGATTTTTGTTTTCTCATACACTATGTAAAATGTATTTAACATGTGACACATAGATGTACATATTTTTAAACTCGACTGCATTAAGTTTTGTATACTTTTCAGGACTTCTGTGCCATTCCAACATGTCCGCTATGATTATTGCTCACTTGTCCTTTTTCACTGTTTATACTATGAACTATTTGAGTCCCTCTGATTTGGTGTAAAATTCACGTGATCAAGGTTCTTTGGAACCGAAACGCGTTGTGGATTAAACGGTGTTTGGGCATCTATACGGAGTCGTGTGTGTTACTGAGAGCGCGCTGACTTTGCAACTGTAGGATATATATATATATATATATATTCACTGAAAAAACCATAGGTTTTAGGGACAGTTATAGTTAGTTGGACATTTCACTCGTACAAAACCATAGAAATTCCCCCGTTATAGTTAGTTCAGCTAACTATAACTCGCGCCCCCGCAATGCACTGCTGATGACGTCACATATTACATCACTCATGACATGGTCAGTGACATCACTGATGACATCACTGATGACATCTCAAATGACATCATCCAGTGACTGTGTGTTTCTGTAAAGTTTAAATATGTTTAATATATATTGGGAAAGGCGTATTGAAGAATGAGTGGGTGTATAAGTGTCTGAATGGATGATTTAGTACGTGAGTGACTGACTCTACAAGTGAGTGATTAAATGTATCTTATTGAATGCATAGGTTAGTGACTAAACTGTGTGAATGTCTGTATCCGTCTGTCTGTTGGTTTGTAAGCGGCTGCATGGCTTTCTGAATAGCTACATGAGTGTCTACATGGGTTATTGATTGATTGTCTGAGTATCTGTATGGGTGCCTGAGTGTTTGTGTGGGTGGGGTGTGTGTGACTCTGTGCATAGATGTGTGAGTTGGTGATTCACTGGGTGCATGGTTTCAAGAGTGCATCTGTGATGGACTGTATGGGTGGGTGAGTGTGTGTATGGGTGTGTTAGTGATTGAATGTATATCTCAGAGGTACATGTGTGAGTAACTACATATGTGAAAGGCAGTATATATGTGTGTTGGAGTATATAAATGGCTATAAGTGAGAGTGTGTGATTGTGAGAGTGGCTGTATGGATGAGTGTGTACTTGTATCAGTGATTGTATAAGAGTGTAAGAATGTGCTAGTATTTGTATGAGTAAGTGAGCTGGTGTGTGTATAACTGTATAGGTGAGTAAATGGGTGTGTGATTAAGTTTTTTGCATGACTGACTAGGTGTGTGAGTACCTCTATGGATGAGTGGCGGTGTGTGAGTGTTTATATAGGTGTATGAGTGCATATGATAGTCCTGTACTGAGTGACTAAGTATGAGTGACTGTACGGGTGAGTGAGTGGATGTGTGTGTAGACCTAAGAATCAGTGAGTGGGTATGTAGTTTTTGGTGTGGGAGTGTCTATGGTTTTGAGAATGGCAGTCTGTAATTTAGAGTGGGTGTATCAAAAGTTATATTAGGGTGTGAGAAGATGCATGAAATTATCACATGGATGATGTCATCAGTGATGTCATTTGAGATGTCATCAGTGATGTCATCAGTGATGTCACTGACCATGTCATGAGTGATGTAATATGTGACGTCATCAGCAGTGCATTGCGGGGGCGCGAGTTATAGTTCGCTGAACTAACTATAACGGGGGAATTTCTATGGTTTTGTACGAGTGAAATGTCCAACTAACTATAACTGTCCCTAAAACCTATGGTTTTTTCAGTGAATTTTCAAAGGTTTTTTAAATGCTAATTTCTAACTATAACGTGTCTGAAACCTATGGTTTTTTCAGTGAATTTCAAAGGTTTTTTAAATGCTAATTTCTAACTATAACGTGCCTGAAACCTATGATTTTTAAGTGAATTTCAAAGGTTTTTTAAATGCTAGTTTCTAACTATGCCTACAGAGGTAGGACATGTGAAGAAAGAAGAAAAAACGCACAGAAAGAAGCAAAAGATGTGCAGAAAGAACCAACAGAGGAGCAGAAAGAGGCCTTGTTGCAAAATCATCCTGTGCCCACAACTTTTTCAGACGGGTACTGGTGGTAACTGACTCTGACTAACCAGAGCCAGTGCTATGCTAAAAGACACTTAGAATACAGTGAAAACACCTACATACACTAGGGAACACTATGCGTTGGGGTACCCCTGTGATTAGCATGACCTCCTCTGCAAGTCCCTAGTACATAATAGGGCAGGGGATTAAAACTACCTCTTAAAACGCAGCTACAGGGCGCGTTTGCACAGTGGTGAAGGGAGGGGGCCTTAGGTGACATGTGTGCAAACGCACCCCGTGGCGCGTTTTAAGTTGCGGGATTAAGTCCCCTTGAATTCTGAGGGTCCCTGGGGCCCAACTAGCCCCCAGGTACCTACAGTTAGTACCACAGAGCTGAGTTGCAGAGAGGCGTTCCGAGGCCACGCACCTTTTTTCACCTCTCTGCAACGCAACTCTGTTGTGCTTACTGAAGGTACCTGGTGGGCTAGTTGGCCCCCATTGTCCCTCAGGATTCAAAGGGAATTAATTCCCCAACTTAAAACGCACCACAGGGCGTGTTTGCGCACATGTCACCTGAGGCCCCCCCCTCCCTTCACCACTGTGCAAACGCGCCCCGTGGTGCGTTTTAAGTTGGGGGATTAGGTCACTTTGAATCCTGAGGGTCCCTGGGGCCCAACTAGCCCACTAGGTACTTCCAGTAAGCACCACAGGCCTGCGTTGCAACGCCTGTAACAAATTGTGCAGTTGTGTTTAGGTAGTGAAAAGGGTCGTGCTGGGGGTAGTGTTTTAGGGTTTAGGGTAGTGCAGTGGTGTTTGTGTAGTGTAGGGGGTCATGCTGGGGGTAGATTTAGGGTTTAGGGTAGTGCAGTGGTGTTTGGGTAGTGTAGGGAGTCGTGCTGGGGGAGTGTTTTAGGGTTTAGGGTAGTGCAGTGGTGTTTGGGTAGTGTAGGGGGTCGTGCTGGGGGTAGTGATTTAGGGTAGTGCAGTGGTGTTTGGGTAGTGTAGGGGGTACTGCTGGGGGTAGTGTTTTAGGGTTTAGGTTAGTGCAGTGGTGTTTGGGTAGTGTAGGGGTACTGCTGGGGGTAGTGTTTTAGGGTTTAGGGTAGTGCAGTGGTGTTTGTGTAGTGTAGGGGGTAGTGTTTTAGGGTTTAGGGTAGTGCAGTGGTGTTTGTGTAGTGTAGGAGGTCGTGTTTTAGGGTTTAGGGTAATGCAGTGGTCTTTGGGTAGTGTAGGGAGTCATGCGGGGTAGTGTTTTAGGGTTTAGGGTAGTGTAGGGGGTCATGCGGGGGGTAGTGTTTTAGGGATTAGGGTAGTGCATTGGTGTTTGGGTAGTGTAGGGGGTCATGCGGGGGGTAGTGTTTTAGGGTTTAGGGCAGTGCAGTGGTGTTTGGGTAGTGTAGGGGGTCGTGCTGGGGGAGTGTTTTAGGGTTTAGGGCAGTGCAGTGGTGTTCGGGTAGTGTAGGGGGTCATGCTGGGGGAGTGTTTTAGGGTTTAGGGCAGTGCAGTGGTGTTCGGGTAGTGTAGGGGGTCGTGCTGGGGGGAGTGTTTGAGGGTTTAGGGCAGTGCAGTCGTGTTCGGGTAGTGTAGGGGGTTGTGCTGGGGGTAGTATTTTAGGGTTTAGGGTAGTGCAGTGGTGTTCGGGTAGTGTAGGGGATCGTGCTGGGGGTAGTGTTCTAGGGTTTAGGGCAGTACAGTGGTGTTTGGGCAGTGTAGGGGGTAATGCTGGGGTGGTGTTTTAGGGTTTAGGGCAGTGCAGTGGTGTTCGGGCAGTGTAGGGGGTCGTGCTGGGGGTGGTGTTTCAGGGTTTAGGGCAGTGCAGTGGTGTTCGGGCAGTGTAGGGGTGGTGTTTCAGGGTTTAGGGCAGTGCAGTGGTGTTCGGGCAGTGTAGGGGGTCGTGCAGGGGGTGGTGTTTCAGGGTTTAGGGCAGTGGTGTTCGGGCAGTGTAGGGGGTCGTGCTGGGGGTGGTGTTTCAGGGTTTGGGGCAGTGCAGTGGTGTTCGAGCAGTAAAGGGGTCGTGCTGGGGGTGGTGTTTCAGGGTTTAGGGCAGTGCAGTGGTGTTCGGGCAGTGTAGGGGGCGGTGCAGGGGGTGGTGTTTCAGGGTTTAGGGCAGTGCAGTGGTGTTCGGGCAGTGTAGGGGGTGCTGCAGGGGGTGGTGTTTCAGGGTTTAGGGCAGTGCAGTGGTGTTCGGGCAGTGTAGGGGGTCATGCAGGGGGTGGTATTTCAGGGTTTAGGGCAGTGCAGTGGTGTTCGGGCAGTGTAGGGGGTCGTGCTGGGGCTGGTATTTCAGGGTTTAGGGCAGTGCAGTGGTGTTCGGGCAGTGTAGGGGGTCGTGCTGGGGCTGGTGTTTCAGGGTTTAGGGCAGTGCAGTGGTGTTCGGGCAGTGTAGGGGGTCGTGCTGTGGCTGGTGTTTCAGGGTTTAGGGCAGTGCAGTGGTGTTCGGGCAGTGTAGGTGGTCGTGCTGGGGCTGGTGTTTCAGGGTTTAGGGCAGTGCAGTGGTGTTCGGGCAGTGTAGGGGTCATGCTGGGGCTGGTGTTTCAGGGTTTAGGGCAGTGCAGTGGTGTTCGGGCAGTGTAGGGGGTCTTGCTGGGGCTGGTGTTTCAGATTCTAGGGCAGTGCAGTGGTGTTCGGGCAGTGTAGGGGGTCTTGCTGGGGCTGGTGTTTCAGGGTTTAGGGCAGTGCAGTGGTGTTTGGGCAGTGTAGGGGGTCATGCTGGGGCTAGTGTTTCAGGATTTAGGGCAGAGCAATGGTGTTCAGGCAGTGTAGGGGTTTTTGCTGGGGTTGATATTTCATGGTTTAGGGCAGTGCAGTGGTGTTCGGGCAGTGTAGGGGGTCGTGCTGGGGGTGGTGTTTCAGGGTAGTGCAGTGGTGTTCCGGCAGTGTAGGAGGTCGTGCAGGGGGTGGTGTTTCAGGGTTTAGGGCAGTGCAGTGGTGTTCGGGCAGTGTAGGGGGTTGTGCTGGGGGTGGTGTTTCAGGGTTTAGGGCAGTGCAGTGGTGTTCGGGCAGTGTAGGGTGTCGTGGTGAGGGGTGGTGTTTCAGGGTTTAGGGCAGTGCAGTGGTGTTCGGGCAGTGTAGGGGGTCATGCAGGGGCTGGTGTTTCAGGGTTTAGGGCAGTGCAGTGGTGTTTGGGCAGTGTAGGGGGTCGTGCAGGGGTGGTGTTTCAGGGTTTAGGGCAGTGCAGTGGTGTTCGGCCAGTGTAGGTGGTCTTGCTGGGGGTGGTGTTTCAGGCTTTAGTGCAGTGGTGTTCGGGCAGTGTAGGGGGTCTTGCTGGGGGTGGTGTTTCAGGGTTTAGGGCAGTGCAGTGGTGTTCGGGCAGTGTAGGGGGTCTTGCTGGGGCTGGTGTTTCAGGGTTTAGGGCAGTGCAGTGGTTTTCGGGCAGTGTAGGCGGTCGTGCTGGGGCTGGTGTTTCAGGGTTTAGGGCAGTGCAGTGGTGTTCGGGCAGTGTACAGGGTTGTGCTGGGGCTGGTGTTTCAGGGTTTAGGGCAGTGCAGTGGTGTTCGGGCAGTGTAGGGGGTCGTGCTGGGGGTGGTGTTTCAGGGTTTAGGGCAGTGCAGTGGTGTTCGGGCAGTGTAGGGGGTCGTGCTGGGGCTGGTTTTTCATGGTTTAGGGCAGTGCAGTGGTGTTCGGGCAGTGTAGGGGGTCGTGCTGGGGGTGGTGTTTCAGGGTTTAGGGCAGTGCAGTGGTGTTCGGGCAGTGTAGGGGGTGGTGTTTCAGGGTTTAGGGCAGTGCAGTGGTGTTCGGGCAGTGTAGGGGGTCGTGCAGGGGGTGGTGTTTCAGGGTTTAGGGCAGTGGTGTTCGGGCAGTGTAGGGGGTCGTGCTGGGGGTGGTGTTTCAGGGTTTGGGGCAGTGCAGTGGTGTTCGAGCAGTAAAGGGGTCGTGCTGGGGGTGGTGTTTCAGGGTTTAGGGCAGTGCAGTGGTGTTCGGGCAGTGTAGGGGGCGGTGCAGGGGTGGTGTTTCAGGGTTTAGGGCAGTGCAGTGGTGTTCGGGCAGTGTAGGGGTGCTGCAGGGGGTGGTGTTTCAGGGTTTAGGGCAGTGCAGTGGTGTTCGGGCAGTGTAGGGGGTCATGCAGGGGGTGGTGTTTCAGGGTTTAGTGCAGTGCAGTGGTGTTCGGGCAGTGTAGGGGGTCGTGCTGGGGCTGGTGTTTCAGGGTTTAGGGCAGTGCAGTGGTGTTCGGGCAGTGTAGGTGGTCGTGCTGGGGCTGGTGTTTCAGGGTTTAGGGCAGTGCAGTGGTGTTCGGGCAGTGTAGGGGGTCATGCTGGGGCTGGTGTTTCAGGGTTTAGGGCAGCGCAGTGGTGTTCAGGCAGTGTAGGGGTTCTTGCTGGGGCTGGTGTTTCAGAGTCTAGGGCAGTGCAGTGGTGTTCGGGCAGTGTAGGGGGTCTTGCTGGGGCTGGTGTTTCAGGGTTTAGGGCAGTACAGTGGTGTTCGGGCAGTGTAGGGGGTCGTGCTGGGGCTGGTGTTTCAGGGTTTAGGGCAGTGCAGTGGTGTTCGGGCAGTGTAGGGGGTTGTGCTGTGGCTGGTGTTTCAGGGTTTAGGGCAGTGCAGTGGTGTTCGGGCAGTGTAGGTGGTCGTGCTGGGGCTGGTGTTTCAGGGTTTAGGGCAGTGCAGTGGTGTTCGGGCAGTGTAGGGGGTCATGCTGGGGCTGGTGTTTCAGGGTTTAGGGCAGCGCAGTGGTGTTCAGGCAGTGTAGGGGGTCTTGCTGAGGCTGGTGTTTCAGAGTCTAGGGCAGTGCAGTGGTGTTCGGGCAGTGTAGGGGGTCGTGCTGGGGGTGGTGTTTCAGGGTTTAGGGCAGTGAAGTGGTGTTTGGGCAGTGTAGGGGGTCATGCTGGGGCTAGTGTTTCAGGATTTAGGGCAGAGCAATGGTGTTCGGGCAGTGTAGGGGGTTTTGCTGGAGGTGGTGTTTCAAGGTTTAGGGCAGTGCAGTGGTGTTCGTGCAGTGTAGGGGGTGGTGTTTCAGGGTTTAGGGTAGTGGTGTTCAGGCAGTGTAGGGGTCTTGCTGGGGTTGATGTTTCAGGGTTTAGGGCAGTGCAGTGGTGTTCGGGCAGTGTAGGGGGTCGTGCTGGGGTGGTGTGTCAGGGTTTAGGGCAGTGCAGTGGTGTTCCGGCAGTGTAGGAGGTCGTGCAGGGGGTGGTGTTTCAGGGTTTAGGGCAGTGCAGTGGTGTTTGGGCAGTGGAGGGGGTCGTGCTGGGGGTGGTGTTTCAGGGTTTAGGGCAGTGCAGTGGTGTTCGGGCAGTGTAGGGTGTCGTGCACAGGGTGGTTTCAGGGTTTAGGGCAGTGCAGTGGTGTTCAGGCAGTGTAGGGGGTCGTGCAGGGGGTGGTGTTTCAGGGTTTAGGGCAGTGCTGTGGTGTTCGGCCAGTGTAGGTGGTCTTGCTGGGGGTGGTGTTTCAGGCTTTAGTGCAGTGGTGTTCGGGCAGTGTAGGGGGTCTTGCTGGGGGTGGTGTTTCAGGGTTTAGGGCAGTGCAGTGGTGTTTGGGCAGTGTAGGGGTTCTTGCTGGGGCTGGTGTTTCAGGGTTTAGGGCAGTGCAGTGGTTTTCGGGCAGTGTAGGCGGTCGTGCTGGGGCTGGTGTTTCAGGGTTTAGGGCAGTGCAGTGGTGTTCGGGCAGTGTACGGGGTTGTGCTGGGGCTGGGGTTTCAGGGTTTAGGGCAGTGCAGTGGTGTTCGGGCAGTGTAGGGGGTCGTGCTGGGGGTGGTGTTTCAGGGTTTAGGGCAGTGCAGTGGTGTTCGGGCAGTGTAGGGGGTCGTGCTGGTGTTTCATGGTTTAGGGCAGTGCAGTGGTGTTCGGACAGTGTAGGGGGTCATGCTGGGGGTGGTGTTTCAGGGTTTAGGGCAGTGCAGTGGTGTTCGGGCAGTGTAGGGGGTCATGCTGGGGGTGGTGTTTCAGGGTTTAGGGCAGTGCAGTGGTGTACGGGCAGTGTAGGGGTTCTTGCTGGGGGTGGTGTTTCAGGGTTTAGGGCAGTGGTGTTCGGGCAGTGTAGGGGGTCTTGCTGGGGGTAGTGTTTCGGGGTTTAGGGCAGTGCAGTGGTGTTCGTGCAGTGTAGGGGGTCATGCTGGGGGTGGTGTTTCAGGGTTTAGGGCAGTGCAGTAGTGTTCGGGCAGTATAGGGGATCATGCAGGGGTGGTGTTTCAGGGTTTAGGGCAGTGCAGTGGTGTTTGGGCAGTGTAGGGGGTCGTGCTGGGGGTGGTGTTTCAGGGTTTAGGGCAGTGCAGTGGTGTTCGGGCAGTGTAGGGGGTCGTGCAGGGGGTGGTGTTTCAGGGTTTAGGGCAGTGCAGTGGTGTTCGGGCAGTGTAGGGGTCATGCTGGGGCTGGTGTTTCAGGGTTTAGGGCAGTGCAGTGGTGTTCGGGCAGTGTAGGGGGTCTTGCTGGGGGTGGTGTTTCAGGGTTTAGGGCAGTGGTGTTCGGGCAGTGTAGGGGGTCTTGCTGGGGGTGGTGTTTTAGGGTTTAGGGCAGTGCAGTGGTGTTCGGGCAGTGTAGGGGGTCTTGCTGGGGGTAGTGTTTCAGGGTTTAGGGCAGTGCAGTGGTGTTCGTGCAGTGTAGGGGGTCGTGCTGGGGATGGTGTTTCAGGGTTTAGGGCAGTGCAGTAGTGTTCGGGCAGTGTAGGGGGTCGTGCAGGGGGTGGTGTTTCAGGGTTTAGGGCAGTGCAGTGGTGTTCGGGCAGTGTAGGGGGTCGTGCTGGGGGTGGTGTTTCAGGGTTTAGGGCAGTGCAGTGGTGTTCGGGCAGTGTAGGGGGTCGTGCTGGGGGTGGTGTTTCAGGGTTTAGGGCAGTGGTGTTCGGGCAGTGTAGGGGGTCTTGCTGGGGGTGATGTTTCAGGGTTTAGAGCAGTGCAGTGGTGTTCGGGCAGTGTAGGAGGTCTTGCTGGGGGTAGTGTTTCAGGGTTTAGGGCAGTGCAGTGGTGTTCGGGCAGTGTAGGGGTCATGCTGGGGGTGGTGTTTCAGGGTTTAGGGCAGTGCAGTGGTGTTCGGGCAGTGTAGGGGGTCGTGAAGGGGTGGTGTTTCAGGGTTTAGGGCAGTGCAGTGGTGTACGGGCAGTGTAGGGGGTCGTGCTAGGGTATGTGTTTCAGGGTTTAGGGCAGTGCAGTGGTGTTCGGGCAGTGTAGGGGGTCGTGCTGGGGGTATTGTTTTAGGGTTTAAGGTAGTGCAGTGGTGTTTGTGTAGTGTAGGGGGTCGTGCTGGGGGCAGTGTTTTAGGGTTTAGGGTAGTGCAGTGGTGCTTGTGTAGTGTAGGGGGTCGTGCTGGGGGTAGTGTTTTAGGGTTTAGGGTAGTGCAGTGGTGTTTGTGTGTAGTGTAGGTTGTCATGTTTTAGGGTAGAGCAGTGGTGTTTGGGTAGTGTAGGGGGTCGTGCTGGGGGTAGTGTTTTAGGATTTAGGTTAGTGCAGTGGTGTTGGGGTAGTGTTTTAGGGTTTTGGGTAGTGCAGTGGTGTTTGTGTAGTGTAGGGGGTCATGCTGGGGGTAGTGTTTTAGGGTTTAGGATAGTGCAGTGGTGCTTGTGTAGTGTAGGGGGTCGTGCTGGGGTAGTGTTTTAGGGTTTAGGGTAGTGCAGTGGTGTTTTTGTAGTGTAGGGGGTCATGTTTTAAGATGCAACGCTCCAATACCTGACCAGTCTGCACTACATAAAACTGCAAAAAAACTAAAAATAAAAAGTGTTTTGCACACTTTTGTCATTGGGCTATATGTGGGCTACATCTGGGTAATATTTGTGCTACATTTGGGCTCTTTTTTCACTGGTGGCCATCTTGGAAGACTTCTTTGTTATGAAGTTTCCTAATTTCCTCATTTACTGCAGTCTCCTCAGTAGGAAATACTTTCAGTTTTTTACTTTGATTCCATCAAGAAGGCATTCAGATGTGTCACACATTTGCCATAAATTCAGAATGTTATTACTCTAGTTGTTCATTAGATCACTGTAGTAAAGCTACTGCTCACCAAGGAGTTAACTGGAAGTCTACTGCTGGTATTGAAAGTGATTGTTTCAGTCTGCATGTCAGAATTTTCTAATGAAATAGAAGAGGATTTGAGATCTCACTTAAAACATGCACTAAATTTTCTTTTGCAGCACTAACCATAATTTCTATGGCAAAATGAACCCCCTCATTTTGTTCCTTTTTAAATTAAATGTTTTAAGTGTTACCAGTTTATTCCAATCAAGATGGCTTCAGGTGTGCCATACTTTTGTCATAAGTAAGGCTGTTAGCACTCTAGTTGTTCTTTAGAACACTCTGGGAAGCTGCAGTAGAACACAAAGGCATCAACTGACAGGCTGCTCCTGTTGAAATATAACAGGAAGATATTTGAGATCTCACTTAAAACATGTCCTAATTTTTCTTTCTACAGCACTAACCATAATTTCTATGGCAAAATGAACCCCTCATTTTGTTCCTTTTTAAATTAAATGTTTTAAGTGTTACCAGTTTATTCCAATCAAGATGGCTTCAGGTGTGCCATACTTTTGTCATAAGTAAGACTGTTAGCGCTCTAGTTGTTCTTTAGAACACTCTGGGAAGCTGCAGTAGAACACAAAGGCATCAACTGACAGGCTGCTCCTGTTGAAATATAACAGGAAGATATTTGAGATCACACTTGAAACATGTCCAAATTTTTCTTTCTACAGCACTAACCATAATTTCTATGACAAAATGAACCCCATCATTTTGTTCCTTTTTAAATTAAATGTTTTAAGTGTTACCAGTTTATTCCAATCAAGATGGCTTCAGGTGTGCCATACTTTTGTCATAAGTAAGACAGTTAGCGCTCTAGTTGTTCTTTAGAACACTCTGGGAAGCTGCAGTAGAACACAAAGGCATCAACTGACAGGCTGCTCCTGTTGAAATATAACAGGAAGATATTTGAGATCACACTTGAAACATGTCCTAATTTTTCTTTCCAGAGCACTAACCATAATTTCTATGACAAGATGAACCCCATCATTTTGTTCCTTTTTAAATTAAATGTTTTAAGTGTTACCAGTTTATTCCAATCAAGATGGCTTCAGGTGTGCCATACTTTTGTCATAAGTAAGGCTGTTAGCACTCTAGTTGTTCTTTAGAACACTCTGGGAAGCTGCAGTAGAACACAAAGGAATCAACTGACAGTCTCTGCCCTTGTTGGATGTACATGTTTTACTGAGAATGTCAGACTTCATTCTCACATGACTGAGAAAGATAATGTGAATTTACAGAAAATATGCTCTCATTTTAGCTTCTGGGGCACCTTCCAAAACTGTATGGGACAAGCATGTGAAAATAGTTTTCTCTCAAACATGATTCATGATATCCCAGCAGAAGGTTTTTCACAGGGTAAAATCACCTTAGAACACACCACAATTCCTGAAATTAGTATGGTACCATCAACAAATGAATTCTAATGTAACTAAAGTCTGTTATCACCCTTTATAGTTCTCCTTTTGGTAACCCTCAAAATCTTCGATTCACTACAATGCATTTCAATGGGGTACTATCATTTATATTGGTCCCAAGATGGCTGCCAGCAATTCCAGGATGAAGTGCTGACAGCCAATCAGATCTCACGATGACATGTGTGGTTAGGCTCCGCCCAGATATATATGTGTTTCTTAAAAGGGTTCTTTTTGAACCAAGAACTACCTCTTTGCCAAATTTGGTGTAATTCCGTTCAGCAGTTCGGGCTGTAGCCTTGCATAAAGTTTCCTATGGGAAATTGATTTTTTGACTCTTATTTTTTAATTTCTCCGCAACTACTGAACGGATTTACACCATTTAACAAAAAGGGTTCTTTCTGAACCAAGAACTACCTCTTTGCCAAATTTGGTGTAATTCCGTTCAGCAGTTCGGGCTGTAGCCGTGTCTAAAGTTTCCTATGGGAAAATGAATGGGGAAAACACGTTTTGGGACCCCCCCTTTTTTCTCGGCCCCCGCTTGACGAATCACCCTGAGACTTTCATAGTAGGAGCGGACCGGAGCGGGCCATAAAGTTTGAAAATTTCGCAAAGATTCGTCAACTGACGCAAGAGTTATTTCAAATAGAATGTCGCGGATTTCCTATGGAAAATAGGTCCTAACTATAACTATCTACTGGCGACCGCCAGTAGATAATATATATATATATATATATATATATATATATATATATATAAATATATATACCAAGGTGTATTGGTGAATCAGTGGGTGTATGAGTGCCTGTATGGATGCTTCAGTGGGTGTGACTGACTGTATAAGTTAGTGATTAGGTGTCTCAGTGAATGTATGGGTTAGGGACTGCCTTCTGCACTTGAAATAAATGCACTGTTGTTTTGGAACTGCGCTTCAGTACGTTTGTGTGTGAATGCGACAGGCTGCTCCGTGCCTGCCTATTTTCCGAGCCGCCCTGCAGGGTTGGAGGCTCCCTTCTCGGAGGTGTTGTGTGGATTTAAGGTGGGAGCATGACCCGCTCACTTCTCTGCCAACCAAAGGATTTTCCTGATATACGAGTGCAGAGGTGGAAAAGGGATACGAGAGGAGGAAACCTCTCTCCTCTTGACTTTTCCGGACACTTTGCAGAATTTATGACATTGTTTTGGTAGCAAGAGGCCAGTTAGAAAGAATCACGATTTGCTGTGCCAGGCTAAGTGATATTGCACGTGTCTTTGCATATTTGGAGGAACTTTCCGCATGAGTGCACTAAAGGATAAAACTAAGAAATATACAACTGCAATGTTTGAAGACGCAATCATGCTGTATTTGAATTTACGTTGCAGATGGAAAAGAATACCTTACATTAATAGTGCATTCGGGACATGTATGCCATGCAACTATGTGAGTCACGTGGCAGCCTGGCTTTAATAAATACGCACGTGATTTCCTTACAGGCAAGCTGCCTCACCTGTGATCAAGGCTCATTATGGAGCTGAAACGCGTAAGGAATAAGAGCATGCTGCCTTCTGCACTTGAAATAAATGCACTGTTGTTTTGGAACTGCGCTTCAGTACGTTTGTGTGTGAATGCGACAGGCTGCTCCGTGCCTGCCTATTTTCCGAAGCCGCCCTGCAGGGTTGGAGGCTCCCCTTCTCGGAGGTGTTGTGTGGATTTAAGGTGGGAGCATGACCCGCTCACTTCTCTGCCAACCAAAGGATTTTCCTGATATACGAGTGCAGAGGTGGAAAAGGGATACGAGAGGAGGGAAACCTCTCTCCTCTTGACTTTTCCGGACACTTTGCAGAATTTATGACATTGTTTTGGTAGCAAGAGGCCAGTTAGAAAGAATCACGATTTGCTGTGCCAGGCTAAGTGATATTGCACGTGTCTTTGCATATTTGGAGGAACTTTCCGCATGAGTGCACTAAAGGATAAAACTAAGAAATATACAACTGCAATGTTTGAAGACGCAATCATGCTGTATTTGAATTTACGTTGCAGATGGAAAAGAATACCTTACATTAATAGTGCATTCCGGGACATGTATGCCATGCAACTATGTGAGTCACGTGGCAGCCTGGCTTTAATAAATATGCACGTGATTTCCTTACAGGCAAGCTGCCTCACCTGTGTTCAAGGCTCATTATGGAGCTGAAACGCGTAAGGAATAAGAGCATGCTGCCTTCTGCACTTGAAATAAACGCACTGTTGTTTTGGAACTGGGCTTCGGTACTTTTGTATATATATATATATATATATTCACTGAAAAAACCATAGGTTTCAGACACGTTATAGTTAGAAATTAGCATTTAAAAAACCTTTGTAATTCACTGAAAAAACCATAGGTTTCAGGCACATGATAGTTAGAAATGAGCATTTAAAAAACCTTAGAAATTCACTGAAAAAACCATAGGTTTTAGGGGCAGTTATAGTTAGTTGGACATTTCACTCGTACAAAACCATAGAAATTCCCCGTTATAGTTAGTTCAGCTAACTATAACTTGCGCCCGCAATGCACTGCTGATGACGTCACATATTACATCACTCATGACATGGTCAGTGACATCACTGATGACATCACTGATGACATCTCAAATGACATCAATGATGACATCACTGATGACATCATCCATGTGATAATTTGATGCATCTTCTCACACCCTAATATAACTTTTGATATACCCACTCTAAATTACAGACTGCCATTCTCAAAACCATAGACACTCCAACACCAATAACCACATACCCACTCACTGATTCTTAGGTCTACACACACATCCACTCACTCACCCGTACAGTCACTCATACTTACGGTCACTCAGTACAGGACTATCATATGCACTCATACACCTACATAGACACTCACACACCGCCACTCATCCATAGAGGTACTCACACACCTAGTCAGTCATGCAAATAATTAATCACACTGCCATTTACTTACCTATACAGTTATACACACACCAGCTCACTTACTCATACAAATACTAGCACATTCTTACGCTCTTATACAATCACTGATACAAGTACACACTCATCCATACAGCCACTCTCACAATCACACACTCTCACTTATAGCCATTTATATACTCCAACACACATATATACTGCCTTTCACATATGTAGTTACTCACACATGTACCACTGAGATATACATTCACTCACTAACACACCCATACACACACTCACCCACCCATACAGTCCATCACAGATGCACTCTTGAAACCATGCATCCAGTGAATCACCCACTCACACATCTATGCACAGAGTCACACAGACCCCACCCACACAAACACTCAGGCACCCATACAGATACTCAGACAACCAATCAATAACCCATGTAGACACTCATGTAGCTATTCACAAACCCATGCAGCCGCTTACACACCAACAGACAGACGGATACAGACATTCACACAGTTTAGTCACTAACCCATGCATTCAGTAAGATACTTTTAATCACTCACTTATAGAGTCAGTCACGCACCTACTAAATCATCCATTCAGACACTTATACACCCACTCATTCTTCAATACGCCTTTCCCTATATATATTAAACATATTTAAACTTTACAGAAACACACAGTCACTGGATGATGCCGCGTGGCCCCTCTCCAGGGCCACTACTAGCCCCGGGGACCCCATCCCCCGGGGCAGGCCCTATCCGTTGGGGACCGTGGGGGGAGCCCCAATGCCCCCACGGTCCCGCCAGCTCCCCGCATCCTGCAGGAGCCGGCATTGCTTTTCCACATGGGGAGCTGCTAACATGCAGCTCCCCTTGTGGAAAAGCAATCTGCTTTAGATTTTGAAAGAGAGAGCAGGTTTCCTGCTCTCTCTTCCAAAATCCAGCAAGTTGCTATGGCAGGACGGGAGCCGCGAGACTCCCGTCCTGCCATAGCAAACAGCAGTGTCCCGGGGTGGGCACCCGGGACACTGCAGGAGCCGGCCCTGGGGGTGGTGGTCCCCAGGGCCACTCACAGGCTCCAGGAGGTGGTGGTCCTCGGGGCTCGAGGGTCCGTTACGGACCCCCAAATTTACATTCTTAGTGCCCCGGGGAGGTGGCGGTCCCCGGGGCGTGTGGGGGGGCTCGAGCCCCCCCCCACACAGGTTTTTTTTTTTTTAAAAGCCCCGGGGGGGGGGGCGGTCCCCGGGGCTGCGGGGGGGCCGTGTGCCCCCGCAAATATTCATGTAAAGCCCCGGGGGTTGGCGGTCCCCGGGGCTTGGGGGGGCCTTGGAGGCCCCCCTCTCATTAAAAAAGAAGCCCCGGGGGGTGGCGGTCCCCCGGGCTGCGGGGGGCTGCGGCCTCCCCGCAACTCATAATAGAGGCCCCGGGGAGGTGGTGGTCCCCGGGGCAGTGTGGGGGGGATTGGGGCCCCCCCACATATTTTTTTTGTCACTGCCCCCGGGACTTGGCCCACCCGGGGACTAATTATTAACGAAGCCCGGGAGCCCGCGCTTCGTTTTTTTTTTTCATTTAAAAAAAAAATGCTTTTTTGGGCCCTGGGGGTCCTTGTGGGACCCCCTGAGCAGGCCTAGAGGGTCAGGGTGTTTCTACCCTGCCCCCTTTTCTTGTTTTGCGCCTTAGTTTTTCTGTTTTCTTGTGCCTCGGTTACCGAGGCACAAGATGGCTGCCAACACTTCCTGGTTTGGAGTGTTGACAGCCAATTAGCATGAAGCTCGTGATCGGGAGGGTGCGCGGATCCACCGCGGCCATCGATATCGAAACTTTTATTTTTTGAATTTCTCAGGAACTACTGAACGGATTTACACCATTTAAAAAAAGGGCGCTTTCTGAACCAAGCACTACCTTTTTGCCAAATTTGGTGTAATTCCGTTCAGCAGTTTTGGCTGTGACCGTGTCTAAAGTTTCCTATGGGAAATTGATTTTTGACCTCTATTTTTTGATTTTCTCCGCAACTACTGAACGGATTTACACCATTTTAAAAAGGGCGCTTTCTGAACCAAGCACTACCTTTTGCCAAATTTGGTGTAATTCCGTTCAGCAGTTCGGGCTGTAGCCGTGTCTAAAGTTTCCTATGGGAATTAACATGGAGAAAACACGTTTTGGGACCCCTTTTTCTCGGCTCTCGCTGTCGAATCACCCCGAAACTTTCAAGACAGGAGCTGACCGGAGCGCCCCACTAGTTTTGAAAATTTCGCGATGATTCGTCATCCGGCGCCAAAGTTATTGGGAAAACAAAAAACGCTTTTCCTATGGAAACTAGGTCCTAACTATAACTATCTACTGGCGACCGCCAGTAGATTATATATATATTTATATATATATATATATATATATATATATATATATATATATCACAGAATACTCCTTCCAGTTGCGTCATTACCAAACACGCAAAGAACGAGCACGAACCACCAAATTCTGCAATGTTTATTCTTGCTCCCAAACAAATGCAGCAGCCATGACGCGTTTCGTCCCTCCCAGGGACTTGATCACATGACGCGCTCCACATTACAACAGTTTCTTTAAATACACGAAACTTTTTTTCTTTTTTAACTTTTTTACCTTTTCACCATCACGTGATTGTGACTTAAAGTGACCAGTGCCTATCAACAGCAGTTGAATTCATGGAAAGAAAAGAGGTAAAATTTATCCTCAAGGCATTCGAAAGCATTTAAATTAGTCCTGTTATACGATGCACTAATGCACTAATTGTATATTTGTAGTTCCGACCCCAATGTTAACAATATATATTACATATTATCAATTGCTCCATGAATCAATAAATAATAAAATAGATTTGTAAATGTCAAGTTCAATAAAATCTATAAATATACAATTCATGATATGTATAAATAAATAAATAAATATCCATATACCATTCAACAACAATAAATAAATACATAAATGTCTCGTTCTAACTTGCTGATTTGATCTAATCTACATATGAGTACCTCAGATATTTTTAGAGGATAAGGACTAAATATGCCAACATTTACGCTCTTGGACTAAGAGAGTCCCTTCATGAGCACCTTATATTACGATTCCTCTGCTATTTCTATGTGTGATTATAAATATTTAAAAGAAGGAAAGTGACATACTATTCTAAAATTGATTTATATGTGTAAAAACTGTGTAAATAAAGTGAGTTAAAATTTAAGGATAGAAGGACGGCTTTACTCAATTTCATTGGAAATCATATATTTTCTTCTTTTCTTTTAATACTTTTAAAAGTCTTCAGTTTATTGATCAGTCCCGTGATTACTTAGAATTTTTAAATTGTTTATTCAATTAATATAGACTAGCATGCAATTCCTCTGAGGTGTTTAACCCCTTAGGGTGTTTGGTATCGAGATTTAAAATGTAGTGCATTTCTAGTTTACGAATGGTCTTTACCCGATCCCCTCCTCTTTTATTTATGGGGATCGAATCAATAAAATAATATTTAAGATCCTTAACATTGCCACCATGGTTCTCGTTAAAATGGCGGGCCACGGGATATGTTTGGTCATTATTTTTAATGGCTCTTATGTGCTGGAGCACCCTTTTGTGCCCCTGTAAAATGGTGCTCCCTATATATTTTAGTTTACAGGGGCATTCCAGCACATATACCACATGGTCCGTTTTGCAATTTAATGCTTTGTCTATAATTCTGTCTTTCCCGCCAAATGGAGTCGTATAACTTGTCATTGATATTCCATGTTGGCAGGCTTTGCAAATTTTGCACTTGAAAAATCCCAGTCTTTGACTCAACCATGTGTTTTTTACCAATGGGCCGCATGGGTCATTATTGACTAAGACATCTTTCATTGATGTACCCCTGCTGTATGTTATTGCAGGTCTTACAGGGACTGATTCACCAATTACTGGATCTTGACGGATAAGGTGCCAGTTTTTCTTAATTATCTTTCTGACTGCACCTTCTTGTTGATTAAAATTTAAGATGAATCTAAATTTGTCTGATGTATCGACTTCGTCATTTATAACTGTTTTTTTCTTTTTAAGAAGAGTCGTCCTCGACACTTGATTACTTTTATTTAGGGCAGCGATTAAGCATTTTTTACTATAGCCCCTCTCTGTGAATCTGGTTAAGCATTCAGTCTGCGCCTTCTGTAAATCTTTCTCATTGCTACTAATACGTTTTAACCGTAGCAGCTCGCCATACGGTATGCTTTGTACCAGATGTCCTGGATGTGCGCTGCTGGCATGTAATATAGCATTGCCAGCCGTTGGCTTCCTGTGGAGTCTTGTCTCAAGCCTATCCTCATTTGTGTACACTTCAACATCCAAAAAATTAACATTGGTTTTACTGATGCAAGCAGTGAAATGTAAATTAAGTTGGTTCTTATTAATTTGTGAAATAAACATTTCTGCATCTTTTTGGGTGCCATGCCAGACCATAAACAAATCGTCTATAAATCTCCACCATACCTTTACATTGTAGGTCATGGCATTAATGTGTTCTTTCATGAGAACTAACTCCTCCCACCAGCCCATGTGAAGACATGCATAGCTGGGGGAGAAGCTGGCTCCCATGACGACACCCCTTGCTTGTTGAAAAATGCATTTTGGAACATAAAGATATTATTTGTTAAACAGCTTTCCACCATGTTAATCAACATATTAGTATGTTCCGCATGTTCAGGCCCCCTCCTTGATAGATAATATTGCAAGGCTCTGAGGCCGTCCTTATGTCTGATTGAAGTATACAATGAGGTTACATCCAGTGTAATCAACAAATAATCCTCTTTCCACATAAAATCCATCATTTTGGCTAAAAAGTCCCCTGTATCTTTTATATAGGATGTCAATTTCTGAACATATTCCTGTAGGAAGAAGTCTATATAAACAGAAGTTTTTTCAAAGATACTGTTCTTGGCTGAAATAATCGGCCTTCCTGGCGGATTTTCCTTATCTTTGTGAATCTTGGGGATGAAATACATTATAGGAGTAACCGGATTTTCTTTCCACAAGTATTTATATTCATCTGTTGATATCAGACCTGTGTTCTTCCAGGCCCCTAGTTTCATTTTGTAAGTTCCATGTATTGCGTTTAGAGTTTGTCTGTTGCTGCGACAATAACAAGCATTATCATTAAGTTGACTCATTGCCTCCTTGATGTAATCATCTCGTTTCCATAGGACTACATTTCCGCCTTTGTCGGCGTTCCTGATGACTATTTCATTGTTGTTTTTCAATTTGGTCATAAGTAGATGATACTGTAGTTCCCTTTTGTTTTTATTGATATTGTTTTCTTTGCAGATTTTGTAGTTTAAGTTTTTTAGGCCATTCACGACTTGTTCCTGAAATACATCAATAGTATCTTTTAACATAATTGGATAAATATATATATATATATATTTTTTTTTTTTTTTCTTTTTTCTGAAAAAACCAACGGTTACAGGGACATTATAGTTAGGCTCAGGTTTCACTTGTACAAAACCAGCGAAATTCAGCAGTTATAGTTAGCTAAGCTAACTATAACTCGCACCCCTGCAGTGCACTGCGTATGACCTCACATATTACATCACTCATGGCATGGTTAGTGACATCACTTATGACATCTCAAATGACCACTGATGACATCATCCAGTGACGATGAGTGTTTTTATATAATATAATTATATATATATAAATATATATACCAAGGTGTATTGGTGAATCAGTGGGTGTATGAGTGCCTGTATGGATGATTCAGTGGGTGTGACTGTCTGTATAAGTTAGTGATTAGGTGTCTCAGTGAATGTATGGGTGAGTGACTGGTTGTGTGATTGTCTGTATCAGTCTGTCAGTTGGTGTCTAAGTGGCTGTATGGGTGTGTGAGTGGGTATGTGAATGGCTGTATGGGTGTGATTGGTTGTCTGTGTGTGTGGGTGAGGGGGTGTGTGACTGCCTGTATGGATGAGTGAGGGGGTGAGTCAGTGGCTGTATGGGTTAGTGAGTGCATGTGTGAGGTGCTGTATGGGTGAGTGAGTGTGTGTATGGCTATGTGGATGAGTGGATATGTCAGTGGTATATCGGTGAGTGGGTCTGTGAAAGGCAGTATAGGTGAGTGATGGGGTATATGAGTGACTATGGGTGAGTAAGTGGCTGTGTAATTGACTATATGGGTGAGAGGGTAGGTGTGTGAGTAGCTCTATGGGTGATTGACTCAGCATATTTACAAGAAACTAACGGAGCGCGGTGTTATGCCAAAATTGGTAATGCCGCACTCTGATAGTTTCAAAACACAGGGATGTGCCGTATTTACAAAATACAGCGCACCCCTGCGTTTCCCCTGGCACTAAAAAAGCTGCCTAGCGTGGGCAGCAGGCCCCCTTGTGCCATCTTGCAAGGGTGTCTGCACTGCTGGGGCGATTGTTTATGTGCAGGAACAATCTGCACATAAACAATCTTTACAGGCAATTTGTTGTTTCTATGTGTGCTGCAGAATGCAGCACACATGGTAAAAACAAAATACGAGGAGAAATAAAACATTTCTCCTCGTATCGCCCGCTTAAGACCAGGTGTTCCCTGGCGGTATTTTTGGCGCTGCCCCATACCTTGTAAATAGGGGGCAGCGTCAAAAAAGCAATGGGTGTTGTGGCAGAACGCCCACTGCAACACCTATTGCATGCCCCTTTCATGCTAAATGCTGCGTGAATAGGGGCATTATTTACAAAGCGCCGCTGAGCCACGTTAAGTGGCTTAACGCTGCCTTGTAAATAAGGCAGAGGACAATGCCACCAAAACATCGGAAAAAGTGACGTTCTGGTGGCGTTAACTCCTTGTAAATATGCCCCTTAGTGTGTGAGTCGGTGTATGAGTAGATATGCAAGTGGCTATATTAGTGAGTGGGTGGGTGTATGAGTGGCTGTATGGGTAAGTGAGTGGATGTGTGTGTAGATCTATGAATCAGTGAGTGGGTGTGTAAGTACTGGTATGGGTCTGTGAATGGTTATGTGGGAGTGGGTGTATGAAAGGTTCTATGGGGGTGTGAGGAGGTGCGTCAATGATTCTGTGGATGATGTCATCAGTGATGTCACTGACCATGTCATGAGTGATGTAATATGTGAGGCCATAAGCAGTGCATTGTGGGGGCGCAAGTTATAGTTAGCTCAGCTTACTGTAACTGCTGAATTTCACTGGTTTTGTATGACTAAAACATTAGCCTTTGGGTTTTCTCAGTGAATTTCAAAGTTTTTTTTAAATTCCATTTCCTAACTATAACGTCCCTGTAACCTTTGATTTTTATTCAGTGAATTTCTATGGTTTTTTAAATGCTAATTCCAACTATAACGTCCATGTAACCTTTGATTTGTTTAGTTAATTTCTATGTTTTTTTAAGTAGTAGTTACGTTTGAAGAGTGGTGGAGAAAGGGGGCAGGGCCTCCTACCAGCTCTCAGGAATCCTGCTGTGTAGGACTTACTGGAGGTACCAGGAGGGCTACTTGGCCCCCAAGGTGCCTCAGCATCCAAGAGGACTTCATCCTCCAACCAGTAGTGTGGTGTACCAGGAGGCCTGTTTGGAAAGTGGTGGAGAAAGGGGGCATGGCCTCCGAAGATCTCTTAGCAATCCCGCTGTGTGGGACTTACTGGAGAAAACAGGAGGGGTTGTTCTCCCCCAATGACCCTCAGCAGCCGAGGGGACTTCATCCCCCAACTAATAGTGATCCAGGAGGTGCGTTTGCAGAGTGGTGGAGAAATGGGGCATACCCACCGACAACCTCTCAGCAATCCCGCTGTGTGGATCATACTGGAGGTAACAGGAGGGGTAGTTGGCCCCCAAGGACCCTCAGGAGTGAAGTGAACTTTATTCCCCAACCGGTAGTGCGCCAGGAGGCTCGTTTGCAGAGTGGTGGAGAAAGGGGGCATTGCGTCCAGCGACTTGCCAGTCTTTTTTTTAATTTATTAATTTTTTTATAATAGCGTAAAGAACGGGTCTCCTGTTTCGTTTCGCTACTATACCTATAACCTCCTATTTGTGGTTTTTTGGGTGTACTGCCTTGGAGCCCATAGGGTTTTTAAAAGAACCCTCACACACCTACCTAGTAGGTGACATGCTTCCTTATTGGTTTCCCACGCTGGTCGCCGAATGCTTCCAGGGTGTGCTGCGACGTCTGATTACAGCGGAGCAGGTTTTTTGAGACGAGAACAGTGGTGGTGAGTTAATTAGTGAAAAGTGCAGTTTTAAATTTGGCTCAAGAATTCCAGTCAACTAGACATAAATTTTAATCAGGGAAGTCCTGGTCAATGTTAAAAAATATATAGTGGAGGATATATGTGGGATATTAAATTGATCCAACTTATCCTCAAAGCGGTCTACATGTTTTAGCCATCTTCTAATAGTGCCTCACAAGGTCAGAATAGCTTTCGTCAGGACCAAAAAGAAAGGGCCAGCATGCACGCTAAGGCAAGCAGAGAATGTGTGAGTGGATTGTACTTACAACCCACCGATTTGTCAGGAAAATCACTGTTGTACTTACAACCCACCGATTTGTCAGGAAAATCACTGTTTGTTTTTCTTCCTGAAAGAGATTATCAAAAACATTCAGTGGTAGTTGATAGAAGAAGTTATAGATGAGGAGCCAGATGGGTACTGTCTCCTCTGGTTCCTTAACGTGACTACTTTGTCACGTTATATTTCACATGCCTTGTTAGCATTTATAAATAAAAAGAGAGTACGTATGGGTGTGATTGGTTGTCTGTGTGTGTGGGTGAGGCGAGATTTCCGTTTCATAGACAGATCTTACAACCAAATAGTGTCTTAGGTATACATACAGATTAGTTGTTTTACAGACAAGACATACAGACAAACAGTATTTCTCATGAGGATTCCAACATAGAGACTGTGCTTATTATTGTTGACGTGTGTCTAGGCTTTTCAATAGTTCAACATACATCTAGGCTGGATATTGGTCATATGTGCTATATTGTTAAAGTTAGTACTTTTTTGCTCAGGTTACTTGCATTAATCAGACATTAGTTTTGTTTCCGTTAGGCCAGAGAAAATTAATTTCAAGGGTGTTCGGCGCTAGTGTACAAAATTCTGCTGACAGCGCTTATCACAGTACGTTAAAAAAGAGCTCATTCATCACAGTAATGTGTCTATCTTTAAGAAAATATAATAAGGAATAGGAACTGACTTTGGAGTGGTAGCCTCTTGCTACCTGGGATAGGCCGAGGGGGTGGAACCTGTAGTCACACTTTCGTCAAGGCAGCTCACCCTCCGTAGTTCCTGCTTCGCCTCGGTCGTCCCGCATCTTGTGGACTACCTCTGGAGACTATGCTTTTATGCGGGATTTAGTTTCCCGCTCTGTGGTGATTAAGTGTGCCGGTGCTCGTCCTGAGGGGGCGGTGTTTGACCCTTGCACCTGTCTGAGTGTGACTTGTGAGACGTCATCACACGTCTCGTTCATTTCTACGGGCGTCTTCCGTCTCAATTCGGCTTAGTTTTCGTGTTGTCATGGATACCAGACTTGATTACAAGGTGGCGGTAGTGTGTTACGCTATCTACAAGGAATGTATATAGTTACAAGTACTGATCCTACGCTAATCATAGCCTATGTCCCTATTTGTTCACATTGTATTTTCAAAGAACCTTTGTCTGAAAATATGAAAAAAGAAACAAATCCAATTTGCTAAAAGTCAAAAACCGCACATTTTTAAACATGTGACATACTGGGTAAACAGCGTTTACCACGCATGCGAGACAACGCATGCCATTACAACGCGGTCGTTGCAACGACCACGTTGTTACATCGCATACCTTTACAACGCAAGTCGGAACAACGACTTGCATTAGGGGGCAGAAGGTTTTGGATTTAAAATCCAACACCTTCCCTACTGTTGCACAGACTGGAGTTGGAACAGTAAATTATACTATTCCAACATCCAGCGCCCCCTACAGCAAGTCGTTGTTCCGTCTTGCGTTGTAAAGGTATGCGATATAACAACGCGGTCGTTGTGACGACCGCGTTGTAATGGCATGCGTTGTAAACGCATGCGTACTAATGTGACATATTTGACATACTGACCAATAATCATGGAGCAGTAAGTCCATAAACGGATATAGAATGAACATTACAAGAACTTATGCGATACCTGGCCATCGATGTACTCTGACATCAGTTATATAAGCCAATAGTAATGTTAATAAACATTTTGCCACAAGTCAAACCAACTGCTCAAGTTGGCTAACAATTAGTACGGAGTGTGGTCAGTTAATATTAACAACCTAATATTTATTTATTTTATTTAAGACGTTTTTTTATAGCGCGAACAAAACCCATTAGGGTATCAGAGCGCTTTACACGTGAACGAAAAAGAGAAATTAGCTATATAACAAACAACATCATGGTCAGAAATGTCAGGGGAGAGAATCTCAATGACGGCATGTCATTTATATAATGATAAACAGTCTAAGTAAAAATAGGACAGAGCAGGCATGAAGAAGGAGGGAGAAGAGTACACGAAGCATGTTACAAAGTCATAATGGAGAGGGCCTCCAACAAATACAATAAAAATACAAGTAAAAACCGAGAGGGGACAAGTCTTTGAGTGAGTATGAGGCAAGGGGATTTTAGGGCAAGAATTTGTTCATCAGAAGCGCTTTAACTTCCTTTCTGAAAATAACAGTTGAGGGGATCGTCCTAATTTCTGGTGGAAGGGAGTTCTAGATTCTCGGGGCAATACCAGAGAAAATTTGTTCATAAGTTTTCATTTTCTGGAATTTCTGAGGTTTCAGCAGAAGGGTGCTGGTGCTTCTGGACGATCTGGAGCCACCAGATAGTGTAAGTTTTTGTGCAAGGTATAGTGGGGTGTTGTAATGTAAGGCTTTGTGAGTCATGCAAGCAAGTTTTAGCTGTATCCTTGCTTCGTACGGGAGGCAAATTTGGGATTTCAGCTCCGGTGTAATATGGTGGTATCTTTTTGAGCAAGTGATGAGTCTAGCAGCCAAATTAAGAGAGGCCCTGAGTGGAGCCATCTTCGATCTCGGGAGTCCAGAGAGGGTTGCACTTCATAGTCCAACTTGAAGATCACCAGAGATTGCACAACAGATTTAAAGTCATTGGGGGGGAGAAAAGGTTTTATATTCCTGAGGATGCTCATTTGGAACTTAGCTCCCTTGGTGAGGGCAGTGATAAGTTTTTGCATGTTCAGGCTCTTGTTGAGCATTATGCCCAAAGAACTCGTGGAGTCAATGATGTGTGGTATGCAGTTAAGAGCTTTTAGCTGATTCATCCATTCACTGATAACAGATGAATGATTCGGTGGGGTGATTTAAAGGAATTCTGTTTTCAGAGCATTGAGTTTGAGATGATTTAGAGTCAACGAGTTTTGAGCTTTCAGTAGGGTGGTGTTGAGGGAACTGATATCGTCGGGGGAGGAGACTTTCAGGTACAGTTGGGTATCATCGGCATACATGTGATAATGGACATTGGATAGTTTCAAGATTTCATTTAAAGGTTCCATGAACAAGTTGAAGAGAGTTGTAGAGTGTGTGGACCCTTTAGGAACCCCAAGGTTGACTGAGGAAGGGTTAGGGAGGGATTGATTGACCTTGAATCTTTGAGTTCTATTGTGGAGAAAAGATGCAAACCAATATAGGACTCGCCCTGAAAGCCCCATCCTATGCTCCAGTAGGTCAAGTAAGCAATCATGTTTGACTGTATCGAAGGCTGACGATAGGTCGAGGAGGATCAGAAGGCAGGAATGGTTCTGATCCAGCATTTTGAGCGCATCATCGACAATGTGGGTGATAGCGTATTCGGTACTATGACTGTGACAGAAGCCAGATTGGAATTGGTCCAGAAGTTGGAAGCGTTCAATGTGATTGCAAAGCTGAACGTGGACACATTTCTCAATGAGCTTGGACAAGATTGGAATGTTGGAGATTGGGCAGAAGTTGTTTAGGTCGGCTTGATCCGCCGATGGTTTTTTAAGAATGGGGGTAACCTGACCTGCTTTAAGACAGTCTGGGATAGAGCCTTGAGTCAGTGAGGCATTGATTATCTTAGCCCAAAGTGGGAGTAGGGATAGATAGTTTGATCTCCTTGAAGAAATTTGATGGTAGAGGGTCATTGAAGTGCTTGGAAGGTTTCAATGCTGAGAGCGTTTTGAGAATAGTATTATCATCCAAGGTATCGAAAGTGCTCCAGGATGCATTGTTCTTAGGGGTAGAACCCAGAATAATCGATGGTGTCAAAGATTGGGGGGATGCGAAATGATAGGAGGTAAAATTAGCACATGCTCCAAAGCAGTCTGCAAATCAAGCTCCATCTTAGTTGTCTTTCTGATGAAGAAAGTGGAGAAATCTTCACAATTCGGCAACTGGAGTGATCCGATCGGGGGAGGTTGAGTATGTTATTCGATTGAGATTTAACAATCTCAAACAGTTTCTTTGGTAGGTTTTTAGCTAGGTTCAGTTGATTTGTGAAAAAATTAGCTTTGCAGATTCTTATGCGTTTATTATAGATGTTCCTTAGTGATCCCAGTTGTGTGGGATGGTCAAGGGACGGCGAGGATCTCCACAATATTTCCGCTAGTCTTAGGTTTCTTATCTCAGCGTTAAGACTGCCATTGTACCAGGGTTTGGAGACTTTGGAAGGTATTCTTTTTAACTGTAAGGGGGTGATCATGTCCAGAATGTTTGTCATGGACCCATTGTAGTGTTCAGTGAGATTGTAGACGTCAGTCACAGCCTCTGGCGGGGGTAATATGTTATTACTGAGGGTTGTCATGGCATCAAGGGTAATGTTTCGTAATGTTCTCTGCCAATGTTTGTTTTTTTTTGGTTGAGTTTTGCTCGTACCAACAGATTCAGAGATGAGGAAGGTGATACAGTGGTGGTCTGACCAGTCACAAAGGACGATAGAATCCAACTGAATGGAATTCGGATTTCCAATGATTAGGTCTAGGGTAGCTCCTTTGACGTGCATGGTGCTGTCACATATCTGGCTTAGGTCGAAGTCACTAAGGAAAGATTTGAGACTATCTACAGAAAGGTAATTCCAGTCATTCCAGTGGAGGTTAAAATCTCCAAAGAAGATCTAAGTGCTGTGATGATCAGCGTTGGTTGAGATAATTTCCATAATCTGTTCGATGAAGGAAAGGTTGTCTCTGGGGGGATGATAGAACAGGTGGAATTGCAGACATGTCTGGTATTGCAGGCGACGTCGATGCATAGGTATTCACACGCAGGGAAAGCAGCAGAATGAAGTTGTTTAACCACAAGATTGCTACGGTAGATGCAGGCAATTCCTCCTCCTTGCCCACAGAATCTGTCTAACCTAATAATGTAATAGCTAGGCGGGACGTCAAGGATTGGAGCAGAAGAGACATTTAACCAGGTTTCGGTCAACATTAAGAGATCAGGCTCATGGTCGAGAATGAGGGCAGCGATATCTGCTGCATGTTTTACAGCAGATCTACAATTGAGAAAGATGCATTTGAGCTTCAAGTTGGCGTTGGGAGGAGACTTGTGAGAAGTGGGGACTAGTGTGAGTTTTTTTTAGGTAAATAGACATAATATCGAAAAAAATATATAGAATGGACAGAATATCGAATTCAAAATATAGAATGGACATAATATCGAATGGACATAATATAGTGGTTAATAATATCGAAATGAAGGTAAGTAATATCGATTTTCAAAATTTAGAAGTACATAATATAGGCATTAAAAAATATCGAATTTTTAATAATATCGAATTTTTGTAAGTGTTTTGTATGTTAGTATATGAGTTAAAAATGTATATTATTTTTGTAATGTATGTTTAATATTTTTTAAAGTTACGAAATTTATGTAAAATTATTTTTGCGTAATTTAATTCCGTAGCGGGTTGTGGGTTTATAGGGGAATAGGGTGGAAGTAATTTAATTATAGTAAATTAAATATTAATTTTTAGGAATTATTAATTATTTTTAATTTAATTTTGCGTTTTAGTTCTGTAGCGGGTTGTGGGTTTATAGGGGAATAGGGTGGGAAGTAATTTAATTGTAATTAAGAAAATATTTATTTTTATGTATTGGTATTGATAATTAATTTATTGTTAATTAATTATTAATTGGTAATTAATTTTTATTAATTGGTAATTAATTTTTATTAATTGATTAATTGATAATTATGTTAATTGTATTAATTTATTATTCGGAGCGGGTTGTGGGTTTATAGGGGAATAGGGTGGGAAATAATTTAATTGTAATTAAGAAAATATTTATTTTTATTTATTGGTATTGATAATTAATTTATTGTTAATTAATTATTAATTGGTAATTAATTTTTATTAATTGGTAATACATTTTTATTGATTAATTGATAATTATGTTAATTGTATTAATTTATTATTCGTAGCGGGTTGTGGGTTTATAGGGGAATAGGGTGGGAAGTAATTTAATTGTAATTAAGTAATTATTGAATTTATTTTTGTGTATTGATTAATTTATTGTTAATTAATAATTCATTGGTAATTTTTGTATTACTTATTACATTTTTGGTATTGAAAATTAATTGGTTGTTGATTAATTATTAATAGGTAATTAATTTTTAATAAATAATATTTATTGGTATTTATAATTAATTAATTATTAAATATTTTGTACTTGGTAATTAATTTTACTTAATTTTTTATTGGTATTGATAATTAGTTTATTTTTATTTAAATATTAAATCATTACTTTCCCTACTGTTGCACTCACTGGAGTGGGAATAGTAATTTTTACCCTCCCGCTATCCAACGCTTTCCCTACTGTTGCACTCACTGGAGTGGGAATAGTAATTTTTACCCTCCCGCTATCCAACGCTTTCCCTACTGTTGCACTCACTGGAGTGGGAATAGTAATTTTTACCCTCCCGCTATCCAACGCTTTCCCTACTGTTGCACTCTCTGGAGTGGGAAAAGTAATTTTTACCCCTACGCTATCCAACGCTTTCCCTACTGTTGCACTTACTGGAGTGGGAATAGTAATTTTTACCCCTCCGCTATCCAACGCTTTCCTTACTGTTGCACTCTCTGGAGTGGGAATAGTAATTTTTACCCCTACGCTATCCAACGCTTTCCCTACTGTTGCACTCACTGGAGTGGTAATAGTAATTTTTACCCCTACGCTATCCAACGCTTTCCTTACTGTTGCACTCTCTGGAGTGATAATAGTAAATGTTACCCTCCCGCTATCCTACGCTAAAAATATTGAATATTTTTTATTAATATTAAGTTAATATATATATGTATTAAAAAATAAAAATGTATGTTTATTTTTTTATAACTTACATTAATTATTTATTAATTTTAAGGTTATTTAAGTATGTTGATAAGTTGATAAGTATGTTTCAGTTAATTATATTTATTATTTTATTAATTTTACATTACTTTTAATACATTTAAAAAATTCGATATTTTAACAAACTATGGGGCCGATTATGATGGCGGGCGGACTTTGTCTGCCCGTCATCGCCCCGGTAAATGGGACCGCCCGCTATGTGTGCTGCGGTCCCGCAATGTGATTAGGATGCCAATTTCCAGCATTGTGGTGGGCGGTGCTCACAACACCGCCCGCCACAGTGCTGGAAATGCATGTTGTGCATCTGCATGCACAACGTGACAGGCACCGCACGGTGCCTGCCATGTTGTATATGCAAATGCTTATGGTACCCCCCATGTGCACCCCCCACCCCTCAAAATACCTGGGGGCCCGCTACGGGCCCCCATGGAAAGGCTCATCACCGCCGGCATCATAATGTGGATGGCGGTGTCTTGCAGACACCGCCACCATATTAATCCCTTTTCCGCCCGGTCGACTGATCGGCCGGGCGGAAAACATGCGGACGGTCTTTCCGTCCGCCGGGTCCCTCCGCCATGGTAATATGGCGGGGGGAATTTGGTGGCGGACGGACGAAAATGGCGGGCGGATCGCCACCGCCATGCGGGCGGTGGCGATCCGCCCGACATCGTAATCGACCCCTATATTATTTACAACGATATTTTGGATTCGATATTTTTGTACTTACCTGTTTGTAGATAGGAATTCGATATTTTGGCATTCTATATTTTATCCACGATATTTTTGCAGGTCGATATTTTGGCATTCTATATTCTGTCAGTGATCCGTTTTTTAAATTTAAGGCTCTAGGGTTAGCCCTGGGTTCTCTGTGCGGGTCGGCTTGAATTGTCTCGATATGACAGTGGTGGAGTGTATTGTCAGCGAAAGTTGGGTTGTAGGAGCATAGAAGCGAGAGGATATCCTTGTCTGTCAGGGGATGAATTAATCTAATGGGACGAGTAGGGTCATTGGGGAGGGGTAAGGTTTTCCATTTGGGGTGTGGGGGGGTTCAGATTTAGAGAGAGCATAGGGGGAGGAAGGCGAGAAGGAGGCCTAGAGCAGTTGTATGTGGGAAAGGCATGGTTGTGGTTGTTCATATCGAAAGAATTGCTTAGATGCCCCTTTTTCACCAAATCAGAGGTGAGGAGTAGAATGCTTTTAACATCAGACTTGAGTTGTTGGATGGCCAGGGAGATCTCATCCAGCTTGGATACAAGTGAGGAGTTAGAAGTGAGATCTAGCTGGGGCGAGGAAGGGTTATGAGTGAAGTGAGTTTTGATGGGCAAAAGAGGAGGGCACAGTAAGTGGCTACATGAGGATTAAGGAGTGTGAGGGGCCTGACTGTTGGCCGTGGTAAGAGGTTCCGTAACAGGTTGTGAGGACGGTGAGTCTGTGATGGGGGTTTTGGGCATGTTGGTCGAATCAACAATAGTGTTGTGGAAGGACAGGGGTAAGGAAGGGGTAATTGTGAGACTATTGGAGGTGTGTCGCTCAGGGCTGGCTCCTCTCTGGGAGCAGTGGGCGTGAGGACTGGTTTGGCGCAAGAAGGGGAGCTGCTCGGGCCCGGTAGGTGGCGATGATGGGTTATTATTGAGTTCGAAGATATTATTGGAGATATCATTGGAGGTAAGAGGGCTGGAGAGGGAAGGGTCAACAAAGCCATCTTGGTTGGGAATCGAGGTGGGGTGAGGGGCCATGAGATTAGCCGAGGGTATAGGATGATTTAGGAAGGGGGTAGATTTAGTATTGTTCACCGAATTTTTGATGGTGGGGAAAAATATTCAAACAATTTAAGGTTGTGAGCAGAGGACTGGATAAGGATAGTTCCATTATTGTAAAGTGAGATAGTAGCTTCGAACTTATAAATAGGTGAGTGGGCGACCGTGATTCTTAAGCCATGAGGAGATTTTTTGGATGTGGTGATTGTGAGTAAGGAGTATAGAGCTTTCCTCCACTGGGCGCGTCTTTTAGTTTAGAAGATAAGATCACAGAATAAGGCGCCTCTTTTATGCAGAAGAAAGGATCAGAGATAAGGGTTTCTGGGTGGGATTTAAGGAGTCTATGTTTAAAGTTTTTACATGCGTTCTTAGACAAGTTGGGAGGATATATGATTTTTTAGGCATTGAGGGCTGAAGGCTCCAAGTGAGAAGGTATGGCTCTACAAAGATTTGTGTCCATAGTGAACACGAGGAGGCTAGAGTACGGAGGAAATAAGGGTCACCGCTAAGATACTCGTGAGTGAAGTGTCCTAGTAGAGGAGTTAACTCAAGGAGGAGCGCAAGCAGAAGGTCCAGGTGGTGCCAGAAAGGTAACGGGAGAATAGGGGAGGGGAGACCCTAGGGGAGCTAGGAGGATAGGATGAGGAAGCATCAGACTAACCAGGTGCCAGACTAAGCAAGGAGATGAGGGGGGGGGAGTGGCGGGGGGGATAGGGAAAGAGAAGGAGTGGGAAAGGGGAAGAAAAAGTGAGGATGATACAAAAAGTGGACTCGGGCAGGATTAAAAAAATAAATGAAGTCCTTTTCCAGTTTCTATTACACAGGGACTGCTAAAGAATAGTCCTTTTACGAGTTCCAGTTTGATAGGACCACCATCTTAATGACAGGCTTTCCGGCTGGGAGGGATCCTGAAATGGCGCTCACCATGTCTTCAAAAAAAAGAGAGAGCTAGGGGCAGATCCAGTGAAGGGGGCAAACTCAGAAACCGGGAGGCGTAGTAAAAATACTTCATCCTGACAAGGCACCATGAAACGGGGCAAAAACCAGTCCGCAGTCAAGCACAGTGGACCTGATGCAAATGCACCACAAATAGCCAGTCTGTGCCTGCAGCGAAGCCGCGGCTATGCCGGAGACATCGGAACGGGAGCGGCCATGCAGAGAGCACCAGTAATGCCAGGCCGGAGGAGCTGGAGCAGCAAAAGGAGTGGGCGGGGCGGGGCCAAACAAGACTAGCGGGTCACCCAGGCCAGGAGATCACAGCGCCGCCCGAGAAGCCTGCAACAGCAGGAGAGTGGAACACTGCCAGCGCAGACCTCAGGCCACGGATCAAAGGTCGGGATAGTAGAGCAGCGCCACTCACTTCGGCCTCATCCGTGGATAGCTCAGCAACCAGAGACACCAGATGATCCACAACCAGCAATCCGGCAACGGAAGCGGTAAAAAAAGACAGCAGCGTCAGTCCGGCAATGTTTATTACATTTTAATAACATACAATGTGAATAAATAGGGACTCTTGAGACTCGGACTGCTAGTGAGGCATACCCTGGATGTTGAGACAAATATTGGCTGCCAGGGGATCTATCACTGCACCCACCACCTGAAGTAATCACCAATTTATCAAACCAGGTTGCCACCTCAAAAATGACCAGCTACCAATTGGCCATGTATTAGACACTTTAGAACATAGAATGAGAGGCAACAACAGTCCAAAGTGTAACAAATAATAACTTAAGCACAGTACTGAAGGAAGCAATATGAGTCAGTCACTTCTTGTGATTTTTTATTCATTCCTTTTCTGCAAGTGCCTAAACATAGGCTTCCTCAGGGCTTCTCAAATGCAAAAACATATGACAAACATAAGTGTATTTGAAAACCAAAAACATGAGAGTTAGACAAGAAACACAAATATGTACCACATTATATCACAAGTGTTTACAACTATACAAACATTAAGTCACAGACAAACATTTAAGAAAAACAACTAGGGACTTAAGGAACCCATATTCATAGATACTTACACATACTTGCCATAGTATTATAAAATTCACCTAAAACCAATTTTATTAAAAAGCATCTAAAAACGTATATCCAACATATTATACACCAACAATAAACACACAACTCACATGGTCCAGTAAAGAGGGAAAGGAAAACAAACATTTGTAACCACACCCAAACAATAGGAACCACATCTTCAACCAAAGCACGTGGGTAAAAGAAAGAGGAAGGGAAGAGGCAGACGAGTGTGAAAGGCAGGCACCCAACTCACAGTACTAGTTTGATGTCTCATTGTGTGTTGTGATGGGGAACAATCTGGCATCGTTTGAGCGACTGACACTTAAGGTGTCACTCACTTCTGTCTCTTCCTTGGTCCCTTTCTATTGTTGGGATGTTCACTTCAATGTTGGACTTCTTTTTGCTTTTATTTTATTGTATGGCTTTCCTCACCTTGTGGATGGATTTCCTATTGACCATAGATGTGGAGTTCCTGGATGATGGATTTGTGTGCATTGTTTTGTATATGACGCATTATGCCATAATTGGTTTTCCTGTGTCTCTAATACGAGTAGAAGTATCTGTTTTTGTGTTTTTTGTGTGCCTTGGTAACCAATGAGGGTGTTGTCCTGTGAGTTGTGCACCTGCTTTTCACACCCGTCTGTCTCTTTCCTTCCTCTTTCTTTTACCCATGTGATTTGTTTGAAGATGTGGTCCCTATTGTTTGGGTGTGGATACAAATTTTGTTTTCCTTTCCCTCTTTACTGGACCATGTGAGTTGTGTGTTTATTGTTGACGTATATTATGTTAGATATACGTTTTTAGATGCTTTTTAATAAAATAGGTTTTAGATGTATTTTTTAATACGATGGTCGGTATGTGTAAGTATCTGTGATTATAGGTTCCTTAAGTTCCTAGTTGTTTTTCTTAAATGTTTGTTTGTGACATCGAATGTACTTAATGTTTATATAGTTGTAAACACTTATGATATAATGTGGAACATATTTGTGTTTCTTGTCTAACACTCATGTTTTTGGTTTTCAAATACACTTATGTTTGTGGTATGTTTTTGCATGTTTGCAGCCATGAGGAAGCCTATGTTTAGGTGAAAAGAGTTGGCTGTGCTTGCTGAAAAGGAATGGAATAAAAGGGAAAAATCACAAACAGTGACTGGCTCATCTTCCTTCCTTCAGTACTGTGCTTAAGTTGTTGTTTGTTACACTTTGGACTGTTTTTGCCTCTCATTCTATGTTTTAAAATAACCTGGATGTTCCCAATAGTGAATGGGGAATAATCACTATCTCTAGAGCGAGTAGAGAGTGGGACAGGGAACCACCAAAGAAACACTAGAGCCCCACCTTCAGTGAGGCTGTGTAATTGTTTGTGAATGCTGTATTCTTACTTTGTGTTAAGTTAGTAGCAATAGAAATAAAATACTTTTTTTTTTCTCCATAAAAGTGAGTATTTGGCTGGACAATGATTTGTTGCTGCTGTGGTGTACATTTTGAGTTGTGAGCTTGTGTTCACTAACCTGTATCAACACCCCCCCGCCCCATCCCAAGGGAGTCTTGGACTGTTCAGATGACGCTAACCCTGAGAATCAAGTGCAGAAGGGGTACTTGACCCAGTTGCTCAGAATCCATAGTATGTCTGAGCCCTGGGAAATCAGTAGTAAAAAGCCTCAACCCCCACGATTGGGCTCATTAGCCCCTGTGTGCCCCGTGGCGGTTTGAAAGGGGTTCTGACTCCTATCTGTACAAGTTGCCAAAATATGAACTCCCTTACACCAAAGATAGGAGCGAATGAGTAACACCTTAAGTATTAGAACATGGGTTAAGAGGAAGCTATCCCAACATAGCCCCCAGAAACAATGCTTTGAACTCATTTACAAAAATAAGAATACAGTATTAAAATGGTACAAAGCTAATACCAACTGTTCTGTCTACAATGAGCGCTCTCCATCAGCTCTTAAACCACCAAGGATAACAAACGAACTCACACATTCCACAATCAATACCGCATACATTTCAAAGAGAACCAATCCAGCTGACTCTAAACAACTTGTAAAAATTGCCACCCTGCATAAAAATACATCTGATTTTCCACTTGAATATCCCCTTCTGTCACTCCCTCTTGCATGTGCCTATGAATCTCTCTCCCATTACTCTGCCTAGCACCTCATCTGCCATCACTGCCCTTGCATGTGCCTATGAATCTCTTTCACTTCACTCTCCCTCAGGCCTGCCAAGTATCACGCATCAGGTGTGACGCTAACGCATTTCAGTGTGGTGTTCCGCATCACCGCACTGAAATGCATTGTCACGCATTTTTGCCACACTCTGAAACTCTGGCTACGTAGGGTGCAGGCGCGCGCAGCCGGCGCCTGTGCGCCGGCTCTGCTGCTCCCCGCAGACTTGCTGCAGCTCAGGGCTCTCAGTAAGTTAATAGTTAATCTTGTCAGCTCTCAGCTCTGGAGTGGCTGAGAGTGCTACAATGTTATAAATGAAATCTGCACAGCCTGTCGCGTGCCTGGCAACATTATTTCATTTTCCTCCGGCCGCGGCGCCGCGCGGCTTTCAGACACGCACCACATGATGACTGACAGACTCACACACCACTGCCAATTACCGAGACCCGGGGGCGGGGCCTGCCCTTAGCAGTGTTTCTTACTGGCTGTGGCACACCATGGGGGGCCCGGATAATCAGGATGTGAGTGCCTTGTCACGGCCTGGAGGAAGAGGAAGTGAGGTCAGAAGCGGCGGGGGACTCAATCTGAGAGTCAGCCAGGACTCATTGAGAACAGCCGGCAGCCTGGACCGAAGTCTAAGGTGGATTGCTGCTTTGCAGAATGAGCTGCTGACGCGCCAGTCACGCTGGCTTTAAAGATCATTCAATGTAAGTAGACAGTTGTTTACCAGTCATTTGCTACCCCAGACTGTTTGTAAAGTGTTAACACAAATTTAATTACCAATGCCTAGGAGCACGCAATCAGGGTGCTGCTTCAGCTGCTTGCTGTCTGAGTCCCTTAGTGCTCCATCACCGAGACACAGGTGGGTCCGTGACTAACTGTTGTGTTGAGGCCTATCACATGATCCCTGCTGTTGGGCCGGGTGACGTTACTCGTGTCACAGAGAGCGGCCCGAGTCCTGAGATGGTGTTCTCCAGATTGATTTGGCTGTCAATCTCAGTGCTCTGTTTTTTGTCTGCCTGCCCGACTGCGACAACACTAGGCACCAGTGTGTTGGGGGCTCACACATCCTGTTTGGGCCAGGTCCCAGACCCACGAGTGAGTGCTGGTATACACAATTGCAGAATTACTGCTAATCCGAAGCACTGTTACACGAGTTAAAGTACTGGACTGTCTAGTAAAACAAGATAGCCAGCCATAACTCTATTTGCGTGAATGTTTCAAGAACTGCTTGTTTCTGTAGTTCAGTCAATCTCGTATCTCTCAAAAACAGACGCTACCTTTATCTACCACAATGGCATTGGATGTGTCGACCTTGCGCCAGCACTCAAACATCCGACCCATAAGTTTAGCATTGATGACAGAAGCGAACATGTAACCCACAGAGCCAGGTTATCTATCGTATTCAAAAACATTTCTTTGTTTCTGTTTCTACTTTAACAGAAGAATTGGCTAGGTGATGGAACCGACTGAAGATGTAAAACATGGCAGGATTACTGCGTGGAAGGTGGCTATCTTCGGCGCATGCTACTCTTGAGTGCTTGTGTATGCAGAATGCTACAGGGAAAAAACGTGATGTAGACTGCATGTAGGAGGGGAGAGTACATTGAAATTAGAGTTAAGCGTGTTTCGGTACACATTGTGACAACCATTGCGAAGAGAAGAGCTTAAATGCAGCCCCAGTCTCCCTGAGCCAAAAACAATTCTTTGTAGGCCCTGGGCTCTTGCATGTGGCCTGTCATTTGCTGCTGGGCCAATGTGCTGAGCATTTAATTAAAAGGATTGTTGCCCTGCTCAAATGAAAGATTGGGAGCCCAGTTAACACTGCGAGTAGCATTTCTGTTTCTACAATAACTAAACCTCCCAGTGCGCGCATTCCTGTTTTGAACTGATTCACAAATATATTCACCAGCAGACAAACAGAGAAAATCAGGTTTCTTACTTCGTGTGACTGGACAAACATAAATCATCTCCTGTGTAAGATATGTACCACACTCCAACATCTTTACTTGTTTCAACCTCTTTCTTACTGCTATATATTATACCGGGGCTAATTGTTTGCTTTTGAATGAAATATATCCAGTATATATCTATTTGGAGAACTATTTTGCTCCTTGATGGTGTTGGAAGGTGCAATTGTGGAATGATTTTTGCCAGCTGATGCAAAGTGGTGTCTCACATGCACCACCATTTGGGCCACGTTTGATGCTTTTAGGAACAACCTGACACTTCATAATACTGACAACATTCAGAGAGTGCATATATGCTTGTAGGTGTAACTACCTGGAGCCATCAAAAGACAATTGGCTGGCCTACTGTAAACTCAGCAGCTGATATTGTCTCCGTTCCTAAAATAAAGTCGTTTTTGGCTTGAAAAATCGGGGGTGCCCCTCCCGAATCAGGTTATTGGCATGTATGAGTTAGCCGTGATCCCGAGTCCTGCTGCTGCTGATTCGCCCCACCACTTTCAAATGTCACTAGCCACCACTGACTAGGGTAGTGCCCTTCCCTATCTGGCGCTTTGCAGTAATAGTAAGATCTTCTTAGAGTTTCTCTTTGGTGAAATGGGTGTAATTTCTGATATTTATATGCTTCCATCATGTTTTTTACTTGACTTAAGCTTGCGAGAAAGTGTCACTCATAGTCGTTGAAATGTCACTCATAATTACACTGAAATTATGAAAATGTCACACATAGCAATCTAAAACCTTGGCAGCTATGAATTACCGACCAATAAGTCTTATTGATGTCACCCAAAAGATTTTTGCTCGTGTCCTTTTGGGTCGACTGCAACTATGGATGGACGAGACGGCAGTTCTAACACCACTGCAAGCCGGATTTAGGACTAAAATATCAACAATAGACCAGTTATTCAGGTTGCAGTTGATCCATTGGAAAACTGTTACTTTGGGGGGTGGCACCCTTTATTTAACTTTCGTGGACCTTAAATCCGCGTTTGATATGGTGCCGCGCGATCAGCTATGGGCCCTTCTTTGTGATATGGGAGTCCCAGTATATCTATGCCATCTGCTGAAGCGCCTACATGAAGGCACCTATGCTAGGATAAGATATGGCAAGCACGGGGAACTGTCAGCTCCATTCCCAGTTGAGAAGGGGTGAGACAGGGGTGTGTCTTGGCACCGACCCTGTTCTCCCTCTTCTTAAACGGTTTAGTTAAAACCTTGCTTTCAGTTAAAGAGATCGACTCCCCAAGGCTAGCTAATCGCAAAATGCCAGCCCTAATGTTTGCAGACGACACGCTGCTCTTATCAAAGTCGCCAATGGGTATGCAGCGGGTATTGGAAGAATTTAGTCTTTTCTGTAAGAGAAGAGACTTGGAGATAAATCTTCAGAAGACCAAATACATGGTATTTGGCGCCAATACTAGAAATCGACCACACCCTCGATTGGATGGCAGACCACTTGAGCGAGTAACTATTTTTGACTACCTGGGCCTCACACTTAATGACACGATGGAGTGGGGGACTCAAGTTAAGAGAGCTAATCTCAAATTGACTCAGTCAATAGGGGAATCATAAAAGTATTTAAAAATTGCACCCATAAAGCACTAGGCCCCCAGCAGAAATTTACAAAACCCAAGCGAGGGGAGCCTCGCTATATGGTGCTGAACTTTGGGGCCATTGCCCGACCAATATTCTGTCAAAAACTGAGAATATTTTTATTAGGCAGCTGGCAGGGCTCCCTCAAGCACCCCCTTAATACCACTTAGGATGGACTTGGGTATTAATCCAATAGCCGACCAAATTGCCTCTCGCCCTCTCCATTATTGGCGACGCCTTTGGAGTACGCCCGAGTTACAATCGTATAGGGAGGAATTGCAGGATGTCATGTCCATCTTGGGAGCAGGTAATCTACCGTGGTTGACTTATATCAGGAACACGTGCCATCAAATGGGGTGGGCTAATAAGTGGATAACTCCTGAAGTGACCTGCCTAGCTACCCCAAAAAAATCCCTAACAACTGTTTTTAAAAATTTTAAGTTAGTCCAAATCGCCCAGTGCACAGCTTCTTCTTCCCTGACGTCCAGGTTTTTGGACATAAAACACCAATATATCCTTGAGCCTGCTTTGGATAGTATCCAATCTCCCATGGCTAAGAAACTGTATTTACAGTTTAGGCATGGGACGCTCCCGCTGTGAGCACTTACCAATAAATGGAAGGGAGCAAGAATTCAAGAATGTCCGGGTGTACTCATAACGAAGAAACAGAACTTCATGTCATCCTTTTTGTCCCGCATATAGGAAGGTGAGGTCCAAGTGGGTACTTCAGCTTTGCAGGAACTTAGGGATCAGAGATTATACTGAAGTGTTCAGGCTTTAAAATATGAGATGCAGCCACTATTTGTAACTGTCACTTCAAGATTCCTTTTTGCAATGTGGAATATACGCAGAAGTATTATTAAGGCGAAAGAGTCGGGAAATAACATAACTTTGCCCTCCCTTTAGACAAACTAGTATATTTGCACAAAGTCTCTAATAAATCAGCTTCCTATGCCAGTTAGGACAGCTTATTTTAATTGTTTTAAACTATTCTTTAAGAATAGGCAATATTTAGTCTTTTATACTGTTTTTAATGCTCATCAAACACCTTTTGACATTAGATGATCTATTGGTTAGTTGTAATTTAGGCGATGATCTAGATATGGGGACAATGATAGTCTTATCATTGGTGAGATGCAATGATGCCTATTTGTCTTATAAATGCTTCCCCCATCCCCATTATGCCGATTATATTTGCTATCAATTTTAACTTTTTTTAAAAACTTGTTTTTTAAATCTTTTTATTGTACTTTTATGGCTGTCCAGCCGAAATAAAGAATCTTGAATGAATGAATAATCTGATGATGAGAGAACAGATCCTTAATAATTGCCAGAACCAGTTGTTGCATCAATACCTGGTGGACTCAGATCTGACCTCTCCCCAAGAATTGGGAAAGAAGGCAGACAAATGGGTCAGAACCAGTGTAAGGCAGAAACCCCAGAACCAAGGGGGTGACACCAAGAAGCAAGATCCTAAGGGCTCTGAGAAAGGTGGGGATAAGTCAAAAGACCAGAAGTCTTCACAAGGGCCCCAAAAATCTGCATCTGGTGGGGAGTCACAATCCAACAAGGGAAAAGGCCAAAAGAAGCTCCTGGTGCAAATTCTGTAAACAGAAAGGGCACTGGACTTCTGATTGTAACAAGTCCAAAGACCAAACCACCACCACTCCTGCCCCTAAGGCAACTGTTCCCCCTAGCTCAGCTACTGGTGGAGGTGGTACTCAGAATAAGGGTGTAGTAGGGTTGACCCTGGGTTCTGAAGTGGACTCTGACCTAGTCAGAGTGCCCACTAAGGCAATGCTGATTTGTGATGGAGACCTTGATATGTCCTTCCTAGTAAGCCCCAGTAATCTGGGCAAATACAAACAGCAGCCTGTAATAAATGGCAAACAGGCTTTGGCATTTAGGGACACAGGTGCTAGTGTCACCATGGTGGCAGAGGATCTTGTGGACCCTGGACAGATCATCCTGGGCGAAATGTACCAGGTGACCAATGCAAGCAATGTCAGGACCAACCATAGTCTGGCAGTTGTGAATTTCTCCTGGGGAGGGGTAACTGGCCTCAAGAAGGTTGTAGTCAGTGCAGACCTCCCTGTCGAATGTCTATTGGGCAATGATCTAGAGACTTCAGCCTGGTCTGAAGTAGAGTTATGGACTCATGCTGAGATGTTGGGCATCCCTGCAGAGGTATTTACTGTGACCAGGTCACAAGCAAGAATGCATAACACTGAACCAGCTCTGGATCCTGGAACAATGGACCAGATGCTTCCCAAGAGGAGGAGCAGTAGGGTAAAGGCAGTGCCTTCCCCTCTGTCTCAGATCACAGATTCACCCCCAGAGGGAGGTGAAGCAGATCCTGAAGAAGGAACTGCCCCAGAGGGACTTGAGCCTGATCAGGTTGAGTTCTTGGGGGCAGGGGGCCCTTCTAGGGAAGATCTGAGTAAGGAGAAACAGTGCTGCCCTTCTCTTGAACCCCTCAGACAGCAGGCTGCTGCTGAGGCTGCTGGGAGTGCTAGTGGGTCCCATAAAGTTTATTGGGATGAGGGACTCCTATATTCTGAGGGTAGAGACCCAGCCCCTGGAGCCACCAGGAGGTTGGTAATACCTCAGAAGTTTAGGGGTTCCTCTTGACCCTAGCACATGACATCCCTTTAGCAGGACACTTGGGCCAAAACAAGACCTGGGACAGGCTTGTTCCACATTTTCATTGGCCACATATGTCAGAGGACACAAAGGAGTTTTGTCGCTCCTGTGTCACATGCCAAGCCAGTGGTAAGGCAGGTGGCACCACAAAGGCCCTCCTGATACCACTACCTGTGGTGGGGGTACCCTTTGAAAGGGTAGGGATTGACATTGTTGGTCCCCTTGACCCTCAAACTGCATCTGGGCACAGGTTTATCCTGGTGGTAGTGGATCATGCCACCAGGTACCCAGAAGCAATTCCTCCTGAGGACCACCACAGCCCCTGTGGTGGCAAGAGCCCTCATTGGAGTTTTCTCCAGAGTGGGTTTCCCAAAGGAGGTCATTTCTGACAGAGGTACCAACTTCATGTCAGGATATTTGAAGGCAATGTGGAAGGAGTGTGGTGTAACTTATAAGTTCCAAAAACAATGTGGACGGACCCTGTTGTAGTATAAATCTATCAATCACTAAGTGTGGTAAGTCTAGGGACCCATTAGGTATATTTAAAAGACTCCTCACACACCAACCTGGTTGGTGTCATGCTTCATCATAGGGGTCCCACGTCCTTGTAGACAGCCTGCTCGTAAACAGTGATTTCTGGTGGTATAGAACATGGTGGTGGCATGTAAGTAGATTTGACTCGAAAATGGGTGTCGCCTTGTTGATGAGTTTCAAGTTGAGGTGTGCTTTCGAAGCAGGCCTTTAGTCTCAGTTTACGAAAGAATTCTGCCAGTTCGCAATGTAATCGGAACTTATCAAGTTTAGCCGTAGGTGAATAGCCGAGTCCTTTCTCCAGGACAGATAATTCCGTTGGTGATAGGGCATAAGATGAGAGGTTGGTGACCAAACTCATCTCGTGCTGGGTCCCGGTTGTGGGTCCTTTGTCTTGCTCCTTGTTAATATGCCTTGGGGTTGGTCGTCTTCCCAATGCACTTGGTTCGCTCGTCGTCTCCTTCCGCGGCCTCGGGGGACTCTTCCTAAAAAAGGAAACTGTTGGTTTTGGTTCAAGTATGGTGGAGGGGGAGGAGGCCCGAGTGGCGGGTTCCAACCGTATATATACTGTGGATGCATTTGAGGGTAAGGGGTCATGAAGTGCATATTGGCACCTGGTGGTCCTTGAGCCCAAGGTTGTTGCCAGCCTGTATTTCTTCCCCTGCCCTGTTGTCTTCTGCGATAACTGCTAGAACTTGAGCCGCTGCTGCCAGAAGAATCATCATCCGAGGATCCCCCTGAAACATCAGCTCGTGTAGGTGGTTTGTAATCACTATCCGCGTAGGGATAGGTTTTAGAATAAGAAAAAATTTTAAGATCCTTCTGGAACTTGTTGATCTTAGTCTGAGTTAGGCTCTCCTTATATTCATTCACTTCTTTGTTAGTTTCGTCAAGTTTCTTCTTGAAAGATGTGAGAGTGGCCTTGAAATGAGTCTCCGTTAACTGGATGTCAATCAGGATCGCCTCCGAAAGGCATGTGGCGGTCTGAATGATTAAGATCATCCAGTCACGAGTGCAGCGCCATGCTATCTGTGCCCAGTCCTTGCGGAAAGTTGCATCATCTAAGAAGATGCGTGGCGCATTTGTAACAATCAGGCCCCTTGGTGCAGTGTTGGTTCTCAAATATTCCGTAAGGATCAGGCCATGAAGAATTGTCCTAATACGGTTACGTTTTTTCTCATTGAGATTATCACAATCAGCTGTCTGTGCAATAGAAGTGGATAAATTAAAGTCTGCCAATAGAGGAGGGTTGGATAGGATGTTGTTGACATCGTCCAGAGTGAAACCCAAGCCTTGATTTTCTGCCATAATAGGATACGCTATAGATGTGTTCTACCTGAGAAAAAGACAGCTCTCACAGCTGTGTGCTGCGAAATAATGCAAAAAACAAAAGAGAGAGCGAGGATGTAAGGGTACGTCCTGATCCACTGGGTAAAGTTGCAAAAAACAATGTGGACGGACCCTGTTGTAGTATGAATCTATCAATCACTAAGTGTGGTAAGTCCAGGGACCCATTAGGTATATTTAAAAGACCCCTCACACACCAACCTGGTTGGTGTCATGCTTCATCATAGGGGTCCCAACCGGGTGGCCTAATGCCGCCCGGTTGTGCTACGACGCCTGATTACAGCGGAGCAGATGTGGTGTGAATGTGTGATGTGAATGTTAAAAAATACCTCTGGGAATCCTTGCCAGGTAAATTTAATAGTGGCGGCTCAGGGTATGGTTAAAAACTATGTGATGCCAACTAACAAGAGATAATAATCTGTAGTTGTTAGGGTGATGTGGTCTACATGTTTCAGCCCGTTAAAAATTCGAATGGGCTTTCTTCAGGACCGAGAATGAAAACGTGAGTGGCAAAGTGAAGGCCACGTGAAAGGTGAAGTACCAACACACGCGCTAAGGTGTGTGGACTAGGTGTCGGTATACTTACTGACACCAATAAAAAGCCTATGAAGGAAAAAGCCAAAACAAGACATGTAATTCTTTTGAGCAACATAAAATGCAATCTTTCAAAGCAACACAAAATTGCAATCTCAAACATGCCGTGATAGTCTTACTGACCACCACCGTGACAGTGATAGAGTAATAATGGTTCAGCATGCAAGTATCTACAGCATGCTTAGCAGTAACAATGCCGTAAGGCTGGATGATCACAGAGGAGCACCGTGAGACGAATAGTACACTATGCGGATCAAGTACCCACGCTTAGACGTGAACTAGATGGTCACATGGTAGCATCGTGAAGCGAGTGGCCATGATGTAATGGGAGCCAATGCTTATGTGTTTACGGGCAGCGGGTAAAAAATATGCGCTGCTTACAGGGTGCTGATTAAATAATGCGTAGTGGCGCGCAGGGAGTTAGTCACATATGCGGCCAAACAAAACACCTTAAAAATTGCATAAGTTACGAATAGGCAAAATAGCATGTTTAAAAAAGGTAGAAACAATTGTAGCAGCGTAAATCCCAAAAATATAATTACTATGAAGAAGAAATCTAGGCAGCTAATCAGGGCATAGGAGGGGTCTCATCCGGTAAACCAATCTGTAAGGAAAGAGATGGCTTTTCAGTAAAAAGTCATGGATAGTGCAACGGGTTGCCCATGGTCCACAGAAACACAACCTTACTTGGTTCCGTGAGGATTCCCGTTAGACAACCTACTGCGGTCTCCCGATGTCCCGGCTGGTATCGGACACGCTGGGAGAACCGTATTAAATCCATTCCTTAGGGCGCTCAATTTAGGAAGTGACGGCACCACGTAAGGGGATGACGAAGCAAAAAAAGCTCATCTGAGTATAACGGGCTAAAGCGTGGCGGCCATATTGGGAGACCTATGAGCTAAAGGCAGGCAAGGCGGCTATGGCAGCCATTCATAAAAGGTGAAAATTCACAATACAGATGCAAGGAAGCCGTGGTGTGTGATAACACGGCGGCAAGAAAAAAGGGGTGAGTATTACTCAGAAAAGCGCGTTGAACAGTAGTGTTCAAAAAATAAGGTTCCGAAAAATGACCTAACTGGCAGCGCTGGGCATAAAGTGTGCTCAGTGTATATCCTGAAGAAAAAAAAAACAAATGAAAATAAAAAGAGAGAATAATAATTACATGAAATGAAAAGTGTTACACAGAAATCGCATTTTGGCCATTTTGCAATGAGACAAACAGCACTGGATATAGAATGTGCTCAATAAGTATCCTGCGCTGGTATAGAGTGTAATGGATAAGTATCTATTAACTCCTAAGGCTTTGCCAGGGAATATTATTGTTGAGTCCTGTCAGATGACTGGATAGGCGATAAACCCATCTTTGTTCTTTCTCCAATAGACGATTTTGTATGTTAGGCATGTTAGAATCCAGAGCCTCGATGACCACCCAACTGATGTCATTCGTGGTATGACCAGCTTCAAGGAAATGGCTTGTCATTTTTGTGGTCGTCTTCTTGCATCTAATCATACTGCGATGTTCGCAAATTCTAGTCTTGACTTTCCGATTAGTCATCCCAATGTACGTGAGATTACAAGGACATGTGATGCGATATACGACATGGGCTGTGTTACAGTTCCTCTATTTCTCACATCTTTCAAGAAGAAACTTGACGAAACTAACAAAGAAGTGAATGAATATAAGGAGAGCCTAACTCAGACTAAGATCAACAAGTTCCAGAAGGATCTTAAAAAATGTTCTTATTCTAAAACCTATCCCTACGCGGATAGTGATTACAAACCACCTACACGAGCTGATGTTTCAGGGGGATCCTCGGATGATGATTCTTCTGGCAGCAGCGGCTCAAGTTCTAGCAGTTATCGCAGAAGACAACAGGGCAGGGGAAGAAATACAGGCTGGCAACAACCTTGGGCTCAAGGACCACCAGGTGCCAATATGCACTTCATGACCCCTTACCGTCAAATGCATCCACAGTATGGATACGGTTGGAACCCGCCACTCGGGCCTCCTCCCCCTCCACCATACTTGAACCAAAACCAACAGTTTCCTTTTTTAGGAAGAGGCCCCCGAGGCCGCGGAAGGAGACGACGAGCGAACCAAGTGCATTGGGAAGACGACCAACCCCAAGGCACATTAACAAGGAGCAAGAGAAAGGACCCACAACCGGGACCCAGCACGAGATGAGTTTGGTCACCAACCTCTGATCTTATGCCCTATCACCATCGGAATTATCTGTCCTGGAGAAAGGACTCGGCTATTCACCTACGGCTAAACTTGATAAGTTCCGATCACATTGCGAACTGGCAGAATTCTTTCGTAAACTGAGACTAAAGGCCTGCTTCGAAAGCACACCTCAACTTGAAACTCATCAACAGGGCGACACCCATTTTCGTGTCAAATCTACTTCCATGCCACCACCATGTTCTATACCACCAGAAATCACTGTTTACGAGCAGGCTGTCTACAAGGACATGGAAAACTTACAAGGTAAACATACCTTTCAGAATTTCAGTAGCAAGGAACATCAGGCCCTGGAATCACTTAGAACCAACGAAACGATCATCATTAAACCAGCGGACAAGGGCGGGGGCACAGTGATCCTCAATCTGGAAGATTACCGACAGGAATGTGCCCGCCTCCTCAACGATCCCAAGAATTATGAAAAACTGACACAAGACCCAAGTGCAAAACTCAAAACACGCATCCAACCATTGGTTGAAGACGCGGAACACTCAGGTCAAATCACAACCAAAGAAGCAAAATTTTTGGTCTCTACTTCTGGTATTATACCTTACTTTTACATTTTGCCTAAGACACATAAAAATAAGTTTCCACCTCCTGGACGCCCTATTGTATCAGGCATTGGGTCCTTATTGGAACCCTTATCACGTTACTGTGATTTCTTTTTCCAACCAATGGTACAGTCCACGAGTACGTACCTTAAGGACACAAAAGATCTTTTGAGGTTAATTAATACTCTAGCCTTCAACCCTGACAATTCTTTTCTGGTAAGTCTTGACGTGGAGAGCCTCTACACCAGCCTCCCGCAAGATGATACCCTTGAAGTGTTGAAAACAGCTCTCAACGAATCTGATTGGCAATATCAGACCCCCAAGAGACTCATCCTGGAGTGTGCTGCATTAGCCCTGAAAGAGAACTTTTTTGAGTATGAAGGCCAACTCTACTTACAGAAGTATGGGACTTCAATGGGGAGTGTTTTCGCCCCCAGTGTAGCGGGACTCTACGTGTACCACTTTGAAACCAGATATCTACTGCATAATCAGATGCCACGTATCCCTCAGATCAAGTTCTATAAACGTTATATCCACGACATCTTGATGATCTGGGAAGGAGATACAGAATCGTTGCTATCTTTTTGTACATGGTTAAACACGTGCGATCCTAACCTCAGATTCACACACAGTTTCGACCACAATAAGGCGACGTTTCTTGATCTGGATATTGAAGTGGTAGGAGGCCTTCTGAAAAGTAAAACCCACTTTAAACCAACGGCCCGCAATTCGCTCCTCCATTTCTCAAGTTTCCACCCCAGATCCCTGCGGGAGAATCTTCCCTATGGACAATATCTTCGCCTCCGCAGGAACTGTAGTGACATAAGTGATTACAAACAACAAGCCTCTGATCTGAGTATCAAATTACGACAGCGTGGTTACCCTCAACGTATCACCGATAAAGCCAACAAGCGGGCTCGGAATCAGAACCGGGAGGGCCTCATTGAAGTGCAGAATCGTGCATCCACCCCCATCCCACTCACGTGCATTACCACCTATAACGCTGTCTCACATGAGGTGTCTGACATCATAAAAAAACATTGGCGGATTCTAAAGACAGGCACCCTGAATTGGGAACTTCCGTTGATGTCTCACAGAAAGGCTAGATCAATTAAGGACGCTTTGGTTGCTACACGACCAACACCCCAAAGGAAACCCCTAATACAATTCTGAATGCGTGGGGACTCCTAATGTGGTGGGCCACTATCCTTGCGGAGACTGTAGTGTGTGCCATATAACCATGACTACCAAAAATCTCAACTTGGAACCGGGCAAGACCTGGCATTTAAGGACACACACGAACTGTAACACAGCCCATGTCGTATATCGCATCACATGTCCTTGTAATCTCACATACATTGGGATGACTAATCGGAAAGTCAAGACTAGAATTTGCGAACATCGCAGTATGATTAGATGCAAGAAGACGACCACAAAAATGACAAGCCATTTCCTTGAAGCTGGTCATACCACGAATGACATCAGTTGGGTGGTCATCGAGGCTCTGGATTCTAACATGCCTAACATACAAAATCGTCTATTGGAGAAAGAACAAAGATGGGTTTATCGCCTATCCAGTCATCTGACAGGACTCAACGATAATATTCCCTGGCAAAGCCTTAGGAGTTAATAGATACTTATCCATTACACTCTATACCAGCGCAGGATACTTATTGAGCACATTCTATATCCAGTGCTGTTTGTCATTGCAAAATGCCCAAAATGCGATTTCTGTGTAACACTTTTCATTTCATGTAATTATTATTCTCTCTTTTTATTTTCATTTGTTTTGTTTTTTTCAGGATATACACTGAGCACGCTTTATGCCCAGCGTTGCCAGTTAGGTCATTTTTCTGAACCTTATTTTTTTAACACTACTGTTCAACGCGCTTTTCTGAGTAATACTCACCCCTTTTTTCTTGCCGCCGTGTTATCACACACCACGGCTTCCTTGCATCTGTATTGTGAATTTTCACCTTTTATGAATGGCTGCCATAGCCGCCTTGCCTGCCTTTAGCTCATAGGTCTCCCAATATGGCCGCCACGCTTTAGCCCGTTATACTCAGACGAGCTTTTTTTGCTTCGTTATCCCCTTACGTGGTGCCGTCACTTCCTAAATTGAGCGCCCTAAGGAATGGATTTAATACGGTTCTCCCAGCGTGTCCGATACCAGCCGGGACATCGGGAGACCGCAGTAGGTTGTTTAACGGGAATCCTCACGGAACCAAGTAAGGTTGTGTTTCTGTGGACCATGGGCGACCCGTTGCACTATCCATGACTTTTTACTGAAAAGCCATCTCTTTCCTTACAGATTGGTTTACCGGATGAGACCCCTCCTATGCCCTGATTAGCTGCCTAGATTTCTTCTTTATAGTAATTATATTTTTGGGGATTTACGCTGCTACAATTGTTTCTACCTTTTTTAAACATGCTATTTTGCCTATTCGTAACTTGTGCATTTTTTAAGGCGTTTTGTTTGGCCGCATATGTGACTAACTCCCTGCGCGCCACTACGCATTATTTAATCAGCACCCTGTAAGCAGCGCATATGTTTTACCCGCTGCCCGTAAACACATAAGCATTGGCTCCCATTACATCATGGCCACTCGCTTCACGATGCTCCCATGTGACCATCTAGTTCACATCTAAGCGTGGGTACTTGATCCGCATAGTGTACTATTCGTCTCACGGTGCTCCTCTGTGATCATCCAGCCTTACGGCATTGTTACTGCTAAGCATGCTGTAGATACTTGCATGCTGAACCATTATTACTCTATCACTGTCACGGTGGTGGTCAATTCGACTATCACGGCATGTTTGAGATTGCAATTTTGTGTTGCTTTGAAAGATTGCATTTTATGTTGCTCAAAAGAATTACATGTCTTGTTTTGTCTTTTTCCTTCATAGGCTTTTTATTGGTGTCAGTAAGTATACCGACACCTAGTCCACACACCTTAGCGCGTGTGTTGGTACTTCACCTTTCACGTGGCCTTCACTTTGCCACTCACGTTTTCATTCTCGGTCCTGAAGAAAGCCCATTCGAATTTTTTAACGGGCTGAAACATGTAGACCACATCACCCTAACAACTACAGATTATTATCTCTTGTTAGTTGGCATCACATAGTTTTTAACCATACCCTGAGCCGCCACTATTAAATTTACCTGGCAAGGATTCTCAGAGGTATTTTTAACATTCACATCACACATTCACACCACACCTGCTCCGCTGTAATCAGGCTGTCGTAGCACAACCGGGCGGCATTAGGCCACCCGGTTGGGACCCCTATGATGAAGCATGACACCAACCAGGTTGGTGTGTGAGGGGTCTTTTAAATATACCTAATGGGTCCCTGGACTTACCACACTTAGTGATTGATAGATTCATACTACAACAGGGTCCGTCCACATTGTTTTTTGCAACTTTACCCAGGGGATCAGGACGTACCCTTACATCCTCGCTCTCTCTTTTGTTTTTTGCGTAACTTATAAGTTCACCACCCCCTATCACCCACAATGCAAAGGGTTAGTTGAACACTTCAACAAAACCCTGAAGGGAATGATTAAAGGACTTCCAGAGAAGCTTAGGCGGAAATGGGACCTTCTTCTTCCCTGCCTGTTGTTTGCATACAGAGAGGTTCCACAGAAGGGGGTTGGTTACAGCCCATTTGAGCTTCTGTTTGGGCATCCTGTGAGAAGTCCATTGTGTTTGGTAAAAGAGGGCTGGGAGTTACCTCTGAAGCCCCCCAAACAAGATGTGATGGACTATGTACTTGGTCTCCGCTCCTGGGTGGCTGAGTACATGAAAAAGGCAACCAAAAACCTGGAGGCCAGCCAAGAATTGCAAAAAGCTTGGCATGACCAAAAGGCTGTACTGACTGTATACCAGCCAAGACAGAAAGTGTGGGTGTTGGAGCCTGTGGCCCCAGCAGCCCTCCAGGACAAGTGGAGTGGCCCCCATACAATAGTTGAACAGAAGGGAGAAGTCACCTACCTGGTGAATCTTGGAACTCCCAGGAGCCCCCTGAGGGTGCTCCATGTCAACAGATTAAAGCCATATGTTGACAGGGCTGACATGGGCTTGCTCATGGCAACTGATGAGGAACAGGAGGAGGAGAGTGACCCTCTCCCTGACCTGCTCTCGCAGAACCCTGATGATGGGTCAGTAGATGGTGTTGCTTTGGCAAGCAGCCTCACTGACCATCAGCAAACTGAGTGCAGACAAGTTCTGCAACAGTATAGACATATGTTTAGCCTGACCCCTAGTCAGACTACCTGGTGCACCCATGAGGTGGACACTGGAGACAGTCTGCCTGTCAAGAGTAAAATCTACAGGCAACCTGACCATGTCAGGGACTGTATCAGGACTGAAGTCCAGAAAATGTTGGAGCTAGGTGTAATTGAGCCTTCAGATAGCCCTTGGGCTAGCCCAGTAGTCCTGGTATCCAAGCCTCATACCCAGGGTGGTAAGAAAGAAATGAGGTTTTGTGTAGACTACAGAGGCCTCAATGCAGTCACTAGGACTGATGCCTATCCCATACCAAGGGCAGATGAGCTGATTGATACTTTGGCCTCAGCCAAGTATCTAAGTGCATTTGACCTAACAGCTGGCTACTGGCAGATCAGATTAGCTGATGATGCAAAAGCCAAAACAGCATTTTCGACCCCTAGTGGGCACTACCACTTTGTGGTGATGCCCTTTGGATTGAAAAATGCACCTGCCACTTTTCAGAGGTTGGTGAATAAAGTTCTGGCAGGGATGGAAACTTATTGCTCAGCTTACCTAGATGATATTGCTGTCTTTAGTTCCTCCTGGCAGGATCACCTGGTCCACCTCAGAAATGTTTTGGAGGCTCTGCAGAAAGCCGGCCTCACTATCAAGGCCACTAAGTGCCAGATAGAGCAGAGTCAGGTTGTGTACCTGGGCCACCTTGTAGGTGGAGGCCAGGTTCAGCCTTTACAGAGTAAAATCCAAACCATAATGGAATGGGTTGCTCCAACCACCCAGACACAGGTGAGAGCCTTCTTAGGCCTCACTGGGTACTATAGGAGGTTTGTCAAGGGATATGGATCTATAGTGACCCCTTGAATGATCTGACCTCAAAGAAAATGCCAAAAAGGTTCAGTGGACAGCTAACTGTCAGAAGGCATTTGAAGACCTAAAGCAGGCCATGTGCACTGCCCCCATCTTACAGAGTCCAGACTACACCAAAAAGTTCATTGTCCAAACAGATGCTTCTGAGCTGGGTGTGGGAGCTGTACTGTCTCAACTGAATGATGAAGGTCAAGACCAGCCAGTAGCTTTTATTAGCAGAAGGCTGACCCCTAGAGAGAAACGTTGGTCAGCTATAGAGAGGGAGGCCTTTGCTGTGGTGTGGGCCCTGAAGAAGCTGAGGCCATACTTGTTTGGCACTCACTTCATAGTTCAGACTGACCACAAGCCCCTCCTATGGCTTAAACAGATGAAAGGTGAAAACCCAAAACTTTTGAGGTGGTCCATTTCCCTACAGGGGATGGACTATACAGTGGAACATAGACCTGGGACCCAACATGCCAATGCAGATGGACTCTCAAGGTATTTCCACTTAGAACACGAAGACTCAACTGGTCAAGGTTAGTTTAGTGTCCCTGCGTTTGGGGGGTTGTGTAGGAGAGTAGGATCTGCCTCTTATGTTGCCCCCATTTTTTTCTGATGTTTACACTGGTTTCTGGCTATAGTCTGGCTGGGTCCCTGCTAATCAGGGGCCCAGCCTCTCTGTTCTCTCTAAACGACTTGGAGTGCACTCTAGGTGCACTAGTGATTGGATACTGTGGTACCTTATGAGTCCCTAGTATATGGTACCTTAGGTACCAAGGGCATTGGTACTACACAGGCCTACCAGGGGCTGAAGCATGTATTATGCCACCCCTGGGAAGCAGACGAAATCTGACACCACAGGCCTGCTACTGCAGCCTGGGTGAGGAAGTGCTAGCACCCCTCACTGAGATATAGGTCCCCTATATCTCTCCTGCACACACATTGAGACTTATCAGTCACCCCTAAAGCAGGCCCTATCAATCCTGAGGGCAGGGTGCTTAGTTTCCATGTGAGGGGGTGCCTTTGCCTGAGCAGGGCCCCTCTGCAGCTCTCAGAGTCCATTCTCTGGGGCTGTTTGTGGATGCGGTTAAACCATATACTCTTAATATCCTCGCGGTAAAATGCTAACTTTGGAATGGCTGCATCAAAACATGTCGTGTTTGGTGTCAAACATCTTGGAATACTACCCCCCCCCGCCAGTTCTGGCGGCGGGGGTAGCATTCCACCCTTCTAGAGGGATAGACATGTACCTACTGTGGAAACGCGGTAGAATCCTGCAGAGCCCTGGCATCACAAAATGGATGCCACCAGTCACAGACACTGGGCTACCCTCCTGCTGATGACCAACACTCGCAGTGGAGGAAGCCCAACAATAGATATCCTGTCCCAAGGGGTGTGACCACCTCCCAGACAGGGTTTAGTGTATTGGGGCTGGGTGGGTGCACTCTTAGAGTGCTTTGAAGTCCTGCACTGGGGGAGCAGAAGGCTCCTCTGTGCATACCCCAGTTCAAACCGGCTCAGGGGCTACCTGCCCCTGCTCTGGCGCGAAACTGGACAAAGGGAAGTGGGTGTAGCCACCCACTCCCCTGACCCTCCCATAGGTGGGGTCATAGAGCTAGTCCCTCCCTTCTTTTTAGTATAAGAGGGGGAACCTGTGCATTGCAACCCAGATATCCCTGGACGACGCTCTGAAGAAGAATCCTGGACCTTCGACGTTCCACTACCTTTGGAAGACTGAAGAATCTCCCTTGGAGTCAAGGAGTGACTCCCCTGCTTGGCAGGCACCAAAAACTACAAACGACGGTCGCAAACTACGCCGCTCCCGCCGGAGTCCGAAGTCCCTGCAGCCCAAGAAGTGGATTTCCTGATTTCTCAAAGGCCATCGTGAGTCCCCAGCGAAGCTGAGGCCAGTGGACCCCAAGAGTGACGAGGAACCGCGACCCCTGGGTACTGTGCACTATTGTCGAGTGCAACCCCTTCACAACGTTCTACGAACTTGCGCTTTGGACCACGTGTGGTCCTAGCCTCCAGCAGGAATCCCTCCGAAGATCAGAGGCCTACCACGTCCCGAGTGACCGTGGGCCCCTGTTGAGCGAATCCTCTCGAGGCGTCTTCGCGATCCCTTGCCAGCCGGCTTGTGGGTCCCCTGAAGGCTTTCCTACAGAACCAAAGGGCTCCCCTGATTGCTCCAGGCCTGCCCTGACTTACCCTCGCTGGGTGAGTCCCTCAGACCTTGCTGGTCTGCGCCATTGACTTTTTACACTTTCCCCGAGACTTGCTGTTACCAAGGCTTGTTGGCTCCAATCGAGTCGCCGACACCGCAGTAAGCTGCAGACATCGTGGGACACGCCGTATCCAGCTCCTGGTCATCGTCGACGCCTCCTGGACCTCGTGGCTGAAGAGTCAAGGCACCCGTGAACGACCTGAATCAAGCTACGACAGTGAGCATCCATCTTCCATCTTCTGAATCCAGGCTTGGATTCCTCCGGACACTTCTCCTGTCGCCGCAAGCAGCAAGTCTTCACTGGCTCCCATTGAAAACGACGCAGCGACCCGACACCAAAGAACACCTATGCACCCGGCTCCCCTGGGTGAGGTAACTTCAGCACTACAGTGCTCCTGTGGGTGTGGGGCCTAGAACTACTTACCCTGTAAGTGACTTGCTTGTAGCTACCCTAGAAGTGCCCTAAAACTCTTACTTTCCAAGTGCGACTATCGCGCTGACTCGTACATGGTTCGCGTCTGTGTTAGACACACCGCGTCCAACTCCCTTGCAACTCTATCTGTAACCGCGTCCTTCGACTCGTACAAGGACCGATCGGTGTGTTCGCCTCGAACACGCAAGGGACCTTTAACATTGAAATCTCAATCGCGTCTGTTCGCATAGACTCGTACAGGACTCGCACCGGTGCCAGGACACCGCGTCCGTCCCCTGTGGGTCTCCTACAACTACCTGGGGTGGTTCTTGGGGGTCCCTCGATTCTAGATGCCCTAGACCTAGGTCTAGCCAAACTAAGATTGTGATATTCGATTGTGCTAAACTTATTTTGATAACATTTGACTTGTACATATGTTCCTGACTTCTAATCTCATAAAGAGATTAGTAGAGAGTTGTTTATTAATAAATACATATATATTTGATATATATACCTGTGTGGTGTCTTTTCATTTGGTGATTCAAGAGATTGTGTGGTATAACAAGCTGCTTTACATTCCTTCAAGACTTAGCCTGAAGGCTGCTCTCCACAGCTACCACTAGGATAGCTTTCTATAAAGGTTGTCTTAAACCTATCTACCATAAGAGTCGAATTGTTCTGGTGCAAGGTGTCCACTTTAATTAGTGAACAGCATATACCAGGCCAACTTCTCACAGATGGTCGGTCTCGACCTCAAGGATGCTTACTTGGCAGTCCCCATCTTTGCTCCCCATCAGAGCTTTCTCCAGTTTCGTTGGCACCATCACTGGTATGAGTTTACTGCCATGCCATTTGATCTTTTATCAGCTCCCTGGTGTTTCACCAAGCTGCTTCGACCTGTAGTCCAGTATTACCGGGAGCGGGGAGTAAGACTTATTATATATCTGGACAATATTCTCGTCATGGAGCAGAGCAGGGACACGGTTCTCCTTTACCTCTTGGGATATCCAAATCCTTTAGGATCTAGGGTTTGTCATCAACTCGGAGAAATTGATCTTAGTTCCTTCTCAGACTCTGAAATTCCTGGGGTTTCAGGTAGACTCTGTCAAGGCCGAGCTCCAGTTGCCGTTGAAGAAATGGATGTCTATCAAGAAAGAGTTGAGGAGAGCCCTTGCCTCTCCGACTATATCATTGAGGATCTTGGCTCGCCTAGTAGGTCTTTTGACGTCAACCATCCAAGCGATATTCCTGGGACCCCTCCATTATCGGGCCCTTCAGAGATTGAAGATCTTACACCTTCGGAAAGGGTTGTCCTATTTGGAGTGAATAGTGTTGTCGGAGGAAGCCAGGACGGAGATGTCCTGGTGGTTGCACCACATGGACCAAGCCATCTTTGCGTTCCCCCCCTTTTCTATGATCCAGAGAGTACTCTCACAGGTGAGTCAGCAGATGGCAGAGTTGGTCCTAGTGACCCCTTGTTGGAAGCCCAGTCTTGGTTTCCTGTAGCGATGTCGCTGTCTGATGCACCACTGGTGCGGATTCTCTCCTTCCGGATCTTCTCTCCGACTCAATGGGCCTCCCATACCCATTGGTGGCTCAGGAGCACTTGTCCCTCATGGCGTGGAGACTGTCAAGTGATGCTGGCAAGTGCCAGGAGTTTTGCATGAAGCTATGTTCTTCTTGTCACAGTCTTTGGCACCCTTTACGCATAAATGATATGAGACGGCCTGGCGCCGATAGGGTGTGTTGGTGTAGTGAACGGAGTGTGGATTCCTTGGGGGAAGGTATTCATATGATTGTTAATTTTTTATCTGACCTTGCTAGTCAGGGCTTAGCGTATAGGATAATAAACAACTTCCGTTCTTCTATTACTGCTGGACATCCTCATCTGGATGGCAAACCGGTGGGTGAGCATCCTTTAGTTTGCAAATTGCTTAGGGGTATTCGGTTGATCCGTCGCCCTCAAACGAAATATTCCATGTTATGGGATGTTGATGTCGTTTTGCGCTTTTGAGAGCTTGGCCCGCAAACTAAGATTCCTCTTGCAAACAGTTGGCGAAGCTGATGCTTCTTCTGTGTCTCATTTCATGTAGACGTGTTTCGGATGTGAGGACTTGGATTTAGCAGGAAGAGTATTTACTCCCTCTGGGTGTCTTTCTCTATCTCAAGGCATACTAAAACTGCATTACGATGTATTAGGTATCCTGCTTTCCCTCATAGTTGTGTGTGGTCAAATGCCTTAAATCTTATGAGTAGTGTGCACGTGAGTTACGGAAAGATTCAGCTGGGCAATTGCTCATTTCTCAACAGAAATCTTTTCGCACGGTTCCCTCTGCAACGCTAGCCCATGGGGTTAAATGACTGTTGGCTGAAGCTGGTATCGATGTATCCCTTTTGAGAGGGACTATACCCTCTTAAGCATTTTCTACTGGTTCTCGTTTGGAGGACATTATGGCTGTGGCAGACTGATCTTCTGATTCCACTTTTAAGGTGTTTTATCATAATAAACCTATTGTGGATGTTGCATTGATGGTGGTGGCTCAACTTTAAATTAGCATAACCCAAGGCCTCCGGTCTTGCCATAGAATATAAAAAATTCTAACTGACGTGTCAATAATTTCCAATTCCATTAAGGACATGGAGGCGAGGATTATTGCACCCTCGGAAATAAACTCTGTTTCACTGTTTGCCTGTTATTTCTACGTTATTGCTGTTTCTTGTGATACATTGCTTTATTGCTGTTACTGCTATCTCATTTTCCCACCCCTGATTGATTATGATATCTTTAAGGGATTCAATATTATTATTAATATTTTCTTTGCAGGAACGGATGCTAAATCAGTTTGAAGCTGGCTAACGTGTTGCGGATCGGTTGTATCGCTGCGAAGAAAGTTCATCTACGCCTGTCCGATTTGGTTCTGCCTGCGGATTGGGAATGTGGGTTTTTGGCTGAAGTTTCTTGTTGGACTCATGTTTTTGAGGCCTTACTTTGATGTTTGCAGAGAAACAGGAGAGTATATATATATATATATATATATATATATATATATATATATATATATATATATATATATATATATATATATATATATATATATATATATATATATATATCCAAGCTCCTTCTTCCCCACACCAATATATATATGCATACATGACCCCTATGATTGGATGAGACATTGGGCTGTTGGGGGTTCATGGGATATGTAGTTTAAAGTATTAAGTGTTTTGATTGGCTGATGTGATTTTCTCAGTAAAGAAAGAGAAGCATAATCCTCGCCTCTGTGTCCTTAATAGCTAGAACATTTTTTATTCAATGCCTACCCCCTCAACCAAACACTGCACCTCCAGCCAACACCAAAAACTAAGTTTTGAGGTATCTGTCGATGTGCTGGGGAGGTTTTCTGATATTGGACATTGACTGAGCAGAGCCTCCAAACAATTAGCTGGAAATCTGCTCTCTGCAGAGGTTTCCAGCTAATTGTGAGCACATTGTGTGATATCGGCTCCTCACCCGGTGACCGTGTGATGGGAGCTGATATCGTGTGGTGCACAGTGATACCATGTGAGATGGAAGTACTATGTAAATGCTATTAAAATAAAATAGGTAAGGTAATAAGAGGCACTAAGCTTGGGCTGCTGTGAGTGGCAAAGAAAGAGAATCATAGGAATTTCTGTAAACATTATATGGTATTGTTATGGACTTCATTGGCGGACCTTAACCATGTGATCTGTAGTTTTAGACCCATGGTTTTATGATTAGTGAATAGTAAAAAGAGTTGAGAAGCATAATCAGAGCCTCTGGTCCTGACATAGAATCGCAAATCTTTGTTCTAACTCTCTAATGATTTAAGATTTTAGAACAACGCCACTCTTCACGGTGTTACCGTTACCCTTGGGCACCATTTTGTATATAAATGGGTAAGCATTAATGTTCTATCACTGGTTTGCTGAACGCAGGTTTGCAGCACGGCTGCACCGTACAACTCCATTCTAGTTCTGCAATGGCCGCCACCTTATCTTCACCGGATGCGCTGGCTGATTGGACAGCTTTCTTCTATGTCTTTCACAGATGGCCACGGTACCCTTCTTCCCTTTCCATGTTTTCAATGCGGGCAGTGATATCACTTCCTGTTTGGAGACTGTCGTTTCCGCTTGTGGTTATTGCGCGTCTGATACCAACGACAGCGAGCTGCGCACCATGGTGAGCGGGGCCGCGGCTGGCGGGCCGGGCGCGGGAGATGGGCTGCGGAGCAGGGGGCACCGCGCGTTTTGTTTGCGGGACTCATCCTGCGGCGTGAGATAGACGCAGGTCCTAGCGCCTGGAATCTTCCAGAGTCGGGATTGCTGCTCGCGGGTGTTCCGCGTTCTGTCTGCGGCCTAGAGTCCTCCGCGGTTGGAGCACGCGTCGTACTCGGAGTGGATTCGTTTTCCAGGGCTGAGGGGGTTGTGTGTTCGAGTTCAGTCTCCGTGCTCTGTACCTCCAATACGGACTTCAATCGAACATCCGCTTTTCCAGCCCGAGCGAGGGCTCGGTTAGTTAACGCTCCCTGCTGACATCTGTTGTGACCTACGGATCACAAGTTCGAATCCTGGCAGGACCAGCTCGCTTTCTCGTCCCAAAGGTGTGGGTGTTGGTAATAGTTATAGCTTACAGTGGTCGGAAATGGTAGTAGAGGACGACATGGCGCTTTAAGTAGGATGCTTCACCAGTCTCTGCCAGCGTAGAAATATTGACTACGGGTTACGTGGCGCTCTTTCCTTGGGTAGATTGTGTATCTGTCGAGCAGGGTTGGTGGGGACCCGTGAGAGAAGACCTACCGCGCATTCTTCCCTCAATCTGGAGTTTCAGTGAGCTTGTGATGGGTGTTTTCCCGAGGGAGATAGTCTATGGCAGCAGTCTTCAAACTGAAATGGGATACGGAGGGTTTCATACCTCTGGCGGGGAGGGCTGAAACTTTAACCGACATTGGAATATATTGAGAGAAAGTGGTGCTAACTCATCTGAATTTAAAGTGACATTAAAAAACAGGTGAAACATTACCATATCTTCTTGCACTTGGTCAGATCTGCATACGCTTGTGCATTCACTTTTAATCGAGCTCCTCTTGAGGGCATAAGGCTCTTTGCTAATGCCTCTTGCCAGTGCCACAATTTGTGACAAGGCACCCTTTATCCCACAGCTAGCAGATGCTTACAAGTACTTTCGAGGTACCTCCTGAGTTAATTCTGAGGATAAAGAGCCCACCTGTACTCTGCAGTTCTCTTCTGACTGAAGTCGTGGCTTATCTGATATCCCAAGCTTCGAATCTCCCTAGTCTGTATACTCCCTGCAAGTCCAGGCCTTTGTGGTCTCCCTTTACATCTGTAACATCGTTGCTCTCTACCTGTACGGGTCCTCTAGGTCTGTAAAGGAGGTGTGATTGCTCTACATGGGGAGGCGTCGCTGCATCCCTGTTGCATGAGATTGCATGTTGGAGTACCGTGGGATGTTTAAAGCTTGGGAAGAGTAGCACCCTGTTGCATGAGGAAATGTGTGAAGGTGCACTACTCCGTATCTTGTGGCCACAAGTTAGTCTAGTGTGTTCTGAGATTGTCATTGTAGGAATAGAAAGTTTCAACGCCTGCACGGTACTGGAGGTAGAGTACACCGGAGTGAGGTATAGTGCTTCTCGTTTTTCTTTTACCAGTCTGCTCTGGGACGTATAATCATTTTGTACAACTGGGAAGATGTAACAGGTGCATAGTACTGGATTAGGTGTTTGCCGGTGATTGTAATCTTATGTGTGTTTGTAAAGTCGCCATCACCTGCAGGGGTATCCTGGCGCTGAGCAGTTGTATGTGCATAGACTCTGCATATGGTCAATCAATCTGGGATTTGTGAAGTGTACTGCTCGCCCGCTAGGGTCTCAAGGTGCGGGGGGGAGGAGGGGGAGAATCGTGCAGCTGCGTCGCACCCAAAGAGCCAGGTCTTTGGGCTCTTCTTGAAGGCATGCAGAGTGAGGGAACGTCTGATGCCGTGCAGGAGTTTGTTCCGGGTCTTTGCTGCGATGTAGGAGTAGGCTCTTCGACCTGTTCCGGCTCTGCAGCGGATGCAAGGGGTTTCGGCAAGGGCGAGGTCTGCGGAGCAACGGCTTCTCTTGGGTGCATAGGAGACTTTTGTTGCGATACTGTGGTCCGGTGTTGTGGAGGGATTTGTAGGCGTGAGTGAGTAGCTTGAAGGTCACTCTTCTCGACTGGGAGCCAGTGGAGGTCTCGTAGGTGCTGGGTGATGTGGTCTCATCGAGGGATGCAGAGGACGAGCCTGGGGGCGGTGTTATGGATGGTCTGGAGTTTTCAGAGCAGGGTTTTGTTGGTTCCGGCGTAGAGGTTGTTTGCGTAGTCCAGTCTGCTGGTTGTGTGTGTGGGTGATGGTCTTTCTGGATTCGGGGGTGGGGGGTCCATTTGAAGGTCTTGCAGAGGATGTGGAGGAGACGGCGTAGAACTGTCGGGTCATGGTGAGGGGCGAGTTGAGTATGATGCTGAGGTTGCCGGTGTGGTCTGTAGGTGTGGGGGTGTTGCAGAGGGCAGTGGGCCACCAAGTGTTGCCCCATGCGGCGGGGGTGGGTTAGATGACAAGGACTTCTGTCTTCTGAGTTGAGCTTCAGGCAGCTGCTGCTCATCCAGGAAGCGGCGTCTTTCATTCCTTCCTGGAAGCTGTCTGGTGGTGTTGGGTTCCTTTGTGAGGGAGTGGATGAGCTGGGTGTTGTCAGCGTAGGATACTATGCTGAGTCCGTGCTGTCTGACGATGGCGGCGAGGGGGGCCATGTAGATGTTGAAGAGCGTGGGGCTGATCGATGATCCTTGGGGTACTCCTCAGCTGATCTTTGTGGGTTCAGAGAGGAAGTGCGGGAGTCTGATTCTTTGGGTTCAGCCGGTGAGGAAAGAGTGGATCCAGTCGAGGGCGGTTCCCTGTATGCTGGCGTCGTGGAGTCTGGCGGTGAGTGTGCAGTAGGAGATGGTGTCCAAGGCTGCAGGGAGGTCTAGTAGGATGAGGGCCGCCGTGTGGCCCTGGACGAGGAGAGTGCGGATGTAGTCTGTGGTGACTAGGAGGGCGGTCTCAGTGCTGTGGTTGCTGCGGAATCCGGTTTGGGAGGAGTCGAGGATGGAGTTGGCTTCGATGAAGACCGTGAGCTGGATGTTGACGATCTTCTCAGTTACTTTAGCTGTGAGGGGGAAGCGAGAGATGGGTCTGTAGGTTTTGAGGTCCGTTGGGTCAGCGGACGGCTTCTTGAGGAGGGGCTTGACTTATGCGCATTGGGGTACGTGCCGGTTTCGAAGGTGGAGTTGATAGTGCGTCCTAGTTCGGGTGCTGTGGTGCTTGCGGCTCTTAGGAAGATGTGCGACGCTGAAGAGCTCCTTCGAGTTGGCGAGGATCTTGTCCTGGATAAAGTTCCTTTTGGTGGATCTGGTGCGCTGGTTGTATACTGTCATGGCGTTCTTGTAGCTGGTCCGTGCTTAAGGGGTTTTGCTGTTTATCCAGACTTTCTCGAGACATCTGCAGGTGCGTCTGGATTCTCGGAGGTCGTTGGTGAACCAGGTGGCTTTCGTGGGGTGCTGTTTGTCGGAGTTCCGGAGGGGGCAAGCTTGTCTGCCCAGTCGGTGATCCATCTGTGGAGTTCGTGGGCTGCAGAGTTGACGTCAGTCGTGGCGGGGGCGCGTGGTTGAGGTTGGAGTTGAGCTGTTCTTTGGTGACCTTGCTCCAATTCCTGCACGGGGCGTGGTGTAGGTTTGTGTGCGGTGTGTTTTTTAGAGAAGTGTATGCAGTGGTGGTCCGTCCAGAGGGGTTGTGTAGTGTGGGTGAAGTGAATGTTGTTCCCTCCTGCGAAGATGGGGCAGAGGGTGTGTCCTGCTTTGTGGGTGGGGGTGGTGACGAGCTGTTTCAATCCGATGTTGGCGAGGTTGTCCAGGAGTGTGGTGGACTTGGGGTCGCTGAGGTGGAAATTCAGGTCTCTGAGCAGTATGTAGTCCATGGAGGCGATGGCGTGGGGACTCGATGAGGTCAGTGATGGCTGCGGTGTTTTTCCTATAAAACCTATATAGGATCTGTGCGTTTAGGCAACATACACTGTAGGGTTGGTGCCAGACGGATTCCAGACACCCCCACCGGGTATGTTGGCCTGTGTACCAGCTAGCTCACAGTGCCACTAGAAACTCCTCTTAGCAAGGAGAGAATAGTTTTTGGCAGCTATCTAACATGACAACCCTGATCCCTCAGGACTGTGGAAACTGTGTACTACTTTTCGCTCAGTCACTCGTGCTCACTTAGTCTCAGAGAGATACACAGAATAAACTGGACGTTTTTCAATAAGCATTTATTGAACAGTCGTTATTCTAGTGAAAAATAGCTGTGCTGAAACAACCACTAGACAGAAACAGATATAAATGATTAGAAGCTCTAGGAAAGTAAAAGGATGGTACATTTCTACAATTTTGCTGTAACCATGAATACAGGCCAGTATATAAAGTACATGACAATAAAATGCGTACTCCTACGATGCTACCCTAACTAGACGTACCGAAGTGTACCTAGCAAGTATGTAGGTGTTGAGCCAAGAATCCCTCTAGGATAAAGTCCACCCCATTACCTGAAATGAGACTGTGGGACCCCGTCTTGGTCTCGAGTTGGACACCTCGCAAGGGATGTTAGACCACTGCGAGCTGGATTATCTGCATGCAGGAAACTCCGCATCTCGCGTCAGTATGTCAGCAGGGAAGCCCTGATCTCCTCTGACTATCTCAGCAAGATGTGATGTTTATATACCCAAAGGTATCCCCAGGGGTTCTACCTTGCTGTGCCATTGTCTGACTTAGGATAACGTCGGGAATGAACCTTGTACATAGTTATTATGCAGGAGATGGTAGTCCTGCTGAGTTTTCAAGAATCCTCATGCATAATGTACGAGGCTATCGTTCAGGGAAAACCCCACGTTCTGTAAGCAGTACCATAACTAGATAAAGGATCAGAACTAGCAACCCTTATGTATGAAATGTAGGGACGAATATAGGTGAAAGGTTGGGATGTTACCCGGACCTATATTGGGGTACCTATATGGAATATAACAGCGGCGAATGCGGTTTGTGGTCAGGGTGGTCTTTAGGCGACGGTGCCGTGTAGGGTTGGTCTGGGAATGGAGGTGTTCCGTGGCGGCTGAGTAGTCGTTTGTGTTGGTTTTGGGCGATGGTGAGTCCTCCTCCCGGGTGGTTGAGGCGGTCCTTCTCTGGATCTTGTATCCATCGGGGATGGCGGTAGCGATGTCTGGGGCGGAGGTGGGGTTGGTCCAAGTTTCTGTGAGGAAGGCGACGTCTGGCAACAGGGTGTCGAGGAGGTCCTAGATTTCCACCACATTTCTGTGCAGGGATCGTACGTTGAAGAGGATGCAGCTCGGGGGTTGGGTGCACTGGCGACCGGTGGGTAGGTGGTAGCTGTGGGGTCAGGAGGTGGGTGAAGGTGCGGCGGCAGTGTCGGCAGGAGAACTGTCCGTGGGTGATGGTCAGTGTCGACAGCTGGCAGTTGTTTCTTCCGGGGTGGAGGGCAGCTGAGTTGTAGCGGTGGAAGGTCCAAGAACCAGGGTCCCTGACGCTGGTCGCGGACGGGCGCAGATGGGCTTGCAGCAGTTGCCATTAAGTAGGGGACGGGGGAGGGAGCGCAGCTGGGAGGCGGGGGAGGGGCAGCGGCGGGAAAACGGCAAAGAAGGGCATAATACGAGGAAAAAGGACACTACAGGCACAAATAGACAAAGAGGCAAAAGCACAAAGAAAAGGCATAAGCACAATGCACAAAACAGACAAAAAGGCAGAAGAGTACAAACTGGGCAGAAAAGCAGGGGACAGACAAAAGGCAGACAGACAAGGCTGGCAGAGCGGACCAGCAGAAGAGCAAGGATCTCCCACTGGACCACCAGGGATTAGGTGCAGGCAGGAGCCTGTGGGTGGAGGAGGGCCTCGAACACCTTCCAGTGAGGTACTGGGGGCAGCGGCGCAATAACTGAGCTGCGTGAGGGGAGAGCAGAGTTCCCTGACCAGGAGGTCAGAGGTCTTGCTCAACCTGTTGCGCAGCAGCCGCCATTATGGTCGGTTATCTTATTGAAGAGACAGGCCTTCAGATTCTTGCGGAATACAAGAAGATGAGAGAAGGCTCTGATGTGGAGTGGGAGGCTTTTGCACACTTTAGGAGCAATGTAAGAGATGTCCTGACCTCCTGATATGTTTGTGTATTCATGGGATGTGTGCGAGTAGAAGTCCTGGGTAGCAGAGTGGTCTGGTTGGTAGAAGGAGAGAAGACTGTTGAGGTAGGTGAAGCCTTAGTTGTGTTGTGAATGTGTGTGTGAGGAGTTTGAAACAAGCACGTTTGTGTATGTGGAGCTCCCTGAGGTGCAGTGTGATGTGAGTTCTGTGTGGGAGGTCGAGGATAAGTCTAGTTGCAGAGTTCAGAATGGGTTGTAGTCTTCCAGTGAATTGCTTGGTAATCCTGGTGTAGAGGGTGTTCCCGTAGGCCAAGATGCTGGTGGCTAGAGTGCCAGTGACAGCTGCTGGTATGTGAGTGAATTCTGGTATGTGGCCTAGCTGTAGTTTATGGGGGCTTCATCATCCTTTCATCTTATGGTGGTTTGTGCTGATGCGGGCTGGTGGTGCGTACTGAACTGTTTCTTTGTTTTTTCAGTGCTGTATTGCACTTTTAGTTTGTTTTTACTGTGCTAGTAATTTTCTTTCTGTGCTTGTTGGGAGGCTATCGTCATTGTGTTATTTAGGTGCTTTCTTTTGCCTGGCATGTGGTCCTATTGGTTTGGCCACTTAGTGTGACTGGTTGTTGTGCGTGGTGGGTGCCTAGCTGCTCATTTGGGTGTGATGGAGTACATTGTCCTTGTGAGCATTGGTTGTGGAAAAAGGTGCGAGTTTGTCTTGTTTCTGGGTCATTGTCGCAGAATTTCAATATTTATTCTTTGTGCAAGGAAAAAATATGTAGTAATTTGGCATGTTTTGGTGGTTCCTTTGTGTAAAGAAATGGGACATGTCTGTACATGCTTGGTGTAAGTGGGCATGCTATAGGAAGCTGTGTGGATGCTTTCAGAATGTGATCATACAAGGAATGTTGTCCTCTGTTTCCTGGGTGAAGCTTGGGATGTAGAGTTGTAAAAAGATAATGGATCCCTAACGGGAGCTTTCAGGCTGTATATGTAGCTTAGTCTAACATAACTCAAAAATCCCCATCTTAGCGCAGCTATCTTCCAACAACTAGCGCTATCCTCTTTCCTTCAATTTAAATAAATCATGGAGCAGCCCTGGGCCAACTGGCTTACTAAGTTCCTCGTTCATGAATTTCTTGATAGAGCTCAGGTTGGCCTTTGGCAACTCACGTTATTGAAGCATTTTCTGGGGGGTTACTCTGAACTAGCTATGTGCTGCCTACTGGTGAAGGCATCAGTGAGGCATATGCTAATAAATCTAACTACTGCCTTTGGTCCGGTCAACTGTGGTATTCTAATCGGCCAGCTCGCTTCAGTGGTTCACGTCTTTTCTTGGCAACCCCTCTCGGGTTGTCTCCTACCCCGTTTCGATGGGTGTTGTAGGTAGTCTGGTGTAGTTCACCCTGAGTTGGCCATTTCACCCTTATTATTCAACCCATGTCTCCAACCTCCTGGCAGACTGCTGGTATCCTCAGCTATTAAAGCACGCTCCTGTGCAGATCACCTGCGATTGCTGTTGAGAATATATTAGTCGCTAAATAGCGGTTATAACCAAATGCCTTTCAACTTTATGAAAATGAACAGGGTTCTAAGAAAGAAAAAAAGGTAGTAGACCTGCTACATCCTCCCATGGGTTATCAGGTTTTGGCCCACCTAGTTGGGAGACACACTATCACCCGATCGCATAGGACCAGGGTGTCCCTTTTAATTGTAACCTTTCTTTAAAGGTCTGGTTAATATGCTATCTTTAAGTCGCCTCTTGAAACCATGCTCCTTGCAAGGCTCGAGTGATTTGGGTCGTGAGTTCTTTACTCTGTTGGCCATGGGTACTTGCAAACATTTTCCCACGGGCCAAAGGTTTGTGTGTGTGTAATGTGGGCCACATTGATGCCGTCACGGTGGGTGAGTGCTGATGGGCTGTGCCAGTAAGGTGGTTGTAGTAGGGGAAGCATTATGGCTAAATAACTCTTGTCCTATTATCTCTGCTGATCCAGAGATATTAGCCTCACAGTACACCTAGTGGCTAAACAGTGTTTCCTTATCCCTGGCCCCAGTGAAAAGATCCTGGATAAAAAGAAACCATTTATCTTCCCCTTGCTTCTCAAAGGATCTCTGGATCCTCAAGCAGAATTGCAGTAGAGAAAATGGCACTCTTGCCTACTGCGAACCGGAAAAGTCCATTTAGATCCGCAAAGAAAAAGCAACCTACTTCACTGCAAAGATCGAAGCAGCGAGTAACCGCTCCAAATAACTGTTTTCAGGCATTAAGAAATTGACTTCTACCACCTCCAACTCACTGAAGGGCTACTCTCGGTACTTTTGCAACACCTTGGCAGAGGCTTTTCACCTCCAAGTGGAGGACCTGTATAAAAATGTTAAGATTCTCAATGTAGAGACGAACTCAAACACAGCTACTCATACCCTACAAAACTACACTCACCAAGCTTGAGAGTTTCACTTCTATAAAAGAGATCATAAAGTTGATTAAGTCATCCAAGTCTGGTTCGCAATGTGATCTGTGCCCACCCAAGGTGACCAGTTTAGCTGTAGAACAATTGCCACGACTCTGACTGAGATTTCATCAAATGTGTTTCAGGCATTTTCCCCACTCTGGAGAAGAAAGCCTCTGTGCTGCCCCTTCTAAAAAAAAAAAAAAAACCCTCTCAACCAGCAGATGGCAAAATAACTTCCAACCGATCTGTCTCCCCATACCAGCTAAATTAATTGAGAAAGTGCTGAACAGGCAATTGGTTGAATATATTCAGACCGATAATTGTCTGGATTCCTCTCATTTCGGTTTCCGTGCTGAGCATAGCTAGGAAACAGCTCTTATTAAAGCCTCTGAGGAGATCAGGAGTGCTATAGACCAAGGAGGAAGGGTCGCCCTTATTCTGCTCAATTTCTCAGCGGCCTTTAACATAGTCAATCATGGGCTGCTGATGGATCGTTTGAGCAGGATATGGGTGTCGGGAACAGCCTGAAAATTGCTGAACTCTTTTCTTAATGACTGGGAACAAACAGTCAACTTAGGGGGTTTCTCCTCCTCCGCTTATTCTCTTTCTTGTGGGGTCCCGCAGGGATTGTTGCTCAGCCAGACACTTTTAAAATGTATGTTACACCCTTGGCGGAGCTTATAAGATGATTTCATTTCTCCCTAACATATGCAGATGACCCACAAATTGCTGTCTCGAGTCCAGGGGACTCAGGAAATGACTCCAGATTCAGTGATTGCATGCATGATTTTAGTCGGTGGATGGCCCGTAAAGAACCTGGGAGTTATTTTCAACGACTCTCTAACATTCTCGGATCAAGCCAATGCAGTCACATCAACGGCGTATTACACGCTCAGGCTGTTGAAAAAGATCTTGCCATTTATTCATGTCCATTTGCAGAAACTCGCTGTTACACCGCTAGTGATGGCAAAGATTGATTATTGCAATGGAGTATATCTTAATGCTCACATAAGGAGATAATGGACGGAGCGCTGAAACTTTTCAGACGCTCCCCAGCCCCCCCCCCCCCTTCCCGGTCACAGATCTGGGTTGAATCCGTCATCGTTCTTTGCCGCCCCAGTTCAGACCCAGCCATATGCAAATCAGTCTTGCCCCTGTTTCTCATGGGAATAGTCCAGCCTCAACTGCCAAGCCAGGTCTCTTCTCTGGACCGGAAGCAAGCATCCTGGGACCGGTTTCGGAGTAACACCCCATATCAGCCAGGCTAGCTTGAATCTAGTGGCAAAGTGAGCAAGGGACCCACGTCTGGGCATACCGGTTCAGGCTGGACTGTTTCCATGGGGAACAGGGTCAAGATTGATTTGCATATGGCTGGGTCCAAACTGGAATGGCGTGCAAAAAACCAGATGGATTTAACCTAGATCTGTGACTGGGGTGAATGTTCGATTGATTCTGCATTCCGTCCATCTGTTCTTTTTGCATATATCTTAATGTTCAGCATGTTTTAAACCAGCTGCAAGCACTGCAAAATGAAGCAGCTTGGCTTCTGTTCTAAATTCCAGTCCATCTCAGCGTTGGGAAACTACACTGGCTGCCAGCCAGACACAGAATTATCTTCAAAGCGATTTTGTATTACTTTAAAAGCACCGCTTGGACAAGGTCTAGACTTTCTTGGGAAAAGCTTCAAGTGGGTTACCTCATGCAGGTCTCTTCAGTCGGCAAAATTAGTGCCTAGGTTTCATCGCCTGTCCTGGGGTGGCAGAAGCGTCTTACTGGGAGGAGCAAAAGCCTGAAATATGCTTCCATTAGACATTATAATCTTGCCTAATCTGCTGGCCTTTCTGATGGCTCTGACAACTTGGCACTTTTCTGTATAATCTTCTCTTTATGGGGTCCAGAACCTGCCTGCAGACTCAGCTAGCGCCAAGATGCATTTTAGGTAATTTTGTGTTTTACAAAAATAACACATTTCATTTTACCTCCTTTTTTCTTCATATATAAAAGGATGTCAAAATACATGACTTCTGGGTGTGCATTGTAGAAAACCTTCTCTGTTTGATTTAATAAACTATATTGTTTTTCATGTATAATAGGAACCCAGCCCAAAGAGTGCACATAACAAGTGACTGGTATCTTAGTTCGATATTGACGTTATTGTGAGGGTGGGGGAATGAATGTTTGTAAATTCATGTTTGAAAACTATTGCATACTTCTTAATGCACTGATATAATGTGATTTACTAAGGTGTAACGGTTCTGCATGCTCATGAAATGCACTTTTTGGATTTTGAAGATACAGTATCATATTTTTACATTTTCGCTGCTAGATGTTTTTAAAAATAAAGGTGCTTCTAAAGTTAGGCAGAACAGGATAACCTAGTAACTGCCTTTCTTTAACTTCAATTAACCTATTCATTAAAGGCATGCCTGTTTATTTAACTTATTTCTCAATGTTAGTGCTTAGACGAGAAAACAGCAGCCCAGTGTTGCTGTTGACTGGAGGGCTGTACTTGGAGTATCACTGCTATGGACAGTGGGATTGCTGTTTATCTAGGCCAGGGGGGTCTCCGACCTTTTCAATAATAAGATCTACTTTTGTTCAATGAAAATCATCCTGAGCTACTAATAGTAATGTAATGGTGACCATCCTTTCTAAGATTGTCAGCAGTGATATCAGTAAATTAAGCAGGGTAGCTATCAGTAAAGTTTAAAAAAACATTAACAATTTGGAATGCCTCTATATGGGCAATGAATAAAAGCCATAGCTGCAACCCCCCTGGCACCAAGGCAATAATGACAAAAAAAATTCACCAACTCAAATAGCTGTAAATACATTTTTAAAATTCAACCATTTTTCTCCAAACGTCAGCATATGAGTTGTGAAAATGCACACATTTTTGTGTTGAATACATGCTTTTGTACTTTTGATAAACATATAATAATTCAACCAAGCAGAAGCTTCTGTAATAAGCTGGGCTGCACCCTGGAGAGCTACTTACAAGCACCTGGAAAGCTACTGGTAGCTCACAAGCTACATTTTTAGTAGCTTGTGAGCTACCATCGGGCTATAGGATGTGGGCATCCTATAGCCCGATGCAGAGGACGACAAGTTTTCATGTTTTTGTCCTTGGGAAAAGTAGGTCCAAATCCCTACAGCACAAACCCTTTGGCTGCCAAATTTACAGTATCACATTCTGGATCGGGGAAGGGCATTGTCTGCTGTTAAGGTAATATTTGTGTCTATATGTTAATGCTGTTCAAAATTGTATTTATGGTTCATTAAAACAGAGCCTTTATTATTAGGGTGAGCGCTGTAAGGAAATGTTTTAATTTTGGACTGCACTTCTGACAGTGGTTCCAGTATAAAAATGTGTACACACGTTTGCAGAGTTAGCCAATATAAGGCTGAGGCTATGTATAATGCTTCCAGGGAGTGCTCTAATTAGATGCAAACATATGCAAGAGCAAGAAAGCAAGATTGAGGATTGTTTGCTTTCAAAATGTTCATTAAAAAAAACACAACTAGGGAAAAACTTTTTTTTATACTACTGTGACATTTTAGGTACTGTTTCTTTCACGGATCATTTAGTAATAAGTGTTGCTGTGTGCTAGTATTTCAAATGATATTCATAATCAAAAATCGGTGTAACCAGGTTCAACAATTTCAGGAAACAATAAAATAAACAGCATCGGCAAAGCCAGTGGATATGAAATTGGTGGTCAGCCTTTTGGTTTTTGTCAATGCTTGGCGGGTCTCGCCTAGCGTTGCAGCGCGCATGCGCTGCTTGCTCTGCGAGACATATTGTGGATGAGGGGTTTTCAGAAGGGGATTTGAAGCCCCGTCCCTCAATTTCATTGGCTGGCGTCATCGTTTATGTAAAACGCTGGCCTCTGATTGGAACTGAGTCTTTTTTGTTGCCGCCCTTCCCCTTTTCTTCCGGCCCATCCGGACTGGATCGTCTGCTTCACGGCTGTCGTGAAGCACTTTCTTATCTTTTGGAGGCGTGTACAGCCGGATCATGTTTCCTGTGAGCTCATTGCAGGCACGCACAACGCGCATGGCGCGCTTTAAGTTTGCTATTTTTTTTTTTTCCAATGGCGTGGCAACAGCTTGTTTTATTGGGTTTCCTGGAATGCATGCAAGGAGGAGACGTGAAGCCGATGTTTACATGAAGAGCCACAATTGGTCGGAAAAGCGTAAAATCAGCAATCAAGGGGGCCTGGTTCATTAGTGCGGGGGGAGCCGGGCAGGGAAGACACATGTGAGCAGGGAAGTGCTGTGTGCAGCCGAGCAGGAGCAGAGCTGAGCCCGGGACAGCCTGGAGCAGCAGCAGGCGCCTGAGAATCAAGGGGGCCTGGTTCATTAGTGCGGGGGGGGCAGGGAAGACCTGTGAGTAGGGAAGTGCTGTGTGCAGCCGAGCTGAGCCCGGGACACCCTGGAGCAGCAGCAGCAGGCGCCTGAGACAGCGCAGAGACACCCCGGAGCTGGCCGGGGAGGGCACGTGTGAGCCGAGGAGCGCAGTGTGCGGTCAAGGAGGAGCCGGGACAGACACACAGGACTGGAGATACTCGTGAGTTAAGGAGTCCATGCAGCAGCTGAGCAGAGATCAGACCTCGGAGGCCCCTCCCACACCAGGATATCCCATAACAGGATATCCCATAACAGGCAGAGACAATCTCATGGCGAGGTCTGCAGCACCGAGACCCACCGGAACCGGTGGAGAACCCCCCCCAGATTCTCTCCTGACTGAATTGAAGGAGACTTTGCAGGGCGCAGGAGCCCTTCGGTCCATTACCATCTGTTAAAGCCCGCGGAGCCAGCAACTTTATGAAGGAAGTCTGAGCCACCAGGGCACAGCTGAGACCCATCCTTGGACTTTGGCTGCTCTTGGACGGAATCTCCCACCCCTTTGCCCAGACTTCGGAGGCTCCTAGTCCAACACCCTCAGACTCTCCACTCTTCTCACCTCCATGGGCTCCCTCTCCGGGCCCTCCCTTCCCTCCTGATCCCCTGTCCCCCGGACACACCTGATCCTCTGAGCCTCCTCCCTCCGCTCGGATTTCCCCCCCTGACCTGTGGATGCCCCCATGAGAGACCCAGCCTTCTCGGGGACTGCCATGGCCTACCACCCGTTCCACGCGGCGCCCCCCGCCCGGCCAACTTCCCCATGTCTGCCTTCCTGGCGGCGGCGCAGCCTTCCTTCTTCCCGGGGCAGGCCCTGCCGCCCTCGGCACCGGGGAAAGCGGACGGCAGGCTATCTGAGGCCAGCCTGCGCGCCTTGTCCTCGGCCAGCAGCAGCAGGCAGCAGCCGCCGCCCACCTGGGCTCCCTGAAGAGCCTGGAACCTGACGAGGAGGTGGCCGACGACCCCAAGGTCACCCTGGAGGCCAAGGAGCTCTGGGACCAGTTCACACGCTGGGCACCGAGATGGTCATCACAAAGTTGGGCAGGTGAGCCGGGGTTCCTCCCTAGCGCTGCACCCATCCTTTAGCCATGTTCCATAGGATGCGTCCTACTGCTTACAGCTCCTTACACTGCTCCGTGCCACTGCTTCTTGCTGCTGCTCCTCGCCGTCACTTAGCACAGCTCCTTACACTGCTCATTACCGCCGCTTCTTAGTACAGCGCCTTACACTGCTCACTGCTCTGTTTCTTGCTGCTGCTGCTCACCGCCACTTTTTACCGCTTCTACTTGCAGTGCTCTTTAACGCCACTTCTGCCGCTGTTCCTTGCCATAGTTTTTTACTGGTTCTGTGACACTGCACCTTACTAACTAATCCTATTGGTGCCCCTTCGAAACGGTCCTTACGGCCTGTTCTTAAGCCGCTTATTACAACCGGTTCTTACCGATGCTATTAAAGGCCGTGTGGAGAAGGGTATCTCCACCCACTCGTCTACAAGCTCAGCTCAGGCAGCACTCGTGCTCCTCAGCGCTCCTTGTTATTCCAGTGCACATTACAGACACCCAGACATGAACCTGCACATTTTACACTTTTCCCAGCACGCGGCTGAACCTCCAGTGGCCACACCTCTATTAACTAGCCACACTACAGCGCACAGACCTCTCTCATGGCACTCGCCAGTCCCCTAGGTTCAGTAACACCTCTCTAATTCACAGCACTACAAAGCCAAGGCAGTGTGCAAAGGCGCTATATTGAAACAAGTTTCTTAAAAAAAACAAAAAGGCAGTGGGACACCCCTACACACACAACAAAGGACTACCAAACTCTGCACATTATTCAAACTAATTCGACCCGCCACCAGGCTGCAAAAGGCATGGAATGTGCTCGCCGTACTTTGTGTTATGTTATAACCAGCCGACATTTTGGGGACGTTTCACGACCGCAAATCGAGTGTCATTTAACTTCCAGCAGACGTTTGTTTTTTAGCAAATGCCGTAAGGTGTGGATCCCTGGTATTTAGATTCAGGTGATAGTCTCCTGACATCCTTTAGGACAGTTAAAATACACTGGAAACGAGCCGGGGTGGTGTTCTGCCCTGTGGGAGAAGATCTTCGCATGGGTATTTATATAGCGCCTACTACCACTGATGAGGCGCTGAGGTGTACAAATGCAATGCAATAGATTTCGCAATTACAACAAAGTGAGCTATTGCCATTTTCAATTACACCATTTGATTAATGCTTCACGAAGGGGAAAAAACTAACATTTTCAATGCCGATTGCTCAAAACAATGTCATTGCGAGACCTATTGCATTGTAAATGCTTGTTTTTTGTTGTGGAAGCTGCCAGGCCCTCATCGTTATAACTAACATTGGCAAAAGCAAAAATATTTGTCTCAAAAAATCACACATTGCCACAGTAGTGCCTGGCACTGAACAAAACAACTTTGCTGCCGATGTGCTCCCTGTGAAAGAGCAGAATGCTGTCACTCAGAGAAGCCAGCCAGTAAATGGGGAGAGAGCTATATAATTTTGATAAAAAGAAAAGGGCTTGGTTTACGCCAGACCTAAATAGGGGCCCAATTCATAAAGAGGTCACAAGCATGCACTCATGGTGTATGTCCTTGCATTAATGCAGATTTACAGCTTTCATGAATTCACAAGAATTTACAGAAGTAGATTAGGGAGTCCTACTCCCAGAAAATATTTGTGAACTGCATTTTAGTATGAGCAGATATTCATATGTAGATTTGCTCATGTGAAAATCTGAGGAGTAACGCATTCAAATCTCCACCGACCACTTTTTTTTCCTCAACCCCGGAAGAAGTTTTTTCCCCCCAGCCATTCTCGGTATGGGAAAATATTCGAGACGAGCTGATGAAGACCCATAAAACATCCAATTTAGTAGATTTGCACAGACTCAAAGGCATTTCAACCGTGGGGAACTATTGCATACCGCTACCTCCAGCCCAGGTGTGTAGATCTGCTAAAAGGTGGCAAAACAAGGATAATTGCTAGTATTCAAACCCTCCTGCGGTATGAGCTCTAGCATAATCAGAGAGGCTATTATCAGTGCTCTTATACAATAAGATTGCTGCCGTAATTTGTCGCTGCACTATATGGCACCAAAGGGACAAATGGATTTTGTTACAGGACAAGTAGATTTATGAAGCAACCTGTTCCATGGACAAGTAGATCTTTTATTAAATTCCACACCCCTGTTGCAGACTTCTGATCTAGGCCTACCGGGAGCTAGGATTCAGAGACTTCAGTGCGTCCAAAACATGGCTCACAGACTAGTGTTCGGTCTTCTCAGTTGATTGAGTTGAGCCACTTTTTGCTCCGACTTTGTTCCAGTTAGGATTCTAAGCTACAGCTAGCAGGACATGTTCCCAAGTTCCTCACATTGAATAGTTGTGTTGTGGTAGCAGAACCCTCTGCTTCTTTGGGCCTATGCTCTGAAATGAGCCGCCAATGTTGCCTCCAGTTTACAGCCAGTCGCAGACTGTTTTGGGGAGAGACAGTGCTATTCTGCTTTTTTCATGTTTTCGTTTTGTTGTCTCAAGTAATTGAGGTGGGCCGTTCATCTGCATATTAAAATTAGACATTTACAAAGAACTGAACTGGAGGTCATATAGAAGTCCAATTATTTTTTCATGCTACTAAAGGTAGCTAGTAATTGATAGATTCTCCTTGTCTGGTGGGAAATGAGCTCCTGTAATCTATGCTTCTTACTTTGTATAGTCAGCAAGCAGAAGGTGTACATGTTCAGGGATGAGCGGAAGACCCTTCTTGATTTGTATTGCTATGTAGCAGGTGTTTTAAACACCAGGTATTGTTTTTTTTGTTTTTGTTTCTTGTCAAGGCTCAAAGCATTTTTTGGGTACACAAACATGCAGTGCAACATCGGCCTTGGATGGAAGTATTTATCTGGACAGGGCTCTGACGTGGGCTTACAGGGGATGTGACATACTTGCTTAAAAGCACTGGGCACACAATCAAAGAGTTTTCTGTAGTGCGACCGACTTCTGTCAAGTGAGAGCTTATTCCAAGTGCACCATTTCTAGGCATGCATTCAAATTGGATCAGTGTGTTTTCAAAGCTGTTTGTTGGAGAGGTTGCTTAGTCAATTAGTTTGTGATTGCAGATCCCATCTGTGGTTGGCGTTTCCAGGCTAGGCTCAGGTGTTTTCAAATAATGCTTTTATTAAATGTTTTATTTCCTGATTGTTTTTTTTTGTTCTGTTTCTTCTAACTGCAGTATTTCTGACCCCTTCATAACTTGATTTTTGCGGATATTCGTGCTCCCTTTCTGAATAGCATAGGGATGAGTTCTCTGCTAAGGATATGATGGGGCTGTATCCAAAACTACAGTCTTGAACTGGAGTTCTGTCAGCTCTTGACAATCACTATTAGAAGGTGTTGGGAACTGATCTTAGGACCATCTTTTGACCAATACAAGTACTGTGCAAGCAAAGCTTTTGCTGGCAAGGAGGACATACTCCCCCAATCCTCTTAGGACGCAAAGGTCCTGGTACTGGGCTGCGGTATCTATAGCAACATCTTAAGTCAATTTCTTAACAGTTAGATCTTGTTCTCATCTACATTGGATTCCAAACCTAGCCGTGGCAGTTGTGGGGCTACTGGAAAGAACCTGGTAAATTGTGCATTTCAGCCGAATTTCCCATCGAAGTAAAAATGAGGCTTCAGATCACCACCGTTGGAATGTTAATTTGAAAACCACAGCTGAACGCTAATATTTTGTATTGGTAAATGATGTATGGTCCAGCTGGCACCTACTGCATTCTATGCGTTCTGCAGTTGGTTTAATGCAGGCTTCTCCAGCGACTAGCTCGTGAGCTACTGGTAGCTCTCCAGCTGCCTTTGGTAGCTCTCCTTTGTGCATCCCAGAGAATTAAATTATCAGCTTTTCCTTGGTTGAGCTAATATGTATGTATACCAGTATTGAAAAATGTGTATTTGAGACGAATGTATTTTTAGAAATCATAAGTTGATGTTTGTGGGAAAATGGTTGCATTTCCGAAATATATTTACTGCTAGCATTTGAGTGATCAAAATCAAATGGTTTGGGAAGATTTATTACTAAGATTAGCCTGGTGGAAGGGGTATTGCAGCTATAGCTGTCATGTTCTACCCATATAGAGACATTCCAGTGGTAAAACCTTTTTAGGTCTCGCCTGAGCCAGCGCATGCGCTGCTCTGCGAGACATTTAGTAGGTGGCTTTTGAGAGTGCTACCCACAGGCTTTTGCTGGCCTCCAGCTTGCGTTCACGATCGTGTGCACGGCTGCCATCTGTCTTTCCTCCGTCACAGGTCATTAAGTGCATCGCGATCACTTTCGCTGCCCTGCGCAGAGGCGCCATCTGGCTTTCTCCTCTCCCTATGCACGCACCACTCGCGTGTTTTTTAAAAAAAAATGTTTTTTGCGCGCACACAACTCCCGGTCGCGGCCGCACGTTTTCTTTTTGCTCGCGGCCAATGCTTGTTTTCTTTCATGTCTTCAGACCTCGTGACCATCAGCTAACACCAAGCACACACGTCATACTATATAAAACACCTTTTCAACAGCACAACTGCAAAAGGGCGCTAACTAAAGCGCTTTGTCAGGGGTTTGGAGCGCTATATAAATTATGCTACAACATGCAGTACAATGGAGATTACAACATCAATTAAAGCCTGCACACAATACTTCTCAGCTGTCCCCCTCCTCCACCCCGCACTCCTTGTCCTGCCCTCCTCCACTCACTTCCCCGGATAGTTGGCTTAAATATTTCCACCCGCTCCTCAAAGCGCCTCTCAGTTTACACTACAAACAGAGCGCCATCTTGGGCCGGCAGTCACCCTCCTTATCAGCCCGCACCGTGCCCAGCCCCGCCTTCTTGGCCTCAGATGGCACCTGGCTGTAATGCTGAATGGTCTCCAGGGTTTGAGGGCGGAGCCAAAACAGTCTAACGAGCAGCTGATTTTTGCACTTGACACCCAGAGGGTGTTTACAGGGGAGTGAGAGTGCTTGCCTTTATAAATAAATAATATATGTAATAAACGAGCACTGGCCATGCTAACGGGCCTGGCTCATAAGCGAAATGCCTCTCCAGTCACTTGGACTTTAGGCGCTCAGTATTTTAGCAGGCATGCACTGTATCATTCATCCTTGCACTCGTGCATCCATCTACCCACTCACTGACTTATTTTTGCATTAATCCACTCACATATCCACAATAAAAAGCACACAGTCAACACGCATATGCAAGATAATTTAAAAGAACAAAAATAAAACAAATAAGTAAAAAAACAAGCATTGGCATAGCCAATAGGTCTCGCTTTTGGGACCTTATAAGTATTTAGTTATGCAGCACAATTTTCTTGGTGCAACAACATCACTGTTGCATGGCTAAACACTTATAAGGTCCCAAAGGCGAGACCTATTGGCTATGCCAATGCTTGTTTACATTACTGTCTGCAACCATGCTTGATGCACTGAGGTAATGAATCGCTGCTTGTAATCCTGCATTTGGTGGCCATTGTCTTATGTGGTTACTCTTACGTCTTTAATATTAGTAGCTCAGGAGACATGCCACTGAACATAAGTAGCTTTTGTCACTAAAAGGTTTTGGAAAAAACTGTTTTTTTCGCTCTAGCAATGCAGTACACTTAGTTTTGGCAATAGCGAGGGCGTTTTGTTATAAATAAAAATATGTATACTACACATTCTTACAGGAGCTTCCATCCAGCCCTCTTTGCCCATTGGTCTGCTGCAGTATCCTTCACATTTTGCTTCCGACCACCACGGCATAGGGCAAACCCATTTAATCCATTGGCATCCCTGATTGAAGACCGCCTTCTGCTATTGCACAATGTGCGAAACCACACAATGAGTAGACACCATCAGTGCCGGGTACTGGTGGTTCCATGTGTGCTTTTACAGAAGTGTTTCCCAATGGGTCTTCAAAATGAAACTGTTTTTACTCTAGGTTAAGTTTTTCAATGATTCTGGTACAGCAGCAAAAGTATCCCATGCCTGCGAACACTATAGTACGCAACTGTAAAAGATGCTGTGTTTCCGACCGGTATACAGCCTTGCTGCACACTCACCTCTGGATACCCCTATCCTTAATGGATCTACATATGGAAACAAAAGCAGTTCTTCGAAGGTATAAGTGCTAATGCAATCAGTACTTGGGATGACAGTCTCTATACACGTTTTTTTTGTTAGGCTATATCCGGTTATCCTTGATTAATGTTACATTATTTTTCAGCTAATTTTCCCTGAATAAGGCGCTGTGATGCCTGAAATGCATTGGAATTTGGCATGAGTTTTGATGTTGCACATTCGACACGAGAGCAAGTCTAGTTTTTCTGAACGCATCATTGAAAGATCCAACTTAGTCAACACTGATTGCATTAACACTTATACCTTAGATGAACTTCTTTTGTTTCCTTATGTGGATCATTTATGGATACGGTTATTCCAAAGGCGAGTGCGCAGCAAGTCTGTATGCTGGTTGTATATACAGTCTTTTACAGTTGTGCTTTTACAAAAAGTATATCCATTTTGGCTTTTAGGCAATGCTTGTTTTCATGCAATGCATACCTTAACACAAACATTATAAGCATTGGCAAAGCCAAAAAAAGAGCAGCAAGTATCAGCGCTTTTGACTTTGCCAATGCTGGTTTGTTCATGGTGCAGAACCTTCTACGTTCAACTTCTGTTTTATAGAACCATGGATTAGCTGATCTAATACCTAAAGCGTGGGGGGTAAGGTATGATATGACTAACTTGAGCTCTGAACAGAAACATTAATCTATTCCCTGGGAAGAGTGACCTGGTATCATTTCTTGCTACTCTAAACACAGATTGAGACGAGAACAATGCCCTTTCCCTTCTGGCTACTCTTGCGCACACACAGATGAGAATTGGGCTGTCTCAAATACAGGCAGCTTATAAGTTGAAAGGGTCGCTCGCAGTAGAAACTGAAAGATTAAGCATTTTCTTCATACCACTCTTCAGGCCGTTTAAGGGGGGGTCCAGACCCAGAGAACACTGCACCTGCTCCTTCAATGCAAGCTAAGGAGGTCTGCCCCTTTAGCCACCCTTCATAAAGTAAGTTTATGGGAAACTGGTCCTGAGATCACTGCATGATCACCTCCCTCTTGGCACGTCCACCCAAAATGAGCTCAGAGTTGCATAGCCCTTATTCCCAGATGCTGAAGAGAGAGATTAATTTCCCACGGTATGTTGAGCTTAGTTAGGGGAGATCTACTGCCTTCCTGGGGAGGGATGGTGTGACGTTACTGGATTATGTGGCATTTCATTGATGGCTTAGCATTTAGCCCCCTTGCTGCTTATTCACTCAGTTATTTATCTCAACCTCTACATTAATATACGTTGACTTGAATTATCCCCACCCACGTGCAGTCTCTTATGATCCCTATAATATAGCTTGAGCTAGACTGATTTGGGCTCCTTGTCCATTTCTGTCCCCCAAAAGGGAGCAAAATAGTTGGCTGTCCATGCAGCGTAGCGGCCACTTAATGTGACCGCCACTCTCCTCCATTCAGGAATACTTAAGTGCTCTTTTGGAACTTTCTGCTGGGCTAACCACAATGTCCTTGGTTGGATCCCACGCATAGATGGATTATGTTTTACCTCCCTAGATATGCAGTGTTGGTTACATTGGTGTCTGCCCCCATGGTTCCACCCTCTTCAGCTGCAGAGCCCTGCTAAGCCGTGTCCTGCTCAGTTTATCTTTGAACATGTGGTACACCTTGCCCTAGAGCAACCTAGCCACTTGCCTATATCATGTATGTCCTGTGAACGGTCCTTTTCAGCTTTCTTTATTGTTGGGCATGGGCGCCTGAGAGCATGTGGTCTTGTGGGATAGATGTCAATGGGCACTAGCAGCAGCTGATCTTGTAGGACTCAACAAGGGCTGGTGGTAGTTGGGATAAGGAAGTATCTCATACTCTATATGGGAAGGTGGATTTTGATATACATTGACATGGGCGTCGCTCAAATCACTCTAAAACTACCACGATTTTGGCTGGTCTTCAGAGGAAGTTTTGATTGTGCACTGAAAGTTCTGCGTAATGGTGTTAGGACTGCCTCTGATAATGACATGGAATTTTCTCCAATGTTTTGTTCTTTTAGAGTGCACCTTTTTGTGTATTGTACTATAATTTTCATGTGTTCATACTGTTGCATCTGCTGAAATGTAATCACTTGCTTTTCTTTTTGTACAGTCTCACACAATTCTGCTCGTTCAGCCCACCAAGAGGCCAGAAGGAAGAACATATGCAGACTATGAATCGGTCAATGAGTGCATGGAAGGTATGTGCTTGCCTGAGGCTGTAAGAATTATAATAAATTGTGGTTTCTATTTGAAACCATTCAGGCGGCATGAGCATCCCCCCTAGACAAAGAATGGGTTAAACCCCTTTGATATCCCAGAACCCTTGTTTCAAAATTTGAGCCCAGAAGGCTCTATTCTGCTTGTTTATTTGAACGCAGCATGCCCACTTTCTAATTTTTTTGCTTTACCCATTCTTTTTTAACTATTTTGAGGCTAAATGAGCTAATCAAACAAGGGCCTGAAGGGGTTATAAGCATGGTCGATGGAGGTGATGCTGCTTAGTCTTGTGACAGAGGTTTTAGCCATAGTTTTCTCTAGGCAGATGTCCTTTAGACTTCTTGAAGAGCATTGAATCTGGTGTAATTTAGATGGGCTGAGACTTCCACTGTTTTGCTCGTATGTAGATGAATGCTCGGCTGTCAGACTTGAATTTGAGGATTTTAGGTGCTGTTGCATCCCAGTGCAGTGGTGGCTGGTGACATTTGAAAGTGGTGGGACGTAAACGTTGGGCATGCCTTTTATATAGCGAGTGTTGTGAACAAGTTCAATGGACACACCTGGGGTCCAGGGTGAGTCTCCTGAGAAAGATATGAAAAAAAGATAGGCAAATGGTGTATTTTGAAGCAAGGCTTATTAAGCAGTGGGAACGTATAGTCTTAAAATATTAAACACATTAAAAACTGTCCCATATCTTCCTGCAGAATTTGTTCAACAGTTACTGTAATGTGTAAATTGTTCAGCATGACAACTTTAGCCCTTTAAAATGTATGCTTGCCCAGTGTCTTGCACTGCATGCAGCATTAACTTTAGAAAAATATGCTGTAACCAGACTTCAAGAAGTATACACAGATGCTGCCTGTAACCAGTCATATAGAAATATGTGCCGACAGGTCTTTAAGTGAGATGAAAAAAGTGGGTGCTCTCTATAAAGGAACATGTCAAATACATTTGTGATTCCCATAGTGTGCCACCTGACTGGTATTTTGGTTTCTCTCTGGGATGTAATTTTATCCAGATAAATGGCACAACAACTGACATACACCTAAAGCCTGTCAGTACGATTGGCTTTGTCACTGGGTGTTGGCTGTTTAAGATAAATGAGTAACAACAATAATTTCTTGTGTGCTTTGTTAGATTTGTATCCTCTTTTTCTCTGTATATCTTGTCCATCTGCACATCTTCAACCCACTCTTTCCTCTTCAGCATCCTCTTTTCACTCTTCCCCGGATGCACTTCCTCACGTCTGTCACTTCACCGCCCCCAACATGCACTTTACTCCCTCAAATGTAAGCACTTTAATTTCTCTTACTTTTGCCTTGCAAATATTTTGACATCTGTGTACCCCCTTCACACACACACACACACACACACACACACACACACACACACACACACACACACTTTCAGTTGCAAATGGAATACACAAACATTGTTCTGTGTGCTCTGCAGAGAGGCCAACCCACTGACAGCACTTTGTTTGGCTTCAGCCTTAGCGCTCAATCAAAGCCTCTCATAAACACCGGACCTGGCTCAAGCCTCAAAGTATGCACAGAAGAAAATACAGATAAACAACATTATAAAATGGTTAACTCTTGGGGAATGCAAGATTAAGTAAAGCATGTGAAATAAGAGAGGAACTAAATCGCTGAAATGCATTACCTTGACATTTTTTTTTTAAAACAGATTTTATTGTCAAAGGTCAAGTACAGTGCAGAGCTCCTTAACCCAAGAAACATCTGCCATATTAGACACTTCAAATTGTCATTTACAATTAGTTTATACATTATCATAGTTATGTAAAACAATATAACATAAACACAATAAACCCCCCCCCCGTTGCACTAATCCACTACTGCGTTTCGTATGCCACCACATCGCCCACCCCAACAAATAGTCCATCACCATATAGCTGGTCCCTTACCCAAGAGGCCCGCATAACAACATAGATACAGATGCATCCACTGGGGGCACCGGGTCCAAGACGAGGCCTCGGTAGTCCGCCCATCTTTTCCAGATTTTGAGGTGCTTCTGTGGGCAACCCCTGGCCTTGAATATTGGGATCTCTAACCCCATGCAAAAGTCCAGCCCATTTTTCCATGCCTAGAGAAAAGGTGGGGCTATTGCCTTCCACAGCCTTGCTATATTCCTTTTAGCCAATGTCAGCCCCAACAATAACAGGTGCCTCTTGTATGTTACCTCCTATACCCTCCATGATATGTAAAATTGCCAATCTTGGGGAGGAGGGGAGCTCCCACCCCAACTCTTCCGCAAGACAGGCCAGAACCCCTCTCCAAAATTTCGTGAGTGCTGTACAATGCCGGATTGTATGTATTAGGGATCCCTCCTCCCGACCACACCGCAGGCATATCGGGGATGACACAAGGCCCACCCTCCACAGCCTGAGCCTGGTATAGTAAACCCGGTGAAGGTATTTAAATAGAATAAGACGCAGCCGCGTTGCTATCGCTGATCCCCTAGGGGAGGCCAGTGCCTCCATCCAATCATCTCCGTCTATTTGGCCATGATCACCAGCCCATGCTTCTCTAAGTCTATCCAATGTAGTGGAGCTATTGGTCACCAGTGACTGATAGATATTCGAGATTTTATGGTCCTGCAGATCGCCCATGAAGACCTTGGCTTCAATCGGACTGAATGCGGGAAGAGCCTCTAACCCCGAGATACTAGGAGAAATGGCGTGCCGGAATTGAAGGTATTTATAAAATTGAGTTTTTGGCATCTGGTATTGTTGAAGATCTTGAAGTGATTTCAGAACCGAGGCTCGCATTACGTCTCCTAATGTTGAGACTCCTATATTATCCCACCCTCGAAATCCGGATAATGCAGCTAGCTGTGGCAATCGACCATTGTGCCACAGTGGGGTTTCCCCAGTCAACTTGTTCCACCACCCAATCTTCCACACCTGGAATACCACCCGAGTGGCCGGCGGTAAAGAGTTGCGTAGAGGCGCCAAATACAATATGGTATGTAAGGTGGACTCTCCCATACACCTTAGCTCCACTACATAAACTGGGTCCTTCCTATCCCCATACCACCATTCATTCAGCACCAAAAGATGCGATGCCATATAATACGATTGGACATCCGACGTGGCCAACCCCCGCAATACGTCGACTGAAAGCAAGTCTGCAGCGCCACTCTGGACGCCCCCCCTGCCCACAGAAATTGGCCCAACGCCGCGTTGACCTGGCGAAGCCACATAGGGAGTATCGGATATGGATGATTCTGCAATTGGTAGAGCAGGCGCGGCAACGACACCATTTTAAAGATAGCCGATCTACCATAAATAGAAAGGGGCATGTGTGACCAAGTTTTCATCTCCTCACGAACCTGTGTCCATATCGGGACAATATTTCTGTCCCATGCCACACTCTGCAGATCTGACAGGAAAACTCCCAGGAATTTCACTCCCTCCGTCGTCACCTGTACTGCCAAGGCCCCAGACCAGCGGTTTCCCCCCAGCACCCACAGAGTGGATATATGCAGATTCATGTAGAGGCCCGATGATTCGCCCAAAATTTGCATAATGCGAAGCCGCCTCAGTCCCGTCTTGTTTGTCCGTTAAAAAGAATAAGACATCATCCGCATATAATGCAATGCGATCCGAGAGCCCATGGTCCCACTCAAAGCCCGCCACTTGCGCATCCATCCGCACCCACGCCGCCAAGGGCTCCATGGCTAGAGCAAAGAGATATGGCGACAGGGGACACCCCTGGCGGGTGCCCCTGCCAATCGGAAATGTGAAGGAGGTGGATCCCGATACACACACCGACGCCGTGAGGTCTGTATATAACAATTTTAAATATGACCGGAATCGCGGGCCCATGTTGAGACGATCTAAGAGGGCGAACAAGTATACCCAGCTAAGGGAGTCAAACGCCCTATCCTTGTCTGCCAGCAAAAGGGCGGCCTGTACTCCCCTTCCCTGGATGGTGGCTATGGCAGTGTGCGCTCTAGCTCCATTATATGGGCCTCCGATTGCAGAAGCGATTCCCGCCGGGTTCGACGTGCTGCAGCGCAGAATGAAATGTCTACCCCCCGTAAGGTGGGCTTCATAGCCTCCCATAGGATTTCAGCCTCTACTGTCCCCACATTTATATCCAAGTAATGCTCGATTGCCTGCCCTATGTGCTCCCGATATTCCTCATCCTGCAGATGACAGGGGGAGAGACGCCAACGAAAGGGCTGTTTCTCAGGACCCAACTGCGCTGTCAGAACCACTAGGGAGTGATCGGACAGACCCCTTGGGAGAATCGCCACTGCCCTCACCCTTCCGACTGCTCCTATTGGTACAAATATATAGTGAAGACGGGAGTAAGAATCATGTGTTGTCGAAAAATACGTGTATCCCTGCTCCTCGCCATGCAGCCACCTCCATGGATCCACCCATCCCAATCCCGTCGCCAGAGAGTTCAGTTTGGTACCGTGGTGCACATTGGAATATCCCCCTGCTCTCCATCCATCTATTGCCAAGTCCATTACATAATTCCAATCCCCCCCTACTATTGCCAACCCTTCCGGTATATCCGCCCACAGGGTCGTGAGGCGCTCAACTAACACCCATAGCGGCGGGGGGGGGCATATACACAGCCCTATACCACCTGTTCCTCATACATGGTGCCCCTAATAAATACGTACCTCCCTGGATATCTGTCCATGTCTTGATATGCTTGTATGGGACCCTACGATGAATTAAAATCGCAACCCCACGGGACCCCCTGGTGAAGCCAGAGTGGTATACTTGAATATAACCATAGCCGAGGAGATGCAATGCTTTAGTACCCCTTAAATGCGTCTCCTGAAGCATCAGGACATCAGCTCGGTACCGTTTGGCCTGTTGGAGTATAGCCCCTCTTTTGACTGAATCTAGTGCTCCTCTGACGTTCCAACTCACTATTCGGAGGTCTCCCGCCTGGAGTCGCGCCCTACTTCGATGTGTGGGGCAATTATAAGCCAGTGTGCGAATAGTGGCCATGTGTAGCTGTGACGCAGTGCAAACATGTAACATGTGTACCCCAACTCTCCCCCCCCCTCCCAATACCTCAAAACTGCTGAAGTATCTGTCGCAGTGGAGGTGGCTTGCGGACCCCAACGGGAGCCCCCCCCCGCCAATGGTTCCCCAATAACCTGCTCATAGTCAACGGGCGTTCCCCTCGACGATTGAGTCGAACAAAGGTACTAGCCCCCACTCCTGCTTCGTCGTTCTGAGCAAGTGTCACCAACAGTCACCCATCCGGGAGAGCCCTGACGTGGCTATGAGCCGAAGACCCCTGCCGGGGCACCGAAGTGGATCTGTTGGGATCGCTGCAGGGTTTAGATCGGCGTCTAGACCTCGACCTCCTAGTTCCTTTGATTTTGGGCTTGGGTGGCCTGCGAGCGACTTCACTGGACGAGGAATCTGATTCCAGCCTGGGCGGCATGCGGGGCCGGATCTTCACCGTTTCATCCGTCCAGTTAAAGACATCATCTGGCGACTCAAAGAATAGCGTACGGGATTGGTACACCACCCTCAGCCTGGCGGGATACAGCAATCCATAGGGAAGTTTCAGCTCACGAAGGTGGGCCTTGGCTGCCATGAATGACTGTCGCTTCTGCTAGACTAGTCTCGTATAGTCTGGAAATATGAGGATGCAAGTGTTTTCAAACATCAGGGGTTCTTTGATTCTGGCTTGCTTTAAAATCATGTCCCTGTCGTGGTAATTTAAAATCTTTGCAATGACAGGCCTTTGTCTGGCTTCCGGGGGCGGCTTCTGCATCAGGGCCCTGTGCGCCCTTTCAACAACGAAATAACAGGACAACGACTCCGGAGGAAGCCAGCTCGTGAGCTACTTAATCAGGAACTGTTCCATCCTTCGGGGAATCCCACAAAGCGTAGGTTTTCTCCTGGCCCTGCCCCCCGCGTCTTCCACCTGCGAGTCCAGACCCCTGGTGATCGTCTCCAGTGATGCAACTTTTTTCTGCAAGGTAGTGACCGAATCCTCCACTCCCGAGACCCTGGTCTCGGACTCAGTAATGCGCTCCACCGTATTCCGCAGATCCTGTCTTAGGAGCATGACATCGGAGCCCACCTCTCCAATCTTCGCTTCCAAGGCGTCCCTGGACTGTGTGATGGCCGCCATGAGTGCGGCATTGTCCGGAATGCCTCCTTGTACACCTCCCTGGTTGGTTGTCGAGGCCCCTGTTCCGGTGTAGCTGTCCAACGTGCTCTGCTTAGCAGATCCTCCTGGCGTTTTATCTTTTGTCAAGGTGCATTCCGGACGCTTATTCCTCAGAATGGCGGTTCTATAACCCCCCCCAGACGGGCCTCCAGTACAAACCACTCCTGCACAGCCTGTGGCGTGTAGATCTCCCCCCCCCGCCCCCCTTGCCGTCTCGACTGTCTAGCTGTCTCTGCTTTGGACCTCTCGAATATCGGGACTCGGGCGGAGACCTCCTGCCTACAAGCCGCTCCGAGTGCTAACCCGGCCCCCCCCCCCCGCCTTCTGGGTGTCCCCCTGTCCACGCAAGCGCTGCCTCCAGCCGACCAGGGTAGTGTATCTCACCCCCCGCACCGGGTTCCACGTTGCGTATGAGACCTAGGCCCTGCTCCTCTCTGGGTCAATCAATCAATCGGGCGTCTGTTAAGCGCGACTACTCACCCGTAAGGGTCTCAAGGCGCTGGGTGGGGGGGTTAGCAGGTTCCAGTCAATCAAGGGGGGTGGGGTCTGTCGAAGAGCCAGGTTTTTAGGTTTCTTGCGAAGATGAGGAGCGATGTCTGTCTGAGGTGGAGAGGAAGGGCGTTCCAGGCTCTGGCCGCGAGGAAGGAGAAGGAGCGGCCTCCCGATATGGTCTTTCTGGTGCGGGGGACCATGGCGTAGGAGAGCTGGGCTGATCGTAGGGTCCTCTGGGGTGCGTGGAATTTGAGTCGGCTGTTCAGGTATGCTGGTCCGGTGTCCTTGAGGGCCTTGAGTGTGGGTAAAAGTCAGTAGCATATATGGGGTCCAGCAATCACAAGCCGGCCTCCACACTGTAGGTCCACTGTTCGCCACTGCCAGAAGATCCACAAACGTCCATGCAGGGCTGTTCACTGCTGCGCAGGGCTCTATATAGCTCCCAGGACTCACATCAGCTAAGAGCCCTGTGCTCGGCTCTGCTCCCCAGTGTCTCCAATGGCGCTCTTCCCCTGCAGTCGGGGGCAATACCTCCCAGGGCTCAAGCCGTAACACTATTGTACATAAGGGGGGGGAGGGGGGTTCACAGCGTCCCTCCACTGAGTGGATATGTATGGCTTGTGGGGCCCGACAGCTCCCGTGCCGGCCCCCACGCCGCAGGCCCCAATGCTACAGCTGCCGGGAAGCAGGGTCGCGTGAGCTGGCCCACGGATCTCCAATTGGCCCTCTGCGCAATCCCAATGGCCCCGCCACACCACCACTCGGTTCCCAACAGCTACGGGAGACTTTGAAAGATAAGTTATCCGACAAAACAGGATAAATGAAGGATTTTTGATATGGGCTGATCGGAGCTCGCCTAACGTGCGTCCACCATGCTAGATCACTAAGCCACGCCCCCTACCTTGACATTTTTAACATTCATTGTTTGTGAGCCAATCCATGTTTTTTGCATCTGGGTTAACTTAGAGGCATGAAGAAAGGGCCAGTTTTAATGTCCTACATCAGAGAACTGGCCACTGTGAGCACATGTTCCGCAGTAAGCACATCTCTCTCACTTTGGGCGTGCATCAGATATTTGGATCAACTTCGCAAGGGAACAAGATCGAACCCTGCTCCTTATTTGGATCCATTTCACAAGGCAGCAAATGCTGCATCTCCACTTCTAAAGGAGCGAGCGATGTGCAGCCAGGGCTTGGGGTGTCACAGTGGGGGAGGTTCGCGTGATGAGGGGGTCTCAGCACACTATGCATTACACAGAATTCGCTTGCAAACAATTACCATTACTGAGAACAAGGCACCAGATCAGACGTGCTTGCATCCACTCACGTATGACGAAGGGGTGGGATCTACGTCTGAATGACGGATGTCTGAAATCACGCAGGGATGAAGTCTCCGGCGCCTGAAACTGTGACGCTTATTGCGTCACTGGCCTACAGTGTGCATACAACCCTAGACCACAATGGCAATGAAGGGCTTTTAAACAGAAAGCCCTGCGTCGTGCGTACTGTTAAAGTTGACTTACTGTTTGGCTTACATCTCCGGCTTCAGAGCGAGGCAGGGCAGGCAGCTTGAAACAGACAGCCCAGACTTGGCTACATCAATGTATTTAGAGATACTATTGTATCTCCAAATTGTTGGAATCCATGGATGTGCTGAATCTTGTTCCATATGTCGATGCCCCCACGCATATTAAAGGTCATACCCTCGACCAAATATTTTCCAACTGTAAAATACAGACAGAAGCTCCCCTACCCTTACTATGGTCCGACCATCACCTAGTGGGGTTTAAGATACCAAAACTAATGAGGCATCTACTGCCCCAGAGCAAGCGGCCGCCTTTTTCTTTTAGGCCTTTTCATAGAATTACCTCGGATGCCCTCAAATATGAATTAGACCAACATCCTCTCTCGCTGAGTGGCAACATAGAGCAGGATGCCGAGGCCCTAGCTAAGTGGGTCTCAGAAGGGACCTCGGCCCTTGCCCCTCTGATCTCTCGTCCCTCTAAAATTGCTAGATACTCTGCCCCCTGGTTTAATGATACCCTGCGACAGTGTAGAAGGGTCTGTAAGCATAAGGAAAGAATATGGAGGAGAGATTTTAATGTAGAAAATAAAAGATTATAAAGAGGCATTAAAAGATTACCATAATAGGATACAGGAAGCCAAGAAGAGCTTCTTTGCTTTTAAAATTGAGGCCGTAGGGAATAAAAGCAGAGAAATTTTTGATATTGTTAAAGGCTTCTCTTCACCTAGGGCTATGACCAGGCATTCCTCTCCCTCAGCGGACTGGACTAAAAAGTTAGCTAACTTCTTTCACACGAAAATTATAAAAATTCAATCCTCCTTTGATGCCTTAGATGAGAAAGAAGTGCAGGCCTCCTTTCGGCTGCCCCCAGAATCAGGCGGGTAGCGCCTCCCTTTCTCTCTTTCCTCCCTTGCCCTTAGAGACATCCTTGGCAATTATGCAGGGCCTCAAGTGTGGCTCACCTGCGGACCCTTGTCCGGCCAAATTTATGGCGGCCATGGCGGAGATTTTAAACCCGACAGTGAATAGTTTTCTTAATGTATCTCTGCATAGTGGTCAGGTCCCAGTAAGTTGGAAGAGCGCCAAAATAATTCCCTTATTGAAAAAACCTACGGCGGATCCACTGGAATTATCTAATTACAGACCCATCTCTTTGTTGCCTTTCTTTGCAAAGACAATAAAGAAATACGTTCACACTGTGATCAGCGATTTTGCTGAAGCCAATAACATTTTCCATTCGAGCCAGTCTGGTTTCAGGCAGAACCTTAGTACAGAGATGGCGCTGCTAGAAGTCTCCGAATCTATCAAAGAAACCCTTGATAAAGGTGGCAAAGCAGTTCTTGTTCTTTTGGACCTCTCTGCGGCTTTCGACACCGTACCCCATGACCGCCTCCTGTGGAGGCTACGGGAGTGTGGACTTGGAGGAACGGTGTTGAAGTGGTTCTCCTCTTTTCTGGAGGACAAATACCAAGAAGTTTGGCTGCCTCCGTTCTCAGCCAGCATCCCGCCCTTGAACGTTGGCGTGCCACAGGGATCTATCTTGAGTCCAATACTTTTCAATATATATATGGCTACCCTAGCAGAAGAGTGCGGGGCTATGATTATATCATATGCCGACGATACCCAGTTGCTCTTCACCTGTGAGAAGGGCGAGGAGTTTAATGGGGTAAAGATAAATAAATGCCTGAATTTTTTGTCTGGTTCCGACACAATAATCTTAAATGTAATCTGGAAAAATCCAAAATTATCTTTTTCGGCACCCCTCCTCTGGACTCCTGGAAACAATGGTGGCCTTCTGATATGCCCCCCCCCCCGCCCCCCCCAGTCAGCAGTTAAGACTGTAAAAAATCTGGGAATGAAAATGAACGACGCCTTAGCTATGACATCTCAAGTACAGGCAGTGGCGGGCACGTGTTTTGGTCTCCTGAAAATGCTCCGCAGGTTTCTCTTCCTTTTGCCGACCTCTCACAGAAAGACAGTCGTTCAGGCCCTCATTACCTCCAGATTGGACTATGCTAACGTCCTCTATCTGGGCCTTCCAGAGTTCTTACTGAACAGACTTCAGATCGTGCAGAATGCAGCGGCCAGGGCAGTCTTGGGGCTCAGACCTAGAGATCGGATCTCTCACCATCTGAAGACTCTGCATTGGCTGCCTATCCGTTGCAGAATACTTTTCAAAGCATTGGTCCTGGCCTTCAAAGCTCTTCATGACATGGGGGCACAGTATATTCGCAGAAGAGTTTCGTATTACATGCCTGGCAGAGCTCTGAGGTCAGCACACCAACACCTAATTATGACTCAAAAATGTCTCAGAAGTCGCCGCGGTGGACGGTCTTTTCAAGTGCAAGTGGCTAGACACTGGAACAAACTGCCTCTCTCGCTCAGGCAGGCCACGAACATATTGGCGTTCAGGAAAGAACTAAAAACCTGGCTGTTCCAGCAAATAGTTTAAAATCCGTTCTCCCCGGTACTGATGTGCTCCTCTGTCAGTCTTCGTGTCTCTTTCAATCTCAGCGCCGGGACACTCTATTGAGTAGCTGCGCGCTCTACAAATCCACTCATAACATAACAAATCTATCCATTTAATAATTTTTTATGTAAATGTATAGGAATTTCAGAGGGGCGCAGCCCCTGAGCCCTAATGGAGAAACCGCGCCTGTCCCAGTGTTCCGTTTTAGGCATGGTTATTGCTGTCTGTTTCAAATGTGTAAAATGTTTTTGTTGAAGGCGACCAGGCCAATATAGACTTTTCCATAACGGATAGGCATAATGCATAATAGCAGTTATTCATGGGGGAAGTATAGACTAATTAAGCAGGTCATAAGAGGAAGGCTTAGTAGCGACTAGTGTGGGGTACACGACTGGCATAAAGAGTTTACTATAGGTAAAAGATGTGATTTGTATCCTGACCAAGTACCTATAAGAGGATAGTGGGCTAGGGATTTGAAATGTTCTGCATTATGACCTAAACAGGTAAGCACTAATAGCATCCTTAGACCTTTCTGAGCTATTATCTGATGATCTGGTGCCTAGGACGGCCAATTGTATCAGAATACCCTAAAGAAAGGCCACTCTGTAGTTTTTGACTAGTACCTTGATTGAGGTTAGCATGATCCTAATTCTTTTAGCTCATCCAGTAGTGTCAGAGCTGTGATGGATCTCAGATGAGAGAATTCGTTTGGCACTTCATAGCTCAGTTGATTAATCCAATGCATGAGATTTAAGCGCCATGCAGGTGATTACTTTGCCGCGTAGGTTTAGTGTTGGCTGTCTTCCGCATTCATCATCTAATACTTGATAACCTTTTTAGGTCGAGCATGGGCAGCGCATTCGCTGCTCTGCAAGGCAAGCTGTATTAGAGTATGGACTTGAAGCTCCACATCTCTCAGCCCATATTTTTCATTGGCTTGTCATTGTCCTTTGTAAATGCTGGCTTCTGATTCGTTAATAGGCTTGTTAGTCCCTCCTTAGTACTGCCTTGTCTTCATTTGTAAACTCCCATGAGGACTGGCCCTTTTACTTCTGTTACAATGCATGTCTTATTTAGTCTGTAAGCTCTATTTTCTGTAATGAGTTTCTCCTACTGCAGGCACAACATGCTTTCCTGCAACATTCAGCGCGCCATGCATGCTTTCACTTTCCAAGCCGCCTCGGACAATAACGGTCGCTTCTTTGAAATTAAATGGGTCTCTCATTTGCAAGAGTTTGAGCTATTGGCATTGTAAATGATACCTTTTTATTTATTATATGATACCTTTTAATTATCACAGCAGAAATAAAATCGACCAACTGAAGTTGTACCTTCTTTGACTATGAAGCAGACAAGTTGCCTCATTTTACAAGTCCATTGTGATAATGACTTGTACTTGTCTGAGACCCGATGGAAGCCTATACAAGTATAGTATTCAGAAGCGCTTAGGGGTGAGTTTCATTGTAGAATTTATACCGCGATTGATACAAGTCTTCGGAACTTGATAGAGTACAGCAGTGTTTCCCAAACTGTGGTCCGCGGACCCCCAGGGGTCCGTGGCACATTCCCAGGGGGTCCCCAGGCAGCAGTTTTAACAGCACTGCAAAGTTCCTTGTATAGTTAGCCGTTTTCGAGCAACAATAAAAGTGTCAAGAAAATGCCAGTGATTAATGTACCTGCTGGAGAGAGATGAGTTTTGTCCAGTGGCAGATTTAACTTATGTAGCACAGAGGGTTAATATGCCTACTGCAAAGAACGTGTACCATGCATTTAAAAAAAAAGTATTTTATGTGCATAGGTCATTGGGTGACTGCTTTTGTCACAGATTCTTTTGTTACTGTGCAATTCATAAGGGACAATCGTAATCTAGCACAGTGACCTATAAACTGTCAAAGAGCTGCTTGCAAACTGCATGGTACAAGTTAGTAACTTATGTTTTTTCCCAGTCTATCATTATCCTGCTGCTGCTAAAAAGGTTTATTTGGGTGGAAATACATTTTTATTGTTAGTCAATGCTAACCACTGTTATGTTCTGAATCCTGAGTTTGTGCTTCTCCAGACCAAGCACTCTTTAAAAATGCCTACCAGTATGAATGACGTGAATCCTACACCTTGTAGTCCCCTTTGCCTCATGTAACATTTTCTATATACTGATTTACACGTATGATTCGTTGTCTCTATATGTGTGTGATGTAAAGTGCTCTGACATCCTACAATGGTATGAGAGAAGCTATAAAACAAATGAAATGCATGTCAGTGGGACTATGGAGAGATGAGAGGCACTGTTGGAGGGTGATAATAAGGGAATCATTGAAGAACCCTAACAAAGTTTTTCGTATCCTGGTGCATAGTAAGGTCTTCATTTACTATTCTTTAAAAACCAATATAATTCATTAAATAATGATACATGTGTTGTAGACTGCACCATTGTTTCCTAAATGTTTTGGGGGAGAGAGCCTCCCAAAGCCTCCTTTGTAGTGGTCAGGCTCACTCACTGCACTTGATGTGCACCATAAAGGGACTGGTCTGAAAACATTTGCCAGGGCTGCTTTGGATTTCCAGTCTGGCCCTTGCAGGAGCAGGAGCCTCATACTGCGAAATAAAACCAACCATTCAAAGGTTAGTCACGGAGATGCAGCACCAACCTACCCATTAAAAGTTTTTGTTTTTTTGCAAATTCTTTCAATATAAAATACTAAAGGGGATATTTACAACAGAATTGGCGGAGTGTCGTTAGCCTCCTTGGCTTAACGACACGCTCCGCCACTTCAGAAACGCAGGGCTGCACCATATTTACAAGAATATGGTGCAGCCCTGCGTTTCCCCCTGCGCTGGTGCTACACTTAGCAGTGTAGTGCCAACGCAGGAACCCTTGCACCATAGTGCAAGGGTGCCTGTGTGCAGGGGAAGATTGTTTATGTGCAGGAAGTTCCCCTGCCTGCACATGAACAATTTTGAAATGCCGTTTGTCACTTTTATGTGTGCTGCCTAATGCAGCACACATGAAAGTTACAAAATGTCTTTTAAAAAGATTGTTTATGTGCAGGAAGGATCACCTTCCTGAACATAAACAATCCAAGGCGTTTGCTTTTCCACTGGAAAAAGCAAAAACATGGAGTAATAAAGCATTTCTCCTCGTTTCGCCAAGTTAAGACCAGGTTTTCCATGGTCTTAATTTTGGTGCTGCCTCCTATTTACGCTGCCCTTGTAAATAGAGGGGTGCGTCAAAATCAATGGGTGTTGAGTAGCTGTGCGTACAGTTGGTATATATGCAAACTCCACTAGTTAAAATGAGGAAGGGGCTTTTGAACAGTTTAATCTTTCCACAGACCCGTTTGCATAGTACTCCTCCACAGTGAAAGGTGTTTGATCCTGCTACATTAAGTATGATTGCTTATATGAATTAGAAAAGACAAGTGTTCCTTGTTGATGAATAAAAGAAAATGTCTGAGTTATTTGTACCAAACATTCACGAACGTGGTACTTTCACCATGTAATTTTTGTCGTGTGATATTTGGTTGCACTTAAACCAGAACGTCTAACAGTTGATAATGTGCGCCTGCTATGTACTTATACTGTGAGGTAATTTACACATGTGCAATTTGCCCCAATTCTAAATTGCGCACCCCATTTGTATCAATAGGTGTTAGTGATCAACTAGTGACGTTAACACTGCCACAGAATATCCTGTGTAACGCTGTATAATTGACCTTTTCCTGTTGCATTAAGAGTGTTGGACAGCAGCGTGGCTGTGCAGCATGGCTAAAAGTAAAGTTATATTTTAAAAGTGCTGGCTGTGCCATAGCGTTTTTAGGTCGGGCCTGAGCCAGCGCGCATGCGCTTCTCTGCGAGGCTTCTTGTAAGCACTTAAAACTTCTATGTGTGGGTCCGACTCCCCCTCCCCACCCCCCCCTCCACGCACTGGGCTGGCTGTTGCCTATGTCCTCTTATTGTAGCCTGCAAATGGCTAAAGGCGGGCGCATGTCCCACCTTTTTGCCAAATGTTCACTCCCACAGCGTTTTGCTTGCGGGAGCGAGCAGGGGGCCGCAGGCTGGCAGCTGCATTCCTCTCCTCGTGGGTCAGGTTACACGCACAGCGCTGTGAGGAATTCCCGCGCCTTGTGGGGATCTTGTTTTCATTGTGCTGGGTGATTTATGAACTTCCGGGAGTTATGTTTTCCACATGCGAAGTTGCGCAAATATCAACAGTGTCAAGTGACATTTACCAACAAGCCAGACGCTGCTGGAACAGAAAAACTGCAAAAACACAAAGATGCGCAAGGTCACACGTCTAAGAAAGTGAGCCTTCGGTAAACGGATGTGGGCAAAAAAAGGACGGGCAGGCAGAAACGCTGCCAAAATCTGAAGGCAAGAGTGGGAAAAACATTAATTTCGAATAATGTTTGAAAATGCAAGCTTTCTAATATGAATAAATACATTCGCCATAACTACAATTCGCAAAGGACTGTTTAACTTCGTTCTACACGTTTGTTTTTGAAAATCAGATGTTTGATGGGCAGCATCCCTTGAAAAATGTTTTCCCTTTTTAAACCCAGTTCATGCTTCTTACTTGCACTGACCTCTAACCTTTAACGCATTTAATCTGGAAAAGATTGACCCTCTTCCTTTTAGAAGATGTAAAATAGATGCTTAATATTAATGGAGGGCCACCTGCGTTCTCTGTGCCCTCCACCACCTCCTCTCTGTGACCACCACCACCACCTCTCTGTGCCCTCCACCACCTCTGTGCCCTCCACCACCTCTGTGCCCTCCGCCACCTCTGTGCCCTCCGCCACCTCTGTGCCCTCCGCCACCTCTGTGCCCTCCGCCACCTCTGTGCCCTCCGCCACCTCTGTGCCCTCCGCCACCTCTGTGCCCTCCGCCGCTCTCGCTCTGTCGCCCGCGCCCTCTGTCGCCCGCGCCCTCTGTCGCCCGCGCTCTCTGTCGCCTCGCGCCTTTCTGTCGCCTCGCGCTTCTGTCGCTCACGCGCTCTGTCGCTCCGCGCTGTCGTCGCTTCGTCGCCTTCTGTCGCCCGCGCCTCTGTCGCCCGCGCTTTCGTCTGCTCGCTTCGCGCGCTCTCTGTCGCCGCGCTCTCTGTCGCCACGCGCTTCTGTCGCTCGCGCGCTCTCTGTCGCTCGCGCCTTGTCGCTCGCGCGCTCTGTCGCTTCGCGCTTCTGTCGCTCGCGCTTGTCGCTCGCTCTGTCGCTCGCGCTCTCTGTCGCTTCGCGCTCTTCTGTCGCTTCGCGCTCTTGTCGCCTCGCGCTTCTGTCGCTCGCGCTCTGTCGCCGCGCGCTTCTCTGTCGCTTCAGCGCTTCGTCGCTCCGCGCTTCTCTGTCGCTCGCGCTTCTGTCGCTCGCGCTCTGTCGCTCGCGCTCTGTCGCTTCGCGCTTCGTCGCTCGCGCTGCTTCTGTCGCTTCGCGCTCTGTCGCTTCGCGCCTCTGTCGCTCGCGCTTTCTGTCGCTCGCGCGCTCTGTCGCTTCGCGCTTCGTCGCTTCGCGCTGCTCTGTCGCCTCGCGCTTCTGTCGCTTGCGCGCTTCGTCTGTCGCCGCGCTTTCTGTCGCTTCGCGCTTGTCGCCTCGCGCCTTCTGTCGCTTCACGCGCTTCTGTCGCCTCGCCGCTTCTGTCGCTCGCGCTTCTCTGTCGCTTCAGCGCTTTCTGTCGCTTCGCGCTCTGTCGCTTCGCGCTTTCTGTCGCTTCGCGCTCTGTCGCTCGCGCTTTGTCGCCGCGCTTGTCGCCACGCTCTCTGTCGCCGCGCTTCTCTGTCGCTCGCCTCTCTGTCGCTTCGCGCTTCTCTGTCGCTCGCGCTCTTCTGTCGCCGCGCTCTGTCGCTGCGCGCCTTCTGTCGCCGCCTTCTGTCGCCGCCTTCTGTCGCCGCGCTTCTGTCGCCGCGCTTCGTCGCCGCCTTCTGTCGCCGCGCTTCTGTCGCCGCGCTTCGTCGCTGGCGCTTGTCGCCGCTTTCTGTCGCCGCTTCTGTCGCCGCTTCTCTGTCGCCGCGCTTCTCTGTCGCCGCCTTCTGTCGCTCGCCGCTCTGTCGCCGCTCTTCTGTCGCCGCCTTCGTCGCCGCTTCTTCGTCGCCGCCTTCGTCGCCGCCTTCTGTCGCCGCCTTCGTCGCCGCCTTCGTCGCCGCTTGTCGCCGCCTTCTGTCGCCGCCTTCTGTCGCCGCCTTCTGTCGCCGCCTTCGTCGCCGCTCTTCGTCGCCGCCTTCTGTCGCTCGCTCTCTGTCGCCGCCTTCTGTCGCCGCCTTCTGTCGCTCGCCTTCTGTCGCCGCTCTCTGTCGCTCGCCTCTCTGTCGCCGCTTCTGTCGCCGCCTTCTGTCGCCGCCTTCTGTCGCCGCCTTCTGTCGCCGCCTTCTGTCGCCGCTTCTCTGTCGCCGCCTTCTGTCGCCGCCTTCTGTCGCCGCCTTCTGTCGCCGCTTCTCTGTCGCCGCCTCTCTGTCGCCGCCTTCTGTCGCCGCCTTCTGTCGCCGCCTTCGTCGCCGCCTTCTGTCGCCGCTGCCTTCTGTCGCCGCCTTCTGTCGCCGCCTTCGTCGCCGCCTCTCTGTCGCCGCCTTCTGTCGCCGCCTTCTGTCGCCGCCTTCTGTCGCCGCCTTCTGTCGCCGCCTTCGTCGCCGCCTCTCTGTCGCCGCCTTCTGTCGCCGCCTTCGTCGCCGCCTTCTGTCGCCGCCTTCTGTCGCCGCCTTCTGTCGCCGCCTTCTGTCGCCGCCTTCGTCGCCGCCTTCTGTCGCCGCCTTCTGTCGCCGCCTTCTGTCGCCGCCTTCTGTCGCTCGCCTTCTGTCGCCGCCTCTCTGTCGCCGCCTTCTGTCGCCGCCTCTCTGTCGCCGCCTTCTGTCGCCGCCTTCTGTCGCTGCCTTCGTCGCCGCTTGTCGCCGCCTTCGTCGCCGCCTTCTCGTCGCTCGCCCTCTGTCGCCGCCTCTGTCGCCGCCTTCGTCGCCGCTTCTGTCGCCGCCTTCTGTCGCCGCTTCTCTGTCGCCGCCTTCTGTCGCCGCCTTCTGTCGCCGCCTTCTGTCGCCGCTCTCTGTCGCCGCCTTCGTCGCCGCCTTCGTCGCCGCCTTCGTCGCCGCTTCTCTGTCGCCGCCTTCGTCGCCGCTTCTGTCGCCGCTCTCTCTGTCGCCGCTTTCTGTCGCCGCCTCTCTGTCGCCGCCTTCGTCGCCGCTTCGTCGCCGCCTTCTGTCGCCGCCTTCGTCGCCGCCTTCTGTCGCCGCCTTCGTCGCCGCCTTCGCTCGCCGCTCTCGTCGCCGCCTCTTGCTCGCCGCTCTCTGTCGCCGCCTTCGTCGCCGCTCTCGCTCGCCGCCTTCGTCGCTGCGCCTTCGTCGCTCGTCCTTCGTCGCCGCTTCTGTCGCCGCCTTCGTCGCCGCTTGCTCGCCGCCTTCGTCGCCGCTTCGCTCGCCGCTTCTCGCTCGCTGCCCTCGCCTCGCCGCTTTCGCTCGCCGCTTCTGTCGTCGCCGCTCGCTCGCTGCCTTCTGCTCGCTGGCCTGCTCGCTGCTTTCGCCGCTGCTGCTGCTGCTCGCCGCTTCGCTGCTGCCGCTCTGCTCGCTGCTTCCGCTGCTGCTCGCGCTTGCTGCCGCCGCTTGCTGCCAGCCGCTCGCTGCGCCGCTGTCTGCTCGCCGCTGCTCGTTGCTGCCGCCGCTGCTGCCGCTCGCCGCTTGTCGCCGCTCGCTGCCGCTCGCTGTCGCTGCGCTGCTGCCGCTGCGCCGCTCGTCGCTCGCCGCCGCTGCTGCCTGCTGTCGCCGCTCTGTCGCCGCTTCTGTCGCCGCTTCTGTCGCCGCTCTTCGTCGCCGCCTTCGCTCGCCGCTCTGTCGCCGCTCGTCGCCGCCGCTTCGTCGCCGCCGCTGCCGCTTGCCGTCGCCGCTCGCCGCCGCTTTCTGCCGCTCGCTTCGCCGCTCGCTCGCCGCTGCTCGCCGCTCGCTCGCCGCCGCTGCTCGCCGCTTTCTGTCGCCGCTTCTCGCCGCTGCTGCCGCCGCTCGCTGCTGCTGCCGCCGCTGTCGCCGCTCGCCGCTGCTGCCGCTCGCCGCTTCTTCGTCGCTGCTTCGTCGCCGCTTCTCGTCGCTGCGCTTCTGTCGCCGCTCGCCGCCGCTTCGCCGCTCGCCGCTCGCTCGCCGCCGCTTCTGTCGCCGCTTCGCCGCTCGCTCGCCGCCGCTTTCGCTCGCCGCTTTCTGTCGCTCGCCGCTCTGTCGCCGCCTTCTGTCGCCGCCTTCTGTCGCCGCTCTCTGTCGCCGCCTTCTGTCGCCGCCTTCGTCGCCGCCTTCTGTCGCCGCCTTCTGTCGCCGCCTTCTGTCGCCGCTCTCGTCGCCGCCTTCTGTCGCCGCCTTCTGTCGCCGCTCTTCTGTCGCCGCCTTCTGTCGCCGCTCGCCGCTGCTCTGTCGCCGCCTTCGTCGCCGCCGCTTCGCCGCCGCCGCCGCTGCCGCCGCTCTGTCGCCGCTCGCCGCCGCCTTCTGTCGCTCGCCGCTGCGCTCGCCGCTCCGCCGCTCGCCTTCTGTCGCCGCCTCTCTGTCGCCGCCTCTCTGTCGCCGCCTTCTGTCGCCGCCTTCTGTCGCCGCCTCTCTGTCGCCGCCTTCTGTCGCCGCTTTCTGTCGCTCGCTTCTCTGTCGCTCGCCTCTCTGTCGCCGCCGCCTTCTGTCGCCCGCCCTCTGTCGCTCGCCCTCTGTCGCTCGCCCTCTGTCGCTCGCCCTCTGTCGCTCGCCCTCTGTCGCTCGCCCTCTGTCGCTCGCCCTCTGTCGCTCGCCCTCTGTCGCCCTCTGTCGCCCTCTGTCGCCCTCTGTCGCCCTCTGTCGCTCGCCCTCTGTCGCCCTCTGTCGCTCGCCCTCTGTCGCCCTCTGTCGCTCGCCCTCTGTCGCCCTCTGTCGCTCTCTCACTCACACTGACTCGCTCTCTCACTCACACTGACTCGCTCTCTCACTCACACTGACTCGCTCTCTCACTCACACTGACTCGCTCTCTCACTCACACTGACTCGCTCTCTCACTCACACTGACTCGCTCTCTCACTCACACTGACTCGCTCTCTCACTCACACTGACTCGCTCTCTCACTCACACTGACTCGCTCTCTCACTCACACTGACTCGCTCTCTCACTCACACTGACTCGCTCTCTCACTCACACTGACTCGCTCTCTCACTCACACTGACTCGCTCTCTCACTCACACTGACTCGCTCTCTCACTCACACTGACTCGCTCTCTCACTCACACTGACTCGCTCTCTCACTCACACTGACTCGCTCTCTCACTCACACTGACTCGCTCTCTCACTCACACTGACTCGCTCTCTCACTCACACTGACTCGCTCCTCTCACTCACACTGACTCGCTCTCTCACTCACACTGACTCGCTCTCTCACTCACACTGACTCGCTCTCTCTCACTCACACTGACTCGCTCTCTCACTCACACTGACTCGCTCTTCACTCACACTGACTCGCTCTCTCACTCACACTGACTCGCTCTCTCACTCACACTGACTCGCTCTCTCACTCACACTGACTCGCTCTCTCACTCACACTGACTCGCTCTCTCACTCACACTGACTCGCTCTCTCACTCACACTGACTCGCTCTCTCACTCACACTGACTCGCTCTCTCACTCACACTGACTCGCTCTCTCACTCACACTGACTCGCTCTCTCACTCACACTGACTCGCTCTCTCACTCACACTGACTCGCTCTCTCACTCACACTGACTCGCTCTCTCACTCACACTGACTCGCTCTCTCACTCACACTGACTCGCTCTCTCACTCACACTGACTCGCTCCTCACTCACACTGACGCTCTCTCACTCACACTGACGCTCTCTCACTCACACTGACTCGCTCTCTCACTCACACTGACTCGCTCTCACTCACACTGACTCGCTCTCTCACTCACACTGACTCGCTCTCTCACTCACACTGACTCGCTCTCTCACTCACACTGACTCGCTCTCACTCACACTGACTCTCTCTCACTCACACTGACTCTCTCACTCACACTGACTCTCTCTCTCACTCACACTGACTCGCTCTCTCACTCACATTGACTCGCTCTCTCACTCACATTGACTCGCTCTCTCACTCACACTGACTCGCTCTCTCACTCACACTGACTCGCTCTCTCACTCACACTGACTCGCTCTCTCACTCACACTGACTCGCTCTCTCACTCACACTGACTCTCGCTCTCTCACTCACACTGACTCGCTCTCACTCACACTGACTCTCTCTCTCTCTCACTCACACTGACTCTCTCTCTCTCTCTCACTCACACTGACTCTCTCTCGCTCTCTCACTCACACTGACTCTCTCTCGCTCTCTCACTCACACTGACTCGCTCTCTCACTCACACTGACTCGCTCTCTCACTCACACTGACTCGCTCTCTCACTCACACTGACTCTCGCTCTCTCACTCACACTGACTCTCGCTCTCTCACTCACACTGACTCTCGCTCTCTCACTCACACTGACTCTCGCTCTCTCACTCACACTGACTCTCACTCACACTGACTCTCACTCACACTGACTCTCTCACTCACACTGACTCTCTCACTCACACTGACTCTCTCTCTCTCTCTCACTCACACTGACTCTCTCTCGCTCTCTCACTCACACTGACTCGCTCTCTCACTCACACTGACTCGCTCTCTCACTCACACTGACTCGCTCTCTCACTCACACTGACTCGCTCTCTCACTCACACTGACTCTCGCTCTCTCACTCACACTGACTCTCGCTCTCTCACTCACACTGACTCTCGCTCTCTCACTCACACTGACTCTCACTCACACTGACTCTCACTCACACTGACTCTCTCACTCACACTGACTCTCTCACTCACACTGACTCTCTCTCACTCACACTGACTCTCTCTCACTCACACTGACTCTCTCTCACTCACACTGACTCTCTCTCACTCACACTGACTCTCTCTCACTCACACTGACTCTCTCTCACTCACACTGACTCTCTCTCACTCACACTGACTCTCTCTCACTCACACTGACTCTCTCTCACTCACACTGACTCTCTCTCTCACACACTGACTCTCTCTCCCACACACACTGACTCTCTCTCCCACACACACTGACTCTCTCTCTCTCACACTGACTCTCTCTCTCTCGCTCACACTGACTCTCTTCTCTCGCTCACACTGACTCTCTCTCTCTCCTCGCTCACACTGACTCTCTCTCTCTCTCGCTCACACTGACTTCTCTCTCTCTCTCGCTCACACTGACTCTCTCTCTCTCGCTCACACTGACTCTCTCTCTCTCTCGCTCACACTGACTCTCTCTCTCTCTCGCTCACACTGACTCTCTCTCTCTCTCACTCACACTGACTCTCTCTCTCTCTCACTCACACTGACTCTCTCTCTCTCTCACTCACACTGACTCTCTCTCTCTCTCACTCACACTGACTCTCTCTCTCTCTCACTCACACTGACTCTCTCTCTCTCACTCACACTGATCTCTCTCTCTCTCTCACTCACACTGACTCTCTCTCTCTCTCACTCACACTGACTATCTCTCTCTCTCACTCACACTGACTCTCTCTCTACTCACACTGACTCTCTCTCTCTCACTCACACTGACTCTCTCTCTCACTCACACTGACTCTCTCTCTCTCACTCACACTGACTCTCTCTCTCTCTCTCACTCACACTGACTCTCTCTCTCTCTCTCACTCACACTGACTCTCTCTCTCACTCTCACTCACACTGACTCGCTCTCTCACTCACACTGACTCGCTCACTCACACTGACTCTCTCACTCACACTGACTCTCTCTCACTCACACTGACTCGCTCTCTCACTCACACTGACTCTCTCTCTCACTCACACTGACTCTCTCTCTCACTCACACTGACTCTCTCTCACTCACACTGACTCTCTCTCACTCACACTGACTCTCTCTCACTCACACTGACTCTCTCTCACTCACACTGACTCGCTCTCTCACTCACACTGACTCGCTCTCTCACTCACACTGACTCGCTCTCTCACTCACACTGACTCGCTCTCTCACTCACACTGACTCGCTCTCTCACTCACACAGACTCGCTCTCTCACTCACACTGACTCTCGCTCTCTCACTCACACTGACTCTCGCTCTCTCACTCACACTGACTCTCGCTCTCTCACTCACACTGACTCTCTCTCTCTCTCTCACTCACACTGACTCTCTCACTCACACTGACTCTCTCACTCACACTGACTCTCTCACTCACACTGACTCTCTCACTCACACTGACTCTCTCTCACTCACACTGACTCTCTCTCACTCACACTGACTCGCTCTCACTCACACTGACTCGCTCTCACTCACACTGACTCGCTCTCACTCACACTGACTCGCTCTCACTCACACTGACTCGCTCTCACTCACACTGACTCGCTCTCACTCACACTGACTCGCTCTCACTCACACTGACTCGCTCTCACTCACACTGACTCGCTCTCACTCACACTGACTCGCTCTCACTCACACTGACTCGCTCTCTCACTCACACTGACTCGCTCTTCTCACTCACACTGACTCGCTCTCACTCACACTGACTCGCTCTCTCACTCACACTGACTCGCTCTCTCACTCCACACTGACTCGCTCTCTCACTCACACTGACTCGCTCTCTCACTCACACTGACTCGCTCTCTCACTCACACTGACTCGCTCTCTCACTCACACTGACTCGCTCTCTCACTCACACTGACTCGCTCTCTCACTCACTCTCTCTCACACTGACTCTCTCTCACACTGACTCTCTCTCTCTCACACTGACTCTCTCTCTCACACACTGACTCTCTCTCTCACACACTGACTCTCTCTCTCACACACTGACTCTCTCTCTCACACACTGACTCTCTCTCTCACACACTGACTCTCTCTCTCACACACTGACTCTCTCTCTCACACACTGACTCTCTCTCACACACTGACTCTCTCTCTCTCACTCACACTGACTCTCTCTCTCACTCACACTGACTCTCTCTCTCACTCACACTGACTCTCTCTCTCTCACACTGACTCTCTCTCTCTCACACTGACTCTCTCTCTCTCTCACTCACACTGACTCTCACTCACACTGACTCTCTCTCACACTGACTCTCTCTCACACTGACTCTCTCTCACACTGACTCTCTCTCACACTGACTCTCTCTCACACTGACTCTCTCTCACACTGACTCTCTCTCACACTGACTCTCTCTCACACTGACTCTCTCTCACACTGACTCTCTCTCTCACACACTGACTCTCTCTCTCTCACACTGACTCTCTCTCTCACACACTGACTCTCTCTCTCACACACTGACTCTCTCTCTCACACACTGACTCCTCTCTCACACACTGACTCTCTCTCTCACACACTGACTCTCTCTCTCACACACTGACTCTCTCTCTCACACACTGACTCTCTCTCTCACACACTGACTCTCTCTCTCACACACTGACTCTCTCTCTCACACACTGACTCTCTCTCTCACACACTGACTCTCTCTCTCACACACTGACTCTCTCTCTCACACACTGACTCTCTCTCTCACACACTGACTCTCTCACTCACACTGACTCTCTCACTCACACTGACTCTCACTCACACTGACTCTCTCTCACACTGACTCTCTCTCACACTGACTCTCTCTCACACTGACTCTCTCTCACACTGACTCTCTCTCACACTGACTCTCTCTCACACTGACTCTCTCTCACACTGACTCTCTCTCACACTGACTCTCTCTCACACTGACTCTCTCTCACACTGACTCTCTCTCACACTGACTCTCTCTCACACTGACTCTCTCTCACACTGACTCTCTCTCACACTGACTCTCTCTCACACTGACTCTCTCTCACACTGACTCTCTCTCACACTGACTCTCTCTCACACTGACTCTCTCTCACACTGACTCTCTCTCACACTGACTCTCTCTCACACTGACTCTCTCTCACACTGACTCTCTCTCACACTGACTCTCTCTCACACTGACTCTCTCTCACACTGACTCTCTCTCACACTGACTCTCTCTCACACACACTGACTCTCTCTCACACACTGACTCTCTCTCACACACTGACTCTCTCTCTCTCACTCACACTGACTCTCTCTCTCTCACTCACACTGACTCTCTCTCTCTCTCACTCACACTGACTCTCTCTCTCTCTCACTCACACTGACTCTCTCTCTCTCTCACTCACACTGACTCTCTCTCACACTGACTCTCTCTCACACACTGACTCTCTCTCACACTGACTCTCTCTCACACTGACTCTCTCTCACACTGACTCTCTCTCTCACACACTGACTCTCTCTCTCACACACTGACTCTCTCTCTCACACACTGACTCTCTCTCTCTCACACACTGACTCTCTCTCTCACACACTGACTCTCTCTCTCACACACTGACTCTCTCTCTCACACACTGACTCTCTCTCTCACACACTGACTCTCTCTCTCACTCACACTGACTCGCTCTCTCTCTCACACTGACTCTCTCTCACACTGACTCTCTCTCACACTGACTCTCTCTCACACTGACTCTCTCTCACACTGACTCTCTCTCACACTGACTCTCTCTCACACTGACTCTCTCTCACACTGACTCTCTCTCACACTGACTCTCTCTCACACTGACTCTCTCTCACACTGACTCTCTCTCACACTGACTCTCTCTCACACTGACTCTCTCTCACACTGACTCTCTCTCACACTGACTCTCTCTCACACTGACTCTCTCTCACACTGACTCTCTCTCACACTGACTCTCTCTCTCTCTCACACTGACTCTCTCTCTCTCACACTGACTCTCTCTCTCACACACTGACTCTCTCTCTCACACTGACTGACTCTCTCTCTCACACTGACTCTCTCTCTCACACACTGACTCTCTCTCTCACACACTGACTCTCTCTCACACACTGACTCTCTCTCCCACACTCACACTGACTCTCTCTCTCTCACTCACACTGACTCTCTCTCTCTCACTCACACTGACTCTCTCTCTCTCTCACTCACACTGACTCTCTCTCTCTCTCACTCACACTGACTCTCTCTCTCTCTCACTCACACTGACTCTCTCTCACACTGACTCTCTCTCTCTCACACTGACTCTCTCTCTCACACACTGACTCTCTCTCTCACACACTGACTCTCTCTCTCACACACTGACTCTCTCTCTCACACACTGACTCTCTCTCTCACACACTGACTCTCTCTCTCACACACTGACTCTCTCTCTCACACACTGACTCTCTCTCTCACTCACACTGACTCGCTCTCTCACTCACACTGACTCTCTCTCTCACTCACACTGACTCTCTCTCTCTCACTCACACTGACTCTCTCTCTCTCACTCACACTGACTCTCTCTCTCTCTCACTCACACTGACTCTCTCTCTCTCTCTCACTCACACTGACTCTCTCTCTCTCTCTCACTCACACTGACTCTCTCTCTCTCTCTCACTCACACTGACTCTCTCTCTCTCTCTCTCACTCACACTGACTCTCTCTCTCTCTCTCTCACTCACACTGACTCTCTCTCTCTCTCTCTCACTCACACTGACTCTCTCTCTCTCTCTCTCACTCACACTGACTCTCTCTCTCTCTCACTCACACTGACTGTTATACAGGTACTATTTCCCAACCTTCACCCTCCTGTTATTTATGCACTCCTCACCCCCCCCTTCCCCCCCCTCCCCAATAACAAAAAAACCCATAACAAGCAACCATTGGGACAGGGAGATAGAAGTTGCCAGCATTGAAAGGACAAAAAAAACTCAAGACATTATTTATTGTTAATACTTTTTTAATAGGGTCGTTCAGTTGTACATAATGCTTTCTTGGTGTCATATAAGGTAACAAAAATGCTTCTGACACTTCTTTATTATAACTTTTCAGCAGGCTGCAGACTTCTGTACAGCACAGCTTAAAGACATTGCCAAAGTCAATATCTCTGGCTAAACACTTATAAGGTCCCAAAGGCGAGACCTATTGGCTATGCCAATGCTTGTTTATTGTAACTTTTAGCCATGCTGCACAGGCACCCTGCTGTACAACATGGCTAGAAAACATTGGTAAAGCTTTTGCATAGGCGAGCGAGACCAATGTTTGCCAATGTGTCCCTCCCCTTCTCCCACCTTATCAAACTCTTTGGAGTTTGATAATTAAGCTTTCGTTGGCCTCTTCATTGTAGACCAGCTCTACTTTGTGAGGAAAGATTTACCAAAAATTCTGAAACTTGTCCATCACTTGTCTACTCATGGATATTAAAGTCTTCATTGATAGACAATTTGACGTTAATTGACCAATCTAGTGCATTGAAGGCATTAATGTTCTTGAAGTTTGGTTACAGTGCCGTCCATGGCATTGAAAGGAGTGGAAGAGAGCGTACTTCTAAATAGAAGTATTTTTTTGGGGGGGGGGTGTAGTGGGGGCAGAGCTAGAGCTGACACTGACTAAACGATGGTGCTGCCAACTCATCCTGTGCTGTGAGATGATGCATGATTTTGCTACAAAGTCTAGGCATGCGTCATTGATGTTTTCAGTGTCCTTTCAAGCGGCGGGGGTTTCTTGCATTGAGTCTTTGAGTAATGGGGTGCAGTCTTGGGCATGTGCTAGGATTGTGTGCAGTACCCATTCTGTGTATTCTGTTCTTTCTAGACTCGGTGATCTAGGGTGTTAAGATTCTTTTTATATTAAAGTGGATACAGATGGTCCAGTTATTTGTGGGAGCAACCTGGCTCGGTGTTCATCCAGATTCTGCCTCTGATTTGAACAGTTCAGCTGTTTCTGGTCGGTTTTTTAATGTGCCCGAGTTTCCACCAAGGAACATATGGTAAGCTTTGGTGTATTTTGTTTTCTGGTTTGCGATTTTCCTGGCATTTTTTCACGCGTCCGGGCATTCTTGTCATATGTCGGCGCATGAGGTTCTGGTTTGGAAGCCGTGGATATTAGCCCAGCGGAGCTAGACTGAAGCCGTGTTTCATGAGAGCCACAGACTGGCCACTGTGCACGTCGTGGCCTGATCGGCAGGATGGTTGCCCCACGCTGCACGTTCACTTTGTTTCAGTAAACTGGACCTGGAGATTTGGGAACATTCAGCAGTGCCCCGCTTGCTGGTGTGAATTCTTTTCATTGAAAGGCTGCAATGAGAGAAGACCACTGATTTGGCTTGTATTGGTGTGACTGGGGAGTGCAGATGCATTATGTTCTGTTGCATTTTGTGTAGTTTGCTTCAATGTTTGCTTTTGTGTCTGCAGGGGTCTGCAAAATGTATGAAGAGCATCTGAAGAGAATGAACCCCAACAGCCCATCCATAACCTACGACATCAGTCAACTGTTCGACTTCATCGACGACTTGGCTGATCTCAGCTGTCTTGTGTAAGTATCCTGTTGATCAAAGAACTCTGGCCTAACTTAGCTGCCTTGTTTTAGAATGGGGGTGCTGCAAACAGTCATATGGATTGTGAACAATCTAAGCATTACACAAAACATGTATAGCAAGTGAGCCACGTTCATTCAGCAGGAGAGTGATATGTTGTGCATTTTGGAGTACACTGGTGCAAATGTTACTAAAGCATGGTAGGGTAGTGCACTCCCATTTATAGACTTGTCATTTTTCATTGACATGGCCACTAAATTTGCGCAGACATGTAGCGCATGAAGATAATGTGGGAACATTTTGTTTCAGTGAATGTAATTTGCACATCAAGTAAAGTCTTGGTGCTATTAGCATCTGTTTCCATCACACTTCAGTTAATTTACAAATATTTAAATTTAGTGGTGTTAAAAAAAATACATCCTACAGTCTTTCCTTCCACGGTATCTAGATTCTCATAGTTCACTTTACACAATTCTCTCACTTTGCAGTCAGAAAGAAAAGTGACCACCAATCTCCATGTTAAAAGAATAAGCAGCGGCTTATCAGAAGGCATAGCTTGACATCTGACCTCTGTTTATGAAGGGACAGGAAATGAGACCATTTACAAATGCATCTTTATTTTTTTCATTCACCTTCTAAACCTCTGCATGGTTATTTTGAGAGTGCTGCAGCAGCCCTACTTTCCATGCCTGTGTCCGGTCAGCCATTGTTGTACATGTACGGGAAATTTGTGGCTGCCCTCAGATCAGTGCCATCACCTTTACCTTCAGCACAATGTGTTTTTACCATGGTGTAGCATACTTTAGTAAAACTCTACTTTCATGGATAAGTTCAGGTGGTATTTTTTTAAATAGTCTAGCTTTTTTGTTGTTGTTGAAAGTGAATAAGACCATGCCGCTTGATGCTTCAAAGGTCCATGCTGAGCGAAGTTGTCTGGTGGGTTGGTGGAAGTGAAGCTGGTGATTGAGGTATGCGGGTCCTGTGTTGTGTAGTGACGTGAACACGTGTAAGAAGTCTGAACTGGCAGAGCTTCTGGATAGGGAGTCAGTAAAGCGCTCTGAGGTGTGGTATGGGTTCAGCGTGAGCGGTCTAGGATCAGACTGGCAGCAGCATTTGGGATGGTTTGGAGCCTGTGAAGATGGGTTGGGATGCTGGCATAGTGTTGCCGTAGTCCAATCTGTGATTAGGGCTGGCGTGATGGTACGTCTGGTGTCCAGTGGGAGCCACTTAAAGATTTTCGGTAACATGCGGAGTATGTGGAAACATGAGGTTTGTCATTGATCCGGGACTTCTGAATGATGGTGTCTATGTTCCTATTGTGGTCGGTGGGGTAGGCGTGGGTCCGACTTTGGCGGGCCACAATGGCATTGCAATATACGCCAGTTTGTTTAATTTATACTTTGCTTACTGTCAAGAGGTACTGTCGAACGGTGACCACTTGGTGGCACTGTTTCCTTATATTCCTGCTCTTTTTAAGAGTAAGATCGTGGCTTAATGGAATCTAGCATCTGGTTATTTTAAGTATATATTGTTCTCGTGATTCATTTATTGCTCATTTACCCAGTTACTAGAAATCCGCACATCCGAAAATACAGGCGTACTCAATTAAAAAAAATGAAAAAAGTAAATTTGCTGAGTGTTCGAAACCGATATCTCTGTGCTAACCCGTCAGTGCCTGTGGCGGGATGCATTGTCTAGTTCGTCAATCCGCGCTCGGATAATGCCACAGCCATTGGGATCTACCGCCCTGGAGTTCTCTGTAGAATGTCTTTAATGCACGTCCCCCATGATTAACCACACACTGCACGCATTGTAGATTTAAACATTAAATAGCTTAGCTCAAACTCAAGTTGTGAAAAAGCCACACGTGGTGTCGCGATCCTTTGCAAAGGTTAACTAACTGCCTTTCACTGTACCCAATTGTTAACCTGCTACTAATCAGATTAAACTATTGCCCAGATAATATTAGGGTGTTGAAATGACAAGAAGGCAAAATAATAGTGCCGTGGAAGGGTCTGCATAATTGTCCTTTTCTAGCTGCAGATCACCGCTATCGAGGAGGCTGCACTGTTGTGACCTTGTAGTGCCTAGAAGACTGTAGTGGATTTCGGTGTTGCTGTCCACCTGGAAGCACAGATTAGTGCTGTGATTTTTGAGATTTTTTTTGGGTGGGGTGGAGGGTAACCCTGGGCGAAGTGCTACGCTCGCGTAGTTTGCGAAGTTTGCGCTACTTCGCACTACGCGAATTGCACGTAGCACAGTGCAAACGCGCGTAGATGGTCATTTTTTGCTTGCTCGCGGTCCTCAACGCTAGTTGGCGACCGCGAGCAAGCAAAATGACATCCCGGCGAGACTTTTTCTCGTTCGCGATCAGCAACATCAAGTTGCCGATCGCGAGCGTGGAAAATAAACCTCCCAGCGAGATTCTCAACGCGGGGAGGTCAGGTTTCTCATTGCGAGTGGTCGCGTATGCTCGCGACCGCTCGCGATGAGAAACTACCAGTCCGCGTTGAGAAAGCTGCCGCTCGAGTAGAAATCTACTCTAGCGGCAGAAAACGACCGCTTGCACTGTGCAAGATGCGGTTTGCACTGATTGCACAGTGCCGGATGCTTGTCCGCACTGTGCAATCAGTGCGAACAGCATTTTGCACAGTGCACTACGCAATTCGCGTAGCTACGCGTAGCGCTACTACGCGAACTACGCCCAGGGTTAGTGGAGGGGATGTCGCACACGAGAACGTTTCGGGGTGCTTGAATCTGCATGCCCTTCTGTTTAGAAGACTGCCTACTTTGAAAAAAATAAAATCACCCATACCAGGATACGCTATAACTTGTTTTGAGGGTACAGTGGCCCATTGTTTTTTTTTTTTTTTTTTTTTAGACTGCTAGGCCATCCGAGCCTATTGCAGGCAAGAAATGTTGTACCTGGTAATTTTAATAATTCGTATACTTGGATAGGCCACCCTCTTCATTGCTGCTTCCGATGGGTGCTGTGTTGCCTAAGTTGGCGGTTCTCCTTTGTTTTCTGATGTGAGGCTGGGTGGACCTGCAGCGATTGAACCTCTTGATCTCCAAGCTATATTGCTCCATTACTACCATGTGTTCTCCAGCAGTAACTGACATTAATTCTTTCTAGACGATACACCAGTCTTTTATTTTTTTCAACTTGGAAGACTAGAAGAACACTTAACTGGCAGTGTGCTCTGTATAGAACTCCAGCCACGGCCGCTGCAGGTAAGAACGGTGGGGCCAGGTGAGGATTTCGAGAGACGACCACGAGGAAAATTAAATAAATAATTTTCTCTCGTGGTAGTCTCTCGAAATCCCCACTCACTTGGCCCCACCGCTCTTACCTGCCGTGGCTGATAAAACCCATTGGAAGTGAATGGTTGACTACTAGACCCCTGACCTTTTTGTAAAAGTGTCTGAGTGTGCATGCCCTCCCTCATGCCACGCTTTTCAGCTCTGCACCTTCCTCTTTAGTTACCTGTGTATACCTGGATGGATCCCCTTCCCACTTAATGGTTGACTTCTAGGCGCCTAATCTTATTGCAAGACTGTAGATGAGTACAAATCTTCCCTCGTGTCGTGGTGCTTAACTCTGCACCCTCCGCTTTCTCTTTTAGTTACCGCGCAGACACCCAGACGTACCAACCATACAACAAAGACTGGATCAAAGAGAAGATCTACGTGCTCCTGCGCAGACAGGCCCAACAAGCGGGCAAATGACCTGGAGGACTGCACCACTAGCGTCCGATGGGGAGGGGGGAGGCTTTGGGTGGGAGGTTGAGCCGGTATGTACAGCGTGTAGTAGCCAGTTTTGTATTATAGCAGTACAGTTTCCATTTTGTTCTCGCCCACGAATGACTTTTTTTTTTATTTTTTAAGGGGAGGGTGATGAATGAATGTTTTGTTCCATTTTATCTTTCTATATTTAAAAGTGAAAAAAAGGGTTTAAAGTTGCAGCATGTTCCAGGTTTGTCTGAGAAATCGGAGCAGCTGGCTTATTTGGTTTGCCAACACCTTGCCTCTATGCCCTCACGCCTGAGTAAAGGGTCTGTTTTGTAATTTGTCATTCTCCGAGTGCACCTCTTGAAACGTGTTGCAGAAGATGTTTTGTGGGGAAAGAATAATAAAAACACTCGCTTAAAACCTTACAGATGCATGTTTTTTGTTTTTTTTAAATTTGCTGGAAGGCATTACACAGTGACTGCACCTTCTCCCCTGACAGCATCCCCCTCCACCCCACCAATCCATCCACCTCCTCCGGTCGCTTCCCAATCCTTTTTCTAGAAACTACTACTCTTGGTAAGTTAAAACCCCAATGGTACAACTTTATAACCTATCCGCCTTAGAAGCAGACCTGTGGGATGCCATCGAAATCTGAATATCCTCGTCCTGTGGCAGACAGAAAGAAGATGCTGCCTTTGCTGAACTTCATTGGTCCAGGTACTGATAAAATGTGACCTTTCTTTTTAAAGGCGTGGCACTTAGTGTTTAATTTGTACCTTACAACACAGATCTCCCGTGTTCCATGTAATTCTATTGTTTGCTAATTTATGATAAAGACTTTTGCGTACTTTGCATTGTCTAAAGCTACTTGAATTTATCAACCTATTTTTTTAGCTTTAACGTCCTTGTTTGTTGTGCCTCAATTCTTTATTGTTCCGGCGAGTCTTTTAGTGGCTATTGCCACGTTATAGACTCAATTTTGTTTAGTTGGCGGTTTAGTTGTTTCAAGGGAGGCGGGATTGGAGTGGGAGACTGGGCTTACAGATTCAAAAAGAACAATTGATGGACAGAATGCAGAAAAATGTCATACATTCACCCAGTACAGAGATCTGGGCCTAAATCCATTGTTATTTGCTCACCATGACATTCCAGTTTGAACCTAGCCATATGCAAATCAGTCTTGACCCTGTGCCCAATGGGAACAGGCCAGCCTGACCTGCCAGGCCAGGTCCTCCCTGGACTGGAAACAAGCATCCTAGGACCGGTTTCGGGGTTTCACCCCTCATCAGCCAGGATAGCTTGAGTCCAGTGGCATGGAGTGCACGGGACACTTGCAGCACGGACGCACCAAAGGCAAGCCCATCTACGCGTGCCCAGCGCCATCCCTCCCCCCCTTTCCAGTTTAGCGACAAATCGTGCATTCCTCACCTACTCTACCGTCCAGGAATTAAACTCTAAATAAGCTTCCCCTGTTGCAACAGTTTTTATTCTTTCTAAAGTTGTTGGTCCTATCTCATGCCTAAAAAGGAAAGTGTGCAATTGTTGTTTTCTTGGAAATGGGCAGCTTATATCACACGGCTTTGACCTCCAGTTAATCATTTTTTGTAGCTATCAAAATCTGCTCTAACCCTTTTGCAGAACAACTTACGTGCTGGTCTTGTCAATATGCAAATTTAGGACTTCCTCTCTGGTTCCCATTTAGACATTATTATGGTGTCATGGCTTAAGAGTTGGTCTAATCTGGATATTGCAGCCACTCTCCCGTCCAGTATTAGTGTAATACTTTATTTAGACACGCAAGTCTAATAAAGTGCAAATGGCATTAAAACATTGTTTAAATTATACTTACACAGCTGTGATAAAACATTTATCATACTTGACGTAAATACGTAAGGCTTAGGACACAAATCAATTAGCTCATACAAGTTAAAATAAATCTGCTAAATAGGCAATAGGCTGAGAGTGATCGTAAATGTATAAATAGCTACCAAATCTATTCGCACAAATGCTACACTGATGCATCTCTGAATCGACGGAGTGAAGTGCTACTAAAGTATAGATGGAGATATAGATAAATATTTAGTATGAAGAAGCCACACTCGGAAGCCAGAGAGGAGTAAAGTGCTACTAAGTGCAGATTAAAATGCAGATGAGTGTAAATGTGAAAGGGCCACACAGACATGGTCTTGAAAACAGGTATGTACTGACCAAGTGTAGGGTTTAGTATAAAAAGCCATTAGTGGATTCCCCGAAGGTGTTTCTTGGAGCTAATTATTTCAAGGTAACAGACGGATTTACCAACCGTGCCTGTTTGCCCATCAGTAATATGTGTAAGAACTTTGGTGCAGAGAGACGTCCATCACCAACATGCATCAAGAGTGAAAAAGAAGCTTGGTCATGGAACTAACTTAGCTGTAGCATGTTTTAAATTTTTCTGTAAAATTAGAGTTTAAGATGGGGTCTGATGCCGTGAAGCAGGCAGTTGCCACCTGCCTGCATGTTCGTATGTCACGGTGGTTAAAAGGAGGCCTTAATAGTCTCCTTCTTTCGAGCAATAAACCAGGGCACAGGCATGTTTTATGGATGTCCTCCTTGCCAGCCTTAGTCTGCAGCATACGTCACTAGAAATTCTGAGCCAAGGTGCAGCTTGAGCAAGGCCGGGGTTGAAGCCAAAACAGTGTCTCAAAGAGCCCTTTTAAGTATGTTCCCGCCCATCTTCCAAGTAAGGCTGAGGCTTGGGAACTTTGTATTTGCCTATGGTTGTCCAGGCATGAGAACTGAGGAGGCCACTTAATCTTTTACTGTAGAGTTTTTTCCAAAAACTCCATTTACCGCTTTTTGTAAATGACTGGAGGCGATGTACTTTCCCACTACTGGCGGAGAAACCGGTCAGGTCGTCAATTGCCTGGTGTAGGTACCGCCAGGCAGGCGAGTATTTGACTGTATTTCACACCACAAGGCTTGACACAGCTGGTTATTCAACAGCGATTTAATTATCTTCCAAACCTTAAATTAGGCCCCTTTTCTTGCCACTGTTTGGTTTAATAGGCCAAATTCTAATCTTATCAGGGCCAGTGAGTTTTGCAGTTTTCGAAAGAGACCTGAATATTGTTGCAATGATTATGTTTAGAGTGGGTTTATTTCTGCCTCGTAAGGCCTCCCCACCCGTAGGCAATAGTCGGCAGAAGCCTTGAACATTAACTTTTAGCATAGGCATGTAGTTGGGGCCTCCTAGAAATCTCTGCAAGGTGCGGAATGCCAGAAGTAAATTGTTACCCATCCACTGCTCCTCCTGTTTGTTTGAGGAAGGAGGCCTTGTCGTCAGAGGACACCAAGATATCTATAGGTTTTAACCTTTTCCAATTGGCTGCCTTTTAAAAACCAGGTGTAGGGTTGCCGTTTCCGATTGCTCTCTTCCATCACCTTTAGTTTTTCCCCCTCATTTATGATCAACCCATTGGTACAATAAACAATAGTACCTCGGATAGACCTCATTGGCTATGACACTGCCACTGCACTCTCCTGTCCAGTTATTCTGTTCTCCACTGATAGATCGGAGATAAGAGGTGGGGGCTCAGCATTATTTTTCACGAACAGTTGCGGTATACAGCGGTTGTAGTTGATTTAAAGGGTGCAGATAGTTTCGCCTTTTGCTTTAAGTCAATTGTATTCTTTTTCTCGAGTTTTAGTGTACCGCCCGCCAGGACCATGCTCTAACATCTTCAGCTCTTTGGGAGATGCTCTGGCTCCCCATGTGTTGCGTTCAGATTTCACAGAGCTAGGGAACTTCATTTGTCATATTAATGATTCCCTTAATCAGGATGGTAAGAGCCTTATTGAAGATTTTTCGCTTCTTGAGCGCTCTCAATTTGTTACGGGCCCCACTTATGTGGCTGGCTGCGCACTCGATTTGATATTTACCAATCATCCTCTTTTCTGGCACACCTGAAGATCAGGTGTGGTCAGATCATTCTCTGCCTCCTTTTAAAATAACAGTAGATCATTGTGTACCAGCTACTGGTTCTATATGCTGTGGGAAACTTGCTATTTGGAAATGGGGTAAAATAACAGGTGATAGTTCAGTCACCTGGAGATTTATTCAAGAATTTAAATATTGGATCTTGGAAGCAATCAATGACCTTGCCCTTGCAGTTAAGCCTTGTTGGAATAACGTAGTTAATTCCGCACCATGGTTTACAGCATCGTTGGTTAAAAAGCTTTTGTGTAAGCAGCTTGAAAGAAAGTGAACGACTCAGTACAGATTGGATGCAAACTTGGATATAAATCATCCTTGAAAACCTGGTTAAGGAGGCTAAAAGTCCCTTTTCACTTCTCAAATTGAACTTGCGAATAACTCTAAAAATAAATAACTTTCAGATTACTAAGTTGTTTCTTCAACCCAGTGCCGCCTGGAGAGATTTTACTTTAAACATTATGCAACATTTGCTGCAGTTTTTGGGGAGAGAAAATGAATACTATTCAAATGGGCTTTAGTGGTAATCCTGATGGGACAGATAGTTCTCAGTGCCTATTACAGGGTCCCCCTTTTAGACCAATGTCCCCGGCTGTCTTTAAGAAAGCAATTGAAGGTATTAATCCGTGATTAATGGTATCCTTAGCGCCTCTCTGTATGGCTTTCATGCCGGAGTAATGGAAGCTGGCACTGCTGTTGAGAGAACCAGAAGCCGAGCCGAACGTCTTACTTAAATTTAGGCCTCTCCTTTCTCCCTGCTAAAATGTTAAAATTAGTTTGAGCAACTAATGGAATTTTTTTTTTTTTTAGTTTTCTCTACAGAATCTGCAGTTTTAAAAGTTTCAAACAATAATAGTCATGCTGGATAAGAGTCAGAATGCTGTGCTAATCCTCTTAGACTTGTCTGCAGCGTTTGATAGTCTCACCTGGTACTCATTCAGTGGCTTAGGGAGATTATCTGTGTCTGGTTTCATTCTTTTCTTGCTAATGGGAAGCGGGTGATATCCATTGGCCAGTTTTCCTCGAAAGAAAAGACTTTGACGTACGTGGTTCCGCAGGGCTCAACACTTATTAACACATCTCCTCTAATCACCGACTCTTTTGACATCTCTACCACGTATGCCGAAGATACATAAATGATCTTTTCAATTGACAAATTCTTTTGGTTCTAAACTCTATTTTAAGAACTGTTTCACTAGTATCTTCCCCTGGATGGAGCTTAATATCCTAAAGTGTAATGCAAACAAGACAGATGCTTTTTTATTTGGTCACAATAACGTGTTTTCTCCTCGGATTTGGTGGCCTGACAATCTCATGCCGTCACCACCTCCTCCGGTAAGGGTGGCTCGGAATTTAGGAGTCAAAAATTTGACTGTTCCTTTTTCTTCCGCTCAAGTTTTATCTTTATCGGCCACTTGCTTTTTCCTAATTAAGTCATTAAAAAAATCCTTCAAATTTCTTCCTCTGGCAGCAAGGAGAGCGGTGGTCCTTGCGTTTATCACCACAAGGCCGGATTACTGTAATAGCCTTTACCTAGGGATTACTAAATAATTGCTAAACAAGCTTCAAGTGGTCTGCGATCAGATTTGTTCTTAAGCTCCCACACAACTCTTGGGTTTCAGAAATTGCACTGGCTTTCTATTCACAAGCGTATTCTCTTGCCTTGGTTTTTTTTAGTGTTTCACCTGACAAGCCGTAAGTACTTCTCTGATCGCCTTATGCACCACAGGACCATCCATGTTGGCTATCCCTTTTTCAGGCTTAAAACAGGAGGAAAAAATGTTGCTTTGTTGGGTTATAAATCCTGGAACTAGCTTCCTAGATCACTGAGATTCATAGGGAGTAAATCTGCTTTTCCGAAATGTCTTAACCTGGCTTTTCTGGCTTTTTTCCTATCTGATGACTTCCTCAGGCGATTGAATGAATGACTTTGTTTTGAATTTGAGCTTTTTTGCCTTTACGTTCATGTTTCTTGAGGTGTTAGCAGATGGCTTGTTTTAGAAAGTGAGTAGACTTCCAGCAGTGTGAAGTGCCTCATGTTTCTCTGCACTTTGCAGGGGTAAGTACCAGATGAGCACCCTGCTATCTGGAAGGCACTTCTGCTCAAACATAGACCTCATATTTGTGTTTGGTAATTAGGGCTCTTGATACCCAAATATCCCCCCACCCATGTGTGTCCCTCTGCCCATGAGCTTGCAGTTCCATCACTGGTGTTGGTGCCAAGAAGCTTTTTTCCATTCTTACCCCTGCAAGCAAATACAAAACACAACTTATGAATCAATTCCTCCCCAAAAGCAAGGTATACTATGGTGCGCAGTAGAAGTGCTATTTAATATCACTGTTTAGGCAACATTCCCTTCATTTATTTTCTTTAAAGATGTTTGTATTGACACAACTGGCAGCACAGCCGTCCATGCGCTGCACGAGTTACGAATTTCAAAATCACATCACCTCGATGAAAGAGCCAGTTAAGTGGGATAGTGAGTACCAACAACCGCTTGGGCAATTTTACTTTTCTGGGATGTGGAAATGTTTTAAAAATCTACTTGGCCAAGGAACAAAATGCTACTGAAATCTAATTGTCCTGTAAATAAAGCCACTTGTTCAATCTACCTAATTCACTTATATAGCATGGCACATGCACGGTGCTGGTTCATTTTGCTTCAATGAACGTGCCAGAACAATGAGTGCTTTAAACCAATTATGCGAAGTAAAACAGATTCCCTTTACTCTCAAATTTATGTCCTTGGTAGGAAGAGCCCAAGGTGGACTTGAGCACAACACTGGTGTATTTTAGGAGTATGTAGAGGTTACCCTGTTGACGCACCACTCGGAGGGCCCTTTTTAGGTCCAGCCTGGGCAGCTCATGCGCTGTGAGGCATGCTGTATTAGAGTATGGAGTTGAAGCTCCGCCCATATTTTTCATTGGCTTGTCATTGTCATTTGTGCATGCGGTCTTCTGATTCATTAATAGGCTTGTTAGTCTCTCCTTAGTACCGCCTTGTCTTCATTTGTAACCACCCATGAGGACTGGCCCTTTTAATTCTGTTACACTGTATGTCTTCAGTCAGTAAGCACTATTTTCTTTAATGACTTTCTCCTACTGCAGGCATGACATGATTTCCTGCAACATTCAGTGCCCATACGCGCTTTCACTTTCCAAGCAGCCAGGGACCGTGGCGGACGCTTCTTTAAAATGAAATGGGCCTCGCATTTACAAGAGTTTCAGCTATTGGCATTGTAAATGACATGTTATTTTGTTCTTGTATAGCGCATGTATACCGACAGGTCTCTTAACGCTTCAGAAGAAGAGAAACAGCATCAGGGCGGGGTAGTCTCCATGGTACTAAGAAGAATTAGGTCATGTCTAGAGCTTCCCTGAAAAGAATGGCTTTCATATGTTAATATCAAAACTGATAAATAAAAGGCACGGTCATTTACAATTCTAATAGCTTAAACTCGAGACCTATTGCATTGCAAATGCCTGTTTTAGTAGAATTTGGTGCCCGTGGCACATTTACACACACAAACACCATCGCAGTAAAAATGTAAAATGTAAATCCGTATTTGTAAAGCGCGAACTACTCACCCTTACTGGTCTCAAGGCGCTGGGGGCCGTTGTGGAAATTAAGTGAGCTATTGCCCAGAGTCGCATGGTGCTGAGCTGCCGCCGGAGCCGGGGATCGAACCGTGAGCCCTGTGCTCCGAAGTCAGCTGCCCTGGCCGCTGCACCACACCTCTCCAGTGCAGTAGGTGCATTAACCCACTCATCTGACTTTGGATGGGAACCTGTAACCAATGCACTGCACACAGTCTCTTCTGTGGGTGCAGTAATCCAATTCCTGTTCTTACTGGAATTGCAGTCTGGAGGCCCACAGGGATACATATTGATCACTGTGGTAGGTGCAAGCACCCATGTTTTTTCTGTCAGGAATTCAAACTTGTGTGCTCAATGTGCGTCACTAGAGTGGTTTATTAACTCACTGAAATATGTAAACTGTAAATTAGATGTGATTCAGCATTTGCACATTCCATGTGGCATCTGTCACGTAACGACTAACAACTTTGAGATGGTTTTAACAATTACGATACTTTTAAATATGTCAGTTATGCTGCCTTTGTTTCCCTGTTACGCTTTATCAGTAGTGTTGTCACTTCGCACACCTTGATGCTGGTAAGTTGGGACTCCTAGGATCTCTCTATTCATAGTCGTAAACCATAAAGAACAGCCAGTTTGTTTTAAAGTTTGCAAAATGCCCCTGCTTGCTCTGCAGGCTCCTCATTTCCTTCTCCGGTTTTATTTTCTTACCATTTTTTAGGTCTCGCCTAGGCAGCTTTGTCTCTTCGAGACATGCTGTATTCAGAATATGTGAATTAAGCAACACCCATCTTTCTAATTCGCTCCTATTATTGTCCTTTGTAAATGGTTGCTTTTCATTGGTTAATATGGTCACTAGTCCCTCCTTTTTAGGTTGATCCGAGGCAGCGCATGCAAGGCATGCTGTATTGGAGTATGGCATACAAGCTCCACCCATTTCCCCGTCCATCTTTTTATTTGACTTCTGTTACTGTTCCTCCTAAATCGTTGCTTTTCATTTAATAGGCTATTTAGTCCTTCCTTTTGTACCGCCTTGTCTGCATTTATAACCTCCCCTAACGACTGGACCTTTTACTTGTCGTGTTACACAGTCCGCTTTTTAAGTTGGTGAGCACTATTTTGTTTAATGAATAATTCGGACAATGGCTGGCTGCTTCTTGCCGACACAGCAATCTCGGAACAATGGCGTCCGCTTCTTGTATGGAGTGCTATGCGCGCTTTCACTTTAAAAGTGGCTGCCCCACCCCACTCCCTACAGAGCACTCGCGGGACAATGACAGCCGCTTATTGTGTTTAAAACTTTTAAGCTGACGCAGCACTGTTTCGTTTTTATTTTTTTTATGTGGAGCCTGGGCTGCGAGGCATGCTGTATTTTCTTTAATGCTGAGCGCAGTGCCCACTTCAGAGACACCGCGCTCTGTTTCAGGGTTTTTTTTTTTTTACTTTAAACTTTCTTGCTGAGCGCGGCATGAAAGTAAATAAAACAAGCATTGGCATAGCCAATAGGTCTCGCCTTTGGGGCCTTATAAGTATTTAGTTATGCAGCACAATATCCTTCCTGCAACAACATCAACTGTTGCATGGCTAAACACTTATAAGGTCCCAAAGGCGAGACCTATTGGCTATGCCAATGCTTGTTCTTTCTTGTTGTAGTGGGAGTTACAGTACACCGTGGGGGTCAGTGGGGCACACAACTCCTGTTTGCTGCGAAGCATAAACGGAAACATGTGACGCAGGCGAAATAGTCAAAACCAGATGTCTCACAGTGAAGCGACAGAGGCCAAGATGGCACAGGGTATAGTGCTTGCAATTTTGAGGCTAAGAATCGACTACCCCACTGACACCCCAGTTCGTTCAAAAGCAAACTGTAATAATAATATTCTTGCCTATTAACCAGTGCTTTGTTTTTATGAGAGCTCCAACATTGCCGACGTTTAAATTAATAACGTTTAAATTAATAACTGCTGTCTTTGTGGTTATACCATCGCAGAATTAATTTCAGCAATCTTATTCATACCTGCGCTTGTGGCTCCTGTATCAGGGTTTGTAAGAAGAGCTCCAAAAGGTTTCTCTCTAACAGGTTAAACAAGTTCCAGCCGTAGTTTTAGGCACTGGCATATACAATATGCGATTGTATTTTTTGTGCAGGGATGTTACGGTTGCATGAAGCCCGAGGTAGACATTTGATGTTTGTTCAAAAGTCTTTTAACTGCACACCTGATGAATCGCGTGTACGAGATATTAGGTTCAAGGTGGTACAGGAAGTGAAAGCTGACTATCATCCTTAAAGACCATTTCCGTTGGTAGGAACTGTTCCTCGTTTTCTGACACAAGATGTTTCGCTTTATAAGTCCCTAATAAACTGTGGATCTCCTTTGCCAACCCTGCAATATCCTTCCTGCATGCTTTTATTCCATCCATCCGGTATGAGTCCTCATCCACCTTCTCTATCTGGACAAGCAGTGCATAACAGATTCAGGGGTCTATCCGGTTTACTCTAATCGCTACGGATACATGGAGGGCACTAGCGGTGGGCATCTTTCGCTCAGCCATGCACACTTCCCGCAACAAATTCGGTACTGTACAGTAAGTACTGAATATACACACATGCTGCGTTTCACATGCAGCGATATAAAACGGGACACGTCACACATCTCTAGCAACATCAGGCATTGCAGGGGTGCACTCAACATTCTAAATCACACTCATCTCTTCTTATTCAGCCACGCACAGAGGCAGCCTGCACGAAGAAACAACAATTGCACGTGCAGAACTGCATATGAACGCACCAGTAATACACACAAAGTGGCGTTCAGCATAGGACCTCGTCCATCACATCTCTTCTCCTACAGAGGCGCCCTTGCGCACATGAGCATAGTCTGCCCTGCACACGGAGCAGCAACCAGCAGAAACCAGCCAACGACAAAACCAGGCCTCCCGCCTTCGGGGTGTCCAGTCCTCGTAGGAGCCACTTGATGGCTCTTTGCGTTATCTGACATTTGCGAGTCTTCCTAAACAATGAATCATGACAGACCCATGAAAGGGTAGCTCCTTCAGAAAGGGCAATGTTTTGTCTAATGTCACCGCGCCTAAATCGAACCGCCATATTAAAAGGGGGTGTAGAACACGGCCAACGGGAGGGGGGCGGGAACAAAGGGAACGGGAACACGGGCAGCGGAAGGGGGGCGGGAACACTGCCAACGGGAGGGGGCAGCTGGAACAGGAAACTAACGCGACGAAGCTTCGCGCACACCGGCTCCTGCCGCAGCCTTGCGCATGCGCCGCTGCCGTGTTTATATCAGGCAGAGATGCGCGACACACCAAACAAGGACAACAATGGAGGAGTGGGGGCGAGCGCGGCAGCCTGCTCAGCTGACCAGACGCTCGTGCGTCATGGCCTTTTGCCGGCATGTGTTTCCACTATTGTGCCCGCGTCTGGGCACGATAATGGGAAACACATGTCTGCGTCGCGCGTAACCGCCCGGAAAGGCCACGACGCACGAGCGTCTGGTCAGCTTTTCAAACCCCTTACTTAAAGTCTCGCCAGAGCAGCGCTTGCGCGCTACTCGAGGCTCGACCTAAAAAGGCTGAAACAGAGCGCGGTGTCCCTGAAGTGGGACACTGCGCAATCTGTAATGCAAAAAGTCTTGTGTTTTCCAAATTCTGACCTATTGGTATTGTAAATAACAATGCCTTTTTATTATTCCAGGTGTTTTAAACCCATAAATAAGACATTGTCATTTACAATGCCAATAGATAAAAATCTCCCAATTGCGAGACCTTTTGCATTGTAAATGCTTGTATCAAATCACTGCTCGTGTTCTATCAATTTTTCAAATGGATTGGTAAAGCACAGTTAAAAAATTATTTTAGGCATGTGTATTCACGAACACTTTCTCTGGCTCCGAACTTGCAAACTTAATATGGATAATGGAGCGTGGAAAAATTCTTCAAAATTATTTTCTGTTCTCGCAGGATTAAAAAGGAATGCATTACTTCCACTGCAACAAACTGGATCAACAGTAATGTGCTTCTGGCAAAGCGTGTTGTCAAGTGTACTAAAACCGCCATCAAATGCAATGTCACGGGTGATGGTAGACCCCGCTGAAAAACATGGGAATGCCAAATACAAACCTGCAGCATGTTCTGGGAAGAATATCTCTGTGCGCTGTCTGTGTAACCCTGCTCTGGGAAGGAGGACAGCGCAGACCTATTCAGAAGTCTTGGCGTTGTACCAGAAAATAGCAGCAGGCCGTTTGGATTAGGCAGACAGGCAATCTATTCAGATCCGTCGGCACAGTATTCAGACTACAATAGTCGACCCCCATTTACATAGGTTGTGAAGATTAGGTGAGAATGCGTAACAAGCCATGTTCCAACTTTCAGGACTAAACTCCGCATAAAATGGATGCAATTAAAACTCGCAATACATGTTTTTGTTTTTTAACTCACCAGCGGTTCGTTTTTATTAGAAAGGTATAAGGCATGCAAGTGTGAAAAGAGATGGGGAAATGATAGTTCAACAAATACCATGCAGGAGTTCGACTTTTATTCGCAGTGTTTTTTTGTTTTTTGTGTGTTTTTTTTACAATTATGCATGCTTTACCTCTTTGCTTCTAAAAAGAATGAGTGAAACGGTACTTTTCTGACTGGGAAGGAGGTCAGTTATAAGGAAGAACCTAGATCCTGCTTACTGTCTGGGCTGTTATGCTTGTGGAAGCCAGTAAAAGACCTTGGAAATGTGCTGCGGTCCTCTGTGCTCTCGTGTGCCATTTAGCAAAGCCTGCCTGGGAGAAGATTGCCAACTTTGGAGATGAGTCAGTGACCATTTTCTTTAGAAGCTGCCCCTTGCCATGCATCGCTTGGAGTCTAGGCTGGCCCAATCCTCTCTTCACTCCTACTCTTGGTCTCTCTTCTTACCAAAGCACCTCATTATAAATCATCTCGAGCTCAATGACCGCATCTGTATCCCTGGAAGACAATAGGTAAAGCTGAAGGCTCGTTAGAAACTACCTAGCAACTCAACGGGTAATCATTAATTCATCTGGCAAGTCTCTCACAAAAATCAGCAATACGTATTCTTCATAAAAACATGCTATGCATACTCCTTTTCATTGACTTTTCAAAATGGTGCACAAGTGTATAGTCCTATTAGTTTGGGAGAAAAATTATAAAAATAAATATTCCGCAGCTTGATATTCTAACCCACACAATCTGAATGCTGGGTTGATTTACTCAATCTCGCCATTAAGTACATTTAACATTTGGAAAAAGGCTTGATGCAGAATTCTGTTTAAATAAAGTTAAATCACCTTGATGGTTCTAAACTAGTCCCGATAAGATAAGGGCATAAACAGAATCAGGACTGTAGAAAAATCCTCCAGCAGGCTACAGTTGAGAAATTACAGTTGCACTATTCTACTATATTTTGGGAACCTATATGGGTCTGGCTAGGTCATAGCTCTGAGTCTCTCTCAATCGCTGATTAAATAAAGACCTCTCTTTACTCCTGACATGAAAGCCAGAATAGCGTGGAGGTCAACCTATTAAGTTCTCCATTCAGTAACCAGCTGCAATTCAACCAATCTTGCTGTTATCTGAATTCCAAATGTTGGCACTCGGGAGGTTTGCGGGCACCTTTTGATAGCTATGATTGTTTTGTTTTTTGGGGGTTGGGGGGAGGGTTGGGTTTAGTTCCTAGGGTAATAAGTGAAGCTGAATGTGCACCCAGCCCTTCAAGAATGTCTGGGGAAGTTGGAAAACCAGATGACTTCACAAGATCCGTTTCAGAAAATGGTAATGCTGCTGCTACTACTACTACCTTGTTTTTATATAGTGGTTCATACCACATTTCTGCTGATTCTAAGCACTGTTTAGATCAGATGATACCATCTAATTTACCAGCCTTGAATGAATGAACTGCTGAATCGGTCTTGCTGGCATTTGAAAGTTTTTTGTTTTTTTATTATAGCATGCATTTGCAATGCAATAGGTCTTGCATTTGCGAGAGTTTAAGTTATTGGCATTGTAAATGACAATGCCTTTTATCTGTTTTAAAAACACATAAATAAAAAGCTTTGTCATTTCCTTTTTGAGCTAACACGCACAGCATTTGCATTGATTTCTAATCAGACGCGCTCCCTGGGCGCCTGTTCCGTGCACTTCTTCTCACTCCCGCTTTCTTTCGAGCGGCATTTGCATTTTTGTTTTCTAATGATTCACGTTTGTTCACCCGATCCTGGATGTGTTTACGTTTAATTGTTACCATCTGCATGTTTCTTTATAGAGGCGACAGACTTAAACCCTATTCCCCAGGCCCAAAGTCAGCAGCTCTTTGTTACGCCACATCCCTATAGGAGTATACTTGCAGCCTATCACAAGCTGTCCTGCAAGCTTGAGCCTGCTGTAGCCAATCTGTAGACCGCATAAGACCGTCCTAGGGACATTTTGCTACTGCATGGGAATCCTGTAAGTGACGTCGTGTAAGGGGTGAGACACTGTCACAATATTTGGAGATGGTCTGTAGCCTTTGAATTGCATCTGTCAGTGTTTCAGGTGTACCATTAATGTTATTTTATAGAACAAGCACATTTTATATTATCGTTTTGAGGTTGAGCCTGTATTATTTTGCACATGATGGTATGGCTCTAAAGTGGCTAACATATATATGTTCGAGGCACGAGGTAGGTGACTCCTCCTTTCGGTGACAGTGTGCATGGGCATCGACTCCATTGTTAGATTGTTTTTTTCCGCCATCAGGTTTGGACGTGTATTGCTGCGCTCCGCTTCGAGACAGTTTCTTCAGGTTCCCCTCGGTGCGCAATCCACTCTATCCGCATCGCTATTGTTTCGAACGCGTATCCCACTTCTCCGCGTATCGTATCCGTCGAGGAAAAACCTCTATTTCGATCGAAGATCTTCGGGAAGGCCGTCCGGCCTAACCGCGTCGGTCCACCTCGCAGTCGATGGAACGAACTCCATTCAGATTCTGTCCTCTGTGCCACGCGAAGTATCTGCGCACGGACTCACACAAAGTGTGCAACTTGTGCTGGTCTCCAGAGCGCAACGAAGAAGACTGCGACGCGTGCCGATCTTTCCGATCGAAGAAAAAGCTCTGTGATAGTCGGGCTTGACGTCGCAAGATGCAGAGTCAAAACGTCGAATACACGCCGGACATCTTCTGTGGAGAATCCAAGCAAGAATTCGACGCACAAGGGGCCGAGGAAGAACAAGAGGAACTTGCTTCCATCCCAGAATCGGACTCCGAGTCGCCACAAGGTCAACGTACCATGAGTACCGAATGCCCCTTAACCCAAAATCCAATTTAGCCGAAACAAAAGGCTTCGGTCCCACCCCCGCCTTCGGGCCACGGTTGGCACCGACAAGATGTTTCTGGCGCCCTCCGGCTCGGCACCGAAACACGTGTCTAAGCCTTCCGGCTCGGGATCTAGTCTGCCAAAGACTGGCACCGAGCCAAAACCTTCAGGCTCGAAGCCGAAAACCGCTTCGGAGCCGGAATCCTTGGCGCCGAAGTCAAAGCCTCCTTTGGCATCGAATCCTTTGGCACCGAAAAGTGATTCCACTCCAGCACCGAAATCCTTGGCGCCAAAATCGAAGTCTGTGCCTCCGAAGCGGCAGGATCCGAATTTTGATGCCCTAACACCCAAATCTGACCCAAAACAGAAGGAACTCTACATAAATCCTAATACAGGACCTGTTCTTACGAAGTCACCTCAAAAACACAAAACTGAATTAGAAGAACCTTTCAAGAAAAAGAATGTGGGTACTAACCTTCCTCCACCTCTTCTTTTACCACATTCCCCTACAACAACCTCTCCACCTTTTGGGTCATTTATTAATTACACCAACTAACTCTCCACCTCCACAACCTAATGATGATGATGGGACGGGGGGGGACAATATTATGCCGATAAATCCCTGGATGGATTATCACACAGATTCTCCTACAGATAACGACCCAGATCTTTACCCTACAAAGCCTTCCCCCCCGACCTTGTAGGACATATAGAATTACTTGCGAAAGCTGCAGAATATCATGGGGTGCAGTTACACAAGGACTCTTTGGAGGAAGATTTCCGATTTAAAACCCTCAGTACCACACATGGGGCTTCTCACACTCTGCCTATGCTTAAAGGCATGATGAGACATGCCGATGACCTCTTAAGAGATCCAGTGCAGGCTCGCATTCTCACACCCAGGATTGATAAAAAATATAAGGCTTCTCCCTTAGATCCAGTCTTTATTAAAGGTTAACTACCTCTAGACTCTTTGGTAGTCTCTAATGCCCGTAAACGGGCCAATTCACAGACAAGTGATGCTCCCCCCTCCAGACAAAGTCAAAACTTTTAGACGCCTCTGGTAAACGGGTAGCCCCCCCAAGCAGCAAATCATTGGCACATTGCCAACACTCAGGCCCTGTTAGCAGGATATGATAGGGCACATTGGGACGAAATGGAGCAGTTGCTACAATACCTCCCAGATGATGAAAAAAGACAGAGGTAACCAAGTCTATGGGAGCACCGCAGTCTCCCTCTAATCGGGGCTCCTTTCGTCGCTCCTTCTACCGTGGGAGGTCCAAGACCACATCCTCAGACAATACTGCTGCCTCGTACAAAGGTGACAATCAATCTTCCTCCTCAAGAGGCTTCTTTAGAAGAGGATACAGAGGTAACCATGGCAAAGGTGGGGCAAAAGTTCCACACAACGTAATTCCCCTTCCCCTTCCAAGCAGTGACTTGCCTACCCTTCCCCCGATCATTTAACACCTGTCTGGGGACGCCTTTCACAATTCCTCCCCATTTGGCAATCTATCACCACAGACAAATGGGTGTTGGGAATTATCCAACATGGTTATTGCCTGGAGCTTATCCTCCAAACATACCACCACGTTCTCACAAAATGTCACCTGAACATTTACATCTACTTCAGCAAGAAGTAGTCTCTCCTCTCCAAAGGAGCCATAGAACCTGTGCCGTTACAACATCAAGGGACAGGTGTGTACTCCCTGTACTTTCCCATTCCCCAAAAGGATGGCTCCTTGAGACCTATTCTGGTTCTCAGAGAACTAAACCTCTACATACTGTCAGAACATTTCCACATGGTAACACTTCAACAAGTGCTCCCGCTTCTACAGCAGGGCGATTTTTATGTCTACTCTAGACTTAAAAGGAGCATATTTCCATATTCCAATTCATCCCGCTCATCGCAAATACCTCAGTTTCATGGTAGCGGGTCACCATTACCAATTGAAAGTGCTACAGTTTGGAGTCGTCACTGCTCCCAGGGTATTCACCAAATGTCTGGCAGTAGTCGCAGCACATCTGAGAAGACAACACATCCATGTCTTACCATACCTGGACGACTGGCTCATCAAAGCCAGTACTTGCCAAATGTGTCTCCAACACACTCTAACAACTATTCACTTACTTCACCAACTAGGGTTTACAGTGAATGCGTTGAAGTCTCATCTACAGCCTTCCAACGCGCAAACTTATCTGGGAGACCCAATAGACGCTCACAAAGCTCTAGCCTCTCCCAATACAGCCAGGATTCACAGTATTTAGTCCCTTCTCACTCAATTTCAGCCCAACCAATCATTGCCAGCAAGTCTTTATGCAACTGCTAGGCTTGATGGCGTCTTGCATTACAATTGTTACCCACGCAAGACTTCATATGTGTCCCCTTCAAGAATGCTTAGCAAGTCAGTGGAACCCGTCGCAGGGTCAATTAACCGCTCTAGTGTTGATAGACGGCCGCACCCATCGCTCTCTGCAGTGGTGGAACCCACAATATTTATCCAAAGGGGGTGGCCTTTTCTCGACCCTGCTCCACAGATAGTGCTAACAGCAGACTCATGGCTCACTGGTTGGGGGAGCTCACCTACAAAGTCACACAGTCCAAGGATTATGGATTCTAAAGTACAGGAGCCTTCATATCAATCACCTAGAGCTACTAGCAGTGTTTCTAGCGCTCAAAGCCTTTCAAACTCACCTGGTAGGCAAAACTGTCCTAGTCCGCACAGACCACATGACTGCTATGTATAACATACAAAAACAGGGGGGGGGGAGACTCCTTCTCTCCAACTGTCACCCCTAGCACAAGCCATTTGGAAATGTATCTCCTAGCAGAACACCTTCCAGGAGTAAACAATCAAATTGCAGACCTCAGCAGACAGATCCACGAGTGGGAACTTCATCCCCAAATCCTTCTTCCCTACTTTCAGGAATGGGGGTTTCCTCACATAGACCTGTTCGCCATAGATCAAAATGCCCAAGCTTCGCCTCCAGGTTCCCACACCCGCTCTCCAAAGGCAATGCCCTATGGATGAACTGGTCAGGGATATTTGCCTACGCTTTTCCGCCTCTCCCACTCATTCCGCTGGTAGTTCGGAAGCTCAGGCAGTCATCCCTCAAACTCATTCTCATAGCTCCCACATGGGCACGTCAACCTTGGTTCACCACCCTGTTAGAGCTCTCAGTAGTTCCACACCAAAAGCTGCTTCTCAACTCCAGTCTCCTCACTCAGAGCCATGGAGAAATCAGGCATCCAAATCCCAAGGAACTCAACCTGGCGATTTGGCTCCTGAAGTCAGGGTTTGGTTATTTGCGATTACCAGCAGACTATATGAATATCCTAAAGGAGGCTAGGAGACCTACTACTAGGGCGTGTTATGCAGCAAAGTGGAAACTTTTTGTTATATACTGTAACAATATCAATCCCCTTGATGCTTTAGAGCAAACTATCATGTTATCTTTTACACTTACAGCAATCTGGATTAGCTTATACATCCATCCGATTGCATTTAGCAAAAGTAGCTGCATACTTACAAAACAAACACATCTCTATTCGGAGTACCAGTGATTAAAGCCTTTATGGAAGGACTAAAGAGTAATCAATCAATCAGGGGTTTGTTAAAGCGCGACTACTCACCCGTAAGGGTCTCAAGGCGCTTGGGGTGGGGGGGGGGGAGGGGGGTGCAGGTTCCATTCCAGCAAGGAGGGGGTCTGTCGAAGAGCCAGGTTTTGAGGTTTCTTGCGAAGATGGGGAGCGATGTTGTCTGAGGTGGAGCGGAAGGGCGTTCCATGCTTTGGCCGCGAGGAAGGAGAAGGAGCGGCCTCCCGATCTGGTCTTTCTGGTGCGGGGGACCACGGCGTAAGAGCTGGGCTGATCGTAGGGTCCTTTGGGGTGCGTGGAATTTGAGTCGGCTGTTCAGGTATGCTGGTCCGGTGCCGTGGAGGGCCTTGTGTGCGTGGGTGAGCATCTTGAAGGTTATTCTCGCCTCGACGGGGAGCCAGTGGAGTGTGCGCAGGTGCTGGGAGATGTGGCAGTGTTTTGGCAGGTTGAGGACTAGTCTTGCGGCGGCGTTCTGGATGTTCTGTAGCTTGCGGGCGAGGTTTTTGTTTATTCCGGCGTAGAGTGCGTTGCCGTAGTAGTCTGCTGGTGACCAGGGCATGAGTGACGGTCTTTCGGTGTTCGAGGGGGATCCATTTGAAGGTCTTACGAAGGAGGCGGAGGGTGTGGAAGCAGGAAGACGAGACAGAGTTGATCTGAAGGTCCATTTTGAGCTCGGAGTCCAGGATGATTCCCAGGTTGCGTGCGTGGTCTGTGGGGGTTGGCGGGTTTCCGAGGGCGGGGGGCCACCAGGTGTCGCTCCAGGCGTCAGGGTTTGGGCCCATGATGAGTACTTCTGTTTTGTTGGTGTTTAGTTGTAGGCAGCTGTTTTTCATCCATTTGGCGACTGCTTCCATGCCTTCTCGAAAGTTGCGTCTGGCGGTGTTGGGCTCGTTGGATAGGGAAGAGGATGAGCTGGGTGTCGTCTGCGTATGACACGATGTTGAGTCCGTAGGTTCTGACGATGGGGGCAAGTGGAGCCATGTAGACGTTGAAGAGCGTCGGGCTGAGAGAGGAGCCCTGGGGGACTCTGCAGGTGGTAGGTGTGGGGTCCGAGAGGAAAGGGGGGAGTCTGACACGCTGCGTCCTGCCGGAGAGGAAGGAGCGGATCCAGTCGAGGGCCTTGTCCTGGATTCCTGCATCGTAGAGTCTGCGTATTAGGGTGCGGTGGGAGACTGTGTCGAACGCCGCTGAAAGGTCGAGGAGGATGAGGGCTACTGTTTCTCCTTTGTTCAGTAGGGTGCGGATGTCGTCTGTTGCGGCGAGGAGGGCGGTTTCCGTACTGTAGTTTTTTCTGAAGCCGGATTGGGAGGAGTCGAGGATGTTGTGTTCTTCAATGAATGTGGAGAGTTGGCTGTTGATGGCTTTCTCGATGACTTTCGCTGGGAACGGGAGCAGGGAGATGGGTCTGTAGTTTTTGAGGTCGGTGGGGTCTGCTGAGGGTTTCTTTAGGAGGGGGTTGACCTCTGCGTGTTTCCAGTCGTCACCAACAGTTCCACCTGCACCAGTATGGAACTTGAACATAGTCCTTACAAGGCTAATGGGTCCACCTTTTGAACCAATGCACAGGTGTCAATTACAATTCCTCTCATGGAAGGTTGCTTTTCTTATTGCAATCACTTCCCTAAGGAGAGTTGGGGAACTCCAGACACTAACTATCCAAGAGCCTTTCTTTCAACTTCACAAAGACGAGGTGGTTCTTCAAACCAATCCCAAATTTCTACCTAAAGTAGTTTCTGCTTTTCACATCAATCTGTTGAGCTACCTGTGTTCTTTCCTCAACCTGATTCTGTAGCAGAACGAGCTCTAAACACACTAGATGTTAGAAGAGCTCTACTATATTATGTAGAAAGAACAAAATATTTTCGTAAAACAAAACCGTTTTGTTGCTTTTTCACCACCACACAAAGGCAATCCCATTTTTAAATCCGGCATTGCAAGATGGATCGTGAAATGTATCCAAACATGTTATGTAAAGGCGAAAAGAACCTTGACAATACCTTCTAGAGCACATTTCACACGCAAAATAGGAGCTACTGTGGCCTTCTTGGGGAATATTCCCTTAGCTGACATCTGTAAGGCAGCAACATGGTCTTTCGCCCCAGGTTTCGGAACCAGCACCAAAGGGGTTCATACCAGGAATCGGAACAACCCCAAAAATATATCCAGACACGCAACCAGCAATACTGGAGAACATAAAGTTCATCCCAGTGTTCAACTTGTCTTCGGATAACATTGATTCTAACGCGGAGGCTCTTCTCTCGAGGGGACTCTATTTTGTTCCTGCCACCAATATCAATAAATTTGAACTGATGAAAGACCTACATCTTTTCTTTCGCAGAATCAGGTTAAAGTTTTTTCAGAATAGACCCACGAACGACACCCAAGACAATCTATCAGGCCTTAAACCCCCTTCAGATTTTACTCCCAGCCTTGACACACTGGGGGCTGAAGTAGAGATTTTTGAGAGCCGTACTAACCAAAATGCAAAAAGTCATAAGGTATGTTCCCAAACCCCAATTTAATATCTCCAGGGGGGAAAATGCAGCCCTTCGGGCACTGAAGAACAACAGGAACCTTACTATCAAACCCTGTGATAAGGGTGGTGGTATAGTTATCTTTGACACCCCCCAGTATGTGGAAAAGATGAACAACCTTCTTGGAGTGACCAGACATTACAAAAAGATCACCATCAACCCTGAACCAAAATTGAAAGACCGGATTCTTAGAGTAGTCAATACCGCGGCAGCAGATGGATACATCTGCACCAAGGAGGCGGAATTCCTTACTCCTTCGTGCACACGTATGCCCGTTATATACGGGGTTCCTAAAACCCACAAAGACGCTGACAACCCGCCTCTGAGACCTATCGTTTCCACCATCCGGGCGGCTACAGAGCATCTGTCAAAATACATCGACAGGTTCCTGAAACTGCTAGTATGCAAGTTGCCCCTCATACGTGAGGGACACTGGCCACTTTATTTCTAAGATTGAAAATCTTCCATATAACAACGAATGCGAACTACTGGTTACCATGGACCTTGAGTCCTTGTATACAAACATCCCCCAAAAAGAGGCCATCAAAGTGCTTGAGGAAATTCTGGAATCAGACCCTGCGATCACCAACTCTTCCCTCATCCTGCAGTGTTTGGAAATTGTGCTTGGAGAGAACTATTTTGAATTCAATGGAACCTATTACCAACAGGTCCAGGGCGTGAGTATGGGTGCTATCTGTGTCCCAAGTATAGCCTGTCTATACATGGGGGAATTTGAGGCACATAACGTATACAACGCAATGGCCCCGTTATTCGAGAACGTTCGTGTTTGGTCGCAATATATCAACTACATTTTTTTCATCTGGCAGGGCAACCAGGAGACCTTAGATGAATTCACCCACTGGATCACTGCAGCAGACACTAATTTGAAATTCACTGTCCATTCCAGTAACATCAAGTTGGAATTTCTTGATGTATGGGTTGAGCACTGTAACGCCCATCTTCAGGTCTCGTTGTACACCAAGCCAACTGCTAGAAACACCTTATTGCAATTCGGCAGTTTCCATCCAAAAGGAGGGTATACCCTTTAGCCAATTCCTTCGAATTCGAAGAAACTCCACCAATCTGGGTGATTTCCTCAAACAAGCGGAAATCCTGAAAGAAAGTTTTGATGAGGATACCCTGCCAGATTGATAAAAGATGCCCTGAAAAGAGCCAGGTACTACAATCGAGAAGCCATGTTTTTACCTAAAAACGTGGGAAAAAATCGACCAACTCGTATGTGTTACCAAGCATTCAAACTTTGACCACAAGGTACGCCAGGTCATAAACTCCCAATGGCATCTCCTCAACATTGGCGAAGATGAACACAAACTCCCGAGACCCCTCTTCGCTTTCAAGAGGAATAAAAACCTTAGCAACTTCTTGGTTAGAGCGAAGAGCTGTGAACGTGTTTCTTTCTGTCAGAAATCCATCACAGGAGGTGAGCCCATTAAAGGCAACCGCCGATGTGGCTCATGCCAAGCGTGCCCCAAGGCTATCGTCAGTGACCACATCCGAATAAACGAAAGAACGGTCTTTCTCTTGGAAATGACCAACTGCAGCACGTCAAACATCGTGTATATCATCCTGTGTCCCTGCAATTTGCCTATGTTGGCGAAACCGGCAGGGAACGCAGAAAAAGAATTGGGGAACACCAGTCCAACATCAGTCTTATGAAACATTCTGCACCTCTGGTCAGCCACTGGATTGAGGCGGCCCATGTCGAAAGTGACCTGAGATGGTCTATCCTGGAGAAGGTCCAATCTCAAGCAGGCAGAGATGTTACTGCTACACGCAGGAAGAGAGGTCTTTTGGATATTTACCCTCCAATCAAAAGAAAAGGGACTTAATGAAACTCTATCAATGTAAAGAATTAAGGCAACCAATCATAAAATGATGATGAACAATAATGTATAAACAATAATAAATGGAAAGAAACAAGGCAACAACAGCTATTTATCAAAAGTACAAAATATCATTTATTTAGATGCTTGACAATGTGACAATCTATAGTCTACACACACTCACTTTCATGTCCATCAATCATACTTCCATGCATACTCATGTCAATATAAAAACATTGTTAAAGTGGTGACATTTTCCACAGAATTGATGGATAGGCACAATGTATAAGAAATAGATTCAAATAGAACACAGTGGCACAAAATCAAAATGACTGGTGGTGTTCTATGTGCGTTTCGGCACACACAGGTGCCTTCGTCAGGAAAGAGGCCACAGTTGGAACATGTGAGGATTTCTAGGTAGTTATAATAACCAGTCGTACTGTAGGATAATTTGAGAACGGTACTGTTCTTGGAATGTTTATCTAGACCTCGGTTATCAAAAATATTGGCTGAGTAAAGAATGTAAAAATCATGTCTGTCGATGTATTATTCAATGATGGTTCTATTGCATCCCTTTCTGTGAATATAGTGCTGTATGTTATCCTAAATATTCATAATAAAAATTCGTTGTGACAGATAAGGATAAGCTGTCTTGATATAAGATAAAATACAGGGGATACTTGTTTCGTCTTGTAATCCAGGGTATGTTAAAGTTCGATGAATTTGGGGAAGTTCAATTAGTATCAATATTGATGAAAGGGATTTATTTTCGATGGCACGGAGCCTCCGGATATGGGGTTCCTACACGCAATTGCTCTCGATGGAGACTAACCGAACTCTACCATGGGAGAATGCTATTTTATAACCTCTCTGGCGATCCCTTATATCTAGCTCTGCCTGAATTCTCTCCTGCTGGATATGTAACCCTGTATTTTAGGATTTCTCCTCTCCTTTCTGCACCACCACCCGCTGACTGGTTCCTAGGTCTGTTTCCAGTCTTCCCTTCCGTTCTTTATTTGGTCCCCCCCTTCTATTACCAGGCATTATCTTGACATGACTGTGCGCCAGCCCGGGCACCTCTCTGTCTTGACCCCGGCACCCCCTGGGGAATTTAACGTCGCTTATTGTGTCCTTTTACTGCTTTTTAATCTCTTTGGGATTTATGTCCCTTATGACACTTTCTTCCCTTGATTATTTCATATCTCATCGTGGGGCACGTCCGTGACCATGTAGACTCCTGTACATCATGGCGCTTTTGCATTTCGTTTGGACATTATCCTTTCGTGTCCGTTTTTGTATGTTTTATCTTAGCAGTGGCCTAGCAGGCACCTGCTTCGGGCCCCCCCCTGCTGGTTTTATCCCCTTGCGCCTTCTCCACTCCATCATGGTGGCCATTTTCAATGACAGCCTGTCTGGCAGTCCTATCTCTATGCTCCCTATTGGTCGAGTAGGAATTTACATTTGGCCCCGCCCCTCGGGCCCGTTCCTTTTGCGCGTTTTCTCATATATAACCCAATTGTGCTCACTTGAGCATTTAAAGCCTTCTGTTACTACCGGCTGGAGCTCCGATTTGCCTACCGGGCCATGGTTTCTTAAAGCAGCGCCAGAGACTCTTCTGAGGTAAGCTCGCTGTTGCTATTATCCTGTCTGAAACGTGCTTTTTTACTTTAACTCTTATCACCTTTGGTCCAGGACCATTTCCTCGTTATTCTCAGTATTTCTACTTCTTTGACACACTCTCCCTGCGGTTTCGGGTTTTAATTTCATCACTTTATCTCGTTCTGATAACACCTGCGTTGCTGCCATAGTGACAGGTCCTATCTATTTCTACCTTAATATCTGCCCGATGTACGCTTGATGCAGATACTTCTTTACTATGTAAAGCCAGTTTGCCATGAGTGTCCGTCCTAAATATGCTGTATACAGACACTCTTTACCATAGTTGGTGGTGTTTCGCCCCTAGCTTAATAATGCCGGAGATCTTTCCTGGGCAGCATGCCAGATAGGCAATCTCCTTTTAGGCCTATATATCGCTAACCTGATACATTCAGCTTGGGTGTCTCATTTCTGCTCTATGCAATTCTAGCCTCTTTTACAGTACTTTTTCGAATGTCTAATACTACTCGGTTTATACATTTTTTCCTGCTCTTACACCTATATTTGTTCCATGTTCTTTTATGTCTGTTTAGTCCTCCTCTGTGCATTCTGTCTGTTTCCATACGCAGTTTTCTCTGTCGTTTATGTAGGTTCCCCTTCATCTGACGTGACCTCATTTTATGCAAGTCACTGCATGTCCTCGTGGAGATTTTTCTCTAATTCCGCCTGAATCTCATCCGGATTTCACGATTCTCCATGTTGTTGATTCCTTATCTTACATATGGATGTGAATATATACAATATTATCTTGCCCCATCTCTGATTTTATCGGGTGAGTTGGCTTGCTTTTCACTATCCGCAAGCACCTTTCCGCCATATATTAGCCCCTCCAGAATTTCAGTGTATATACTTTGTTTGTTGTAGGTCATTGTGGGAAGTTCATTACTGCTGTGCTATTCTAGTTTCTAATTCAGCAACACGGTCTTGGTGTTGACCTCCAGGTATTTATCAGTATACTTGATGTATATCTCAGTCTTATTCCTTTATTTTCTGGATACCTCCTGCACTTTTTTGTTAATGCTCGTTACGGAGTTTACATATTCTTTCTTCTCTCACACTGGTGGCTGTTTGGCTATTGCTGCTGATTCAACTTTGTATATTCTACAGCACTTTGGTCGATTTTTCTTTCATATTCTTTCTATGTGCACACTCCCTGGTTTAGAATATTGTGAAAATCATCCTTTCCGTCCCTACAAACCTGTGCTTCCCTCCTAGCGTGATACAGTATAGGGGATGTTCTGTATATCGACACCCCTTCCCATTTCTATTTTAATATATTGTACGTGTTTGTACATATAAATTTTGTTCTTCTAGGCACTACCCTTCATGAGTCCCACACTGTCTTGCTTCGCCCTGATGAAGGTGTGACACAGATCCGGGTTTGACACCGAAACGCGCGTCGGTGCTGGAGCTTCTGTGTCTCCCCCTGCATCTATCTCCTTCCTGGAGAAGAAATTATATTTTTGAACTGTATGATCAGTTGAGGATTGCTTTTCCCTCCTGCTTAATTGTTAATGTTATGTTGATATTTCATATCAGTCAGTACGTTTGGGGAAGACTCCTGGCATCACCTGAACACTTTTACTGTGATCCAATGAACTGTTACCTGATGGGGTGTCTGAGTATGTGTAGGTCTGGTTGGTTTGATAGAATGTGTGTGAGACTCATGATGTATATTGATTTCTGTGATATTCATCTTCATGTCTTTTGTATTGTACTGATTAAATAATGTAAATAAATATATATTTTTTCCTACTCACTTGAATATATCCTATTTGGGAGGGCCATTGGTTTCTAGGACCTAGTTCTCTTTACCGGTGACTTGTTAGCACCAGATTAAGTAATTTCTGGGCAGAGTGGTGTCTTTTGTATTGTTAGTAGCAACTTGGTATACACCACACACATTCACCAAACATTGTGTAGATGTGTTAGCGAGGCAACAAGCTAATGTAGGCCAGGCAGTACTTAAAACACTTTTTCAAACAACTGCAACAGCTACAGGGTTAGCCACTGCTTTGGGAGAATACTGCTATATATTCTATGCAAAGCATGTGATCTACAGCTCACATGCCTCAAACGGAAAATGTTACTTACCCAGTAAGCATCTGTTCTTGGCATGTAGAGCTGTAGATTCACATGCGCCCACCCGCCTCCCCGGGTACCTATACCTGTTGCTGTTCTTTCTTAACTTGTATACATACGCATGGACATCTCTATTCTAACTTTACTAACTCCTTTCTCACCCTCTGTGAGAAAACAATCTAACAATGGAGTCGATGCCCATGCGCACTATCACCGAAAAGAGGAGTCGGCTACCTCGTGACAGGAAAGACTTCTTCGAAGAAAAACAACTTGCAAACATCCGGACCCAACACTAGATGGCAGGAGTTGCAAAGCATGTGAATCTACAACTGTACATGCCAAGAACAGATGCTTACTGGGTAAGTAACATTTTCCTTTAAGTTCATAAATGCTTTATGTATCATTGGAGGATGGGTTTCTATTTGAAAGTAATATAGGTTAAACCAGAATTATTTTTTTTTTTTTGGGGGGGGATATTTATAGTTTTACAACCAAATGTAGTAACCAGCTTAGTGGACTATGAACAATAGAAATATAAAGGGACTGCCAGCCTGTCTCGCATTTCATCCTTTACACTGCTAAGCCTTGTGTCCCAAAACATAACCACACCTTGGTGGTACTCACACATGACATGGAAGCACTTTTTCCACTCAATCAAAACAGACACTTCTATCCACACACCAGGTGTAGCATAAAAGTTGTGTAGGCGCAATTTAGCGCGCACATGAGGTAGTAAGTTCTGTACAAATTTGACTCCAGCTTCCCCTTTTTTCTCAGCTTTTGTCATTTTTTACCTTTGTCCGGTTCTTTGTTGCTGTGCGTTTCATTTGTTTGCTTAGACTGCTTTTTTGTGATGCTTTTTACACTTGATTCATTTTTCTGCAGGCGAAGGAGAGGGCACTGAATGGGCATTACGCCTTGGGAGGAGTAGATGGAGGCATTTTATTTTTAGATTTATAGTTTATATTGCATTTTGTAATATATTAGAATAAGTATTCAATCTTAAATTATCAAGTCCAAAAGAGAAACCCATCTATATTCACCATCCTCACCACCGTAACCTTTCCCCATCTCCAATATTTGATGGTTCTACCAGCTACATAGGCCCATTTTAGCTGAATGGGTAAGTCTTCCAAGATTATTGTTTAGTGCTTCAGGCAAGGTATAGCAGTAATTAGATCGAAATACTTTCTTTCCCTCCATCCACGAAAATGTTATATGCTCTAAGAACATGCATGTTGTCATTACCATTAACACCTACTGATTTCGGTAAATTATTCTAAAAGCCCGAGACTGCATGACACCGATGTAGCCCATAACTAGAGCTGATACTGAGGGTAATAGATTAGTTAGCGTGAGGATGAGATCACCCACAGTTGCTGAAAACTTAATTAAGGTATCTTTCACGGTTATTCTCTGGATATCTGGATTGTCCTCTATTCTCAGAAATAGGGGTTAAAGTGCCAGATCAAAAAGCAAGAGCAACGTTTCAGACTTTAGATCTTTAAACTACATACCATGTTCATAAGACGTAGTACCTATTTTGAGCAAAACCATACCTGAAGCTGAACTCCAGTCGCATAAGGTTAAAAAAATTGTAACTTGAAATGGTACCTCAATCCAGATTTTTTTTTAATTGTACTTCATGATGGTGGCACTAGAGACTTGGTATATCATGTACGCAAGACAAAGTGGACATTTTCGCATTTTTATATACTCTGTACTTAATTCAGTTTTGATTAATTGGGTTCTTCTGAAAAGTAATAGGCATGATTTGAAAAATCCATAATGAGAACCTAGGAAAAGTTGTTAGTAAACAGCCCCAAGGACCGCTGCATCTTCCTGGCATTGTTGATCTCAACCAATCCTTGGCAATGCGCCTCCACCAACTATCCTGCGCCCTATGGCGCCTGATGAAGGTGTCATGCTTTATGGGTCCAGGAGACCACGATACCTCGGCAGGGATGCGTACATGGGCGTTAAAACATTCCAGGGAGAAATAGGGCTCCCTCTCACGAGGGTTTAGAGCTGTGCTTCCGTAGAGTTGCAGGCTCTTTAAACATGCCTATTTCAAAGTGAAATACTCTGCTAAAACAGTCAACATTGATTTAAGGCTGAAAAAAATAATTGCAGGTAAAATAAAGTGCCGCAATAATGCAGCTAAATTTCAATTTGTGCCGCTAAATTTCCATTTTTGTGCCGCTAAATTTCCATTTCTGTGCCGCTAAATTTCCATTTTTGTGCCGCAAAATTTGCAAATCTATGCTACAATAATCTGGGGGGGTCTGATAGCATAGATGGCAGTTGTCTAGGGTTGCGACAAACAAGAGGCCTAAACACATTTGAAGTGGGTGCAACACCCAGGAATGTCTCGGGCTGTGCTGGCACTTGAATGCCCCCAAGACCTGCCAAAAAGAGCATTATTGTAATTTGGTGCTCTTGTAAAGTGATTTAGTGCCCATGGGCCAAGTTCGCACTATATAAAAAAAACTGCAAAGATAAAGAAATGTAAAAAAAAAAAGAGGAGGAGGACGGGGGTATAAGATGAGACATCCTCATGGGAATCCATAAAGATAGACTTCTAAAGTCCACTTCCACCCTGGGCCCTTGTTTTCTGGCATCACTAAGGTGTCACCGATTTAAAGTGTGTGTGTACGCAGCCGTCCAAAACAATTTGTGCACCTCTATGGACGGACATGCTAGGTGTATAAAACACCGTAAATTCAGCAGAACGCACACCACATCCTTTAAAGCTCAATGGGTTCAGACACATGTTTCGCAAATGTCCTCTTCAAAGGCCCCCCCAGGGGATTGGGGGGGGCGCGTTGGAACGGACAGCAAACTCGGCTCAGCGTTCTAAGGTATAGAAATAAAGATACAAGCAAAGCATGAACACCTCTGCAGTCTAGGCTGTAACTGCCCATTTGGATTACCAGGCTGGAAAAACAAACAGTACTAAGTTTAGCATTCTAAGAATACCACAAACAAACTCCTTTTAAAAAAAAAAAAAAAAAAAAAAAGCCTAAAACCAGCTGAAAGCTAACGGAGTCCTAAACACCCCCGAATCCCAAACAATATAAAGGGCATGCACATAACCATGCCGGTGAAGAAAGAAGACGACCTAAAGCGAGCGCCGTGCTGATAAAATAAAAGCCACGTGGCCTCCCAAATCCTACAAATAACGTTTGTGCAATTCAAACATGCCACACACACACTGCCTGCTCTTTAAGAGATTAAGTGAATTAATTACGAGCAGCAACGGGTGCCGACAAGAGCAGGAAACGCAGCGAGGGGCGGGAGGTGGTGGGGGATGGCACCGCGAGTTGAGTCACCACAAAAAAGTCTCCAGGGTGGAAACAGCAAAAAGGTGGGACAAAGATAACAAAGGGACCATAGAAAAGCAAGATTTTATATGGAGTACTACAAGGAACCAATTAAAAGCGAGGTGTGTGCCCAAAGCCCATACAGTGAACACCGCATGTCTCAAAGACAGCGCATGAGCTCGACCTAAAAAACGGCCTCTTTGCAGTTCATGGTTCTGGCTCCCCTTTCCTTCTGCCCGTCTTCCACCGATTGAGTTATTGGCGGAAGTCAAAAGCTGCTGGTGGTTTGGGCCACAGAGTGGGTTCCCTTAATAGGACTATAGATTTCTGTCTCAACCCTCTTCCACAGCAGTTGGAATATATCCATTCATTGATTTTGGACCTAAGATTGACCCCAACGTCACCCTCCCAGGTTTAAGATTACTTTTTTTAATTTTTTTTATTTAGACATAACCTTTAATTTTACATTTAATTTGCATAAGTTAGTTACAGAAGCAAAGCTCACAAAAGACTAGAGGATTTACTTCGGGTTACTATTCTGTAAACCAAAATAGCAGATCCTAAGACGGTAATAAATGAAAAGATTGAACTGGAAATAATCTGAGTCTAAATGAGAGATAATAAATCAGTAAAATGCTGAAGTCTGGTTTTCCCCTAAATTTTTTTTTTTGTTCCGTTTTGAAAAAACAAGTAAACATATCATAAGGCATTCACAATGACATCGCAGAGTTAGCGTACATTACAGACACAGGGCATAAATGTATCATGTTTCCGGAATGCTATAAGATGGTATAACATTACAGAGTAACAATGAATATGGCACTCGTATTAACAGTGCTCAAAAAATGCTCCATACTAAACAAAGTCCAGCTTATTGCGAGGTAACAACATATGCAGTAATTCTTATCTTAGCCCTCAGTACATACTGCAGTTTGCTGATCTCTACTAGTTCCATACAATCAACCTAGGTCTGCTCTCTCTGCCCTTTTTGCTGCTAAATAACTCAAACAACCCCCCAAAAGCTTTTAGGTCGGTTTCGGGGGGGGGGGGGGCAATAGGTCATTATTTAACTCCGACTGCATGTTGCAATCGATCATGTCCTTAGTCCAATCCTCTAATGTGGGTGCCGGGCCCTGTACCCACCTCATCGCCACTCTGCGTTTAGCCAGCAATAGACCCATATTTATCATGCGCCTCACCTCTTTATGCATTCGTTTCGTCCATCCCAGCAGAGCTACAAAGTGGTCACACACCAGGGTCACTTCAGCAATATCACTCAGCGCATTGAAAATAGCTTCCCAAAATCTAGCAATCTGGGGGCATAACCAGGCAACATGAAGGAACCCTGCCGGGCTGGCGCCACAGCACTCACATTCTGCGGTGTCTCGAAGCCCATACCTGCATAGTCTATCCGGCGTGTAGTATACTCTATTTAGAAACTTAAAATGTATTAGACGGTGTTTTCCATTTAATGATACAGCCTTCGTTATTGCACAACGGTATCGCCAGGTGTCCTCATCAAGTACCACCCCAAGATCGCTTTACCATTCCAGTCAGGCTTTTGTGAAGTGGTGCTTACAGTAGTCCTGCATTATATTGTTTATGTTGGAAACTTTTTTACTAGGTGAGTCCGCTCGCAGTATGGAGAAGGGAGTCTCCTCTGGAGGTTCCAGTATGTCGTCTCCAAGCATCTCCTGCAATGTCTGTCTCACTCTGAAAATGGAACCGGGTCAACAACTTGGAAATCTGGGCCTCTGGTGCGATTGCGGCCCATTCTCTGGCCTTGCCGTTTGAGAAATTCTCCTATTTTGGTAATATTGATGGAGGCCAGGGCTCGAATCGCCTCCCTCTCTCGGCATACTGGCAGCCAGTAGCACCATTCCACCGGAGTCAGGGGTGAATATAGAATGGTGCCGCCTTGTCGCTTCAACAGATTTTGCCATGCATGAGACTGAGTTCAGAGTCTAAAATACTAGATTGTCTACATGGGGGGTGGAACAGCAGCGATGGGAGTGGGGAGGGCGCCGCCGCTACCCTTTCAATCTGCAGGTGTGGGGGACCTGTTTGCTCTCGAGGCCAGTGATAGGCGTGTGAGGCCTGCGCTGCACGATAGTAAAGTTCTAGGTCAGGGGCCCCCAGTCCTCCCATAGAGTAGGGCAGTGTGAGAATGTCCCATTTGACCCGTGCCTGTTTCCCGACCCAAGCCTGCTTGAACAATAGGGAGCGGACAACTTTAAACATGTGCGCGGGAAGCACCATCGGGACATTCACAAACCGGAATAAAAATCTGGGGAGCACCACCATTTTTTTGAGGGATATGCGCCCCAGTAGTAACGGGAGGAGCCGGATCCACTGCTCCACCTCATCTTCTATTCTGCCAATTGCTTTTCCATAATTTTCGCTTAGGACCTTCTCCGAATCCGTGTGAATCAGTATGCCCAAATAGCGGACTGGTTCAATGGTCCAAACTAAAGGGTACTTCAATTCCACGGGCTCCATGGCCGCAGAGAGCGGAAAAATAGACTTAGCCCAGTTAATTAGGCCTGAGAGGTCGCCATATCTTACCACTTCGTCTAATACTGGAGTGAGATTAGACTCTGGGTCTCTAATGTATAGGAGGGTGTCGTCCGCATATGCTGACACTGAGGTTGTACCCCGGGAATTGAATTCCCCTGTGTCCATGAAACTCCCTTAGCGCGCATGCCAAGGGTTCAGCGACTAGGGCATACAGCAGGGCTGATAGGGGGCACCCTTGCCGCGTACCTCTTGATGGGAGCCATCACAGCATCCCCAACTCTTACTCTGGCGGAGGGGGAATTGTATAGGACCGCCACTAGCTGCAAAAAAATCTCTCCGACTCCCATCCTTCTGAACACTGCTTGCATGAAGGGCCACTCTACCGAGTCAAAGGCCTTCTCTGCGTCCAGGAAGACCGCAGCAGCTTTAACTTCTGGTTTGATGTGCTGTATGTCTCCGAACACTGTAAATTAGAAGACAAATTCCGGCCAGGGACAAAACCTGACTGCTCTGTCTCCACCAGGAGCGGTATCAGCGGGGCGAGTCTATTGGCTAGGACTTTGGCAAACAGCTTAGTATCTATGTTAATAAGCGACAAGGGCCTAATAAGACTAACACTCATTTGGGGGTTTGTTGAATTTCAAAATTGTAAAGAGCTTCCCTCATTGAAGGGGGCATTATCCTCTCCTGTCCCATTTCCTCAAACAGTGTAATAAGGTGCGGGATAAGCAAGTCTTTGAATTCTTTATAAAAGGCGACAGTGAGGCTGTCCTGCCCCGGAGCACTCCCCGAGCGCATTGAGCTCAGCGCCTCCCTTAGTTCCTCCACGCTCAGAGGTCGTAGCAAGTATTCTCTGTGCTCGTCCGTCAGCCACGGCATTTTAATGTGTTCTAAATACTCCTGGGTCGCAGTTTCCTCTGTCACTCTAGACCTATACAAGTCCGAGTAGCATAGTTGAAATCTGTCGGCTATAGTGGATGGGTCGCGCAGCAATTCACCACTATCACCATAGAGCTCAGCCACTCCCCCCCCTCCCCCCCAACCCCTCCCAATTCTCTCCTACCTTTCTGAAGTGCCGCTAAAGTTGATCCTGGCCGCTCCCCTTTGCCATAAGTTCTAGCCACTGCATATTTCCCCATGTGGTTAATCTCGTTATCTGCTACCTCATGGTACTCCTCTAGTGTACTTTTCGTTTTGTCTAATTTCTGGGCATCTCCACCCACCAAGGCCTCCGTTTCCAGTTCGGACAGTTGGGTTTCCAGCGTAGTTAATCGACCCCTTATAGAGCGGAGGACCCCTGAGTGTTTGGACATAGCTATCCTCCGTATATACACTTTGAAAGATTCCCATACTGTAGAGAAATGTTGAACGGAACCAATGTTCATCTCAAAAAAGGTCTCGTCTTCAGCCATCTCCGATTTAAAGACGTCGTCCAGTAGTGAATATGGGGGGAACCTCCAAGTGAATGGGGCAGGTCTTTTCAATGGGCTCTCAATATCTAGCATAATTGGGGAGTGGTCGGACAGCGAGCTGAGGAGCACCTCACATGTCCTGATCTGAGGGAGCAAAGTCCTGGACCCAAACCAGCAGTCAATTCTGGTGTGGAGGTCGTGTGGGGTAGAATAGTGGGTATAACCACCGCTAGTCTGCGATCTCATCCTCCACACGTCTACCATCCTCGTACGCATAGCCCCATCTGTAATCACTTTGGCAGCGGCCGAAGGAGGTCGTGCCGGGCCCCCAGAGCGGTCTAGCGTCGGGTCCAGAACGCAGTTTAGGTCTCTCCCTCCCTGCCCCCCATACTTGTTGCACAGCCGGGTCTCCCCTCAGGCGCTCGAACAAGTCGTGATAGAATTGTGGGCAGTCAAAGTTAGGACCGTAGATGTTAACTGTGGTCAAGTCTACTCCTCCCCTGGCATCTAGAAATGGCAAACCTGCCCTCCGAGTCGGTGTATAGCGCCTCCAATTTAATCCCCGACTTTGCGTTGACCCCCTAACGTGCAAGGTGAATCCAGCTGCATGAAACAAACCATGCAGTCGTTTTTGACTTAGTATTTTACTGTCTATGGGCAGATGTGATTCTTGGATCAGCGCAATGTCAATCTCGTATAAGATATGCTAGCACCTTACGCAGCTTCCTGAAGTAATTGAGACCTCTTACATTCCATGTCAGCAGGCAAACTCTATTATCCTTGCTCTGCACCATTTCTAACTACATCAAGGAGCTTTGTATCTCTAGTAGCCTGTGCGTCTCTTAACCAGATTCCAATTACGTGTGCTAATATTTCCATTATCTGTATGTGTCCTTTACAGTATGCCATTGTGAAAAAAAGGATAAAACCCCAATACATCCCCCCTCCACCCACGCCATGCAGTCCCCAACAATGCATGGGCGGAATTCCATAATCCCTCCCAACATCCACAAATATCTCAGTAATGTTTATCAAGTTCAGTCCATAACTCTCCTGGCGTATCGCCATACAGTGGGTAACACGCAGGGGCGATGTTACCTGTACGCTTTGTAAGAAAAAAGAAAAGAAAGGCAGAAAGAAAAGAATAGACTCACAAACACCTACAGTGGTAGGTCGCAGCCATCTGCTCCTCTGGTAATCAATCTCCTGGCAGCTGCAAACTTGCCTCACTTGCAAGTGGGGTTGGAGATGCTACCACCTTTTCAGGTAAATACCAGCCAGCCCAGACCGAGCTGGCATCAATCAGTACCTGAGCATAGAGTTCGGTTTCCAGCGCATGTCGGTTAATGTGCAGCACAGCAACGCCAGTGAATTCATCATCTTCCAATGTCCAGTAGCAGGCATCCAGCTGTCTGCTACGTAGTGTTCCATACTATAGTCAAATTTCCATTAATCTGCAAAGCAGGGCTCAGGCGTCCAAGTTGCGAGCGTATTAATCTTGTTCCTCCAAGTCGCCTCCCGATGCTCCTGTCTCTTCTCCACCACCTCCTCTTCGTGCGCCAGCCTTTGCAGTTTCTTTAAGTGCTTTTTGTAGGACCTTGGGATCAGTGAAGATTCTTGTTTTGCCACCCAAAGAGACCCTCAGCCTGGCTGGGTAAAGCATAGCGTACTCCAGGCCCTTGTTGTATTCCGCTTTAGGTGTCCGTATATAGGTTTTCCTGAATCATGTCCTTATATAGGCACAATTCGCATTGCCCTTTATATAGGCATAAAATCCCAGTCCTTATTTAGGCATTAACCGTGCACTCCAAATACAGGCATGGTCACCGACATCCGTCCACCCTAACGTCACAACGAAGTTCTTAGAAACCAGACCCTTAAGCTTCGGGAGTTCCCTAGCACAGGACTGTTGATTTCTCCAAGAACTCATCTATTATGTATGAACCATTATACCGTAAGGGTTCATTCCTGACGTCTTCCTCTGTCCGACTTCATGTCAATGCTAACATTCCGAGGCACCTATCGGGTATAAATATACCTTCCCTCGCCCAAGCAAGAGGAGACCTCGACTTCAGAGGAGCCCGTATCCCGGCCTGACGCACTGAGAAGATGCTGTCATTCCTGTTAGCAGAAGAATCCAGCTTCCAGTGTTCTGACTCCCTTCGCGGGGTGTTAGAGTTCCAGATCTGGCAAGAGATTCCCACCTCTCTCTCATTCTCAAGGTATGGAGCTGACTAGAACCTAGAGGGACTCTTGGCATACTATACTTAACATACTCTTAGTATACCATACTAGAGAATACTCCACCTACTTCTTACCTTTCCCTACACCAGGTTAGGTACATTGGGGTAGAACTAGCTTAGAGACGCCTCGTATGAGTACTCGCATTTTTAGCTCATGTTGTTTATGTACGTGAATATATGCTAAAAGATAATGCTAGCGCAGTATTATTTATTTCTACTGCTTACGCTGTACATTATTTATCTTGCATACTATCTTGTGATCATAACAGCACACATCTCTTACACGAGAAACAAGACTGTTCAATAAAACCTCTTTATTGAAACGCCCGTCTTTCCTTTCTGTGCAACTCTGTAGAAACTAAGCATGCACGATTGACTGAGTGAAACTGTTATCTATTGTTTCCACGATTCTGAGACATGTTCCGATTCTAAAGGGAAACAAAGTGGTCATGTTTATGCGGTTGCCAGAAACTACTCCCTTCTTGTTCTCAAGGAGTTTCTAGTGGCCTCTGAGCTAGCTGGCACAAGTAATTAAGTTTAATATACTCAATAGGGACATACCGACCTCAGTCCTATGTCAAGCCTATAGGTTATATTATTCCAATGCGCAGAGCCTATTAGGGAAATAGGAACTACACTACATGGCGCCCAACCGTTTGGTAAGGCAGTAATTTAACGCTAGATACTGAGTAACTCAGTCGTGCTTTTCTCAGAGACCCCTACTCACATACTCCATAAGACGTCTGGAGTGGGTAGGGTTAAAATATCCGCAATAACTAAATAGGACAAAAAACCTTATATATTAGTTACAAAGCAAAGTCCCGTTCCCGAGCGGAAAATGAGCTTATAACATCAATAAATCAGTTCATTCCAATATCAGTCCAGGTCTTGTGTGATATGATTCCTCTTTATTTTCCTTGTTCGGAGCCATAAGTTGGTTACAAGATACTCATGGCAACAAATAGTGATAGTTGGTATAGCCAAAATGTAGCCGAAACGTAGCCAACACGTGTTTCGTCCTGGGAATATCACCCATCGACTTCCTCAGGGCTACAATAATAACAATAAACACACACTGAGATGGTGTTCAATGTAGTTTGTCCACATATCGTCATTACTTAAATGGCAATCAACTGAACATTAAAATTGTCTAACATAGACAAAAATCCATAGCGGAATTTAAAAGAATTAGAAGAGAGAACCACTAAGAGATCCATCCAGTGAACAGAGGAAACCTTAAGAGTTTCGAAAAGCAAAGACCACAGAGAAGCCAAAGAGTAGAAGTTTGAATGTAAAAGAAAAGTACCACTAAAAGACCAGTGATTTTATCAAACAGAGTATCCAACCAAATCATTGTACGCATGCTCGAACAGTGAAGGTGATCATAGGTGAAAGAGCAGACACCCTGTATTTGCAGTGTTCCAAGTAACTCACCACATATAAATTCTAAGGCAGTTCTGCCAAATTCCAGGCAGAACATATAATCAGTCACATATAGTATATATCTACAGAGAGGAGAAGGAGAAAAGAAAGTCAAACCAAGAATGATAACAACCCCATTCAGGCTAAGGCCAACAGTATCAATGCCCTTGTACTTATGAGTATACGGGCTACGGTGAAGAGACAGCCCCGTCTATAGATATATCTATACCGCAGATATTAGAAATGGACAAATGTTGTCTGAATTAGACCTATATCCCAGAAAGAGCAGTCAATGTATGCACTGATGTATAAAGTGCACAAAATCGCATAAGGAACCCCAAACATCATCTTAAGGCGATAGCTAGCAGTCTCAGTAATGTAAGTTCATAGAACAAAGAGATAATCCACTTCTAAATATATGAGATGTAGCCACAGTCTAGCAGATAAAATACCGATATCCTCAGCTTAAATAGGTGGAACTAACCAACCTAACAGTGTCTGATATAAACTAACTGGTACATTAAATATTAAAGTTTTTAAAAGAGATTTTACCTCTAGAACGCTTATGTTCCGATTGAGAACATTTAGATATATATCTGAAATCAGAAATAACATGGATTAGTCACACTCATGTGTGAGATTAATAGATTTGTATTATCAAAAATAATTCTTATATTTAAAACTTACAATTATAGGAGCAATAGTATTTTAAATCACTCCGGTATCGTGAATAAGTAATTAAAGTATATTCCTAGTTGGGCAGCTATACGCTTTAAAAAAAAAGTAAGCGCGACAAGCCAAAAGATCCAGTAACCAAAAAGAACATGGCTACACTAAAGACTAATCTATACACAGTTAGCGAGCGCGTGAATCACAAACACCAGGCATAAAGCTTACCGGGTTCGGAGAGTACTCCTGTCGTAGTGAAAGGCCGAGCTCGAGTGAAACGAAGCCCAAATTCCCCCCGCTTAAATAGGTCGAGGACTAATTGGCATTCATTAGTTCATAGATGTAGCGAAAAAACGGACTAATCCCGGCAATATTTCAATAGTCGCCATCTGGAGTGGCGAAGCATACACTTAAAATATAAGAGATCGTGTTTCAAACAAAAATCCTTTTATATAAATTCAGATTCTTATTAAAGACTTCAAGATACTGTGACTAACCGATATTATAATTCTATCTAATTCTAAAGGCACATATGCATCAATCTCATGCAGCGCCATATCAATATAACTATATCGATAAAATTAGAGTCCCGCTACTTATATTAGGTATAATGTAGGGGACCAGGTTACAATTGTTAGGCATGCCCAACTATATTTATGGTGCCAACCCTATTATTAAAGCGCATTAAATCGAAACCGATTAGGATGGGATTTAGATTCGTTCTTAATTATATATAAACGCAACCTCTGTTTGGGGAGCACATGATTGAGCAACATGCAAGGCTAATCTATATCTATTAGGGCACCTCCAGTATATAAAGCCAGTATTAGTGATAAATACTTACTTTATATACTGGAGGTGCCCTTAATTTTGGGCTTACCGTTAATGATTTTCCTTACGTTTCTCTTTTATCTCTATTATCCTCTTGCTAGTATCTAATTCTGTTCCTGTAGCCTCGAGATATAGATTAGCCTTGCATGTTGCTCAATCATGTGCTCCCCAAACAGAGGTTGCGTTTATATATAATTAAGAACGAATCTAAATCCCATCCTAATCGGTTTCGATTTAATGCGCTTTTAATAATAGGGTTGGCACCATAAATATAGTTGGGCATGCCTAACAATTATGTAACCTGGTCCCCTACATTATACCTAATATAAGTAGCGGGACTTCTAATTTTATCGATATAGTTATATTGATATGGCGCTGCATGAGATTGATGCATATGTGCCTTTAGAATTAGATAGAATTATAATATCTGTTAGTCACAGTATCTTGAAGTCTTTAATAAGAATCTGAATGTATATAAAAGGATTTTTGTTTGAAACACTATCTCTTAAGTGTATGCTTCGCCACTCCAAGATGGCGACTATTGGAAATATTGCCGAGGATTAGTCCGTTTTTTCGCTCTACATCTATGAACTAATGAATGCCAATTAGTCCTCGACCTATTTAAACGGGGGGAATTTTGGGCTTCGTTTCACTCGAATTCGGCCTTTCACTACGACAGGAGTACTCTCCCGAACCCGGTAAGCTTTTATGCCTGGTGTTTGTGATTTACGCGCTCTCCAACTGTGTATAGATTAGTCTTTAGTGTAGCCATGTTCTTTTTGGTTACTGGATCTTTTGGCTTGTCGCGTTTACTTTCTTTTTTAAATACGTATAGCTGCCCAACTAGGAATATACTTTTAATTACTTATTCACGATACCGGGAGTGATTTAAAATACTATTGCTCCTATAATTGTAAGTTTTAAATATAAGACAATTATTTTTGATAATACAAATATATTAATCTCACACATGAGTGTGACTAATCCATGTTATTTCTGATTTCAGATATATATCTAAATGTTCTCAATCGGAACATAAGCGTTCTAGAGGTAAAATCTCTTTTAAAAACTTTAATATTTAATGTACCAGTTAGTTTATATCAGACACTGTTAGGTTGGTTAGTTCCACCTATTTAAGCTGAGGATATCGGTATTTTATCTGCTAGACTGTGGCTACATCTCATATATTTAGAAGTGGATTATTCTCTTTGTTCTATGAACTTACATTACTGAGACTGCTAGCTATCGCCTTAAGATGATGTTTGGGGTTCCTTATGTGATTTTGTGCACTTTATACATCAGTGCATACATTGACTGCTCTTTCTGGGATATAGGTCTAATTCAGACAACATTTGTCCATTTCTAATATCTGCGGTATAGATATATCTATAGACGGGGCTGTCTCTTCACCCTAGCCCGTATACTCATAAGTACAAGGGCATTGATACTGTTGGCCTTAGCCTGAATGGGGTTGTTATCATTCTTGGTTTGACTTTCTTTTCTCCTTCTCTCTGTAGATATATACTATATGTGACTGATTATATGTTCTGCCTGGAATTTGACGGAACTGCCTTAGAATTTATATGTGGTGAGTTACTTGGAACACTGCAAATACAGGGTGTCTGCTCTTTCACCTATGATCACCTTCACTGTTCGAGCATGCGCACAATGATTTGGTTGGATACTCTGTTTGATAAAATCACTGGTCTTTTAGTGGTACTTTTCTTTTACATTCAAACTTCTACTCTTTGGCTTCTCTGTGGTCTTTGCTTTTCGAAACTCTTAAGGTTTCCTCTGTTCACTGGATGGATCTCTTAGTGGTTCTCTCTTCTAATTCTTTTAAATTCCGCTATGTATTTTTGTCTATGTTAGACAATTTTAATGTTCAGTTGATTGCCATTTAAGTAATGACGATATGTGGACAAACTACATTGAACACCATCTCAGTGTGTGTTTCTTATTGTTATTATTGTAGCCCTGAGGAAGTCGATGGGTGATATTCCCAGGACGAAACACGTGTTGGCTACGTTTCGGCTACATTTTGGCTATACCAACTATCACTATTTGTTGCCATGAGTATCTTGTAACCAACTTATGGCTCCGAACAAGGAAAATAAAGAGGAATCATATCACACAAGACCTGGACTGATATTGGAATGAACTGATTTATTGATGTTATAAGCTCATTTTCCGCTCGGGAACGGGACTTTGCTTTAGGATTTGCCCTTTGTGTACCAGTGGTCACAAAGGAATTTTGGATTCGTGGGTGGCCGTCTCTTAACTGTTCCCTTGAGCATCCCTTGGATATTATTTGTATATTTCTTCTGATTTACTATAATGGTATTGCGCGAGCTTTGACCTAGCCACACCTCAGAGTTAGCTTATATATTAGTTGTTTGGTTTGTTCAACGTTGAAGGATAGTGTTCCAAAATATTGTGCACCTTATCTTTTGTTTCCTTGAAACTTGTTCTACATTTTTCAAAAAACAAATGTCCACACGCGGGGACAATGCCACCGAAACCGGTGGAGCTGCGGTTCAACCAGTCGTAACAGCTTTTAACATTACAGATTTAAATGAAACCGAGGAGGGTGTTATAGACATTCATCCAAACTTAAGAAGAGCCATCACTCTAAAACTTATAAAACATGGCCTACCACCAAGATGCGGTAGAGCAGTTTTCGTGATAGAGGCACACGAATCCTTTCAGACAGAGGTATTCTATTCATGGATAATATTCCCTGAATCAAATTCAGTAACAAAACTGTTTCACTTCTACAAAGAAGATGAACCACCAGAGGAATATATTCCTTTCGAGGATATTGAAATTCCACTAACATACCAGGAGCATCAGCTCTGGTTTAAAGGCGCCCTAAAACATCACAAAAACATTACCAGGCTCGGTCCACTAGGTAGACCAGGAGCAACATGGCCGATTCTTGCCGGCTACACACCTCATCCTGACATCGATATGTCAGACGAGGAATTACTTGCTCAACTTACAGAGTTAATAAAAATTTACAGACAATTGGTCCAATATGTCATGCGGACTTTCACAGTCCAACCACCATTGACCATTCCAAACCAAACCCCTCAGCAGGGGAATACACTAAAAATGACACCACAGACTATACGCAGTCATGGGTAAAATGCCCACAAAACGTGAGCAAATTCCATTCTGGATAGCTCAAAAAATTACTCAAATAGAAGCAGTATTTCCTAATACTAGCCCTTATGAGAAACACAGAATCCTAACTATCTGTTTACCAATGGGGATCACACCACAACTGGAAGACTGCACCACTTGGGGCGCAGTCTTTGCTGCCATCTATACTAAAACACATGGTCTTCCGTCAATTGCAGTAATACCAGATGGCCTGAAACAAATTCAAAACGAATACGGGGCAGAGCCTGCTCTAAATTTAGGTATGAAATTACTGAAAAATTTCGACCAGGTCTCAACAATAATATTATCTAATATTAAAGGGGAGGCAGCAGCAGCAGTGGCGATCTGCCAACGATTAAGGGAATTTGATGTTACAGAACATCAAACAGAACTACCCAGAATAATAGAACAATCTTATGCAGAATTAGGCAGAGAGAGTTTGGGTGGAAGACCATTGAAGCCAAAACTATCTGAGAAGGACTCTATTAAACAAACTCCTACATCTTCTAAAAAGAAGTGGGAAACTAATAAACAAAATTCAAACGAGAAACGTTCTCAATCCCGAGGTAGGTCTCCTCAAAAGAAGCCCTCTGAAAGGATGTATAACCTCAGGAATAGGGATAATTTGAAAAAGCCTGACGGGTATCAAGATACTGATACACGTTCCTCTCAGATATCGTCAGACATCGGAAAGAAGAGGACGGTCAGAACATGGAGAAGAACGTGTGAAATCGAAAGACGACACATACGTTCCGAAAAATAAATCTAAACCTCAATTCTCGAAAAAGAAGGTAGCAGGTCTGAAGATCAGACATGCCGAGGATACTGAGAACACAACTCAAGAACGGAGAATGGGCTCAGACAATGCTGGACAGTGCGGCAGAAGTCACAATAGCTCGCCGGAACCTGAAGGAACTTCTGGAGATAGTGGACTTGAATGAGTACATTACAGTTGAGACTGCAGACACCAGGGTTAGTACTCCACAAAAGTTATATGAAATAACACTCTGAATGGAGGGAGACATACCTAGACAGGTGAAAGCACTTTTTTGGGAAAAACTTTCACGGGGTTATGATCTACTTCTAGCTGAAAAAGACTGTCCACCACAATTTGTCAGGGAGTGCCCACATGGTGAAGACATTATTATGCCTGCCTTCTCCAACCATATTCAAATTCACCTAAAATATACTTATGCCAGGAAATGGGCAGTAGCCCAGGCCCCAGCATTATATAAAAATCATGTAGGATGGGATGAGGACTCACCTCACCATAAAATGCATCTAAAAAATGAACCAACTGCACAAAGGCAGTACCCAATAAAGCAAGAAGCTAAAAAACAGGTCAGGGAGATCTTAGATCAACTTGAATACCAAGGGGTGATTGAAACATGAACTTCTTCAATGAACAATCCTTTGTTTCCTGTATCCAAACCAGACCATATCGTCTAGTTTTGGATTACAGACACTTAAACACTTGTTCTAAAACATTTGCAGTGCAAAATGCACATAGTACAGCATTAATGAATAACATTGTGCGTAAAAAATATAAAACCACATTAGATATCTCAAATGGTTTCTTTTGTCAAAACATAGCACCTGGAAGCAGGTACTTAACAGCTTTCTCAATAATGGGGACCCAGCGTCAATTTTGTCGACTCCCACAAGGGTTCAAGAACAGCCCGGGGTTATTCTCAGCGAGGGTAACGGAGTTACTACAAATTTATGATAATGAGGCATTGTCATATGTCGATGACATCTATCTGACAGACTATGACCTGGATAGGCACTTGATCAGGGTGAGCACCATTATACTGGGCTTCGCCTCTGAGGGCTATAAGTTCAACTTTAAAAAATCCAGAATTGCCCATCTCCATGTCCTTTTTCTAGGATATGAGCTTTCAAGTGAAGGCAAGAGCTTGGCAGCCAACTTTTTAGAAAGGTGTGCACTGCACTGCTTCAACCTCCAAAAACGCTGAAAAACTTACAATCCATATTGGGTTTTCTAAATTTTGGAAGAACTTACATTCTAAATTACGCAGAAAGTTTTAAACCTCTCTACGCATTAATCAAACCTGATTTTTCAATCAAAAATTGGACACAAGAACACACATCTTGCGTTCACTCCAAGCTAACATGTTAGCAACAAATCACTTACAAACACGCGTAAGTCAACGCAACTTAGTGATCCGAATAATTTCGGGTCAATGCGGATTCACCTACTTAACATTTAATGAGGGTGAAAAAGTACCAATAGCATACAAATCACATTTGTATACACAAGCAGAAATGCGCTTCACTTCAACAGAAAAAATACTGACAGCAGTTCAAACCACTGTAGCAAAAGAAAGTGCTCTAGCCCAAGGAAAACGCATTATTGTCGTAACCCCAGTACCGGCTTTAGAGGCGGTAACTAAAGCGAGCATTCCAAATGCTAAAGCATTACATCCTAGATGGATACAATGGGTTAATTCTCTAGCTGCAACAGATGTTGAATATGTTTTTGATCCGGATTTAAAAACACAAGCGTTCCTGCAATATGAACATGAATGTCCTCTGCCCACTGAAATTCTGCCTCTCAGTATGAATTCATAAGTTTCACTGACGGATCCGCACAACCCGCAACAGGGAGTAAGCAAACTTACAGTGCAGCGTGCGCAATCGTTAAAGGTTGCATGCGCAATGGTAACTTCAGACCAATGGTCACTAAAACTCAATCTCTAGGAGATTGTACAGCTCAGCGAGCTGAACTACAAGCATTCAAACTGGCACTTGAAAGTACAGATCGCGAATTCCCCCCACTCATAGTGTGCGATTCTTTCTACTGTGTGCAGTCGTATAATGAATATATACAAAATTGGCTTGAAAATGGGTTCAAAGATGCAAAAGGTGGCACAATAAAGCATAAAACGCTTTGGGAATAAGTAGTTCAGTTAAAAAACGAACTACCAAAGGCTCACGTAATACACACGCTGAGTCATCAATGTGATGGCGTTCACGTTGCAGGGAATTCATTGGCTGACGAAGCCGCAAAGGGGGCTGTTCAGAGGGCTTCCGTAGCTGCGATCACTCGTTCAAAAACAAGAATAGACAGTGAGATAATGTTGGCTGTCAATGCTACAAGCAAAGGCAGTGGTGCAGCGTTACCAAAAAAGTTTCCACTCAAGTACTCTTATGTAATTGATGCGAACAGCGTTCCTTTTGCTCGGATCCCTGGAGTGGGGGATAGGGAAATTCCAAACATGGAACGTAGAGCAGCTTTAATTTATGAAGCACATCTGGGGGAGGGTCTGTCACATCAAGGGATCTCTAAAACAATTTTGACGTTAAGAGATGTACTGGTGGCCTGGAATGAATACACTGATTCACATCTTCATCAATGACTGCATAGACTGTAAGGTACAGCGTGATGCAGAACGCCACCAGACACCATGCTACGAAGTAGCCTGCCCAGTACAGACAACATTGTTAGATAGCATTAGACTATCTACGCGCAGGCGTCCTTCTGGACAAATGCAATCCCACAAATACTAAGTCAAGGTTCCTATGGATATGGCCTCAGCGCTCGGCTGACGCTCGAACTGTTATAAAAGATTTGCGAGTCTTTATCTGCACATACGCAATTGACACGCTACATTCTGTCCAGGGCCCTGCGTTTAGCTCTCGGGCTTACAAAGAAGCCATGGCCAGTCTTGGCGTTGCATTGCGGTACTCCTCTCCGTTTCATCCTGAGGGAAATTCTGTTGTGGAAAGGAAAAACCGGGACATAAAGCAGTCTATAACAGCTAGAGTATTAGGTTCGGGTGATGGGTGGGTCAAACATCTTTATGGGGTCCAACGCTCATTAAATAATTTGCCAAGAAGTTCTCTAGGGGGGGGTCACTCCATATGAGGTCCTATTTGACACAAGAATGTGGGTTCCTGATCTCGAATGTAAAGGCACAGTGGTGGAAAATAAACCCTTTGATATCAAAGATCGTTTGGCTGTTTTACAGGATCTAAATGAACTAAGATCGAAACAAAGCAACGTGTTCCTGCAGCCAACCACCACTGGGGAAAAACCGGCAGTCCCAGCAAGGCCTGTCTGGATTCCAAAAGTTGGGGATCTAGTCGGAGAGAAGATTGCGGACAAGAAGGAATTTGGACCTTCTTACAGACAACCAGTACCTGTCCTAGCCGTACACGGAACAAGAACAGTACTTCTGCCGCCCCTTGCTGGAAAAAAGGAGAAAAGATTTGTGTCCATCGACCTCATCAAACCACAGTATGTGGCCAATACTAAATAGTAGGCCTCGTGGACTCCGACCTAGTAGCAGACTCACTCCTCTCGCTACTATCCAAGAGGTTCAGACTGAAAGACTGATTACCATCGAGAATTCAGCAGTAACAGATGGACTGAGCAACAATGCTATGGAACTCATCCCTCTTGAAACTCAAGTAACAGTTCGTCCAAATACACCTGTCTACACCAATGTAACAAGTGATCAACTGGTTCCAGCGATTTCTACAAATCCTGATGCAATTCCAGCAATTGACAGAACTGCTTCTGGCTATTTCATTAACTTTGATGCGTTTTCGGAGGATCTGAGTGAGCCTGAGACGTCGCCAGCATCAAAAACTTTTAAACAGCAAGTACAAGACTTTTTTCATTTTTTGAGAAAGACTTATCTGGTTTCACCATGGATTGAACTATGGATTATTTCTGGAATATTTTCTTTCTGCTGTGGCTAGCTTTGGTTATGACTATGAGCGTGCTTATAAATGGCAGATGCATCCATTTGGACATTGAAAGTAAAGATGTGAACTTACTTTTGAAACCTCACAAATCATCCCATCGTGAAGCAAGAGACTTGTCAGCAGTGAACATCACAGCCGTTCCTATACAGGATGGTATAGTGTGGGACAAAACAGATTTCAATATATTCGGCCCTACGGAACAATTGAACATTCCACATTTATTTAAAATTTCACTAAGTGATTTTATTTCGTCCAGTACCTATTCTGATGATTGGGACTTTGAGACTGTAAATGACATGATGTTTGATCTAGAAATGTCTGCTGCATTTTCTAACAAAGAATATTTAGAGGGTTCATCAGATTATGAACAGCTGTATTGCTATAACCACTATGGTCATCATTTTTTGCATAAATCTGCAACACCTAGAAATGTGTTTGTTTAACCAATGGGAGCATTGTCCTACACCACCAAACGGTAGTTCAAAAAGGTTTGCTAAAAAGTTTCCATATTTTTCAGGATACAATACATCTGATCCAGAAACATTTTACTATAAAAATGTAAACAAAACAGGACTGAAAATTATGTTAACTAATACAAAACAGATTTACTCTGCAGCATTTATTGCCCAACTGTCTAGACATGGTTTTGATTTGTGGAAAGACACAATAGACACAATCTGTGTGGGGTACTAAATATTGGCAAGTGCAGGGGATAGAAGCTTTATTTAGAGCCTGTATCATCCCTCAACAAATAATGTTTTTGAATGACACTGTGCAACAAATGTCTTGCCTTGGTTTAGCCAAGATCAAAGACATGAAAACACCTTCTGTACCAACACCTGCCAGTAATAACAATACACAGGCAGCGGTTACAGTTGACACAATACTACAAATCAACAGAACAAATCCTGATTGGAGAAAATGGTTGATCTGGCCCACAGACCCAAACACCTGTCGAGAGATTCCTGAATAAAACTCAGGGCTTTACTGTTCATAGGCCAGACCCACGATGCGTCCAAAGACAACATCCGGGGATAGTAACAACGTACAGTGTAGGAAAATTATGCCTCGATTGGCTGCAAAAATCTACACTTGAGGATGTGAAACAACACTTATCTTTACTTAAAGAAGACGCAGACCTTAGGGAATTCTTGCTATGACCAAGAAAACCGCGTCAAAAACGTTTCATATATGCCGGCATCTATGCTGCTTATAATGAAGCATGGAAGGTGTCACAGGTAGAGGCCGCAGAACGAATACGTGAACTTGATCGTATTAACTTAGAGAAAACTCTAACTGTGGTCGACAATGGGTTAACAATTTTGTCATCCAGAATTTATTCACTGGACGGCATTGTATCCTCTGCTATCGACATACTGGAACAAGATTTAGCCATGTTACAACAAGGCCAATCTCAGTTACGTTCTATTATGTTATTAAGCTGGACGCTGCAATCTTTGCGTGCGGGCTATGTGCCTTGGCGTTTTGTCAAAACGTCGGCTCTGTTTGCAGAATACAATCTGACTGATAAACCGATCGAACTGGCACAAAGGGGAGCAAGGTATACAGTGCTGAGCATTGAAAAACTGGAAAAATTACCATTCACAGTGGCAGAAAAACCAGCTAAAGAATGGCTTATTCATGGCAAAATCACTCTGCCTGTGACTACTTTTCAGTTTCAGTATTGCCTCAAACAAATGCAAGCAGGCAAATATGAAAGGTTGGGTAAAGAATACATTAAAACATCCTTGAATTTACCTTACACATACAGATGTTGGAGTGGGGATCGTGAAGTGTTTCTAAGCGGTACACACTGTGAAAGTGCACTAAGCGGTTCACTAATTTGTCAGGACATTTCTTTACACGGGGCTTGTAATGGTTCTGTGGCAAATGTGTCTTGCCATCAGCAGGGTACACCAGCTGCTGTGATTAATCCAACGTTTGGCCAACTTTCTAATGGGAGTTACCTCATGTTGAATGATCAGAGTTGCTGTGGCATGTTGCCAGGCATCCCATATCTAGTAACGGTCAACTCCAGGGTCACTTGCTGTATGCAAGTATTGTTTGCCCCAATAGACACAGTCAGGGAGTTGCCTTTGTGGCCTTTGTTGAATGTCTCTTTTATACGATTTGATACTTTAAGCTGAATGAAAGCCATGCTTATACAACAAACAGTGCCTTTGACCTCGGCCAAAGAAATCTATGATTTACAAGTTGCAGGGACTTTGGCTGAGATACAGGCTTTAATTCGTACAAACTGCCCTATACATTTCGTAGAAATGATAGGACGTATCTTTAACATGTCTGATACAAGCGGAATTGTACATGTATTTAAGACCATCTGTTCCGGACTATTAGCACCTTTCCAGGCCGTCCTCGGAATCATCCCAAACTTTGCACATTCGGTGTTTGGTGGTGTGCCATTAATTCTAGCACTTGTTGCAGGAATTCTATTTTTGTTCCTCCTGCTACGATATGGCAAGCCTATTTGCCGCAATCACTCCGAGCGATGTGAAGAAAGCTCTCCTTGAACGGAAGTGCCGTGAGCGAATAGTACAGCTTTTGGGCATGCCTCGTCTACGGGAACTTAATACAACGTGGTTCCTGTCATTCAGACCAATCTGGCAAGATTGCATCTTACTTGTTCTACGCTGCCTGTTTTGCGGTGAAGAATGCGTGCTAGACACCTGTCTAACACTCCCATCAGTCATGCCAACGGATATCGATACTCTGCTGGACCCGATAACGGCCCATGCTCTGTGTTGTCCCCAGAGGCTACCAATCCTGATGACTGCATTCTTTGAGATCTCACAGACGCTTCCGGCAGCTGCTGAGGTACGAGATGGATCAACAGGCACACAGGTAACAACAGACGCGAACATTGCATCTTCTGCTGAAGGCGATGTTTCTCATCTCTGTGCAATTAACCTTCTGAACGATGTGTTCCAAATGTCACCAACTTCGGTGGACGATATTTTGGCTACGGAAATAGATGATCTCATGTTTACACCAGACCCATACACTGACTTTGATTCGGCTCACAGTGTACCAGGGAAGCAATGAAATTTGGCCTTCATATTTTTCAAACTTGGAACTTTTCCCAGAATTGAACTTCTTCTTTTTAAATTTTTGAAATGACATGGCGAAAAAACAATCTGCTTACAGTAGAGCTAGTCTTATGAAACGGACTTCTTTGAATACTTCCAGGGACACATTGTCACCTTACTTGTCTAACATTTCATTTAATTCCATGATATGCAACCATTTCATCATATGCATATATTTTTGTTTATTCATTCATGTGGCATTTATCTCCATTATATGCTTAGAATGTAAACGATGCTTTAAATGTACAGTACCTATTGCATTTCAACGGTTTATTTTTACAACTTCTTTTAAATGCTGTTAGAAATGTTTTTAGTAACATGTGGTACTCAATTATATGTTTAGAATTTAAATGTTTAGCATTTAGTATTTTTGTTCATTCGAAAGTGGAGTGGGTGTTGTATTCCGCTTTAGGTGTCCGCATATAGGTTTTCCTTATATAGGCACAATTCGCATTGCCCTTATATAGGCATAAAATCCCAGTCCTTATTTAGGCATTAACCGTGCACTCCAAATACAGGCATGGTCACTGACATCCGTCCACCCTAACGTCACAACGAGTTCTTAGAAACCAGACCCTTAAGCTTCGGGAGTTCCCCTAGCACAGGACTATTGATTTCTCCAAGAACTCATCTATTATGTATGAACCGTTATACCTTAAGGGTTCATTCCTGACGTCTTCCTCTGTCCAACTTCACGTCAATGCTAACATTCCGAGGCACCTATCCGGTATAAATATACCTTCCGTTTGTATCCCTGGCCTCGCCAAGTTGGAGATCAAGGCTGTTGGAAAGTGGATCATTAGTAGTGGCAGATATGCATTTACTACTGGCAATGTTACCACTAACAAAATATAGGGCTCAAAATAGGTCTTACAAAATTATTCCCATGCTCAACCCTCGCTTGCTTAGCTGCGAGCAGGCAGGCTCAACTTCAAAGACAGGTATGTAAAGCATTTAAAAACATCAATTTAGTAAATAATCAAGTTGGTGACATTTGGAACACCTCGTTCAGAAGGTTAAGTGCACAGAGATGAGAAACACCGCCTTCAGCAGAAGATGCAATGTTCGCGTCCGTTGTTACCTGTGTGCCCGTTGATCCAAATCGTACCTCAGCAGCAGCCGGAAGCGTCTGTGAGATCTCAATGAATGCCGCCATCAGGATTGGAAGCCGCTGGGGACAACACACAGCATGGGCCGTTATCGGGTCCAGCAAAGTATCGATATCCGTTGGCATGACTGATGGGAGTGTTAGACAGGTGTCTAGCACGCATTCTTCACCGCAAAACAGGCAGCGTAGAACAGGTAAGATGCAATCTTGCCAGATTGGTCTGAATGACAGGAACCACGTTGTATTAAGTTCCCGTAGACGAGGCATGCCCAAAAGCTGTACTATTCGCTCACGGCATTTCCGTTCAAGGAGGGCTCTCGCCACATCGCTCAGAGTGATGTTGGCAAAGAGGCTTGCCATAGCGTAGTAGGAGGAATAGAAACAGTATTCCTGCAACAAGTGCTAGAATTAACGGCACACCACCAAACACCGAATGTGCGAAGTTTGGGATGATTCCGAGGACAGCCTGGAAAGTTGCTAAAAGTCCGGAACAGATGGTCTTAAATACATGTACAATTCCGCTTGTATCTGACATATTAAAGATACGTCCTATCATTTCTACGAAATGTATAGGGCAGTTTGTACGAATTAAAGCTTGTATCTCAGCCGAAGTCCTTGCAACTTGTAGATCATAGGTTTCTTTGGCCGAGGTCAAAGGCACTGATTGTTGTATAAGCATGGCTTTCATTCTGCTTAAAGTATCAAATCGAATAAAAGACATTCAACGAAGGCCACAAAGGCGACTCCCTGACTGTGTCTATTGGGGCAAACAATACTTGCATACAGCAAGTGACCCTGGAGTTGACAGTTACTAGATATGGGATGCCTGGCAACATGCCACAGCAAATCTGATCATTCAACATGAGGTAACTCCCTTTAGAAAGTTGTCCAAACGTTGAATTAATCACAGCAGCTGGTGTACCCTGCTGGTGGCAGGACAAGTTTGCCACAGAACCATTACAAGCCCCGTGTAAAGAAATGTCCTGACAAATCAGTGAACCGCTTAGTGCACTTTCACAGTGTGTACCTCTTAGAAACACTTCACGATCCCCACTCCAACATCTATAGGTGTAAGGTAAATTCCAGGATGTTTTAATGTATTCTTTACCCAACCTTTCATATTTGCCTGCTTGCATCTGTTTAAGGCAATACTGAAACTGGAAAGTAGTCACAGGTAGACTAATTTTGCCATGAATAAGCCATTCTGTAGCTGGTTTTTCTGCCACTGTGAATGGTAATTTGTCAAGTTTTTCAATGCTCAGTACTGTATACTTTGCTCCCCTTTGTGCCAGTTCGATCTGTTTATCAGTTAGATTGTATTCTGCGAACAGAGCCGACGTGTTGATAAAACGCCAAGGCACATAGCCCGCACGCAAAGATTGCAGCGTCCAGCTTAATAACATAATAGAACGTAACTGAGACTGGCCTTGCTGTAACATGGCTAAATCTTGTTCCAGTATGTCGATAGCAGAGGATACAATACTGTCCAATGAATAAATTCTGGAGGACAAAGTTGTTAACCCATTGTCGACCACAGAGAAAGTTTTCTCCAAATTAATACGATGAAGTTCACGTATTCGTTCTGCGGCCTCCATCTGTGACACCTTCCATGCTTCATTATAAGCAGCATAGATGCCGGCATATATGAAACGTTTTTGAAGCAGTTTTCTTGGTCCAAGCAAGAATTCCCTAAGGTCTGCGTCTTCTTTAAGTAAAGATAAGTGTGGTTTCACATCCTTAAGTGTAGATTTGTGCAGCCAATCGAGGCATAATTTTCCTACACTGTATGTTTTTATTACCCCCGGATGCTGTCTTTGGACGTATCTTGGGTCTGGCCTGTGAATAGAAAACCCCTGTGTTTTATTAGGAATCTGTCTTGACAGTTGTTTGTGTCTGTGGGCCAGATCAACCATTTTCTCCAATCCGGATTTGTTCTGTTGAGTTTTAGTATGGTGTCAACTGTAACCGCTGCCTGTGTATTGTTATCACTTGCATGTGTTGGTACAGAAGGATTTTTCATGTCTTTAATCTTGGCTAACAAAAGGCAAGACGTTTGTTGGACCGTGTCATTCAAAAACATTATTTGCTGAGGGACGATACAGGCTCTAAATAAAGCTTCTATCCCTTGCACTTGCCAATCTTTAGTACCCCAGACAGATTTAGTGTCTATTCTGTCTTTCCATAAGTCGAAACCCTGTCTAGACAGTTGGGCAATAAAAGCTGCAGAGTAAATCTGTTTTGTATTTGTTAACATAATTTTCAGTCCTGTTTTGTTTACATTTCTATAGTAAAATGTCTCTGGATCTGATATATTGTATCCTGAAAAATATGGAAACTTTTTAGCAAATGTTTTTGAACTACCTTTTGGTGGTGTAGGACAATGCTCCCATTGGTTAAACATAAGCACATTTCTAGGTGTTGCAGATTTATGCAAAAAATGATGACCATAGTGGTTATAGCAATACAGCTGTTCATAGTCTGATGAACCCTCTAAATATTCATTTTTAGAAAATGCAGCAGATTTTTCTAGGTCAAACATATTATTCACAGTTTCAAAGTCCCAATCATCAGAAAAGGTACTGGATGAAACAAAATCACTTAGTGAAATTTTAAATAAATGTGGAATGTTCAAATGTTCCGTCGGGCCAAAGATATTAAAATCTGTTTTGTCCCACACTATACCATCCTGTATAGGAACGGCTGTGATGTTCACTGCAGACAAGTCTCTTGTTTCACGATGGGATGATTTGTGAGGTTTCAAAAGCAAGTTCACTTCTTTTCTTTCAATGTCCAAATGGATGTATCTCCCATTTATAAGCACGCTCATAGTCATAACCAAAGCTAGCCACAGCAGGAAGAAAAATATTCCAGAAATAACCCAAAGTTCAATCCATCGTGAAACTAGATAAGTCTTTTTTTAAAAATGCAAAAAGTCTTGTACTTGCTGTTTATAAGTTTTTGATGCTGGCGACGTCTCGGGCTCACTCGGATCCTCAGAAAACGTATCAAAGTTTATGAAGTAGCCAGAAGCAGTTCTGTCAATTGTTGGAATTGCATCAGGATTTGTAGAAATCGCTTGGACCAGTTGATCACTTGTTACATTGGTGTAGACAGGTGTATTTGGACGAACTGTTACTTGTGTTTCAAGAGGGATGAGTTCCATAGCATTGTTGCTCAGTCCTTCATCTGTTACTGCTGAAGTCTCGATGGTTATCAGTCTTTTAGTTTGAACCTCTTGGATAGTAGCGAGAGGAGTGTGTCTGCTACTAGGTCGGAGTCCACGAGGCCTACTATTTAGTATTGGTCACATACTGTGGTTTGATGAGGTCGATGGACAGAAATCTTTTCTCCTTTCTTCCAGCAAGGGGCGGCCGAAGTACTGTTCTTGTTCCGTGTACCGCTAGGACAGGTACTGGTTGTCTGTATGAAGGTCCAAATTCCTTCTTGTCCGCAATCTTTTCTCTGACAAGATCCCCAACTTTTGGAATCCAGACAGGCCTTGCTGGGACCGCCGGTTTTTCCCCAGTGGTGGTTGGCTGCAGGAATACGTTGCTTTGTTTCGTTCTTAATTCGTTTAAGTCTTGTAAAACAGCCAAACGATCTTTGATATCAAAGGGTTTATTTTCCACCACTGTGCCACTGCATTCCAGATCAGGCACCCACATTCTTGTCCCAAATAGGACCTCATATGGAGTGACCCCCCCCTAGAGAACTTCTTGGCAAGTTGTTTAATGAGCGTTGGACCCCATAAAGATGTTTGACCCACCCATGACCCGAACCTAATACCCTAGCTGTTATAGACTGCTTTATGTTCCGGTTTTTCCTTTCCACAACAGAATTTCCTTCAGGATGAAACGGAGAGGAGTACCGCAATGCAACGCTCAGACTGGCCATGGCGTCTTTGTAAGCTCGAGAGCTAAACGCAGGGCCCTGGTCAGAATGTAGCGTGCCTATTGCGTATGTGCCGATAAAGACTCGCAAATCTTTTATAACAGTTCGAGCGTCAGCTGAGCGCTGAGGCCATATCCATAGGAACCTAGAGCAAGAATCCACTGCGACCATGATATATTTATAGTTACCGTCCCTTTGCAAGGGACCGCAGTGGTCCAGGTAAACACAAGCTAATGGTTTGTCTGAAATTAACAGGGGTGTCTGCGCAGGACGTTTCACTGTGGAGACTTTCATCTGTTGGCAAATTTCACATTCCAGAACATAGTTCTTGGTCTGCTTCCTAATGCCAGGCCACCAATATCTTTCTGTTATTAAAATACCGTTGCAGAAATGCCTGCATGGGCAGAAGCTATCCCTTCGTGTGCTGCTAGGATTAGTCATAATCTGCGTTCCTTGTTTGGAATTACCCTATCCCCCACTCCAGGGATTCGAGCAAAAGGAACAATGTTCGCATCAATTACATAAGAGTACTTGAGTGGAAACTTTTTTGGTAACGCTGCACCACTGCCTTTGCTCGTAGCATTGACAGCCAACATTATCTCATTGTCTATTTTCGTTTTGAACGAGTGATCGCAGCTACGGAAGCCGTCTGAACAGCCACCTTTGCGGCTTCGTCAGCCAATGAATTCCCTGCAACGTGAACGCCATCACGTTGATGACTCAGTGTGTGTATCACGTGAGCCTTTGGTAGTTCGCTTTTTAACTGAACTACTTGTTCCCAAAGCGTTTTATGCTTTATTGTGCTACCTTTTGCATCTTTGAACCCGTTTTCAAGCCAAGTTTGTATATATTCATTATACGACTGCACACAGTAGAAAGAATCGCACACTAATAGTGTGGGGAATTCTCGATCTGTACTTTCAAGTGCCAGTTTGAATGCTTGTAGTTCAGCTCGCTGAGCTGTGCAATCTCCTAGAGACTGGGTTTTTGTGACCATAGGTCTGAATTTGCCATTGCGCATGCGACCTTTAACGATTGCGCACGCTGCACTGTGAGCTTGCTTGCTCCCTGTTGCGGGTTGTGCGGATCCATCAGTGTAAATTATGAATTCGTTCTGATCGAGAGGCAGAATCTCAGTGGGCAGAGGACATTCATGTTCAAATTGCAGGAATGCTTGTGTTTTTAAATCGGGATCAAAAACATATTCAACATCTGTTGCAGCAAGAGAATTAACCCATTGTATCCATCTAGGATGTAATGCTTTAGCATTTGGAATGCTTGCTTTTGTTCCCGCCTCTAAGGCCGGAACTGGGGTTACGACAATAATGCGTTTCCCTTGGGCTAGAGCTCTTTCTTTTGCTACAGCGGTTTGAACTGCTGTCAGAATTTTTTCTGTTGAAGTGAAGCGCATTTCTGCTTGTGTATACAAGTGTGATTTGTATGCAATTGGTACTTTTTCACCCTCATTAAATGTTAAGTAGGTGAATCCGCATTGACCCGAAATTATTCGGATCACTAATTTGCGTTGACTTACGCGTGTTTGTAAGTGATTTGTTGCTAACATGTTTGCTTGGAGTGAACGCAAGATTTCTGTGTGTTCTTGTGTCCAGTTTTTGATTGAAAAATCAGGTTTGATTAATGCGTAGAGAGGTTTTACCCTTTCTGTGTAATTTAGAATGTAAGTTCTTCCAAAATTTAGGAAACCCAGGATGGATTGTAAATTTTTCAGCGTCTTTGGAGGTTGTAGCAGCGCACACCTTTCTAAAAAGTTGGCTGCCAAGCTCTTGCCTTCACTTGAAAGCTCATATCCTAGAAACAGGACATTGAGATGGGCAATTCTGGATTTTTTGAAGTTGAATTTGTAGCCCTCAGAGGCGAAGCCCAGTATAATGGTACTCACCCTGTTCAAGTGTTTATCCAGGTCATCGTCTGTCAGATAGATATCATCGACATAGGACAATGCCTCATTGTCATAAATTTGTAGCAACTCCGTTACCCTCGCTGAGAATAACCCCGGGCTGTTCTTGAACCCTTGTGGGAGTCGACAAAATTGACGCTGGGTCCCCATTATTGAGAAAGCTGTTAAGTACCTGCTTTCAGGTGCTATGTTTTGACAAAAGAAACCATTTGAGATATCTAATGTGGTTTTATATTTTTTACGCACAATGTTATTCATTAGTGCTGTACTATGTGCATTTTGCACTGCAAATGTTTTAGAACAAGTGTTTAAGTGTCTGTAATCCAAAACTGGATTGGAGACAGGAAACAAAGGATTGTTCATTGAAGAGGTGCATGTTTCAATCACCCCCTGATATTCAAGTTGATCTAAGATCTCCCTGACCTGTTTTTTAGCTTCTTGCTTTATTGGGTACTGCCTTTGTGCAGAAGGTTCATTTTTTAGATGTATTTTATGGTGAGGTGAATCCTCATCCCATCCTACATGATTTTTGTATAATGCTGGGGCCTGGGCAACTGCCCATTTCCTGGCATAAGTATATTTGAGGTGAATTGGAATATGGTTAGAGAAGGCTGGCATAATAATGTCCTCGCCATGTGGGCACTCCCTGACAAATTGTGGTGGCCAGTCTTTTTCTGCTAGAAGTATGTCATAGCCCCTTGAAAGTTTTTCCCAAAAAAGTGCTTTCACCTGTCTAGGTATGTCTCCCTCCATCTGGAGTGTTATTTCATATAACTTTTGTGGAGTACTAACCCTGGTGTCTACAGTCTCAACTGTAATGTACTCATTCAAGTCCACTATCTCCAGAAGTTCCTTCAGGTTCTGGCGAGCTATTGTTACTTCTGCTGCACTGTCCAGCATTGTCTGAGCCCATTCTCCGTTCTTGAGTTGTGTTCTCAGTATCCTCGGCATGTCTGACTTTCAGACCTGCTACCTTCTTCTTTGAGAATTGAGGTTTTGATTTGTTTTTCGGAACGTGTTTGTCGTCTTTCGATTTCACGCGTTCTTCTCTATGTTCTGACCGTCCTCTTCTTTCCGATGTCTGTGACGAGATCTGAAAGGTACGAGAGGAACGTGTATCAGTATCTTGATACCTGTATGGCTTTTTCAAATTATCCCTTTTCCTGAGGTTATACCTCCTTTCAGAGGGCTCCTTTTGAGGAGACCTACCTCAGGATTGAGAACGTTTCTCGTTTGAATTTTGTTTATTAGTCTCCCACTTCTTTTAGAAGATGTAGGAGTTTGTTTAATAGAGTCCTTCTCAGGACTTTCAGATAGTTTTGGCTTCACTGGTCTTCCACCCAAACTATCTCTGCCTAATTCTGCATATGATTGTTCTATTATTCTGGGTAGCTCAGTCTGATGTTCTGTAACATCGAATTCCCTTAATTGATGGCGGATCGCCACTGCTGCTGCCTCCCCTTTAATATTAGATAATATTATTGTTGAGACCTGGTCGAAATTTTTCAGTAATTTCATACCTAAATTTAGAGCAGGCTCTGCCCCGTATTAGTTTTGAATTTGTTTCAGGACATCTGGTATTACCGCAATTGATGGAATACCATGTGTTTTAGTATAGATGGCAGCAAAGACTGAACCCCGAGTGGTGCAGTCTTCCAGTTGTGGTGTGATCCCCATCGGTAAACAGATGGTTAGGATTCTGTGTTTCTCATACGGGCTAGTATTTGGAAATACTGCTTCGATTTGAGTAATTTTTTGAGCTATCCAAAACGGAATTTGCTCACGTTTTGTGGGCATTTTTCCCATGACTGCGTATAGAGTCTGTGGTGTAATTTTTAATGTATTCCCCTGTTGAGGAGTTTGATTTGGAAGTGTCAATGGTGGTTGGACTGTGAAAGTCCGCATGACATATTGGACTAGTTGTCTGTAGATTTTTATTAACTCTGTAAGTTAAGTAAGTAGTTCCTCATCTGACATTATATCGAGTTCAGGATGAGGTGTGTAGCCGGCTAGAATCGGCCATGTTGCTCCTGGTCTACCTAGTGGACCGAGCCTGGTAATGTTTCTGTGATGTTTTAGGGCGCCTTTAAACCAGTACTGATGCTCCTGGTATGTTAGTGGAATTTCAATATCCTCGAAAGGAATATATTCCTCTGGTGGATCATCTTCTTTGTAGAAGTGAAACATTTTTGTTACTGAATTTGATTCAGGAAATATGACCCATGAATAGAATACCACTCTCTGAAAGGATTCGTGTGCCTCTATCACGAAAACTGCTCTACCTCCTCTTGGTGGTAGGCCATGTTTTATAAGTTTGAGTGATGGCTCTTCTTAAGTTTGGATGGATGTCTATAACACCCTCCTCGGTTTCATTTAAACCTGTAATGTTATAAGCTGTTAAAGCTGGGTGACCCGCAACGTCACCGTTGTCGGAGTCACCCAGCATTTTGTTTTTTGAAAAATGTAGAACAAGTTTCAAGGAAACAAAAAGATAAGGTGCACAATATTTTGGAACACTGTATCCTTCAATGTTGAACAAACCAAACAACTAATTTATAGGGTGCTTCCCTATTTAGTTATGGCGGATATTTAACCCTACCCACTCCGGACGTCTTATGGAGTATGTGAGTAGGGGTCTCTGAGAAAGCACGAATGAGTTACTCAGTATCTAGCGTTAAATTACAATCCTTACCAAACCGTTGGGCGCCATGTAGTGTAGTTCCTATTTCCCTAATAGGCTCTGCGCATTGGAATAATATAACCTATAGGTTTGACATAGGACTAAGGTCGGTATGTCCCTATCGATTATATTAAACTTAATTACCTGTGCCAGCTAGCTCAGAGGCCACTAGAAACTCCTTGAGAGCAAGAAGGGAGTAGTTTCTGGCAACCGAAAAACATGACAACTTTGTTTCCCTTTAGAAGCGGAACATATCTCAGAATCGTGGAAACAATAGATAAGTTTCACTCATTCAATCGTGTATGCTTAGTTTCTGCAGAGTTGCACAGAAAGGAAAGACGGGCGTTTCAATAAAAGGGTTTTATTGAACAGTCTTGTTTCTCGTGTAAGAGATATGTGCTGTTATGATCACAAGACAGTATGCAAGATAAATAATGTACAACGTAAGCAGTAGAAATAAATAATACTGCGCTAGCATTATCTTTTAGCATATAGTTACGTACATAAATAACATGAGCTAAGAATGCGAGTACTCATACGATGCGTCTCTAAGCTAGTTCTACCCCAGTGTACCTAACCTAGACTAGGTGTAGGGAAGAGTAGAAGTAGGTGGAGTATTCTCTAGTATGGTAGACTAAGAGTATGTTAAGTCTAGTATGCCAAGAGTCCCTCTAGGATCTAGTCGGCTCCATACCTTGAGAATGAGAGAGGTGGGAATCTCCTGCCGGATCTTGGAACTCTAACACTCCGCGAAGGGAGTCAGAACACTGGAGCTGGATTCGTCTGCGTGCAGGAATGACAGCGTCTTCTCAGTGCGTCAGGCCGAGATACGGGCTCCTCTGAAGTCGAGGTATCCTCTAACTTGCTTGGGCAAGGGAAGGTATATTTATACCTGGTAGGTGTCGAGGAATGTTAGCATTGACGTGAAGTCGGACATAGGAAGACGTCGGGAATGAACCCTTAAGGTGTACTGGTTCATAAATAATAGATGAGTTCTTGGAGAAATCAATAGTCCTGTGCTAGGGGAACTCCCGAAGCTTAAGGGTCTGGTTTCTAAGAACTCGTTGTGACGTTAGGGTGGACGGATGTCGGTGACCATGCCTGTATTTGGAGTGCACGGTTAATGCCTAAATAAGGACAGGGATTCTATGCCTATATAAGGGCAAGGCGAATTGTGCCTATATAAGGACATGATTCAGGAAAACCTATATATGGACCCCTAAAGCGGAATACAACAGGAGCCTGGCTAATCCACTTAACTCTGACCAGTCAGGACAGACCACTGGAAGGTTGAATTTTGGCCTACAGACAAAATCTTACAACTTCTTGTCTGTATATTTTAGGAGAAATTCAACAAAACCATATTGTTGGATTTATCAATACCATTCTGGGAAGTCCTTGAATATTTTTATTATTCTCCTAGCGGGAATTATTAGTTAATAACTTCTTGCCATGTTAACCTATGTGGCAAATTTGCAACACTAGGGCTTATAAAATCATTTAATAAGAGCCCTGCCTATATCTACATGACCCCTCACCCCTGGAACACCTAGGAGAGACTTTAGGGGTTCTGAATATCTAAAGATTTCAGCACAAACATCGATTTTGTGAAGCACTTCCCCACAATGTGGGGAGTGAAATGTGCAATTTCACTTAACCCAGGGCATCTAAAACTCATTTTATAAGGGTCCTCCTTATAAATACCTGACCCCTCTCCCCACCCCTGGGACACCTAGGGGAGAACCTGAGGGTACCTAATATGCCCAAACAGTGTAGTTTATTAATTTGTAAGTGCTTCAAACGCCAAAGTTGAGTTTGGGCACAATTAGCATTTTAAAAGCAGTCCTGCAAGACAGGGCTGCTTTTAAACTGACCTCAGGCTCCAGCAGTGCACACATGCAAGTGCAGAAAAGGCTGCTGGCCTCTAAACTGCCCTGCCCTATTCTATACTGGGGACGTAAAGGTAGTTTCAATCCCCCTCCCCTATTATGTACTTGGGACTTAGGGGAGGTCATGCAAGTCACTGGGGTACCCTAACCCATAGTGTACCCTAGTGTATGGAGGTGTTTTCACTGTATTCTAAGTGTCTCTCTTTCAGCATAGCCCTGGGCCTGGTTAGGCAGAGCCCATGGTCAGTCCGCGTCAGTTACCACCAGTACCAGTCAGCAAAAAAGTTGGGGGTGCCCAGGGCACAGATTGACTTTGCAACTCAAGGACTGAGTCATGATGGTTTCTTTCTAAAATACTTGCAGACTATGGTAATTGTCACTCTGTCCAGGCAAGACTGAGGCCCAAAGGGTATGTGGTTTCCCATCCCCATAATCGGGAAAGCGAAAGTGCTAGATAAATAACCATATGGAAGATGCTGCCTTTTGCCTTGGTGTGCAGTGTCTTGGGTGTACTTCGCATTTGGGGAAACAAATACCCAAGTACCTGTCCACCTTGTATCAAGTGTAGGTCCAGGAAATCTGCTCCCATGCCAGATTTGCAGGCTATCTCTGTAAGATATTTGTATATATAATTAATTCAGACAATGTCTATCCATAGTCTGGAACTCCTGATCATCTGGCATGGCTATGGCCCATCTGTACCTACATTGGATATAGCACCGAAGGAGTATGCAGTTCCTGTAGGGTGGGGAAAGAAGAGAAGGAGGCTAGGTTGGTCAACACCCTTACTCAGTAGTGGAGTGTGGGTGTCTCCCAATTTGGGATTTGGGGCCCTCACACACCCATTTGGGTGTCCTGCTTCATCATAGGGCTTGCTCCTCGTCGGGCCGTCGCTGCAATGCCTGACAGGCACCCTATGAGGGGCTCTTTGTCAGAGATCTTTTTCCCAAGCCGTATAGGTGAGGTGCATCTGAGGGGCCTAGTGATGTAGATGTAAGGTGATGTGAGGAGCAATAAAATGAGGCGAGGTGGTGCTCCAAAATGAATTTTAATCTGCGAGCCCACTCGTCTCAATTAAAACCAGAATAGGGATACCACCGATTATAATGGTCGGAGGAGTCTGTGTGTAGTCATGGTCAACATGTTTCTTGCCTTATGTGTGTAAATCACTCGGCAATTCTTCAGGACCTATCTTGATGCACTATCTACACGGGTGGTTGGTTATGGAAAATGAACCAATCACTCTGATGACCTTTCAATGAGGTACCTTAATACAAATCATGGGACCAACCCAATTCGGGTTCAAGTCACGCCTCATCAATAGTTAGGCAGAGCTACGATCGTTACAAAAGTTAACGTCATGAGTTTTCCTGGAGGCAGAGCAAGGGGTAGGGTCCCAGCACCTGTTTTGCTTGCAAAAAGTGCCAATTGAAAGGAGTTTTCTACATTTGGTCGAAGAGACTGGATCCTCTTAAATGTGTGGGTGGACCAAGGGCCTGCGACTGGGAAGGGCCAAAAACATAGGGATTGAGGGGATAGCACAGTGAGCTCTAAGTGCTATATATTTTTTATATACGTTTTTAGGCGATTCTGCACTGGACACCAACACAAGGGCTGGGTGGTAGGACATTTGTGTTGGCGCGGTGATCCACACAGAAATGTAAGGAAAATGTGATTTTTTTTCTTAGCTGAATTTGGGGTTTGCAGTGGATTCTGGGTAGGAAAACTTGTGGGATCCACGCAAGCCACACCTCCCTGGACTCCCCCAGGTGTCTAGTTTTCAGAAATGTGTGGTTTTGGTAGGTTTCCCTAGATGGCTGCGGAGCCCAGGACCAAAAACGTAGGTGACCCCCTTGCAAAACCAGGTCTTTTTCTGATAGATAATTTTGATGTCTCCACAATACGTATTGTGCCCTTCCCGGTCGTGGGTACTTGGCCCACCCATACAAGTGAGGTACCATTTTTATCGGGAGACCTGGGGGAATGCTGGGTAGTAGGAAATTTGTCAGCCCGTTGATCCCACAACTTTCCCACACACAAATGTGAGAAAAAAAAAAAATTCCAGCTAAATTGGAGGTTTGCAGGGGATTCTGGGTAGGAAAATGCTGGGGGATCCACGCAAGCCATACCACCCTGGATTCCTCCTGGTGTCAAGTTTTCAGAAATGGCTGGGTTTGGTAGGTTTCCTTAGATGGCTGCTGAGCCCGAGATGAAAAAACGCAGGTGACTCCCTGCCAAAACAAGGTATTTTTGTAATCGATAATTTTGAAGTCTTCACAGTACGTTTTGGGCCGTTTCCTGTCGCGGACACTAGGCCTACCTAGCACGGCTGGGGAACCCGTTGACAAACTCAGGCAGGCGATCTCAACCGGGCACTCAAAGAAGTCTCTGGGCAGAGTGTCTGCTCCTCAGGAGAGCTCCTGTCAAAGCGCCAAGATACTTTTTACTAACACAGAGAGAGACTTCTAGTAGCCCTCCCTCCACTCCCTTCATCTGTGCTGTAGGTGCTGGCTACACTCTCTGCGTCAAGGTCACTCAACGGAGCTGACCAGACTCTGATGAGAGTTCTGAGGCAGAATTCTTTGCATTCTCATCCTTAGACACTGTACGCATGCCACACTGTATGTTCTAGCAACTTATCTCTCTTGCTCGGTGAAGTGAGAAACATAAACTACGTGTGTGCACAAGTAACCTTCGCTTGTCTGCGTTCACAGCTTAAAGCATGGTCAGACAGACACAAGATGAAACCGTGCTCACAAAATGCAGTTAAAGCAAAATGGAGTCAATGGGATATACACGATCTCAGTGTATAACTGCCTGTAGCATTACACACACCATGCATTCTCCACTTTTACCACTCTACTCCACTGTACACCACTCCACAATGCGTCACTGTACTCAACACCACTCCACCTCTCTACTCTGCGCCACTCTACTCTTCACCACTGTACTGTACGCCACTCCGCACCACTGTCACTCTGCTCTATGCCACTCTACTCTGCAACACTGCACTCTGCCAATGCACTCTACTCTGTACCACTCCACGCCAGTGCATTCTATGCCAATTCACTCTTCAACACTCTAATCTACTCTGCACCACTGTACTCTGCCACTGCACTCTACTTTGCACCTCTCCACTCTACACTGAAACAATCCATTATGTGCCACTGTACTCTACGCCACTGAAATCTACACTGCACCACTCCAATTTGCGCCACACTATTTTGTACCACTCTGCCACTGCACTCTAACTCTACACCACTTTTCTCAAAATGCACTCTATGCCGATCTACTTTGCACCATGGTACTCTTTCATTGCACTCCACACCACTCTACAACACTGCACTCTCTGCAACTGAACTATGCTGCTGTACTGTATGCCACTGCACTCCAAGCTACTCTACTACACACCACTGCACTCTACGACAGTCCACTCTGCACTCTCTCTCCCGCTGAACTTTCGTACTCTACTGCACTCTACTCTGCACCACTTTATGCCACTACACTCTACACCACTGCACTCTACCCTACATCACTCCACTCTACAACACTGCAGTCTTCGCCACTCTACTGTGCACCACTCTACTCTATAGCATTCTACACGAATGCACTGTATGCCACTATACTCTACGCTACTCTACTCTGCAAGGCACCACTCAACGCCACTGCACTTTGCCAATCCACTCTAAGCCACTCTTTGCTACTGCACTCTACTCTATGCCCCTGCACTCTACGCCACTCTATTCCAGTCTGCGCTATTCCACTCTACGCCACCGCACTCGGTCACTCCACTGTACACCACTGCAATCTATTCTATGCCATTCTACGACACTGTACTCTGCACCACTCTATGCCACTACGCTCTACACCACTCTACTATAAACCACTGCACTCTGTGCCAATGTACTCTATACCACTGCACTCTATGCCAGCTACTCTGCACCACAGCACTCTATGCAAGTGTACTCTACACCACTTTACTGTACACCACTGCACTCTACACCACTGCACTCTAATCTGCAACACTCTATGCCACTGCATGCTATGCCACTCTACACGATTGAGCTCTACACTCTACACCATTATGCTGTACATCACTGCAATCTATGCCCCATCTCCCTCTATGCCTGTGTATTCCACTCTTTCTACGACACACTTCTCCACTCTGACACTATGCCACTCCACTCTGCGACACTCTATCCACGGCACAACACTACTCTATGACAATTTCCTCTGCTCTACAACATTCTACTCCAAAAGGCTCCACTCTAGGCAACACCCTCTATGCCATCTCATGCTGCTCTACACCACGACACACTTCCACCTCACTCTACGACACACTACTCCCTCCACGATACTCCACAACTCTCTACGCCACTCCATGACACTCCACGCTACTCAACACCACACCACGACTCTCTACGCCACTCCATGACTCTATTTTACGATACTCCAGGCTGCTCTCCTTTACACCACTAACTTTTAGCCATTCTGAACAGCAACCACACTGATGTACAACATGGCTAAAACATATTGGCAAAGCTAATAGTTATTTTATAGGCGAGACCTATTGACTTTACCAATGCTTGTTTACTTTGAACTTAATGAATGCACACCTGAGTTTAAAGATGCATTATAAGGGGAATAGCAGCGAGATTGAATTACACAGAAAAGTATGAATCTTATTCATATATCTGGCATATGGTTATTCAATCTTTCCATGACCCTAGAGGCACCTGGGCAATAGGACTTTGAGTAGTCTGAGCGGTCCCTCTTTGTAGTCAGACTAGGCCTCTCGTGCTTTTGATGGCTTTGTTTGCAGGGTTCCTTGTTTTAGAGGAATGTGAATCAGCGTTATGTGGAAACAGTGCAACAGCATGTGGGTCAAATATGAAGAGTGTCATTTCACCCTAAAATTGTGACGTATTCTACAGAATAGGCTGCCAGCTTTACCTGCCTGGAGTCTTCTAGGCTACCAAATCAGCCAGCTTCTGGGTTCTAAAGAAAATGTAGCCTCCCCGGGGCTAGGTAAGCTGAGTGCCCAGGTACGCCCAATCCACCCATTAGTTTAGTGGCCACATTTGTTAACTATTTAGGACATGATTCACAAAGGACCTCCGCACTCATGGGGGAGGCCCAGCAGTCGCAGGAGAGTCTCCACATGCGGGGCAGAACCTCTGCAATAAAAATTCTCATTGCGGACATTCCGCCCAGAGTGCGGAGACTCCCCGCAACTGCTGGGCCTCCGCCACGAGTGCGGTGGCCCTGTGTAAATCCGGTCCTAAATTTACTCGCTTGCTGTGTTACCCATGGAATCCAGGATACTCCAGTCCATATGAGCAGTGAACACATTGCAGAGTCTGTGGAACTTCTCAGGGTTGAACCTGGCCAAGAGTTTATGTAACCAGCTCAGCACTTGACTCCTGTTCCTGGCCCAAGGTGGGAGAAGGACTTCCCAGGCAAGGCACCAGCCTCTTAGAAAGTCTACAATCTTAGACTCTCTTGTATGCAGGGCAAGTGGATTCACTCTGCAGCAGAGTATCAAATTATGCGGAAGGGTTTAGTAAGTTATGTGGCAGATTCTCTTGGGGTGATGTTATTTTAACACTCATGGAAAACTGATCCCAAAAGACACGCATCGTACACGTTTCTTAGCAAAGGACGGTGTACACATTCAACACCTCTTATTGAAAATTTTATTCACTGACAAAGAATTGAAAACATTCCTTCCCTTTGACCAGGGTCACCAGGGCCGCTTGCTGATGACTCCCAGGGTGTGATGAGACTAAACCTGTGGAGTAACAACCTCTGTAGCCATTGCATCCGTCTCCTGGCCTAATAGTCCATACTCTTATGTCACGTTGGGTTCTGCTTTTTAAAACTATTCTTCTGTGAATAAGTTTCCATTTCCACCCGGGCATCTCAGCACATGTCCATGATTTAACCCAGCTACCACTGGGCATGAATGATGTATAGACGGAGTCCGGATTCTTTGGCAGCCTGTCTGTTGTATCAATGTCCACTTACACACTACTGGATAGGCCTGTGTGCTCTTGTGGTGATGCTGATGGTGTCAAACAGTTCAAACATAGTGCATCAGGAGCGTGCTACAGAGTCTTCTCTCGTGGCACCTGGACAGTGTGATGACAAGTCTTGCCAGGACTGGGATGGCGTCGACGATGCTTGGGACATTCTCCCTTGAAGCCCCGGTGCTTTCCTGTTCCTTTGTCGGTGGAGCAGCTTCCAGACCATTCCTCGTACCAGGATGACTTTGTACAGGAATGTCCTTGAGGCCTTTTTGTGAGGTTGCCAGGGTACTGTGTGGATTATGCAGGGCTGCTTGTGGGCCGCCTGGGGGTAGCTGCAGGATCACTGACAGAATCACAACAAAGTTGTTTGTGCAACCTCCATGGTAGGTGACACAATAGTTGATGTGCTTGCTAACAGGACGCCGGTGCAGATGGGCTGTCAGATAGTCTCTGGACACTTTATCTCTCACTTCAATAGGGGTGCCTCGGTCTCTTGGTGTTTTGCAGGTGCAAGGCTCCACCCTGGTGATGAATTGCTCGTTCGCTGGTTGGGTGATACACGTGGCAATGATGATGTGGTTGCCATTAGACCTGGATGACAGATGGTAGTGACATTGCTTGGAACGAGGGTGTAGGAAAGTAGGATCTGCTTTCATGGTTACCCCCACATTTTGCTGGTGTCATTCTGTTTTCTGACTAGCCTGACTGGGATCCTGCTAATCAGGACCCCAGTCTCTGTTCTTCCTCCCGAAATTGGACCATGGTAAGTACTTAGGTACCCACCAGATTGGCTACTGGTGTACCCTTGTAAGTCCCTACTATATGCTACTAAGGTACCCAGGGCATAGGTACACCAGGGGTCCCCCATGGGCTGAAGCAGGTATTATGCCACCCATGGGAGACTACTCAAATTGTGTCTACAGGCCTGCCATTGCAGACTGTGTAAGCTGGTGCTAGCACCACTTACGACAGATATCGACCTGAAATCAAATACAGATCTGTTAACTTTCAGGAAGAATCTTAAGACCTGGCTTTTTAAAAATTAGCCCTTCCTCAGCATTCCATCACTCTTTTTCCGCTTCCTCGCGCCAGACACTCTTGTTTGAGTAGCTGTGCGCCATATTAAATGCGATCATTTCATATAAGTTTACTTATATCTGAGGTTACTACACTTGAAACCTACAAGTCACCCCTAAGGCAGGCCTTTCAATCCTGAAGGCAGGGTGCTTGGTTATAAGTGTGAGGATGCCCCTGCATGAGCAGGACACCCCTACAAACCCCGAAGTCTATTCTCCAGGCATTGTAAGTGCGTTAGCCATTACGATACATATAGTGGCCATGCGTCATTGCGCGATGGCTAACTATAAACTGGCTGTAACAAACCCTGGCATGTTTGGTATCAAACATGTTGGAATCGTACCCGAACACTGTAAACGGTGTTGGAGGTATGATTCCATGCACTGTGGGGCTCCTCCGGGAAGCCCTCTGTACTCCGGTACCAGTCTTCCATAGTCTGAAAGCAAGCAATTCTGCCCTCCTGCTCCTTAGCCAAGCTCAAGCAGGGGAAGGTAGGACAATAGGTTTCCTGTCACAGGGAGGTGTGACCGCCTCCCAGACAGGACTTTGTGTATTGGGCTAGCTTGGGGGCGCTTGCCAGCACCACTACAATGCTTTGAATCAATCAATCACGGGTTTGTTAAAGGGTGACTACTCACCCGTAAAGGTCTCAAGGCGCTGGGGAGGAGGGGAGGTGCAGGTTCCAGTCCATCAAGGAGGGGGTCTGTCGAAGAGCCAGGTTTTGAGGTTTCTCGTGAAGATGGGGAGTGATGTTGTCTGCCTGAGGTGGAGCGGGAGGGCGTTCCATGCTCTGGCCGCGAGGAAGGAGAAGGAGCGGCCTCCTGATCTGGTCTTTCTGGCGCGGGGGACTACGGCGTAAGAGAGCTGGGCTGATCGTAGGGTTCTTTGGGGTGCTTGGAAGTTGATTCGGCTGTTGAGGTATGCTGGTCCGGTGTTGTGGAGGGCCTTGTGTGCGTGGGTGAGGATCTTGAAGGTGATTCTAGCCTCGATGGGGAGCCAGTAGAGTGTGCGCAGGTGTTGGGAGATGTGGCAGTGTCGTGGTAGGTTGAGGACCAGTCTTGCGGCGGCGTTCTGGATGTTTTGTAGCTTGTGGGTGAGGTTTTTGTTTATTCCGGCGTAGAGTGCATTGCCGTAGTCGAGTCTGCTGGTGACGAGGGCATGGGTGACGGTTTTTCTGTGCTCGAGGGGGATCCATTTGAAGGTCTTATGTAGGAGGCGGAGGATGTGGAAGCAGGAGGATGTGACGGAGTTGATCTGGCAGTCCATTTTGAGCTCGGAGTCTAGGATGATTCCAAGGTTGCGTGCGTGGTCCGTGGGGGTGGGTGGGCTACCGAGGGCGGGGGGCCACCAGGTGTCGTTCCAGGCGTTGGGGTGTGGGCCCATGATGAGTACTTCTGTTTTGTCGGTGTTGAGTTGTATTGAAAAACAACTTGGACGGACCAGACTAGCAGGTTGTCCAACACTGTTGTGCCTGGCACCACAAGGGTTTGTTAAAAGAACCCTCACACACCAACCTAGTTGGTGTCATGCTTCATCATCGGGTTCCCAGCCGTGTAGCCAAATGCTACTTAGCTGTGCTGCGACACCTGGTTACAGTGGAGCTGGGTTTTTTTTTGTGTGAGTGTGTGATGAAGTGGTGATTTAAAAATACCTCTGGGACTCTACCTGATAAATACTTTATTCCCAGTGGTCCAGGATATGTTTAAAAACTATGAGTGGATAACATATGAAGACTATTAATGGTGTCTTAGTTATCTGCTGGTCTACATGTTTCAGCCCTTGGTCAAAGTTAATGGGGCTTTCTTCAGGACCTCTCTCACAAAGAATTAAATAGTGAAAGTGAAAAAAGTGTCAAAAGTGAGTGGTAAAAAGTTAATAAACCACGTGTTTGCGCATTTTCTAGCACACACGCTAAGGTGTGCTATATATGCTTAGTAGACTGACCGTAATTTGGGTCCACTACAGTGTATGTACGTTATTTGCGGAAATACAATTTTGATCTGGTCCCGGGAGGGGTGAGCCCCTATTGTCAAACTTTCATCAAGGCGCTCGCCCGCATTGCCACCTATTCCGGTCTCCTCGGGATCAGGATGTTTTGAGTTGTAGGCAGCTGCTTTTCATCCATTTGGCGGCAGCCTCCATGAAGTTGTGTTTGGCTGCGTTGGATAGGGAGAGGATGAGTTGGGTGTCGTCTGCGTATGAAACAAGGTTGAGTCCGTAGGTTCTGACTATGGGGGCGAGAGGAGCCATGTAGACGTTAAAGAGCGTTGGGCTGAGGGAGGACCCCTGGGGGACTCCGCAGGTGGTTGGTGTAGGGTCCGAAAGGAAAGGGGGGAGTCTGACCCGCTGCGTTCTGCCGGAGAGGAAAGAGTAGATCCAGTCGAGGGCCTTGTCTCGGATACCTGCGTCGTGGAGTCTGCGTATTAGGGTGCGGTGGGATACCGTGTCGAAGGCCGCTGAGAGGTCGAGGAAGATGAGTGCTACTGTTTCTCCTTTGTCCATTTGCTGCCCTCTTTGCATGCTCCAGTTGGAACCAGTTCAGAGAGCCGTTGGCTCCCTCTCTGGCGCGAAACTGGATTAAGGACATGGGAGTATCCTCCCCACTGTCCAGCCCCTCCTCTGGGAGGGACCCCTGAATCCTCCCACCCCCTTCTTTAGGGTACTTAAGGGCTTAACTGCTTAACTGTGGGTTGCTCTTCAGATTCGTCGTGGGACAAGATTCAGATCCGAAACCACTTCATCTTTAACTGACTGGGCACTTTGTACTTCGTTGGACTTCGCTTTGGGAACCGAGACTGCATATGGAAGACTCCTGCTGCTCCTGGTCTCGTCGTCCTGCCAGTCTTCGGCATCATCTGTGCCTGTACTCCATACAGGTTCTTCTCTAGGCTTGTGGGCATCCAAGACACCAGAAGGAATCTCCCTTGGAGTGAAGGAGTCACTCCCTGCACCTGCAGGCACCGCAACAAAGCTGACCAGTGTGCTATTCTGAGCTTCCACTGACTCCGAAAGGTTCAGTAACACAGGTGGTGGTTCTGCAACTCCCTCGAGGCCTGCACTGTCTTCACAGCAAGTTTGAAGCCAGAATCCCTCGTCGGAACCGCTGGAGCAAAAACCCTGTACACCGGATCGACTTGCCATTGTCTAGACTTGTTGACTCTCTTCTCCAGAGATCTTCGGGCTCCAAGAAGCTCCAGCATCTCTTGCTACCAAGATCTTTATCCTCACTGCATCCTCTACACCGTGGGCCTGTATCATTGGTGAGCTGCTTGAGGTCCTCTTGCGACTCCTGTGCCTTCAGCATGTGGGTCCTCTTGAGTGTCTTCTTTGGCTCCAGTGGGTTCCCCTGCTTGCTCGGGGCCTACTCTGACTTAGCTGCACTTGCTGAGTCCCTTGGACCTTGCTGGTCCCGACCCTACACCTTTTTCATGTGCCACGTTTGTTGCTGCTTCCAAGGCTTCTTGGTGCTTCCGCTGGACACCGACCCCCTGGCTCTTGACATCCGACGTGGGGCAGCTCGTGAATGGCTCCTGGTCTTCCACAGCGTCGCCTGGTCCGCACAGCTGCAGCACCAATGTCACTGTCCACTCTCCAGCATCTTCCGATATCGGTGGGCATTCGTCTACCGTGCCTCCTGGTCACTCCTGAGTGGCGCAGACTCTCTCACCTCTGCTTGCAGGTACCCCTCTTCTTGAATCCACCATTGGGTTCCACCAGACACTTTCAACTTCTTTGCTAGCAGCATCTTTACTGAAGTCCTCCATTGTGGTTTACGGTGGTTTCTCTGACGTCACTTCGCACCTATGCACCCGGCTTCCGTGGTTTAGGTATCCTGGTTCCCGGGGTATCCACAGGTGGGGTGACTCTCCAACCTTCCATCTTCCACGGGGTGTCTTCAGGGTCTTCTAGGAAGGGTCCTTCTTCTTGAAAACTGCAACCGCGACATCCCCACTGACTTGTGTTGAGCACACGGTCGTGTTTCCACTCTGCACACGGTTCTGTGAGGTTCCTGGGTACTTACCTTGGGTGGCTCCTTGGGTCCCCGGCTCTTCTAAGTCTTCTGGGTCTAGGCTCGACTTTGGTTGTAGGTTGCATTCCACTTCATTAGTATATGGTTTGGTGTCCCCCTGGAAACCACTGTGTATTTGTGCTACTTACGTGTTCTATTACTGAAGTATTGTGTGTATTGTGATTATATCTCCGGGGAGGAGATATTGTATTGTAATTGCCTTTATATAGCGCGTACTACCCCTGAAGAGGCGTTTAAGCGTTTTTTCGGCCAGTAGCACGCTACTCCGGAACCCATAAAGGATTAGTGGTGAATTAGCATAGTGAAAAACAAAAGTAATTTGAGTGGTGGATATGTTAGTTGTTTGGATTGAGAAGGATAGTGGAGGGATAGAAGAGGGAAAAAGGTTTGCATTTATATAGCGCTTGCTACCCCTGATGGGGTGTTGATTCGCTCTTTCTGCGAGTAGCACGCTACTCCTGAACGCATAAAGGATTGGTGGTGAATTACTATAGTGAAATATGAAAGTAATTTGAGTGGTGGATATGTCAGTTATTTGGATTGAGAAGGATAGTGTAGGGATAGAAGATGGAAAAAGGTTTGCATTTATTTAGCGCTTGCTACCCCTGATGCGGTGTTGAGGCGCTCTTTTGGCGAGTAGCACGCTACTCCAGAACCCATTCAGGATTAGTGGTGAATTAGTATAGTGAAATATGAAATTATTTTGAGTGGTGTACATGTTAGTTTGTTATTTGGATTGCAAAGGATAGTGGAGGGATGTTTTGGAGCTCATAGCAGTAGGAGGAGGCTTGGGATGAGTAAAAGGGAGGTGGAGGGGGAAGAGTCAGAGGGAAGGGTTTAGAAAGGCTTGTTTTGGGGAATGGGAATAGTAAAGGAGGTATGAGATGATGCAAGCAGGGGTAGAGTAGGGAAGAGTCTGGAAAGGGTTATTTTGGGAATAATAGTAGTGGTATGGTGTTTGGGATGAGTGACAGAGTGGAGGTATATTGATAGAGGTATAGGGTGAGAAATAGGGTAGTGCGTTGGGAAGAGTAATAGAGGTTTGAGATGAGTCACAGAGTTGAGGTAGAGGATATATTGATAGCGCTATAGGGTGAGAATAGGTAGTGCATTAGATATGCTGAATTAGAAGAAAAGTAATAAATATATAGATCCATAAGTACATGTAAGGTACATAGATGCATAAAGGAAGGTAGTATATGTAGATTAAAGATGCATTAAATAAACTGACTTTAAAGTGTTGTTGTACTTTAAATTAATTTTGTTTATAAAAAAACATTTTTGGTAATTCATTAATGAAGCAATTGTAGATAAATAGTTATAAAAGATTTACTTATTTATGCAGCCACTTATATACATGTTAAAAACATAGAATAATGTAACTATCAGTAATATGTACATTTGTTAATCAGAACTAATGAATATCTATTTTTTTAAACGTAATTATTCTACACGTTTATACAAAGCAATACACATATATAGGTACATATCCATAGTAGAAATAAATGCTTATATTCAGAGGATGCTGTATATTTGTTTGCGTATGGTGGTTACGTGGGGAAGAGACAATTCTTGAGAAGTTTTCTGAAGATAAGGTGGCTATTTGTGAATTTTATGTTGGGGGGTAAAGAGTTCCATAGTTTGGCTTCTTGAACAGAGAAGGATGTGCCACCCATGGTTTTTTTCTTGCATGTTGGGATTTTGAGGCAAGGCGCCACTCAAGAGTGTGGGTTCCTTTGAGTGAGTTTGGTGATTTTATTCCTGATGAAGAGTGGTCCCATTCTGTGGGTGATACAAAGCAGCTTGAACGTGAATCTTCTGGCTACCAGTAACCAATGCAGGGCTTTCAAGGCAGGGGAGATGTGGTCTTGCGGTTTTATATGCAAGAGCAGTCTGGTAGCCGGGTTCTGAATCCGTTGCAGTCTTTTCATGGTCGTTAAAGGTGATCCGTGGTAGAAACTATTGGCGTAATCGAGTTTGGACAGAACAAGGGAGATGGTAGCCTGGACCAATGTGTGGAAATCATAAATGGGGGAAGATTCGTCACAGAGTTTTCATAGTAACAAAGCTTGATCTTGCTAGTTTTTTTACTTGGGCATTCATTGGTAGCTTAGAGTCCATGGTCATTCCGTGGTTCTTACTTCCTTTGATACTTTAGGCAGTGTTCCCATATCAGGCCACGCGGCGAGCGGGTCATAATGTTTCCTATCGCCACACATGAGTATTTGTTTTGGAAGCATTCAATTTCAGGTGGCTCCACTTCATCTATTGATTGACTGAGACAACTGAAAATCAGCAAGTTTTCAATGTCTTTGGGGCATTCCAGTTGAAGGAGTATTTTAGTGCCATCTCCATAGTTATAGCACATGTGGTGAAATTGATTGATCAGCATGGGCGGGCTGATAGAGCCTTGAGGGAACCTGCTTTCGTGAAGTACGGTTTGGATGACATTAGTTCTGCCGCGAAGGTAGGATGCGATCTAGTCTAGAGCAGTCCCCTCTATGCCGGCTTCGCGGAGTCTTTGTATCAGAGTGTCATGGTCAACCGTGTCAAAGGCATCCAAGAGGTCCAAGAGAAGTAACGCAGCAACCCTGTTGCGGTCAACTGTGTTCTTTAGGTCATCCCAGATGGTAAGGAGGGCAGATTCTGTGCCTCTTTCCGGACAGAATCCCGTTGGAAGTCTGAAATAATGGCATTCTCTTCAATGAATTGTGACCTCTGGGCGAATGCTGCTCTTTCTATCAGTTTGCCCAGGAAAGGTCCATTTGTAATCGGTCTGTAGTTGTCAGGGTTTAGCGGGTCCAAGTTTGTTTTCTTCAGTAATGGGCGTATGTAGTACTTTTTGAGTTCTTCTGGAAATATTCCGGTAGTTAAGGAATTGTTGATGATTCTTCTTACTGGAGTGACAGCAGATGTTGTTAGAAGAATTGTCTTGAAGGTTTGCGGTGGACACTAGTCAGAAGAGCTGCCGGCAGGCCTGCTTGCTTTGACCAGATCCATAAATTCATCAAGTGAAATGTGTTGGAAGGAACGGAGAGGCTGGGTTAGAGTTTTCTTGGATTGTTGTTTTGGAAAAGGGTCCGTACAGATGCTTTGTCTTTGTTTGTCCAACGTGTCTGCTTTGGCCGGTGTTATGATTTGCCAGTTTATCTGTGAAATCTTGAGTAACGGGATGAACTCCTAGGCAATTCGGTTTACGAAATTCATTGAGAATTTTATAGAATTCTTTATTTGCACATTTAGCATTTTGAATTCTGTCGGAATAGTATCCTTTCTTAGCTTTTTTGATAGCTAACTTGTATAATCCGTTAATTTTCTGTAGGCGAAGTTTGTCTTGATTGGTGTTTTGTATCGAGCCAGGCACGTTGCAGCTTTCATGATGTTTTCTCTCTTTCATCTCTGTATTTCTCCATGGTGCTTGTTGTCGTTTGTTCTGTTGTATGGTTTTTAGTGGTATCAGGATATCAAAAGCTTCCTGTAGCCACTCGTATAGTTTTTTAAACAGATTTTATTGTGTCCAGATCTGTACTGGATGTTAGATGTGTTTCTAAGTGTTCCAAATTTAGTTTGTTCCACGGTCGATAGGTGGATGCACATAAGGTGGTTTTAGGAGCATTGTTTAGTGTTTTATATTTAACTTGCAATGTGTTAGTGAGTGTTTATAATAAATACATATTTTTATAGCTACACTGTGTGGTTCTTTTTCACTTAACCTACACTATATGATTAGTACTGGTAAAACAAGCTGCTTCACACTCCTGGACTAAGCCTGAAGGTTACTCCCCACAGCTACCACTAAGCTTTCTAAGGTTGTCTAATACCGCTAAAATCACCATAAGGGTTGTCTGGATTAGTGCAAGGTGCTCCAGTTAAATAAGTGTGCACCATATACTAAGCCAGCCTCATACAGAGGGTGACTGAAGGGACTTCGCAGCCATGTAGCATGGTATATTTGCTGGTGCCTTTCTTCTCCCTTGGCATCTGCGGTTGCGAGGAGGGGTGCCCCTTGTCTCAAACAGGCAACGCTTGGGAACTGACAGTCGCACTGGGAAGCGTGGGGTAGAGACAGTTTGTGCTTGCTGGTGGCTTACGTTTGGTTCTCCCTCTGTGCTGTCGCCAGGGACGTTGCTCCACCTCGGTGGCTGGCTTGCGTCTGCGGGGAACTCTCTGGGATTGGCACGAGTCTTCGGTCTCTTCACCCTATGATCTTGTTTATCTGTGGTCGTCCGGTTCTTCATGGTGACAGGAATTTCACTCTTCTTTTCTTCACGATGTCACATGTCTTCTATGCACATGCTGTGGTGGCAGCTTGCCACTCGGAGTGTGCGACTCTCCTCTTACCTGTATTGGGCCACTGGCGACTCCATCTTAAGGCAGTGTGGTGGAGGACACACTGAGCCATCTTTGGCACACTGTGCTTCTGCAGTTGAGATGTAGATGCTCTCTTCCTGTGTTCAGGCCGGGCCACACTAGGCTTTTACTCCCCTCTCCTCTTTGGGGGATCGCTGGTGGCGATTGGCATTGTGAAATGTCTCTTTCGTGGGTGCCTGGCAGGCAAACAGGCTCTCTCAGTGACATTGTCTCTTGGAGGAGGCAGTGCAATGCTCTCTTCCCCTTTTCACAAAAAGTCAATCAGTGCCTTCTTTGTAGACTTGGTGGGGGAGAGCGGTTCAGCTCTCATTGGGTCAGTCTCACTGGCTGTATTTGATTTTCCCTTAAGCTTGCATCATTTCTTTAATGATGGCAGCCTACTGCCACTAGGGGGCGTGTGGTGCACTCAGCACCATTCCTGGCTGTCCCCACACAGCCTCGGTCTCCATTTCCCTTTTTGGTAGCTTTGGGTGCGGCATGGTGCAGTGGCCACCAGGCGGCGCCACATTCACTTCAGCATGGCAGCTTTACTGACTGCAGGCCCATACTACTCCCCACAGGAGCTGCAATCTCTTGCATGCTTCGTTGGGGCTGTTTCTTTGTGATTAGCCTCCCAGTTGGCACTGCAGGAGCTTGTGATGCTGGACCGCTTGTCTGCAGTCGAGGTTGCATCTGGTGCGACTTTCTTCATTGGCTCCTTTCCCCCCCCTCACACCAGGATAGACCGTGACAGGAATGGGCAGACGGGCGCTTCACCCGAGACTGGGCGTATCATGTCAGGGCCCTGGCATACCTGGCATACCTGGCTGAGCGCGTCTCATTAGGCGTCCTGCTGAGAGCGCTTGTCTCTCTGGGGGCTAGCCTCACCATGCCTGCATCAGCACAGGACTGTTCAGTTCTCGTGGGCCTCCTCTTGAGCCTCGCGTTCTTTCAGTAGTCTTCGTTTTTACACAACATGCAGTGAGCGACCGCTAGGGGCGCGCTGTAGCCACTTCATGAGGCCGCGGTGTCTTCCATCATATACGAGCTCCGCTGGGCATGGAGATGTCAGTGCGAGGTGCTTGCACCGCCGTAGAGCGGCTCAGGGGCGTAACACAGGCCCCCGCAGTGTGGGAGGGGTAGGGCGACGAGGTGCAGGAGGCCCCCTCAGCACTGTACTCACACCCGAGAGCTCCGGATTAAATCCGGAGCGGGGCCCCTCTGTGTACCTTGCAGGGGGGCCCTGTAGTGTCCTGCAGGACATGTTCTAGTGTTCGGCAGGAAGCTGTGCACCCAGCCACTCCCTCGAGGGCTGGACACACTTTCACCCCCACACCCATCCATAACGGGTGTCACGAGTGACGTGGCCCCGCCAATAAAAGGGCCCGGGTGCACGTGCTCGTGGCCAGTTACTGCACTACCTCGCCTGTGTGTCTGTGTCCATCATTTGCATAATGTGGGCCTGAGGCCCAACATTACACTGGCGACGAGGCGGGTAGCTGACCCCACATGCCTACTAGTCCACGCGTCGTCGTTCCTCGTGGAAGAGGAAAGGAGCCCGACAGGTGGCACCCCCATCCACCCCGGAGGATCACGACGGCCTGCCTGGACGCCCACTAGTGTCCATTGCCGGCACAACGGCCGCGGCCGTGCTGTAGGAGAAGGAGGCCACCCTGCGCGGGGACCGGTGTCCTGCGAAATGTCAAGACAGACGTCCACACACAGCTGTCGCTGCAACGCTGGTGCCGAACAGCCTGCCAACGGAAGGTCACTGGGGCAGAAGCAGGCAGCCAAGTAACGGATTGCTGCCATCGGCGCTGCGCAAAAACGCCTGTGCCTACGACCCCCGACCGTGTCCCGAGGAGTCCACAGGCTGCCCTGCACGCCGGTTCTGCATCGGAGGTACGGAGAGAGGGGAACAATGACGGACATGTGCCCGCAGCTTCGCCTAGGCGGCCAATCAGCCCTGTGACTCACAACGCAGCAGAAAGCCTCGCCGCCAACCGGCACTAGCAAGAGTGCCGCGCTGCACTCCTCAAATCCAGCTGCGCCCCTACCTGCCGGTGAATGAATCTTCCGCCAACGCTACCGGCGGCCACCAGCTCCCAAAAAGGTCCTGGGCCCCTCACCTGCAATCGCAAGGCAAGCTCCTGCCTGCATCGTCGGCCCCGGGTGGCCTGCCTTCGCAAGGGAAGCTGCTGCACTGCGCGTAGCAAGCACGGGCAGCGCCACCTAGCGGCCGCATGCCCGTGCCTTACTGCGGCTGTCATCAACAGAAGCACACGGGGCAGCAAGCTGCTCTGCCGACCAGCCTGAGCGACGGAGCCACACTGCCACTGCAAGTCCGCTCCTCCACAAACTACCCCAATCCCCGCTCGGAGAAGCAAGCAAGTTAATCTACCGGCAAGAATAACCCCACAACCGGCAGCATCTGTACCTGCTGCACCAGTAAGGGGCACTCCCTTCCAACACACACACACAGGTCGAGCCCAGGTGGAACGTACCTAGTACTGCAACAGCCAACAGCCCCCCTATCAAGAGCCTCCAGTTCAAGCTGTGAGTGAGACTTTCCACGAGGAGATGGCGACAGTGCCACCTAGGGGCCACTGAGAGATACCGCATAAGCAGCAAAGAAACCACAGCACAGGTGGCTGCAGCGCCACCTAACGACTGCTCAGGAGCGTCTCCAAAATCCATGCCTAGGTGCTGCCAACAGTAGGAAGAGGAGAAACTCCAAACCCACACCGAGCAAGGGGATACCAAGGGCCCAGGACTGCCCCAGCACAGGACAGTGCCAAAGAGCAAAGGACAGCAAAGCCCAGCAAGATGGCGAGCCCCAAGAGAAGCACACGAAGACAGGGTGCATTGCGCGCCACCCCAACGGGCTGCCCAAAACCTGCAGCAACCAGGGCAAGCCACCGCGACGACCGCAGCGCCACCTGGTAGCTCCCCAGACGCAACGCGCTGAAGAACGGACACAGTGCCTGGCCAGAGCGGATGGCCAGCTGTGCCCCACGACCGTCAGCCCAAGCAGCACCGTAGGCCGTAGGAGAGGCCCTGAAGCACTACGAACCTGCCGGAAGTGGCAGGATCAGCAAGAGGAAATCGCAAAGTGATCCTGGCAGGAGGTTCCACACCGGCGCATCCGAAGAGCGGTCAAGCACACTGACTGCCCACCGCGACCGACGTCAGCAGACCAGTGACAAGTGTGGCTGCACTGCACCCTACAGACCAGCAGCACCAGAGCCCAGCACAGCGTCCTGCTAACCAACCGGTAACAGCAGTCAACAGATCCCAGAGTGCGCACCGCCACCACAAGGAAGACTGCCTGCTCACACCCAGTTGATGAGACGGACCCCACCAGGCACGGCAAGACGTGCCCTCAGAGAAGAATGCTCATAGAGTGGTCCTCTGCACCCTGCAAGTGCGAGCAGCAAGGACACCTTCGAAGACAGCAAAGTCTCCAAGTAGCTGCCACACTCAAAAGCCCCCAAGGTGCCCCAAGCTGCACCAGCGCAAACCAGCGTCATATAGGCAAGAGCACTGCCTGCCACCTCTACAAAGTACGGGGAGAGACTCACAAACCCCGCAAGGAGCTGCGAGAAACTCAGAGCTACACACGGACAGCCACCACCCACAAGAGCGGACGACCAGCCAGAACAGCAAAGTCTCAAGGTCGCTGTCCCCGCTAACAGCTCAAGAGAAGCTTGTGCCGAACGCACACCACACATGGCTGCCGAACGCCACCGCCGGAGCAGAGATCGCGTCAGTTGCTCCGCCCGGTGTACAGACACAATCGCAAGCTACACTACAGGCACACGAAGTGCCAGAAGAAAGCGTCCAAGAAGAAGACGGAGCGCACTAAGTCAGAGGCACACAGAAGGCCGCGCCAGTGAACCTGACAGCACGGGCAAGCGCACGAGAGATAGACATCTCCAGGAAGAAGCACTGCTGAATGCAGCATCGAGAACGACTGCATCTCTACTGCACCAACGAAGCCCCGCAGTGGGCCGGAGACCACACAGTGCCCTCCCTCGCACTGCCTCAAGACGGAGTCGGCAGTGACCCACAACAGGCAAGAGAGGAGTTGCACACCACACGTGGCAGGCCGCCACAGCGACAGGCGCTCCGACAACATGGCGACACGTGACCGGACGTCACGTCGCACATCAAGCAAGGAGCACGTCACACGAAGTGATCAGTCCCGACAAGCACGCCGGAACGAAGGCAGAAGGCAGGCGCCACGACAGCGCCGCCTCGAGGTCCCAGCGCAACACCCTCGAGAAAAGAAGAGTGACAGCCCTGTCACCCCGAAGGGAAGAAGAGTGACAGCCCTGTCACACAGAAAACTGGACGAACACAGGTGTGGTGAAAAGACCAACAGGAGGAGAAGACCGAGGTCTCACACAGCAAGCCAAGAGCACACCCAGACACACCAGACAGCCACCAAGGCGGACCGACGTCCCTGGACACAGCCTCACGGGAGAACCGAACACAAGCCGCAGCAAGCGCAATCCGCGTCTCTCCCCAACGCTTCCCCAGGTGACCGTCCATCCCAGAGTGTCGGCAGTCCAAGTCAACGGCATCCCTGCTCCAGGCCGCAGATGCCGTGGGTGGAGATCAGCAACGAGTGTCCCTCTTCACACCGCCTCAAGATGGAGTCGGCAGTGGCCCCCAAGACAGGCAAGAGAAGATCTGCACACTCGCCGTGCCAAGCCGCCACCAAAGATCATCAATCTCAGCACAACAGAGACACCTGGCAGCTAAGTCCCTCCTAACTTTCAACTCTCCCAGCAAGTCACCACCACCTGTCATTCCGACTCACCACACGGCTGGCCACCGCCATCATGCCAGCCCTCAGCACAAGCGTCAAACAACATCACTCCTAGAGTACCAATGGACTGGAGTCCTCCCTTGTTGCCACACCAGCCGACAAATGAAACCAGAGGCTACCTGTGAACATGGCACACACCTGAACCGCGGCAGCGAGAGCAAGTCTTCAGCAAGACTCATCTACCCTCGCGGGTTGTGCGTGAGACTCAGTAACGGCTCCTCGGTAGTCCTGCAGCTGCCCCCAGTCGGCACACAAGCAGCCCCAGTGCAGTCCTCCTGCAGTCCCGCAGCAACCCCGACAACAGGCCTCCCCAGGCGGGAGAGTGAGAAGAGACATTGCCCCACCGACAGGTTATCGGTTACAGCCAAGCGGTTCCACAGAGACAACTGATCAGGCAACACCTCCAGGAACTTTCACCAGGGACTCCATCCATGTCCATGACGCAACCCACTATATGAACTGTTAGAATTCAACACAGACCATCCTCGACGTCAGCAGAGCGGAGCCATGCAAGACTGCAAAGCACGTCATCATCAGTGAGCTGACGGTATGCAATGGACGTCTCCAAGCCAGCGGTCGTGTCCTGAGCCCCTCAGGTTAAACTACGAGTGCCCGCCGAGATGGTCCTGCTGCAGGCCGAGTCACCAGCCCATGTCTGATGTCTTCCCGCCACCTGACTCGTAAGGCTGATGGACCCTGTGGTGTTCAGTTGTCTGTTATTTCTCCCCACAGGTTGGACTAATGTTTTGTTTTGTTTCTTCAATAAAGTTTGGGAGGAATGTAGTGTCCTGCAGGACACGTTCTAGTGTTCGGCAGGAAGCTGTGCACCCAGCCACTCCCTCGAGGACTGGACACACTTGCACCCTCACACCCATCCATCACGGGTGTCACGAGTGACGTGGCCCCGCCAATAAAAGGGCCCGGGTGCACGTGCTCGTGGCCAGTTACTGCACTACCTCGCCTGTGTGTCTGTGTCCATCATTTGCATAATGTGGGCCTGAGGCCCAACATTACAGGCCCCTTCAACTTTCGTTACGCCACTGGTGTGGCTGTGATTGCCTGTACTGCTGGTGGGGCACTGCAGGCGGCTACCGGCTGGAAGGCTGTTCGGCGGAGCGCTCCTCGCCGTGTCTATCCTCCTTCAGCGCCAGTGAGGCGTAGGATGCGAGAGCTGCACGGTTTGTTGTAGGCAGGTAGGGTGTCACCTTAACGGGCGCCGCATCATGTGGGGGTATGGCAAGTTGTGGGCCCCCAAATGCCTTGATGTGCCAGGGCGCATCCAATATCTGCACTGCTTTCTACTTTATCGCGCTGCCCGCCTCACCTATTCTCGCAGCAGGCTGGTGGCGGCCGATGCGGTGAGGTGCTGCATGCCATATTGGGGGCCCGCTTCTCGCATTGTGGGTTGGCAGCAGAACCAGCGAGGCCAGGGTTCACCTCAGCAGTACTGGTGAGGCCAGGGTTCAGCTTCTTCTGGGGGTGATGCACCCGCTTGTCGGGCAAGATGCAACAGAGCTCATGGAGCCATATCGCCCCCTGCTTCACGGCAGTTGAGGCGCGAGGCGGCAAGCATGTGAGGTCAGACCCCTCGTTGCCATTGTAGAGTTGTGGGCTCTTGGCCCACATGCTATTGAAACGATTGACACAGACACCGTGGGTATGCTTGGTTAACTGGGCACAAGCACGTGCACTCGGGCCCTTTTATTAAAAGGCCCACGTTACTTGTAATGCCTGTGTTGTATGGGTGTGGTGTGTGTGTGGCCAGCCCTCGAGGGAGTGGCTGGTAAAACTAGTGCCTACTGCGACACGTAGAACGTGTCCAGCAGGACACTACACTCCCTTCCATTCAGGGAAACCTTTTAATTCTTTCAAGGCACTTGCAAATTTCTTCCTGCAAAATTCTGTACAGAGTTGCAACATTATGCTTTTATGGTGAAATGTAGTTTGCTTGTGAGGACGATTTAGTTTCTTTTTGTCTACGAGGGGGCAGTTCAGGAAAAAGAAAAGTATCTCTAGATACCGGCAGGAGACTGGCTGGAGCAAAACAAATGTCGCTTGTTGAGATTTCCTGCACCAATAAGTCTCTTGCATGCAAAATGTATGCGGAATTGCATATTGCAAAACTTCAGAGAATTTCGTGCAATCTGAAATTTGGGAATTGCGTGAATTTCACCAGCTTAATTAAAATTTCTCCTGGGATTACTTATCACTCCACTCGGCGTGGGGTATGGTTGGTTCCCTTCACTGCCATTACTGGACTCCATTGACTGATCACTCCTGTGTGTTCTAAGTGGCGTGGAATGGCTTTCCTACCTACTCCTCAACTCTCAAGATCACCTGCCCCAGTGTCCACAGAACATCTCATGGATGTTGAGAGAGACATCTTCATCAGGGCCGTGGAAGAAGGGTACAGGGTTTCTATGACTGCTACATCTTTATAGCCAAGAAAAGTGAATCTGTATGATCCAAATCAGTTTCTCCACCTCAATAAGTTCACAATACTTACTCTGGCCCAGGTCGATATCCCGGGTGGCGGCTATTTGAAAGTTGCTGTAATTCACCATAAAGGACCAGTAAAGAATCCTTCTCTTGGGACCCCAGCCGGCATTTTGAAAACCTACATAAATACTGGAATGGTTTTAGTTATTTGTTTGGGGATAAAATCTCACTGGTGTTTGTTAATGGTGCTGTTTGTTTCATTTAACTTTTTTAGTAAGTGTTTTTTCTCTCTCAAGGATTTTGAGATCATGGAAGGTTGCACAAGTGTGACAGTTTGGATCTAAGAAGTCTATGGTGCTTTTATTTTTTTTTAAATTTAATGTAAAGGGATGTGTGAGTACTTCTTTTGTCTGGACCTTGCTTTCTGAACCGCAGCTGTTAATGTATTCATTTGGTATCATAAACATTGCCCCTGGATGAATGTATGTCGAAATATCGACAACAGAAATATTGTTATTAAAATATCATGTACAAAATATCAAGACGGTAAGTTCATAAAAGGTAAGTATAGGTTTACTTTACTTAACTCAATTTAACAATATACATATATCTTGAAGGTATGTAGATATAGAGTTACGAATATTAAATCTATGCTTACCTATATATTCTATAGCACAATATGCTGGAATTGATATTAATGAGGAATACCTCCAGGTTATCTACAATAATGATGGGACAGAAGTCATTAAGTGGCGGCTGGCATCTATTGGAGGTGAGGCCTGCGCAAATATTAATATTAAAAAAACGTAGCTGAACCGATGTGCTACGTCCTCCACTCTGGACCTTTTCACAGGAACTGGATGCAGTGTGGGCACCAATCCTAGCGCTGCTCTCATGCTGTGAGAGGAGCGCCCTGATTGGAGGGAGCGGCCTCCATCGGCGCTTCCCTCACACTGAAGGTCTGCACTTACTCTAACCCAGCTGTCTTAAGACAGCTGGTTTAGAGGTTTCAAACTGCACGTCTGGCTGGCCGTTGCGAGACGGCCGGCCGAAGGGAAATGCACACTTTGAAAAGTGCAGAAAAAGCCCACCCTCTTCCCTGCTGCTGTTATTCAGCAGCAGCCCCGCCTCCAACCTGACGCTCTGTTTAGGGCGGGAGGGTGGAAGGTAAAATGGTAATGAATTACCATTTTATTTTTCAACTTTGGGGGTAATTTAAGTGGGGCGACGCTCCTCAGCCCCAACGGGGGAGCCGCTCCTTGCAGTCATTTGCAACGTTAACCGGTCTAAGGGTTCGCAGGAGGGGGAGTACACATCTTGTAACTTCATTGAAGCTTAATTATTTACTGTTGGCCTGTCTTGTGGTGTTTGTCTGGGCTATTTGTGAGTTGCTGATCTTGATGGTGTTTCTGTTTTTTGGGACTTTCTTACTGACGATTGACGCCAAGGAGTTGCACAGTTCCTTCGTATGTGGGATGGCTAAGGCTCTACAGTGGAGGTTGATTTATTTGTGCACCTTAAAGTTCTGTTGGGCTGCGCAATGCCAAATATTTTGTTTGAGAATTAGCTTGTTAATGGTACTTTGGTGTGGGATACGAAAGTGCATCTGGAGTTTTATGTTTGCAGAAGATTATTTCAAGTTTGCTGCGGAATGATTTGAGGTTTTTCGATGGTCCGTGAACCATGGAGTACTTTCAAGAGGGAATGCAAGTCTGTGCTAATAAGGTAGAAGGGATATCCGCCCTTGGGGTGATGGCATGAAGGTTTCCCTCTACAGTGGGCATGACGAGTAATTATGTCATGAAGAGGGCATGGGTGATGGTGGTTTTGTTTTGAACCAGTGGTGTCGGGTGATGTGGAATGGGAAGATGACTCATGATAGCATTGGTTGTAGAAGTGATGAGGAGTTTGTGGCTCATGCTGAAGCACTGTAAATGTGCAGTGGCCTTTTTGTGCAATAGTAGCTCAGTGGGTATTACTTGTTGGAGGCCATCAGATGTGTTGAATTCTTTTGATGATGGGTGGTATTACCATCAAGCCAGATGCTGAAATCTTATGCAATTAAGATGTATTTGGCGGCAGAGGAATAAGTCTGCATAGGGGAAGAAGTAGTCTATAAAGCTGTTTTCTGTGTCTTCAGCGGCAGTAACAGGTGATTATTTTGATGTTAAATTTGAACGATAGTGCAATTCTGATTCTTACTGTCTGCAGCTTCCAATGTACGTTAATGCGATGCACGTGGTGGATGATGCAATCTCCATGTCTTATGGCTACCCATCTTTCATTGCCTGATTGCCTGTTGGTGTTCATAAGGAAGTGTCATTCGAGTACAAGGTGCTCCAGGCAATGGGTTGGAGAGTCAGAAAGGACGGCTAGATCTCTGTGGTGAGATGAGATGAGATGAGATAGAGAGAGAGAGATATATATATATATATATAGCGCATTCTTAAGATGTTACGCATGAAGGTCGTGGTCAACTGTCTGTGGACGTTGTCTCCGTTCATAGTTTTCAGCTCTTTAGAAGAATAGCAATTTATAGTTATTTTTCCATTTGCCAAACTGACAGTGACGGTTTCAGGTATGTTTTGGGTTCACATCTGTTTATTGAGCAGCCAAACATGGGACCGCATGCAAACTCACTATATATTTTTATTTACTTGATGGAATTTATAAAGTGAGTGATGACCTGGAGGTGTGACACTAGCAGGATCAGACAGATCCTCAAGCTTCGGAGTAAACTGGTTTTAAGCTGTTTCCAGAAATCTATCAATTTGGTTTGCCTCTATATATGAAACTAAAGCAAATCATAAAAGTAGCTATTTCCACATAAAAGTAATCTCATAATACAACCACAGAGCATTTTTTTAAATAAACTTTTCGTTCCCAGACTGTATAGGGAAGAAGAAAGAGCGAAGAAAGCTAACACTGAACCACGGAGCATGTCTCAAAACGCACTAGGTCGTCCACTGTATTTTTTTTAACTTACCACATGGTATGGCATTCATTTTGGGCCTGTCATGTCCATCCCTTGCTCCACAGTTTTCACTTTGTGAGCCACTAAGCGAGTCCTTTGAACCGAATCCGCTGCCCCTTATATTTTCTCCGTTTTCCACTCCCTGTCTGCATGGAATACGCTAATAGAGTGCAGAAGGGGGCTTTCTCCTGGTGTAAGGTTCATCTCTCCAAGTGGGATCCCTGTTGCCTACCTCTAATGCCTCCTGTTTGCAGCTGTGCAAAGGGTTAACATCGTTGTGCTTTTCTTTTTTAGGTCGAGCTCTCCAGACAGCCCAAGCAGTGTGGTTGTGAAAGACATTTTGTTGGCTTACCAATAACATGCAGGGCCTTGGAGCCTGCCCATTGCTTACCATTGGTTGGCTTTACCGTGACTCTTACTGTGTTGCTTCCTATTTGCTAGCATTCCTTGTTTCAGTCTGTCTATCTTTTATTTGTCACTCCCCCGGAGCATAGCCTCTTTACCAACTCTCGGATTGGCTGGCTTCAGATCTTCCACTGCTCGGTTTTAGGGAACTACTTTTTTCTTTTTGCTTAAGCACGCCATAAGAATGCATGTGTTTTCCAGCTCTCCTTTTCTCCCTCATGTGCTCACTAAATGCCCCTTCTCCTGCATTCTGTGTTTCTCTCTTCATGTACTTCTCTCCCTGTAATCCCATTGCTTTATGTGTTAGTTGGTCTCGCTACAAATGTTCCCCTGCTTGAAAAACAAGCTCATTGACTGTTTGATGCTGATCATCTCTCATGTCTCCCAGTGTGAAAGAAAACTTCGAAGCACCTTCAGGGAGCACACAGTCAAACTTGATACATTACTTTTTCTTTAATGTGCTACATGACTAATCACAGGTACTGGTAAACGGCTTATCTCAAGTCTGCAACTCCACTCTATGCATCTAGATGAAATTATGCCTTTTCACCACTTCCCCGACATGGCTCCCAGCATGATTCATTTTGCTGTGTACACAGCTGATAAGCACAGATGTTTCCCCTGTAAACCAGCAAAACAAAGATGTAAATCACTGCAGTTAACATGTAATTAAATTGGCCTCACAGCAGGAAAAAAAAACCACACTGTTCATGTCTTCGATTAAAGCCTCGATGCCTAATTCCAAACTGCTCACTGCCCACATCAGCAATATGTATCTTATCACAGGACTTCCCTGCTCTTTACACAGACATCTTCATCTATTGATACCACTGCCAACCTCTCAAAAGCTGAAGCTCCATCTGATCCTGGGCAGAGGGGCAGAGGGGCAGATTAATGTTCGCCGATATTTCTTTCATTTTTAACTGCAGCAAGGAGACCCGATGCCTGCAGCAGGGAGACCCGATGCCTGCAGCAGGGAGACCCGATGCCTGCAGCAGGGAGACCCGATGCCTGAAGCTGGGAGACCCGATGCCTGAAGCTGGGAGACCCGATGCCTGAAGCTGGGAGACCCGATGCCTGAAGCTGGGAGACCCGATGCCTGAAGCTGGGGGACCCTATGCCTGAAGCTGGGGGACCCAATGCCTGAAGCTGGGGGACCCGATGCCTGCAGCGGGGAGAGACCTGATGCCTGAAGCTGGGAGACTCGATGCCTGAAGCTGGGAGACTCGGTGCCTGAAGCGGTAAGACCCGGTGCCTGAAGCGGTAAGACCCGGTGCCTGAAGCGGTAAGACCCGGTGCCTGAAGAGGGGAAACCCGATGCCTGCAGCAGGGAGACCCGATGCCTGCAGCAGGGAGACCCGATGCCTGCAGCAGGGAGACCCGATGCCTGCAGCAGGGAGACCCGATGCCTGCAGCAGGGAGACCCGATGCCTGAAGCTGGGAGACCCGATGCCTGAAGCTGGGAGACCCGATGCCTGAAGCTGGGAGACCCGATGCCTGAAGCTGGGAGACCCGATGCCTGAAGCTGGGAGACCCGATGCCTGAAGCTGGGGGACCCAATGCCTGAAGCTGGGGGACCCGATGCCTGCAGCGGGGAGAGACCCGATGCCTGCAGTGGGGAGACCCGATGCCTGCAGTGGGGAGACTCGATGCCTGAAGCTGGGAGACTCGGTGCCTGAAGCGGTAAGACCCGGTGCCTGAAGCGGTAAGACCCGGTGCCTGAAGCGGTAAGACCCGGTGCCTGAAGAGGGGAAACCCGATGCCTGAAGCTGGGAGACCCGATGCCTGAAGCTGGGAGACCCGATGCCTGAAGCTGGGAGACCCGATGCCTGAAGCTGGGGGACCCGATGCCTGAAGCTGGGGGACCCGATGCCTGAAGCTGGGGGACCCGATGCCTGAAGCTGGGGGACCCGATGCCTGAAGCTGGGGGACCCGATGCCTGAAGCGGGGAGACCCGATGCCTGAAGCGGGGAGACCCGATGCCTCAAGAGGGGAGACCCGATGCCTGAAGCTGGGAGACCCGATGCCTGAAGCTGGGAGACCCGATGCCTGAAGCTGGGAGACCCGATGCCTGAAGCTGGGAGACCCGATGCCTGAAGCGGAGAGAGACCCGATGCCTGAAGCGGGGAGAGACCCGATGCCTGAAGCGGGGAGAGACCCGATGCCTGAAGCGGGGAGAGACCCGATGCCTGAAGCGGGGAGAGACCCGATGCCTGAAGCGGGGAGAGACCCGATGCCTGAAGCGGGGAGAGACCCGATGCCTGAAGCGGGGAGAGACCCGATGCCTGAAGCGGTAAGACCCGGTGCCTGAAGAGGGGAAACCTAATGCCTGAAGCTGGGAGACCCGATGCCTGAAGCTGGGGGACCCGATGCCTGAAGCTGGGGGACCCGATGCCTGAAGCTGGGGGACCCGATGCTTGAAGCTGGGGGACCCGATGCCTGAAGCTGGGGGACCCGATGCCTGAAGCTGGGGGACCCGATGCCTGAAGCTGGGGGACCCGATGCCTGAAGCTGGGGGACCCGATGCCTGAAGCTGGGGGACCCGATGCCTCAAGCGGGGAGACCCGATGCCTCAAGCGGGGAGACCCGATGCCTCAAGCGGGAGACCCGATGCCTCAAGCGGGGAGACAAAATGCCTGAAGCGGGGAGAGACCCGATGCCTGAAGCGGGGAGAGACCCGATGCCTGAAGCGGGGAGAGACCCGATGCCTGAAGCGGGGAGAGACCCGATGCCTGAAGCGGGGTGACCCGATGCCTGAAGCGGGGAGAGACCCAGTACCTGAAGCGGGGAGACCCGATGCCTGATGCGGGGAGACCCGATGCCTGAAGCTGGGGGACCCAATGCCTGAAGCTGGGGGACCCAATGCCTGAAGCTGGGGGACCCGATGCCTGAAGCGGGGAGACCCGATGCCTCAAGAGGGGAGACCCAATGCCTGAAGCGGGGAGAGACCCAGTACCTGAAGCGGGGAGAGACCCAGTACCTGAAGCGGGGAGAGACCCAGTACCTGAAGCGGGGAGACCCGATGCCTGAAGCTGGGAGACCCGGTGCCTGAAGCGGGGAGACCCGGTGCCTGATGCGGGGAGACCCGGTGCCTGAAGCGGTAAGACCCGGTGCCTGAAGAGGGGAAACCCAATGCCTGAAGTCCGGAGACCCAATGCCTGAAGTCCGGGAGACCCAATGCCTGAAGCGGGGAGAGACCCGATGCCTGAAGCGGGGAGAGACCCGATGCCTGAAGCGGGGAGAGACCCGATGCCTGAAGCGGGGAGAGACCCGATGCCTGAAGCGAGGAGAGACCCGATGCCTGAAGCGGGGAGAGACCCGATGCCGGAAGCGGGAGAGACCCGATGCCGGAAGCGGGGAGAGACCCGATGCCGGAAGCGGGGAGAGACCCGATGCCTGAAGCGGGGAGAGACCCGATGCCTGAAGCGGGGAGAGACCCGATGCCTGAAGCGGGGAGAGACCCGATGCCTGCAGCGGGGAGAGACCCGATGCCTGCAGCGGGGAGAGACCCGATGCCTGCAGCGGGGAGAGACCCGATGCCTGCAGCGGGGAGAGACCCGATGCCTGCAGCGGGGAGAGACCCGATGCCTGAAGAGGGGAAACCTAATGCCTTAAGTCCGGAGACCCAGTTCCTGAAACAATGAGACCCGATGCCTGAAACAGGGAGACCCAGTACCTGAAGCGAGGAGACCCGATGCCTGAAGCTGGGAGACCCGATGCCTGAAGCTGGGAGACCCGATGCCTGAAGCTGGGAGACCCGATGCCTGAAGCTGGGGGACCCGATGCCTGAAGCTGGGGGACCCGATGCCTGAAGCTGGGGGACCCGATGCCTGAAGCTGGGGGACCCGATGCCTGAAGCTGGGAGACCCGATGCCTGATGCGGGGAGACCCGGTGCCTGAAGAGGGGAAACCTAATGCCTGAAGTCCGGAGACCCAATGCCTGAAGTCCGGAGACCCAATGCCTGAAGTCCGGGAGACCCAATGCCTGAAACAGTGAGACCCAGTACCTGAAACAGTGAGACCCAGTACCTGAAGCGAGGAGACCCAATGCCTGCAGCAGGGAGACCCAATGCCTGCAGCAGGGAGACCCAATGCCTGCAGCAGGGAGACCCAATGCCTGCAGCAGGGAGACCCATTGCCTGCAGCAGGGTGACCCATTGCCTGCAGCAGGGTGACCCATTGCCTGCAGCAGGGTGACCCATTGCCTGCAGCAGGGAGACCCATTGCCTGCAGCAGGGAGACCCATTGCCTGCAGCAGGGAGACCCATTGCCTGCAGCAGGGAGACCCCATGCCTGCAGCAGTATTCTTCGGCCTCGTTAAGCAAATTGTGAATGACACTTGAATCGCCCAGTGGATGGAGATGGCTAAGCCTATTTATGTTTTTGCTTAATTACATGAGACTGTCAAAAATAAAAGCTGACTTTAGGCCAGGCCTAAAAAATATGTAAAACGCCATTTGGGGAAAAAGATATGAATTGGTTTCTGCTGAATGACCAATTCCATTAATCTTGAAAATGTTGAATAAATAGTTTATGAGAAATAGTTTTCAGAAGATTGGCTTATGACAGATTACACGAAGGCCCAACGAGAAGCACCGTGTGACAGAATACATCCCTGGTCATTGGATGTCAAGGACATCTTTGTGACCTTAAAGAGCTGCTATTTATTGGTCGGATCAACCTTGGTGATGGTGCACGGTGACAACACCTTGACCCTCTTCTATGCTAAGAGACAGGATCATTAAATAGTCCCATCTTTATGTGCTAGGGCTGATGCCAACTTGGTGTTTCACTGGCACCACTAGTAACTTCCATGTGATGCAGGTGCCAATATTAACCCTGGTATCAATTATTCATTTGAATAGCTGATATTTTGTCTGGGTTGCTGGGGAACTAACAGTGCCTGATGCGAACTGTCTCTTGACCTCAGTCTATTCTAATAATTTTGCAGAAGGGACTCTGGCGATCAACTCAGAGTATGTTAATAAGCCGCTTCAGCAGTTTATTCATCTGCACTTCACTAAGAGCAGGCAAGGTCCTTCCAAGCCCCCATCCCTTGAACTTGCCTACAGAGACAGGACAGCCTGCTATCAGTTGCATTCAAGAAGGAGCAGGCGTAGAGGTTCTAGGCCATCATGAAACTGCGAAGCATTGCTGCTAGAACCCCCGACCTTTAAAAAGGAACGACTCCTGGCACAGTCCTTCTCGGGTAGCGCAACCACAATTTGGAACTCACTACCTCCAGACGTTCACACTACTACCTCACTGGAAACCTTCAAAATGGAACTGAAAGCCCTCCTCTTTCATTGAAACTTTAGCTAAATCATTGCAGCCAAGCCCCCCCTCCATTGAGAACATGGAACTGCACTACCTCCACTTCATCAGATGCTTACAAATGTGTCACTGCCATATATACTTACTGTCTCACAGGTGTACGTACCTACTGAACATAGCTCCTGTTTAACTTGACTCCTTATGTTATTTTGTAATTCTAGAACTTATGTAACTATATTTGGAAATTTTTCAACCCTCTAACTATCCATGTAACATATTTGTACTGTAAAGCTCTGGCGCCTTTGAGTAATGTTAACTCTATATTAAAATGCTAATAAATAAAAGGTGGCATGTAGGAGGTGCTGCTGCCCTTTGCAAGTTGCGACCAGAGACTTGCTACTGCAGGTGCCATGACAGCTTGGTGTGCTGCTTTAACACAGCTCCATCTTCTACAAAATGCAGTTCCTCTTTGGCAACGGTCTAGGATTGTTCTGAGGGCGAGGTACCAAGATGCTATAAGTACTGTCATCATTGAACAAATACTAAACAAACATCTCTTGATCCCCAACAACGCATTGTCCCCTTGTCAGCCGACATCTTTGATGATTTAAACAAGGGCTGGCACTCAGTTGGTGTGTGGGCAGTGAATTTATTAAAACCCCACCAAAAAAAGCCAAGGTTGAAAATCTTGCCTCCATCAATCATGATCGCGACAAACGCCATCTTGTTTGACCTGTGTTTATACCTCCTTTATATCCCCCTTAGTGAGCCACGTGATTTTGGTATGAGCGCTGTGAAAACACTCTGCAGCCTTGTTTGAGTCTTCCAGTTTCTTACATAACAATCAAGAATTTCCAATAGATAAGGGTATCCAGTATAAAGGATAATGAACAAATAAAGATCCCAGTGGGTGAAAAAGGTTTGGAAATTTGGTCTAATTTGGTCAAAATGACTCTTAATATGTACAAGCCTGGCCACATGGCGTCACAAAGTTAAAAAACTTTTAAATAAGCATTCCATTATGCCTTCTAATTAATAAGTTCAGTTTTGTTCTCTCTGAAGACCTGCAGCTTGACTGTGAATTCGGACAGGCGTTCTCATCTTTCCATTACAAGATAAATGCTGTTATTGACAGAGAAGGCCTGCACCCTCCATATTGGTCATTCGGCACCAGCAAAGATGCACAGATTGGGCCTGAGAGGGAATCCAATGTGTTGGTGCAAGTGTGTGATCTAGACCAAAGGTATCACAGCGGAAATGTTTGATAATTCTATCATGAAATAAGATTAGCCACTTCTAAGGGCTTCCAAATCATTATTGAAAGTAACGAAACAACTGTCTGTTTGAGAAAATCAAGATTTTCAAGTGATAACTTTAATGACCAACTGGAAGCAAGGAGCTAGTATGTCCATTTCTGGTGTGCATAGCTAAGAGATATATATATATATATATCCAAACAAATCCTGCTTCACGTAGAAGAGAGCACGCACACAAGGAATGCTGAGTTTTCAGGCACTTTTTATTCCAAAAGGGCCTCCTCCGACCCGGCAACAAAGAGAGACGCGTTTTGGCTGACCAGGCAGCCTTCCTCAATCAGTAATATATATATTTACTGAAAAAACCAAAGGTTTCAGGGACGGGACGTACGAAACCAGTAAAATTCAGAAGTTAAAGTTAGCTGAGATAACTATAAGCTCACTCCCCCGCAATGCACTGCTTATGACCTCACATATTACCTCATTCATGACATGGTCAGTGACATCACTCTTGACATCATTAATGACATTCATCCAGTGACTGTGAGTGTTTTTAAAAAGTTTGAGTGTTAAATATATATACTAAGGTGTATTGGTGATTCAGTGGGTGTATGAGGGCCTGTATGGATGATTCAGTGGGTGTGTGACTGACTGTATGAGTGATTAGGTACCTCAGTGAATGTATGGGTGAGTGACTGGTTGTGTGAATGTTTGTATCAGCCTGCCAGTTGGTGTTTAAGTGGCTGTATGGGTGTGTGAGAGGGTGAGTCAGTGGCTGTATGGGTTAGGAAGTGTGTGTGAGGGGCTGTATGGGTAAGTGAGTATGTGTATGGCTGTGTGGGTGAGTGGATGTCAGTGGTATATGGGTGAGTAACTGGGTATGTGAAAGGCAGTATAGATGAATGATGGGGTATATCTGTGACGATATGCGTGAGTGAGTGAATGTGAGAGTGGCTGTATGGGTGAGTGTGCACTTTTGTCAGTGACTGTATAGGTGAGTGAGTATGTGTTAGTATCTGTTTGAGTAAGTAAGTGGATGTGTGTGTGTAACTGTATGGGTGAGTAAGTGGATGTGTGATTGTGAGTCAGTAGGTGTGTGAGTAGCTCTATGGGTGACTGACAGCATGTGAGTGGCTGTATGGGCGTATGAGTGTATATGTCAGTGACTATTAGTGCGTGAGTGGGTTTATCACAGGCTGTATGGGTGAGTGAGTGGATGTGTGTGTAGATCTATGAATCAGTGAGTGGGTGTGTACCTACTGGTATGGGTCTGTGAATGGGTGAGTGCGAGTGGGTGTATGAAAGGTTCTATGGGGTTGTGAGTGGGTGCGTTAGTGATTTTGTGGATGATGTCATTTGAGATGTCATTTGAGATGTCATAGTGATGTCACTGGCCATGTCATGAGGGATGTAATTTGTGAGGTCAAAAGCAGTGCATTGCGGGAGCGCAAGTTATAGTTAGCTCAGCTAACTATAATTGCTGAATTTCAATGGTTTTGTATGAGTGAGATCTGAGCCTAACTATAATGTCCCTGTAACCTTTGGTTTTTTCCAGTGAATTTTTAAGGTTTTTTAATTCTATTTCTTAACTATAACGTCCCTGTAACCTTTGTTTTTTCAGTGAATATATATGTATATATATAATATACACATTTCTGCTCAGTGAACCACCTGTGTCCACATCACTGGTCCTACCTTGTGACACCCGCCACTCCCCTCGTGCCTCCCAGCTCAGCTAACTATAACTGCTGAATTTCACTGGCTTTGTATGAGTAAAACCTGAGCCTAACTATAACATCCCTGTAACCTTTGGTTTTTTTCAGTGAATTTCTATGTTTTTTTTAAAGTAGTAATGGTGTTTGCAGAGTCGTGGAGAAAGGGGGTGTGGGCTCTGAAGACCTCTTTGCAGTCCCACTGTGTGGGATTTACTGGAGGTAACAAAAGGGGATGTTTGCCCCCAAGGACACTCAGCAGCCAAGGGGACTTCATCCCCCAACTAGTAGTGTGCGAGGTGGTGTGTTTGCAGAGTGATGGAGAAAGGGGGCAGGGCCACGAAGACCTCATCAATCCCGCAGTGTGGGACTTACTGAAGGTAACAGGAGGGGTAGTTGGGCCACAAGGACATCCTTGGGGGCCGATTGCTCCTCCTGTTTCCTCCAGTAAGTCCCACACAGTGCGATTGCTTAGAGTTATTCGGAGGCCACACACCCTTTGTCCACCACTCTGCAAACGTGCCTCCTGGTGCACTAATGATTGGGGGATGAAGTTTTTTGGGCTCCAGAGGGCCCGTGGGGGCCAACAAGCCCTCCAGTAGTGAGCCAGGAGGCGCGTTTGCAGAGTGGTGGGAAAAGGGTGTGTGGCCTCCAAAGACCTCTCAACAATCTGGCTGTGCGGGACTTACTGGAGGTAACAGGAGGTCTTGTTGGCCACTAAGGACCCTCAGCAGTCAAGGGGACTTCATTCCCCCAACCAGCAGCGCACCAGGAGGTGCGATTGCAGAGTGGTGCAGTAAAGGGGAGGGGTGGGGCCCTCCGGCTTTGTGCCGGTAGAATTTTGCTTTTTTTTTTTATTAAACCCAGAGCCTGGCCACAATACTGGGTGCCCTGGTCCCACCCAGGGCACCCAGTTTTTCAAGTTGGGCACCGCGGGGGAGCCTGAAGGCCCCCACAGTCCCTGCCAGCTCCCCGCCTCTGGTGGGAGCCGGCATTGCTTTTGGACAGAGGGAGCTGCCAAAAGCAATTCTGCTCCGCTTCTAGTAAGCGAGAGCATTTTCTGCTCTTGCTTACTGGGCACCCTGGGACATTGCTGGAGCCGGCCCTGGTGGGTGGTGGTCCCCGGGGCCATATAGGGCTGCATGAGGGGGCTGCGCAGCCCCCTTCCTTTCTTTCATGTAGCTCCGGGCAGGTGGTGGTCACTGGGGCCGGGGGTCCACAACGGACCCCCTTAATTATCATGTATGTGCCCCGGGGAGGCGGTGGTCCCTGGGGCAGCCCGCGTGGCTCCCCTGCAAATGTTATTTCAGCCCCGGGTAGGTGGCGGTCCCCGGGGCTGCGGGAATGGCTGTAGAGCCTCCCCGCATTGTTTTTAAAATAATGTACATTCCCTGGAGAGGTGGTTGTCCCCAGGGTTGCGGGGGAGGCCGGAGAGCCTCCCCCGCATTGTTTTTAAAATAATGTATGTGCCCCGGTGAGGTGGCAGTCCCTGGGGCAGTGGGGGAGCCGAGCAGGCCCCCGCATTTCTATTGTTCAGTGCTTCAAGGAGTTGGCGGGGCCCTGGGGCTGCAGGGGGCTGGATGGGCCCCTGCATTTGTATTCTATAGTGCCCCGGAGAGGTGGTGGTCCCTGGTGCTTTTCTAAAGCCTAGCAGAGGGGCCCCATGACCCCCCCCTCCATTACCCTCATTCCCGCTGGACCTGGTCCACCCAGGGGGCCATAATGAACAAAGCGCAGGAGCACATGCTTGTTTTTTTTTTTAATTATTTTCGTCCGGATCCGCAGGTCCTACCAAATTTTTTTTTTAAATGCGGTTTTTAGCCCAGTGTAACTCCACCCACCCCTAAGAGGCATAGGGGGGTCAGGGCGTTGCTGCCCTGCCCCCTTTTCTTTCTTTTTACATTTTTTGTGGGACTCTGCTCAACCGAGTCCCAAGATGGCGCCCAACACTTCCTGGTTGAAGTGTTGGCAGCCAATCAAATTTCAGTAGGGTTTCAAAAGGCTGTTGGCCTCCCAGATATCTATACTTTTTAAACTTAAATATCTCTGAAACTACTGAACGGATTTACACCAAATCACAAAATGCACGCTTTCTGCCAGATTTGGTGTAATTCCGTTCAGCGGTTCTGGCTGTTGTGTTCAAAAAGTGAAAAATCCCCATAGACCTAACATGGGGAAAACGTGTTTTGGGGCCCTCCCCTTTTTTCTCAGCCCCCGCTTGACGGATCACCCCAAAACTTCAACACAGCAGCTGAACCAAAAAGGAAAGGTTTTTGGAAAATTTCGTGAAAATTCGTCAAGCTGCGCCAAAGTTATTGGCAAAACAAAAAACGCTTTTGCAATGGAAACTTTGGTCCTAAGTATAACTACCTACTGGCAACAACCAGTAGGGTATATATAATACATATATATCCCTTCATGGGTCACTGCATTCATTTGGGGTTGGGCTACGAGGCAGGGTTATGACTGACATTCATTCTTCCTCTGTCTTTCAATTTACCTCTTTGCATGGATGATGATCGTGTAATGTTCCACTTCGACCCTGGCCTTAACTCTGAAGGGTCTCAGACAATATTTAAGCTATCCAGTGGTTCAAGCAAGAGTTACACCAATCCAACTCCTTTACGAATGGACAGTAAACTTTAACCTGTTCTATTTCAGAGCCCAGGATATTTTAATATTGCTCTTCCATTCATCCAGACATCTTTTGGGCAGCACTGGACACACTATGTGGATTGCCTTAGCAGACCACTTGAAGTGTCTTTTTAAAACATTCGGGTAGCACACAGAACTTACTGTGTGTAAAATCACCCAGCTCAATTTTCGCACAGTTCACAAGATCTGGCCAACCTTCAGACTGTGCCTAGAGACGTGAATACGGGTTGACCATGACAAATTCATGCAACGATATCTTGTCCACATTAACAGGAGTACACAATATTCCATCCTCCATTTACATTGGTTTTATGACCCCTCTGCCAAGTTGCAACCGCTCTAGAATGTCTTACAATTTGAGGACCATGGTCCTGGCTCCCATCCCAACACTGATGTTCATCTGGCCATTCAAAGAGCAGCCACAGATTATTGAGTTGGTAACCCGAGAAGAAGAATTGGTGTCAGGAAAATACACAAAAAGTTTTAGCAAAGATGTTGCTGTCAAAACACATTGTTTAAAATAAAGAGACCACTTGCCTAAAACCACATATACACGTGTCCATACAGACAAACATGCATGTGACATGCATACAAGCATGTATGACTATGCACTAAATCCTTTTGCAGTAAATGTGACACACCCCTTGAAATATTCACCATTCACTGTTCGCACTGCCATGTCACAGTCAGGTAATGTGATTAATGTTACAAATGCCTCTTTAGGCTTCCAGAGAATAGTTGTGCTTGGTGTTCCACATGGAGGCAGTGGTGAGCACAAGCGCTAGGCTCTTGATTCCTTAGAGCATCACAGTCTTAAACACAAGAGCAATCCGTGTAAATGGCCTGAATCCACCTGAACTGGTGATTTTTGGATCTGTGGGCTGTTTTTCTTCCATTGTAGGTGGAGGCAAATTTCTCAGAATTTTGCTGAATTTCGCATCTGCATACTGGAATGAAAAAAAAGGATTTGGCCCAATACTATTTTCCAAGGGAGTGTTATTATATTTAATGAATGCCCATATTTAATCGGAAGCTGAAATTTCAGTGGTTTTCCCAAAAAGGGCCTTTAGATATCATTGGTAGTTAGAAGCATTTATAATATCAAGACCATGCTTTTTAGAGTAGGTTTTATATAAGACGTTTTGACTCAACTCAGCTCAACTTTATTGATTCGTGCATCTGATCTTGAGGCAACAATAAATGACTATAACATGCATCCAATAAAATCATTTTTTTGTGAAAATATGGAAAGGAGCAACTGTGTGATAAAATCCTATTTTAAAAAATCTTTAAAAAACATTTTAAGAATTTAAATAGATGGTAACTATCTTTCATTTGTGGGAGATAGAACCAAGGATAAAATGTCACTAGCTTTAGACACATTACAATGCCGAATACCAAGATCTAAATATTTTGCACGATACTGTCCAAAATCAGTTCATGTAAGAAGAATATGATTCAAATCCTGTATTCCTATGTTCCAATTTGGAAGTGGTTCTAAGTTTGCTTGGAAATGTTCCTGCCTCTAAGGAGTGATCAAAGACGGCTGTGACCAGGAGGGCATCATGATGTCTGTGGAGCTTGTCCTTGGATATGTGAGTTGGACGCAGATCAGCGGGTTCATCCAGACAGTCAACGACAAGTAGCTTCAGATCTTGAGTTGTGAATGACAGAATTTTTTTTCTTCCTTTTTTCTTCTCCGAATATGTCTAGATCTATTGCTTTTGTAATGAAGTAGTTATGCAGATAGTTGCATAGGTCCAGGGGGTGGGTCACATTTGAGTTGAAGCATTCACAGTTCAATAATTCAGTAATACATGTCGTAGTTCTTTTGATGGACAAGCGGCTTTGGAGGAATTGTACATATAATGGAATCATTTTGGTTTATGATGGAGACCATACATATCCTGGTTTGTCACTGTTAATTGAAAGGCTCCTTTCAGAATCTTGTGAAGATCCTTCTGTTTTATGTGAGTAATTTTAATTCAATCAATAATTCTTTATTTCGACTTATAAAAGTCATAAAAGCAATACAGCAAGAAAATATTAAAATGATATTTTTTAAAAACTATGTTCATACAAATCCTTCCAGGACACATGCAATACTTGTTAACAAGCAGCAGCTGTATGGAGTTATGGCACAAATATTATAAGAGACGTACAACAGTTGTGCAACAATGCAACCCCTAGAATCATTTTCAACGGCCATGGTCACTTTATATAGGCTAATGCGGGCACCTTTCATTCAGAAATAGCATATAAAGAGCAATTTATCAATAGCAGCTGAGGAAGCAAAATGCCCACTTGTAGTATACAGCAGTGGACACGCATGTTAAACCAGAATAGAGCCGCTAAGATCGTTCTTTACAATTCGTTGGTCACTTCGTGACATCTAATTCTCCATGCCCAGCAAAGATACCCAGAGACTGCAAACACGATCTGTTCCCCTGTGTCGCATCTGAACAATCTATGAGCCTCCCAATAATGTAAATGAAAGTTGAGGTTGATTGTGCACTTGTGTATCTTGCCAGTAATCCTAATTTTTGTAAAATAAACTGATCAGCGAACGCTTTTTGTATGCCTGCCTAGCATGTGTAGAATAAGTAGGGTGTGGCCAAGTTCCTAAGGCAACCTGGACTATAGAGTGCACAGCTATAAATGATATACATTAATTGTACCATTTACTCAACTCTTTTCTGTTTTACTAAAGAATTTTGTTTTTAATTCTTATTTTTCTTTTCAAACATATCAGCAATTCAATACATAATACACAAAACAAATTTTTGACTTTCAATAATTATACAGTGATTTTATGCATCAAAATCTTGAGAAGAGCAGCGCCCAATGCATTTCGGGACGAGCTGTCCCTTCGTCAGGGGCAAAACCTGTTGACAAAAAAACAACAATCAAAAAAATGTGCATCTGTGGTTCTATCCTTAGAGCATCTCATAAGTTTGCAATACTATTAATTTCCTCTATCACGTAAAAAGAAGTATTAGTGTCATGCCGAGCGCCGATGTTTCACCACTTCACAACACCATTTTTCGTGTGCACCCAAGTGCTTTCCCTGTCAAACAGATCGTATAACAATTACTTACATCCATCCAAGTTTTCAATAGACAACTCGTCTTGAAAATACCCTCTAGACAACCGAACCCTGTAATGACATATGCCAGGATTATAAACTGTTAAAAAAACACCTTGCAACAATCCCGTTGGAAAACGCAAATAATCAACTTAGCTTCGTACCTTTAGTAGCAGAGTAAAATCCTCTATGTACAACTCGTAATGTTACAGCAAGGGTTCGTCCCGTTTTTATGTGCTGTAACCAAAGAGAAAAACCTCATTTACCGCAATGATTAAGTGCCCCTTCGGCTAGATCATATGCTCTCTATCTCCGCTCCCGCACTCTTACCTCTTCTTGTTCGTACTCCTGTTTCCATAGAAATTCAGAGTAGATCAACCGCGGCTCCGGTTTACCGGGCTCTCTATGCAGCCGTTCTGAAATCCCGCGAGAGTTATTCTGCTATCCAAAATCGGCGCCATCTTTGAACGTACCCGGACCCCTGCAGTCATGATAAGCGCGTGTGCAAACAGCATCATGTCACCATTACATCAAGTGTCAGATTACGTACAATTGTAAAAATGATAAACAATGTGAGCCTTGAGATCACAGTCAATGTAATGCCATCTCCCAACCGCGTACTCTCAAAAAGGTGTCTCATTCAAAAATAGACGCCATCTTTGCATGGGTTCATGTTCCCAGAACGTGTCTACACGCGGCTAGTCAATAAACAGTGTGAACTCTGTCATCCCAAGGAGATGTTATGCAATTATACCTTGATCTGAAACTGCTATAACATTCAAATGTTGACAGCTTAACATTGCAAGCGAAAACCTGAACATGTTAGTAGATTATCATCATGCAGTTATAAGTTCATCATGTAGATGTTGAAATACATATCCCACCTAATTTCAATGGAATGGTAATGTATTGCTGTGTGTGTAATGGCACTCGTTTGAATGCGCTTGATTACAAGAAGCATGCCATTTCAAATTTATCGTTAAGACCTTGTGGCATTAAGGTATTCAGTCTTTTTATCCAAAAGGCTTCTCTCTGCAGGAGTTTTTTGGAATTATCTATACCATGGAGAATGGGTACCTGTTCAATAATTTGGAATTTTAATTGTGCGATTGTATGTCGACTTTGCTCCCAGTGTGTTGCTAGGCTGGAGTTAATGTTCTTGTTTCTAATTTTGCTTTTGTGCTCTGTAAGGCGAATTTTCATCTTCCTCTAAGTTTTTCCTACGTACAGGAGGCCGCAGGGACATTTAATCGTGTAGATTACGTTGTTGGTGTTACAATCAGTAGTTTGAGTCAGTTTCATCCGTTCTACAGTTCTGGGGTGCTGTAATATGTCTCCTTGTATGACATTATTGCAGTGGATGCAGTTCCAACATTTTTTGGTGCCAGCTTTCCCAGCTGGTAACTTTGTTCTTTTTTTTGGATGATAAAAGTTCTTTGAGATTCCGTGCTCTCGTGTATGCAAACAATGGTTTGTTCGTAAAAAGACCTTCGAAATCTGGCTCAGATTCCAGAAGTTCCCAACGTTTACATATGCTGGTTTTTATCTCCCTGGAGACTGTTGAGTATTTAGATACGAAGACCATTCTGTTAGTCTCCTTTTTGTTTTTTTTGTGTTTCAAGTAATTCTTTCGGATACCCTTTTTCTCTGTAGTTTATCTTTTGTGTTTCCATGGCCTCTACACATGTACTCATTTCAGATGATATCCGTTGCGTTCTCAGGAATTGGGAAAATGGTAGATTCCTCACTAGGGATGGCGGATGAAAACTTCCGAATAGTAGTGAGTTATTCCTATCCGTGGTTTTTTTATACATACGTGTAGTAATCTGGTTTGATTTCAATTCGATCCAGACGTCCAAGAATGCAAGCCCGCTTTTCTGAATTGTATGCGTGAATTGTATCCTGGGATCCTTGGTATTTAGTATTCGTATGTTTTCTGTGAGTGCCTCTTCCATGTTTTTCCAAATGAGGAAAATATCATCAATGAATCTCCGAAAAAAAATTAATCCATCTTTCCAGACTGGATTCGTCAGAATATAGTCATGCTCAAACTTTGCCATAAAGGTATTGGCATACGCTGGTGCTCCGGGAAACCCCATTGATGTTCCGTTTAGTTGTAAATAGTATTCCTCATTCCATTCAAAGTAGCTGTAATGTAGGCAGAATTCTAAAAGTTCAATAACGAAACCATTAGAAGTATCCATGTTCGGTTGCCTGAGTAATGCCCATTCTACTGCTTCGAGGCCATTTGAGTGTGGTATAGAGGTGTAGAGTGCTACCACATCTATGGTGCATAGCAACCATTCTTCAGACACTGGCTGTGACAATGATGTTAACCTTCGAAGGAAGTCTGTTGTGTCCTCTATGTATGTTTATAGCACACAAAAGAGAAGGGGAGAGGGTACAGTGCTCACCTACTCCAAACCCCCTATTAATTACTTATACACACCAAGAGGAGTAGGGAGTGAGAAAACGTGGTGTCGTGATCTGGTGTGGACACATGCTGTGTGTTCTAATACTGCCCATTTTTTAACTAGTTAGAGCACCTCAAGGAAAATATACAGCCTAACCCTGGGACTGTATGTCTTTTTATCTTTCACAGTAAAATCTAAGGAATCTCTGGTGGGAAATTCCTCAGAGTAAGGACTAGGACTAGGTGGAGGACTAAGTAGGACTAAGTAGGAACCTATACACTGGGACCAGGAGAGTCCTGAAGAAGGCTGACCTGACCCTTGTATCGGGCACATCCAGACGGCCGAAACATGTTGACCACTGGGCAGTAAGGAGGGGTGCAAGGAGCACATGATATCTCCCTAGCACCACCATCCTTCACGTTTTTAATCCTGGCCGGAGGATCCAGTAATAAAGTTTAGGTTTAGGGACACCTCCGAGTTAGTTTTAACACTCACTTCACTGCACTTTCACCTCCATTGTTCCCAGTCACAAGTTGGAATATTGTTTTCTTCTTTTTATTTTTGTCTTCCCCCACCCTATTGCTCCACCCCATGCGTTGGTTGCGCTGGGGTGTTTTGTAAGCAGCCCTATGATGAAGCATGTCACACATTTGTGTGAGTGAGGGCAGTATTAGAACACAGCACGTGTCCACACCAGATCATGACACCACGTTTTCTCACTCCCTACTCCTCTTGGTGTCTCTATGTATGTTTCCCAACTTTTCACTATCGGTTGAAGTTGAGCATCAATGTATCGTCCTGGTGCTTCAAACAGTGATCCACAATCTGACACTATCGGTCTAAATGCGAGTCCACAGTGCTTTTGTGTATCTTTGGAAGCATATATAATTTCGGGCGTCTTGGAAACTGGTTTGTTAGGTACTGTTTAGTCATTTTGTCAATCCAATTTAGTTCCACTGCTTTGTTTAGAACTTTGCCAAGTGAGTTCGAGATCTCTTTTGTAGGATCCATTTCCAGTCGGGCGTAGATACTGCTGTCATTTACATGGTCATTCACTTTTCCCTCGTAGAAGCTCCGGTCGATGATTACTAGGCCTCCACCTTTATCTGCTTTTTGGAATATTACTTCAGACTTTTTTGCCAGACTTAGTAGTGTACTGTATTCTGAGAGGCTTTTACTCTGCTACTAAAGGTACGAAGCTAAGTTGATTATCGGCGTTTTCTAACGGGATTGTAGCAAGGTGTTTTTTAACAGTTTATAATCCTGGCATATGTCATCACAGGATTCGGCTGTCTAGAGGGTATTTTCAAGACGAGTTGTCTATTGAAAACTTGGATGGATGTAAGTAATTGTTACACGATCTGTCTGACGGGGAAAGCACTTGGGTGCACACGAAAAATGGTGTTGTGAAGTGGTGAAACATAGGCACTCGGCATGACACTAATACTTCTTTTTACGTGATAGAGGAAATTAATAGTATCGCAAACTTATGAGATGCTCTAAGGATAGAACCACAGATGCACATTTTTTTGATTGTTGTTTTTTTGTCAACAGGTTTTGCCCCTGACGAAGGGACAGCTCGTCCCGAAATGCATTGGGCGCTGCTCTTCTCAAGATTTTGATGCATAAAATCACTGTATAATTATTGAAAGTCAAAAATTTGTTTTGTGTATTATGTATTGAATTGCTGATATGTTTGAAAAGAAAAATAAGAATTAAAAACAAAATTCTTTAGTAAAACAGAAAAGAGTTGAGTAAATGGTACAATTGATGTAAATCATTTATAGCTGTGCACGCTATACTCCAGGTTGCCTTAGGAACTTGGCCACACCCTACTTACCCTCCCAATAATGTGCCACGCCCATGAGTTTGTAGATGGAGACCAACCACTTTCTTCGTGGGAGGTTGTAAGCAGGACAAAAGAGCAAAAAGTGTTCTACAGTCTCAGAAGGGGAACTGGGTCATTTATGATCTTTATCACATTTGTATGTGAACAACTTTAACTGGAGACACCCAACCCTAAATTTCAGGTACAGAATTTTGGCTTGCGGAGGTCTAATTTCATCCATGTATGCACATTTGTGCAGAAGGAATTTTTCAGTAAGGCTCCCCACTTTATGATCATTCCAGATCTCACACAACATAGATTCCTATAATGTTCTTTTCAGTTTTATGACAATTTCTCTATTTATTTTATTAGGGTAGAGCCATTATTCCTCCATTTTAATAATTTCACAAAATAGTTTTACATTTTTGAGCCAAGGGGTGCGCACACTTTTATCAATGCTGATTAATTCCACAAGAGCCTCTCTATAAGGGGCCAGTTCAGGCGCACTCAGTAGAGTAAGAGCTTTAGGAGTACCAGGAGGCAAGATCGAAACATAGGGGAATGAGCGGCAAAACTTGGGAGTAGACTGAGCCGGGACTTGATGAATTTGTTCTCAGTTTGTGTAAGTAACTACACATTCACACATCACCAACTCTCTGCCCCATATATGGCCCATGCCGTAGCCTTGTATTCCTCGAGAGCTGGTGATACTGCTCCTCTCGAGGTGACCTTGGGTTTCCTATCTATTACTGCTGCTCTATGTGACACGATAGCCCCGGTTTTCTCAATCTGGGGGACCCAGAAGAGATTATCGGCCAGACTTACACCAAGGTAATCAAAGCTTCTTACCTGCTCCAATGGAGCCCCCTCCTCCCACATCCTACCTCTAAAAGAACGATGGGGGTTCAGTGCCATAAACTTGATCTTTGAGGGATTTATTTGTAGGCCCCTGGTAGAACAGAACGCAGCAAAAGTGTCCAGGAGGGATGGAAGGCCTTGAGAGGTTCTAGATAATAAGAGTGTGTCATATGCAAACATGAGAATTGGTATGCTGTTTCCTGCAGATTTGATTGCATCATGGTTGCAGTTTTCCACCCACTCCACTGCTCCATTAATGTATATTCTGCACAGCGTGGAGACAAGGACACACCCTTGTCTCGCACCAAGATTAATAGGTATCCTCTAGGTCAAGTCCCCTCCCAGATTCCGCCTAACCTCCGCAACGGTGTCACTAGTGGAGAAGTGTGGCTCAATGGTTAGAGCGGCAGACCCTGATGCAGAGATCTGGCCCGGGACCACGGTTCAATTCCCGCCTCGGCGGGTCTTGGGCTCAATTTCCTCGGACCTGATAATTCTCGCCTCGGTGCCTATTCTAATCATGGGTCCCACTCTGCAACTCTGGGCAATAGCTTGCTTAATCTCCACAACGGCCCCACCAGCGCTGGGATGCCTGGCTTCACCTTGGGGGTGCCCAGGAGTGGACATTTCACAGGGAAAAGCCAGGAAGGGTTCCACAGCGGTATGCGTACAGCGCCACGACGCCCCAGCTGGGGTAGCAGTGCGCTTTACAAGTACAAATTTCATTTCATTTCACTGTGCAGTGTTTTCAGCATTTTTACAAGATCATTGAGATGCCATATTTTTTAATCACCCTCCATAAATTGTCCCTGGGTACAAGGTTGAAGGTGGCTCTCAAATCTATAAAGGCCACATATAGGTGGTCCTGCCTCAGGGCGACATACTTCCAACATATCGTCCTGAAGCGGAACACCTGGTCCAGGGTGCTGACCTAGATCTAAAGCCTGCCTGATTATCTGAGAGGATCTGGTGATCTAACATCCCTGCGTGAAGCCTTGATAGTACCTGCCTGCAAATTGTTTTTGATTGATGTCGATCAAACTGATCGGCCTATAGTTAGAGGGGTCAACCTGGTTCCCCTTTTTATAGATTAGTACTGTTGTGGCCACCCGCCAAGACGGTGGGATATCCCCTCCACTTGTGATGGCATTTGTCAGAGAGTTCAAATAAGGGACCCAGATATCAGGCTGAGACAGAAATAGGTCCCCGGAGATGCCTCCCTCTTCATCATATTTAAAGCCTGTGCTGTCTCTACTAAGCAAACTCTAAGGGGGAACCATCCTCTATCACACGTTCTTCCTCCATATGTACTAACGATAGGTCTCCGATCAGTTGTTGGTGATCATTTGGTATATAAGTTAGAAGAGTGGATGAACCATTTATTCGGTTCCACAGCTGCGTCAATATCATTAACTAAAGGAAGAGTCCCATTTGATATTAAATTCCAGAAAGCCTTCATGTTATTATTTCGACGGAAGTAGGTAAGTTCTTCCCACTGCGCTGACTCCCAACATCTTTTTGTCTTAGGACTTCTGTATAACCTCTTCTTGCATCTGTAATTTTTCTGCGACCCCTTCTTTTACTGCTTCTAGAAGTGCTGTTTTGGCGTGTCTACATTCTTGTGTGTACCAATCCTGGAGTTTTTGTGGGTAATTGCCCCTCTTAGTTACTTTTGTAAAAACAGTTTTCAACTGCTCCATCAATTTGCAGTGGTAATTCAGAAAAATAGGTCAACTGTTAGTAGTCGCCTCAAATGGGGTCAATACATCCACAAACAACTTATACATTTGGGACTGGATGGGAGTGGTTTCTGCTATTGATACCCACTTAACTCTCCTTCTATTGTTACTAGGCAGAACCTCGTTTATGATGTTATTTCTTGAAAGGGTTGGATCCAGTATGGCAGGTGCACAAAATTGGGCACTAAGTGCTTCATGGTCGCTGTCTATCGTGGGCATGGCCTTCATGTCAATTATTGTGCAGCCAGAGGAAATTATCTGTAAAAATATAGTCAATATTGCTGGTATGTACTCCTCTTTTGAAGGTTGGCCGTGGAGGTTGATCAGCCACGGTAGAACCATTTAGAATCTTCATCCCATGTACCAGGAACATTTCCATAATTTGACTTGCAACCTTAGGGGGCTTGGCGCCTTCAGTCTCCACTGGGGAGGTTAACACACTAGGGGGTATATTCACAAGAACGTGTGATAACTACCGCAAGAGTAGTGTAACGCAACTTTCAATATCGCAGCCTAGCGCGGGAAAATAACCCCGTGTCAACGTGGAATTCACAACAAGGTGGTAGCATGCGACAGTTACCAGATAACGCGTCAAATGTCAGCGTGAAAATCAACGCCACGCCAAAAAAATGCGAAACTGGAACGCCAAAAAACATGCGATGAGGCCAATCGCAGTACAGAAATCAGCGAACACCAGCCACAGGCCTGCAAATCCCACGCGTCTGGCGGGAAAAAGCACCATAAAAGAAAGAAAAAAAAAAGCCCAAAAACAATTCAAACTGCGTAGCAACATGGATGCACCCGGACCGAGTGCAGAGGACAAGCCGAACACCACAAGCCCCACGGAGGACCAGCCAGGAACCCCGCGTTCGGGGAAGGGCAAGGACAAGAGGAAGAGGAAGAAGGGGTTCAGTCCGCAGGAAGACCGGATCATCGTCACAGAGGTGACCGAACACCATCAACAACTGTTCGGCACCTCCACTGCGGCACTGGCAACCCAAACCGAAAAATGGCAGGCCATCCTTACCAACGTCAATGCAGTCGGAGTGTCGAGGAGGTCACTGGAGGAGGTCAAGAGGCGCTGGCATGATCTGAAAAGGCAGACCAAAGATAAGCTCGCCGCCAACAGGGAGGCAGCAACGGCGACTGGAGGTGGGAGTCCTGCGACACAGGAGGAGCTGGATGAGCTGGAGCAAATGGTGGCCACAGTCAGCAGTGAGGAGACGGTGGCAGGATTGGGGGGCCTGGACACAGCACGATACGACCTGACCCAACAGCAACAAGGTGAGTAACGACTAGGGACGGGGGGACGGGGGGAGATGGGCACAATGGCACACATGCACAATTACGTGTAGCACACATGCACAATTACGTGTAGCACACAGCACACCCACAATGACTGTGGAACATGTCCCTGATTGCCTTGGCACTCTGCAGAACACATAGAAACGCCAAGTAGGCCCCCATCCACAATGTGCACAGAGGGGCCCCCCCTATCACCAATATCACAACCGACCCATGCACATGTGCTGAATCCAGCAAAGCAGCGGCTCTGTGACCCACACTGACTATGCAAGTAACACTGCCTGTCCGATAGCATGGCAGCAGCCAAAAAAAAATGACATGGCCCACCAATCGACATGGAGGTAGCCCAGTGCGGATCACATCCGTAAAGGAGCAGGTCACACTCCGACATGTCCACGTGCACCCACAACCCATGCCGTACAATACACGCAGCAGACGAACAATGCACCAGGCCACAAAATCTGTCCGAGAGCACATATGACCCAAGTCAAAAGCAAATCAGGCCCCGAAAAGCAAACAATTCAAAGGCAACCCCGCCTCAAAGGGAGAAGGCTACACGAAATCAGAGCTGCAGGGGCAACTCCCCCACAATGCAGCACACACACATAGCAATCACAGAACATCAACAATGACGGCAATGTGGTACAAAGTGCAACACCAGCACCACAGGACAGAGCTCACAACAGGTTCCGCTCGTGCGTAACTGTCCACTCACATCTGGCATTGCCTGACACTGTTTGATGATAATGTACGGGTACTACCACACATCTGTCATGTAGTCGAAAAACACACTGACTGCCATCAAATAGCCAGCTCCCCCAAAACCGTCACAATGTACATTGGCATGCAGTCTGAATGTAAACATCTGCAAATCATCAACATACATGTGAAACTCTGTTAACCTGCATCACCCCTTTACATTGCAGAGGGACAAACAACACCTCCTGCAGAGCACACCACACTTCCCATCATTGATGATGAAGAAGACAACCTGCACATATGTCAAGACACCCTCCAACGGATAATGGACAGCCTCTGCACCCCACCCCCAGGAGCAGGGCAGGCCAGCTGCCTCGAGGTGACCCCACCACCTGCACAGACCACACAGCAGGAAACACACAAAACCACGGCTGTCTCCCATGACCCCCCCGACCAATACATGGAATTCCAACGGCGTGTGTTGGGTTGCCAGGTGGAGTTGGCTGATCAGCTGCGGGTGGGTTTCGAGCTTGTGGCAGCCAAACTCGATGCCATACGTGGGTGTCTGAGTCCCATCAGGGACCACGTACAGTCCCTATCAGACACCCCCTGTACGCACCGTGCTCCGCCACAGACCTTGGCTGACCTCGCTGGTGCCATGAATCGAATACAAGAACTGTCAGGTCAGACCGGCACCAGCCATGACAGCACAGAGTTGGCACAGATACGGAGGCCAATGGAGACCATGGAGCAGATGCAGGCTGGAAGTATGTCTGCCACGGCTGGACACCAGCGAGTAGTAGCTGGGAACTTCAATGCCTTGCAGTACTTCATCTTGCCATTGCTGCCACTGAGCCGTTCCCAGATGACTGCAGTGGGAACATCGACACACACAGCTCCGACCCCTGATGTGTCCGAGGCACACTGTGTTGCTGCCCCATCACCTACGCAGTCTGATGTGTCAGTGGCACACAGCGATGCAGCCATCACCCCGCCACACATACCGGACACAGAACCCGTATCAGGGGAGTGAGAAGGGGATGGGAACTACTGTGTGAGGAAGGAGGCAGTAGCATCCATCACCGCCATATGGCCTGTCCCTGCCTGGTTATGACCTATGCATCATGCCCTGGGAAATACCTCCTACTGACCCCCGGAACACTCTGCGACATTCACCCGGACCCCGACACGGACTGCCATTTCTTCACCGCTGGCCAATTACACAGCAATACAGCTGCGGACTGCACTCTCCCTCTTCCTAATCACCGTGCAATCCCCAAAGGACTCTGGGTGGCCCACCACTGGGCTTCCATGTGATGTGGGCTTGGATGGCCATGTACAGCTCCAGCTCCGTCAATCACCTGAATGTGAATAAAACATTCTAAATCACACAGATGTGTCATCACTATGTTCACTCACGTATGGAAGTATGGCTGGATGTGGGGACGATGATTGCACATGAAGGTATACCCTGGTAACTGACATCTATGCGCATGTCTATCCCTGAGACACATGGCCAATTGGATGACTGTGAAGGTGAGTACTAGCTGTGTCCCCATTGCACATCAACAACAATCACACAACCTCCCAACGTAGGCACACGTCCATGTGTTGAATAGGGCTGTGTGTAGGACTGACCCAAACGAAAGCAGGCCAGGAGTGGTGTCCTACACCACATGTGACAACAGAACTTCACGTCGCATACCTACTCACACACATCTGTGTGGACACATTCTGTAGTGAGATATGACATTGCTCCACATGATCAGTGGTTGGACACCATACTCAAACTGCTGACGTCACGTAAGTGCACATGTCGTTCAGCACATATCCAAAAACAATGTCTGGCTCACAGAGGTGGAGCTTGCCAAAGGGACACACCCACATTGCACATGCGTCTGTCAGTTCCTCCCTGTGTAGGGACGATGCTCATTGTGGCACACGAGTGGACAATCTAAACAACACACCTCCCAGTTAGACACCAGTGAAGTGGCATAGACTTTATTGGCATGTGCGTGTCAGTACGGACGAGGCAACGGCCACAGCAGGCAGGGACATGCTCAAGACACTTACACGCAGCATGGGTACATGTCGAGGTTCAGGAAATGTCGGGGCTAAAATGGACAACATTCATCACGGATGGCAACGCTCACAGGCCACCTTGCCTTGCTGGATGAGTCATGTGTTGTTTGGCGTCTGCCCATTGCCCCGTGTGAGGGGGTACGACTCACTGCACCTGGGATCTGCATAGTGCTCTGCCTCCGGAGTGCGCCGATTGTCTGCTCTGCTGACAGTGATCAGGTGTGAGGGTCCGACAGGTTCACATGTCGTGCTACATTGCCATGTGTGCTCCCCCCCAGCAGTGTGTCCGAATTGGCAATGTTGCCAAACGACGCTGTGTTGCTCCGACCATGGACCTGCGTCACCTTGCACAGGTGTGTGTACACACGCGTTGTTCCACGCACATGCATCCAGAGCCCGAACGAAGGCAGACGTGTCCTCTGTTGTGGTGGGATATGTGAGCAATCCCCATGATGCAACAAGTTGTTGGGCCATGTGCTGTGGGTGGCAATCGGATGTGGCTGCAGGAACGTAGTTACTCGTCCATGAATGCCTGTGCAGCTTCATGTGCAATGTGTTCCAATAGTACGTCGTTGTCGTGTTCAAGGAACACCAGGGTGAGCCAATCCATTAGGTGGTCCGGGCAGGTGTGCTCAGCCCACGCCGTCTCACCGATCCGCACCACAGCCCAATAGGGGAGCGCCTCGATGTGGTCACTGCACACGAGAAATTGTGCAATCTCCCATGCACAACTACCAATACATACGCAGTATGTCAAGGCATCCCATGCACGGCTGTCTCGGTTACACTCCTGTTCGTGATCCAACAGGGGGCGCAGACACAGGTCATAGTCCAATTCATCAACAGTTGTGTTGGATAGGCAGACATCCATGGGACACTCGAATGTGCATGTTCGGCAGTGGAACCAGGGCTGGACGCAGGTGACGTGGGCAATGCGGAAGCTGAGCCTGTAACTGATCCGCAGCACTGCCAGTGCGCCCAGTAAGTGCAGCATACGTGCACGGTACTGTTCCACGTGACGGGGGTTGTGCATGTGCCCGGTATGGCCTGCCATTGCGTTGGTGCGTCTCGTGAACCGGCACTCTTCTGAACTGCGGCAGTTGTGTGGAGGATATGCCACAGCTCTGAGCAATGATTCGAATGTGTGTGCAACGTTGTGGGTAATGGGTTGCTGTTTCCGTGAGTGTCAAGGGCATCCCATGCGGGGGTACCACAGGCAGGGGCTTCTGTGTGTGGGCTGTGGATGAGTCGGATGTTTCATTTGCGGAATGCGTGGTGTGGGAGTCGTCCCCATCTGCCATTGCATCTCTATCAGGGTGTTCCAGGGGCGTTCTGGACCAAGGTCAGAGGTGCAGGTGTCCTCCCGCCTTCTGCATTGGGACAATGGTGCTTTCATCCCTGATGTTTGTCTGACTACTACTTGCGTTTTCGGAATGTGATGTGGCTTTGACGCTGAGATTGGGACACGGCCTTGGGCTCATGGTGTATGGATGGCGATGCACACACACATGTTGGCATGTGGAGCCAGGTGCCCGAGCGGCCTTGCGCTGCTTGTGCTCTCTCTCCCTCGCTCTCTCCCTCTCTTTCCTTTGTTGGGCGCATGGCACACCATCTTCTCTTGGATTTTGTCTTCCAGGCTGTGTGCTACGGATTGTCCAGTGAGGAGCCGCTAGGACTCATCCTAAGGGTTGTTTCGGCTTTTGTTTATATGGTGTTTTGTGTTGGTGATTGCATTGCTGTATGACTGATTCTCCATTTTCTGGCCACGCATGTGGTATGTTTATTTTCCTGCTTGTGCGACATCAGGCAAAATGTTTGTTTTGGGATTCGTGGTGTTGGTGTGCAGTTTCTTAGTCTGGGGTTGGGGGTGGTCCCGGGGGGGGGGGGGGTGTTGCGGGCCTGGGTGTGGTGTCGGTGGGTGTTGTGGCCCTCTTGGGTGTCCGTGCTGCATGTTCAGTTGCTCGTGGGCATCTGTTGTCCTTCATGTGTGGCTCTGGGCTGTGCTCCCTTTTGTGGTGCAGGCTGTGGTCGGACTTTACACCAGGTCAGAGCAGGTGTAGATTTCCTGGTGCTAATGCGGCTTATCGCCGGTTTTGTGTTTTTATCGCCGATGTGGCTGGTCGTTGTGAATGTTGAGGTGTGATGTTGTTGCGCCTTTTGGCACGGGAACGCCCACTCTGCATCTCATTTGCGATAGTTGCTGGGGGCCTCTGTGGCGATGTTTTTTGAGGCTGCTATCGCGGATAAACTGGTGCTGTGGGCTGTTTACACCAGCTTGTGAATGGGGAGGTATATTTATCACGACTTTGGCTGAGATAAAGTGCCGTTAATTCGGCGATAGCTCCTTGTGAATATGCCCCTGGGTGTGGTGAATGAATCAGGTGTCCCTAAATCTGGCAGTCCTACAGGTAATTGTATATTGCAATCACCTACGATTATCTTAAGAGGATTTTGATACAACTGATCAATATCAGAGAGTCGGTCTAAAGTAGGGGATTCTACGTTACCCGGGACAGACCGTACGTAAATGTTTATAATGGCAATATGCTTAGCCCCGTTCTACTTCCTGTTGATATCGCTCTGCCCAGTAAATCTCTGCAGTCAGTCGAGATCCTCTTTATTTTAAAGAACATCTCTGATCTCATCCAGCTAGCAGACCTGCTGACGCTCTTCCCGCAGGAATTGCGTTTGTAAAAAATGTTAGGAACCCTGGTCAATAAACCGGCTCATTAGCCCACGTCTCTTGAAGTAGGACAATATGATGGTTATCTATAAACGCTCCCCATTCTGGGTCCAATAGTTTGGTCCTTAGACCTGCTACATTCCAAGACACTAGTCTCAGAGCCTCTGCTGGGATAGAGTTCTGCCTTGCAGTGCTTTGCAAGTTAGAGCTACGCTGTTCCATTCCCACATCAGGGAGTTGAAATACTTTTCTATGAGGAGCCAATTCAATCCTTTTTTTCAAGTTTGCCCTTGACTATTGGCAAGGGAGAATTGTCATCTAACATCGCTCCATGCAACCTCTCTACTGTATCACTCACTCCATAAGATTCCTTCAGTCAGTCTATTTTTGATAAATTTGCTCGGTGGTCTTCCAGGCAGGGGACTATACGGCAAGGTAAAGATGGATTAGAGGGGCCGTTGATGTTACAGTTAACAATTGCCACTGCCGCATTTAACTTAAGTCTTATTTGAGTGCCCAAAGCAGGCCTAAACCTAAAGGCCTTCAGTGAGTTTATTATTTAGCCTAAGGCCAATATGGTCTGTCGGGGAATGTTTATCCGTAAAACTAAAGGCATCAAGTATATCCTCTCTTATAATCGACCTACAGCCTCTGACTTTCCTTAGCCAATGAATAGATATATTTACTAGGGAATCCTGTGATCCCCATCTGCCTGGTGGATTTTTGGAACATTCATCATATATATATCGTGGGACTTCATCATGGCCCCTGGGTGCTTTACTTTTTGATCCCCTGTGGTTGGCAAGAGAGATCCCTTCTGTACAGTTTGCGAAAAAGTTCTTCCTAAGGTCCTGTTAGAGTGAACAGGCCTCGCTTCGGGCTCCTGCAAACTCTCTACAGGCCGGTCTACTTGCCGTAACGTGCAAACAACGTCCCCACTGGATCTGACACTAGCCAGCAAATTCCTATTAGGGTTCCTGGCAGCTGGGTCAGGCGGGAGGCTATAAGCTGCACTATTTCTCACGCTAGCTCCTGTACTATTCTTCGCACAATCCATTTTCACCTTCGAGTGTCAGTTATACTAGATAGCAGACCTGCTAGGTTATCTATTTTATCATTAAGTACCTTTGATAGCCTGCCCATGTCATTTCTCAATTCCAATGTCTCCTCTTTTAGTGAGATTAACTTTGTTTATAGCTGCATTATTTACTTCCGGAGTACTTGTAGGCTTTATAATATTTGTAGTATTGGTAGGCAGATGATTAAGGGCAGGCATACGTTCCTCAGTGCTTTCTAGAACGTGGAACCTACTAGAACATTCAACGCCTACTACTTCAGTGGGGCTAGGCGGGTCCAATACCTGTATTTGTTGGGGACTGTGTTGGCTGTTTATGGTGAGTGGTAACGTGTGTGGGTGTATTATAGCGCTATCACTGGGCGGCTTGGTAAAGTATGATGTCATGGCCCCCTTACCCCTTCTCCCTCTTAGTTTTTGGAGCCAGAAGGTCTTCGCCCTCTCCTATTAGCTCATTAGTCTCATCTAGGGTGGAATTATCAGGTGAGCGCTAGGTTGTTTCTTTGCCTTCCCTAGATCAGAGGAGTTATCACCAGCTTTGTGTTTTATCATTTTAAATTATAGTGTGTCCCAAAATGGAACACCCTCCCTCAAAATGGAGTTAGGTATGAAGAAAACAAGAGCATTGGGGGGATGGGAAAGGAAAAAAAGACAATAAGTCAACCAGGCTCCCTCGCCCCTCAGATATTACATGTAAACTGTCTCCACGCTAATTATAACCCATATTAACCAATGTGTATGCTCCAGACACTTGCCTGGTTAATGTCTAATTAGTGAACCAAATGGGTCAAATAAAAATGGGAGAAGATAACGTATAGTTAAAATCACTCCAATTCTGCAATTAAAATGTGCAATTGCAGCCTTGAAACATATGAATAAAAGTATAAAGGAATACAATAAACATTAACTTGGAATAATAGCCCCATTTATCGCCTCTAAAACAGTTGCCTGGGCCAGTCTCCCAAAGCCTTTGTAATTTAATCAACGCAAGACCCAGGGCAGGAGCGGCATCACTTGAAAACGGGCACGAGACCTTCCTAGGGCAGTAGAACTCGACCACGCGCAGCACCTCTTTAGCATAGTTCAACGAGGCCCGTACAGAAGCACACTCCTTGCATGGGGGGGACGGGACGGGAGGGGGGTACAGGTACACAGTAAAACGGCCCCAAGATGCAAGTCTTTACCGCACTGTTAATCTCGTTTTTTGGCCAAAGCGGGGTGGCCCTGCCCTGTCGCTGAGGGACGCAGGACGGGCCCACGCATCCCGCGCGCGTTGTTGGCGCCTCTCAGCGCTGCACAGGTGCGGGATGTTGAACAGCACCCTGGGACAGCGAGTCACACCATGGTCAATGCGACCAAAACAAAGTCCGCTATCCCGAAGGAGTTGTGGCGAATTTGCATTCAAAAGATGGCCGCCAGACAGATTTCCTGACCTGCATGCGATGGATTTTAGTGGCATGATGTTGTCAAAGACTGTTGTCGGTCCACAGCAGAACCGCGAACTGTATTTGTCAGCAGTGCTTTAAATGTGAAAAAAATAGTGCAGGTACTCATTTAAATGTGGCGAGTGGGCGCGGCTAGGGGCGTGGCCAAAGGCAGGACAGGACAGGACATACTCATTGACTTCTATACTAGTTGTAGCACATACCAAAAGACATGAGAATTGGTTTTTATGAACAAAATATGTTAAATCGTTACACAAAACAAAAGACAAACAGTGATATTTTAACATTTCCTTGTTTTGTAATATTTGCAGCTTGACTACTATTTGCTGTTACTTGGCACAATACTATATATTCTCGAGCATGAGACACACACAGAAAGATGTGCACACACAAAGCATTCCACACATTTCCTTTAATATTCCCCAAGAGTGTCTCGATTTCCTCCCTCTTTTCTCTCACACGAAAACACACACAGGTAAACAGACAAACATAAGCAGACATTCACACAAAAGAATCAGGTGGGATTACAGTCATTTCAACCTCCTTACCTCCCATGGCTTTCTTAATTGCACTGTCACCGGGCTGACTCGATTCCTTACAGCACAGCATGATGGTGAACACCCGGATATCATGCAAATGAGCCCACGCTGAATATTTCAGCGGGGGTTCGACTCAGGGCTACAGAAGTGTTTTGACTGTCATAGACAGGTTACCAGCCCTGGCAGCCAATGCGCCTATCCTTTCATGAGTACCAATACTCTCCTCGGCAGTAGAGAAGTGCCGGTACTCAGAGTGATAAAAATAAGAAGTGCCGGTACTCAGTACCTGTGAGTACCGGCCCATTTAAAGCACTGTTTGTCAGAGCGGTGATTGGTCAAGTAGATAACAAGCAGGAAAAGGATGACGGGCCCAGTTTCTTTCATAGGGGTCTGACATTTTGGGTGGTTTGTAATTCGGGAGTTGACTGAATGTGGAGGCAGTATATGGTCACTTGATGGCCAGTCCAGGTGATGGGATTGTTCTCAGTCACTGCGATGTTGTTAGCCGAGGCAGATATCATATTAGGTTTATGCCCAGCCGTAGGAGGTGGTCCAGAGGCCAGATATAGGAAATACATTGATTCTAGGTTAGTAAATAAGCATTTAGCTTGCTATGAGTCTGGCCAGTCAAACCGCATATTGACATGCCCAGGGATGCACAGGTGTGGATGCTTCATGGTACTAGCTCCAGTGAAGTCCAGGAAGGGTTCAGTGAAGGCTGAGTCATATCATGGGAGGCTGTAGATCTGGTATAGGTTGGACACGGGCAGCATTGGACGAGTATCAAGGGCTGTTTCATTCTCTACAGATTTTGTACGAAGGGTGGTTTTTGCGATCCATGCCTAGATCTCCATCACTCTTCGGATTCTTCTTCATGGATTAACCAAGTGTCGGCGATGAAGCTCGTAGGTGTTTAGATGGTTACTGCTCAATGATCTAGCATTGAGAAGTATGCAGGGTAGCGGTTGAATGGATTTCAGTGGTTTGTAGGAGCCTGGGTTCAGTGTAAGGAGAGCCAGGTAAGGTCAGATCATTTTCAGACTCCAGCAGGCTCCATAAAGATTTTACAGGGTTTGAGGGAGGTTGGAGAATGAGAAGTAAACTGAGTGAAGTCAGAGAAGTTATAGTGAGTTATAGTGATTGGGGAGTCAGAGAAGGAGTGATAAGAGAAGAAAGGGCTGAAGGTCAGGGAGACGGGGAGACTGTGGCGGCCACCACTAACAAAGGGAGGTGGGCGGGTTGGGGGAGCACGGGGAGGGGGTGGGGGGAGAGCGCACGCGGGGTGGTGGGGACGCATTAATAATAATAATTTAAAAAAGTTACCTGAAGCCGCCGGCCACTGCGTTACGTCGCTCCTGCTAGCCTCATCCTGGTCCCAGCAGCCCCTGGGACACAGTCTCCCATCCAATCCCTGTGCTGCAGAGCAGTGCAGGGATTTGCCATAGCAGGCAGGAAAGACGCTCCACTCAGGTCATTGAGTCTGTGGGGTTTCTCCAGCCCAGCTGCTGAATGCAGCGGGCTGGAGAAACGTAAGTGTGCATGTGTGTTTTGGTCGGACTGAGACGGCCAGCCAAACACATATCTGTACTTAGGGAGTGCACAAGCCCTCCTCCCCCCATGCCCTGCCTCTCCCTGCACAAGCATTGTTTTATTTTTGATTCGCTGGCTCTGCGCCAGACAGGGGGCGATGCTCCTCCGCCATTGCGGAGGAGCCGCCACTGTGGTGTGCCAATGATAGGGCTAGTTTTGCTAGCTTTGGTACACCTGTTTTAAACATGAGAGCCTTAATCATTGTAAAACCAGTGTTTGAAAAAAGCTCTAGTGCTATCGTGTGTTAGCTGTGATGTCACTTCCTAAGATGTTTTCTGCCATGTGAAGTCACTTCCTAAAGTGCCATTGGTGTGAAAGCGTAATTTACAACAATGTCTCAACCGGATTCAATATGGAAGGCAAATGCATATGTATGTACACAACATTACAAAGCAGACGCAAAAAAGAGAGAGGAGACTCCCGATCTTCTTTCAAAAGTGCTCATGGCATCATATATTTAAAATCTCAATTCATACAAAACAGTTATAACAGCACTGTAAGCAAAAATTGCGAAGGCAACCCAAGAGGACTTAGTGCACGTTGTGCTCGTGATGCAATGAGTGACGGCGCAAGTGACAAGTGAAAAACACAGCGGAAGACGCAAGGTGACAAGGTGAAGAAAAATTAGGTACAAGAATCAATGGTTCAATCGATATTGATCATCTTAGTAATTTACACATGATATATAATTTTGTGAACCAGAGCTGAATGTGCGCCATAAGTAGCGCTGTAAGATCGGTCGACGGCGTTTCGATCCTATTTAGTCAGGATCATCTTCAGGACCGGGTTGCCCAAAAATTTTTTGGGGTGCTGTAAAAAGGGAGAAAACAATAGTTGACGGAAGGAACAGGGAAAAGAGAAATAGTGCGTGGACAGGGATGGCGGAGGGGTCGTTGGAACAAAGCCTACCTGGAAGGTGACCAGGGCAGACTAACTCGTAAGTAGTCAAGTTAATTGAGGGACCCGTGTGGAAGGCGGTCCCGTGTACACAATGTATCCGGGGTCAATCAGGGCAGAGTCCCACCCTATGGAAAAGCCGAAGAATCAGAAAGGGAAAACAAGAAACAACCAAACTTGACTAATTGTGTGCCTGAAGGAAAGAGAGAAAACTCACATGCTAATCTCCGCAATACAACTGGAGAATGTAGGCAGCAAGGTCGGGTACCCGATCCAATGCGGTGGGCCCGGAGTGGGTACCTGAGTGTAAGGAAGGACACAAGATCGTGTTAATGGGCTCCTAGTGTGTCGGCTAGTTGGCCGAGGTCACGATCAATGATAATGGGCTTACCTTGGGGGAAAAAGTTCAGGCTCACAGGATCGGGAGCCCGAAACCAAAAACTGGTCCCGGAGAGGGTACCTAAAAATAGGGAATACATGCGTTAGAGCTAAGGGACTGGGGAAATTAACGGCGGAGACGGCAATCATCCAGATCAGAGAGAACGTGAGCTTACCTAGAGGAGGGAGAATCAAAGCCGTGAGTGAAACACGGAGCCGCAGAGACGCTGTGATTAGGTCCTGGCCGCCACGCTCATGTGCGGTCTCGTCCGGTCAATCCGTTAGCAATGAAAGCTGGTAGAGGTGAAACTACAGAGTTAAGGGGAAGGGCCTGTAAGAATCACATGACCGGAAATCAGTCAAGTGACGGGACAGTCGGTGGGACGAGGTTAGTGACGTTCGAACGTACGATGACGCGCTAAACAAAAGGGGGGAAACAAGTGAGGAGGGACAGGGTAAAGAAAAGAAAGACAGACCGGGCAACTGTTCAGTTGGACTTGAACAAACGAATGAAGGGTAAAAATACAACATGTGCAGACATAAGACAAACAAAATAACAAAGACTAAAACATTCGTCATTTTCATGACAGTAAGTCTACAAACTAATACAATAATAGGTAAAAACATTTGGCAATTGAAGAACAATTAATTTAACAAGCTGCTACAAAAACATACCATAGTTGTGTATGATAATGATAATTATGTACGAGGCAACCCAAGTCTGTATATCAGAGATATAGAAAATGAATATGGCGCAAAAGGTAGGACTCTGGATGCAATGAACAGCAATGTTATAGAAGATGTAGTGAAATAAGATACCAGGCGGTCAATACTGGTATCTGAAGGGGGTGAAGAAAGGGGAGAAAAGGGGGGGGGGGGGAGGGAGGGAGGGAAAAAGGCCGAAATAGAAGGGTACAGAAACAAACCACAGCCTAGAGAAGTTGATGGTCAAGTAGAAATAGAGGACCAAACAACGGGATTAAAAGACAGGATAGCACTGGTACTATACTGAGTCCCACATAGAAATCTAGGGGACATCACTAGTAGACCGGGTAGGCAGGTGGACAAGGAGGGCCGTACAAAAGGTTTAAGATTCAGAGTTATATTTGTACTGTACTATTCCATTCATCAATGGTGTTAAGTCCCTGTTCTACTGAATTACAGCGCGTGATCCATTTACATTCGCTTCTGTTCAGTAGGGTCTGGAGGTTACCACCCCTGAGGGGTAGTGAAGGTTGATCAATCACTTGCCAATAGATTTCTGATTCACTATGATTTTTTTCAATATAGTGTGACACCAGTGGGGCAGTCAGTACTTTGCAGTGGATTCTGCTTTTATGTTGTATTAATCTCTGTTTGACCATTTGGGTGGTTTGGCCAATGTAAATGAGGTCACAGGGACACCGAATTGCATAGATCACATTTTGAGATCTACAGTTGGTCAAGGTCTTGAGAAGATAGGTTTTGTTGTTAACCTTGAAGTCTTTAGTATTTGATGTGAGGTCACACACGATGCAGGATTGGCATTTGTAATGTCCGATTAGAGATGGTAGACCCCATGCGACAGTAATAGAGCTCTGTTGCACTGGTTTGGTCGGCCAAGTAATGGCATGAACAAGATGATTGGCCAGATTGTCACCTCGTTGGTAGGAGAAAAGAGGAGGGTCTTGGAACATCTTTTGGGTTCTTAAAATAGACCAGTTTCGTGTAATGATTTTTTTAACTTGGTTGCTACTCGGGCTGAATTTAGTCACAAAGGGAATTCGGGTATTAATTTTCTTTGGCTGAGGTGTGAGAAGATCTTCTCGGTGGCAGTACCAAGCCCTTTTACGAGCACGTTTGACCAAACGGGCTGGGTAGCCTCTGGAAATAAGTTTGTCACGGAGAATGTCTGATTCTCTGAAATAGTCTTTCCGCCATTTACAATTTCTGCGAATACGCAAAAATTGACCGTAAGGTAAACCATCCCTAAGGCCGCGCGGGTGGTAGCTAGAGTAGTGTAATAGCGTATTGCGTTCCGTAGGTTTCCGGAATAAGACGGTTCCAATTTTTCCGTCTTCCGCGTGGATGGTAACATCTAAAAAGGGTAGATCATTGGGTCTGCAATCCATGGTAAATTTGAGGTGTGGTTGAGAATGATTCAACCAATCAACAAAGGAATTCAAAGAGTCAGATTGGCCGCTCCACAGCAGAAGAATATCGTCTATGTAGCGTCGCCAGAGACAAATCTGTGTATGAAATGGATTGGTGGGGGTAAGTATATGTGTCATATCCAGATTGTACACAAAAAGAATAGCAAAATTAGGGGCAAAACAAGCGCCCATGGAAACCCCTTTAGTTTGTAAATAAAATGAGTCCCTATAAAGAAAATAATTATTTTCTAGGGCGATATGCAGAAGATCCATGATAAAGGTAGTGGGGATCAAGGTGGGTCGGGGTCTTCTCTCGAGTAATTCTTCGATGACTAGGAGACCCTCCTCGATCCCCACTACCTTTATCATGGATCTTCTGCATATCGCCCTAGAAAATAATTATTTGTCTCTGGCGACGCTACATAGACGATATTCTTCTGCTGTGGAGCGGCCAATCTGACTCTTTGAATTCCTTTGTTGATTGGTTGAATCATTCTCAACCACACCTCAAATTTACCATGGATTGCAGACCCAATGATCTACCCTTTTTAGATGTTAGAATGGCGGAAAGACTATTTCAGAGAATCAGACATTCTCCGTGACAAACTTATTTCCAGAGGCTACCCAGCCCGTTTGGTCAAACGTGCTCGTAAAAGGGCTTGGTACTGCCACCGAGAAGATCTTCTCACACCTCAGCCAAAGAAAATTAATACCCGAATTCCCTTTGTGACTAAATTCAGCCCGAGTAGCAACCAAGTTAAAAAAATCATTACACGAAACTGGTCTATTTTAAGAACCCAAAAGATGTTCCAAGACCCTCCTCTTTTCTCCTACCAACGAGGTGACAATCTGGCCAATCATCTTGTTCATGCCATTACTTGGCCGACCAAACCAGTGCAACAGAGCTCTATTACTGTCGCATGGGGTCTACCATCTCTAATCGGACATTACAAATGCCAATCCTGCATCGTGTGTGACCTCACATCAAATACTAAAGACTTCAAGGTTAACAACAAAACCTATCTTCTCAAGACCTTGACCAACTGTAGATCTCAAAATGTGATCTATGCAATTCGGTGTCCCTGTGACCTCATTTACATTGGCCAAACCACCCAAATGGTCAAACAGAGATTAATACAACATAAAAGCAGAATCCACTGCAAAGTACTGACTGCCCCACTGGTGTCACACTATATTGAAAAAAATCATAGTGAATCAGAAATCTATTGGCAAGTGATTGATCAACCTTCACTACCCCTCAGGGGTGGTAACCTCCAGACCCTACTGAACAGAAGCGAATGTAAATGGATCACGCGCTGTAATTCAGTAGAACAGGGACTTAACACCATTGATGAATGGAATAGTACAGTACAAATATAACTCTGAATCTTAAACCTTTTGTACGGCCCTCCTTGTCCACCTGCCTACCCGGTCTACTAGTGATGTCCCCTAGATTTCTATGTGGGACTCAGTATAGTACCAGTGCTATCCTGTCTTTTAATCCCGTTGTTTGGTCCTCTATTTCTACTTGACCATCAACTTCTCTAGGCTGTGGTTTGTTTCTGTACCCTTCTATTTCGGCCTTTTTCCCTCCCCCTCCCCCCCTTTTCTCCCCTTCCTTCACTCCCCTTCAGATACCAGTATTGACCGCCTGGTATCTTATTTCACTACATCTTCTATAACATTGCTGTTCATTGCATCCAGAGTCCTACCTTTTGCGCCATATTCATTTTCTATATCTCTGATATACAGACTTGGGTTGCCTCGTACATAATTATCATTATCATACACAACTATGGTATGTTTTTGTAGCAGCTTGTTAAATTAATTGTTCTTCAATTGCCAAATGTTTTTACCTATTATTGTATTAGTTTGTAGACTTACTGTCATGAAAATGACGAATGTTTTAGTCTTTGTTATTTTGTTTGTCTTATGTCTGCACATGTTGTATTTTTTACCCTTCATTCGTTTGTTCAAGTCCAACTGAACAGTTGCCCGGTCTGTCTTTCTTTTCTTTACCCTGTCCCTCCTCACTTGTTTCCCCCCTTTGTTTAGCGCGCGTCATCGTACGTTCGAACGTCACTAACCTCGTCCCACCGACTGTCCCGTCACTTGACTGATTTCCGGTCATGTGATTCTTACAGGCCCTTCCCCTTAACTCTGTAGTTTCACCTCTACCAGCTTTCATTGCTAACGGATTGACCGGACGAGACCGCACACGAGCGTGGCGGCCAGGACCTAATCACAGCGTCTCTGCGGCTCCGTGTTTCACTCACGGCTTTGATTCTCCCTCCCTCTAGGTAAGCTCACGTTCTCTCTGATCTGGATGATTGCCGTCTCCGCCGTTAATTTCCCCAGTCCCTTAGCTCTAACGCATGTATTCCCCTATTTTTAGGTACCCTCTCCGGGACCAGTTTTTGGTTTCGGGCTCCCGATCCTGTGAGCCTGAACTTTTTTCCCCAAGGTAAGCCCATTATCATTGATCGTGACCTCGGCCAACTAGCCGACACACTAGGAGCCCATTAACACGATCTTGTGTCCTTCCTTACACTCAGGTACCCACTCCGGGCCCACCGCATTGGATCGGGTACCCGACCTTGCTGCCTACATTCTCCAGTTGTATTGCGGAGATTAGCATGTGAGTTTTCTCTCTTCCTTCAGGCACACAATTAGTCAAGTTTGGTTGTTTCTTGTTTTCCCTTTCTGATTCTTCGGCTTTTCCATAGGGTGGGACTCTGCCCTGATTGACCCCGGATACATTGTGTACACGGGACCGCCTTCCACACGGGTCCCTCAATTAACTTGACTACTTACGAGTTAGTCTGCCCTGGTCACCTTCCAGGTAGGCTTTGTTCCAACGACCCCTCCGCCATCCCTGTCCACGCACTATTTCTCTTTTCCCTGTTCCTTCCGTCAACTATTGTTTTCTCCTTTTTACAGCACCCCAAAAATTTTTGGGCAACCCGGTCCTGAAGATGATCCTGACTAAATAGGATCGAAACGCCGTCGACCGATCTTACAGCGCTACTTATGGCGCACATTCAGCTCTGGTTCACAAAATTATATATCATGTGTAAATTACTAAGATGATCAATATCGATTGAACCATTGATTCTTGTACCTAATTTTTCTTCACCTTGTCACCTTGCGTCTTCCGCTGTGTTTTTCACTTGTCACTTGTGCCGTCACTCATTGCATCACGAGCACAACGTGCACTAAGTCCTCTTGGGTTGCCTTCGCAATTTTTGCTTACAGTGCTGTTATAACTGTTTTGTATGAATTGAGATTTTAAATATATGATGCCATGAGCACTTTTGAAAGAAGATCGGGAGTCTCCCTCTCTCTTTTTTTGCGTCTGCTTTGTAATGTTGTGTACATACATATGCATTTGCCTTCCATATTGAATCCGGTTGAGACATTGTTGTAAATTACGCTTAGTTACCCAGATCTCAACCTGGTCTATGGGTTATACTCCTGTTGCTTTTTACCATTGGTGTGAAAGGGCATTTGATGTCACTTTTACTAACCCTATAATTTTGGTTAAATGAGGCCACTTCCTGTAAATGTTTTAAGACTCGCCGCATGCCATTTACCTCCTGAATCTTTCAAAAGCACATGCAGCAGGGAAAGAGAGCCATCCTAAGGGCAGCTGCACCAGTAGGGCAGGATTCAATGTGTAATTCTTTTTTATTAGAATTGCTGAAATTCCTCTGCGGCGAGCTGACCTTTCTTCTTAAGGATCGCAAAGTATTCTTTGCATATCTGGGTTAAGCTGCCTCATTTCGGAAGGATTTGTTGAATTACAACACACATCACCTGAGGTCATGTCTAATCCCACATCCATACCAACTGTCGGTTTCTTTAAATACCGTATAAGGATAGGTGGCTAAAAGTCTTATGTCCTTGCTTGCTGGTACACCACAGCCATCCAAAGCAGTATTGTCGTAAGGATTTTGGGTACCCCAGGCAAAAAGTATATTGGGTATCCCTGGTCGGAACAACTTTACATTTCTTTTACCCATTTTCTGCTAATTTAAGCCCCATTATGCCACACAATAATGAATTATATGTTAAAGGTTGAGCTAGAGAAATAGACCGAAGTAAGAGAGAAAAAGTTCACTTTCCCAGGTACTTCTTGGAAATTGCCTACTTTGCCTATGGCGGCTGCTAATGAAAAGAAGTGGTGGGGCAGCAGGGGGTGGTGGATATAGGGGTAAGAAAAAAAATAAAAGATCACTTACCTGCCGGCCGCTGCCTCTCTTTCGTCCTCTTCTGTTCCTGACTCCCAGCAGCAAACAGGCTCCCAGACTCCCCTAAGCCAATTACGACGCTGCTGTTATGCTGGCAATAGTATTACCATCATGACAGCAGAGTCGTGATTGGTATGAGCGGCCTGTTTTGCCACTCAAACAGTGCCTTGATCTGTTCTCCACCCGGCTGTGCAACACAGCTGGGTGGGGAAATGCTAAGTGCTCATGTTGGTTTGGCCGGCCTAAGGCGGCCAGCCAAACAGTCATGCACACTTATGGTGCCCACCACTCCTCCTCCCTGGGTCACAACAGCCCAGCCCTGCCCCGCCCTAAACTGGCTCAGTACTGAAAAAGAAAATAATAATAGCATTCTATAATTATTTTTTTCTTTTTGCACTGCTCAGAGAGCAGTGGAGGTATGCTCCTCCGCCTTAATGGAAGAGCGACTGCTGCTAAAACGTCTCTGATGCAAAGGACCGGGTTCACAAAGAGTTTCTGTGCTCGTAAGATGATTTTACATATGCAAAACCGGGGCTTGCATGTGTGCATTCACTATTATTAAATCACAGAATCAGCCGACATTTCCACCCACAGATCAGATCTACTCCTGGGGTCAATTTGCCAGGTTGGCGGATTGTCCACTGGAGTAAACCTCTGAACAACCCTTGCATTTAGTTTTTATATAACATGAACCCAGCTAGGGGCTGTGGTACTCTGTACAAAAAGAAGAGAGGTGTATGCAAGGCGGTTTCCCGACAACCTCCCCGGTTGTCGGTTAACAACTGGTGAACACCCATAAACCAACATTTACAGGTATTCACAAGTATTTCAAAGGTTATTTCTGCATGCAGTTCGAATAAGCTTTTTTCATGGAGAGAAAGAAAAGAGTATGTACATGTGAATTTACACTCGTAAATGTATTTAGGTATTTGTTATATTACTGCACTATACTGTAATATTACATGGGCATATATCTACTTAGGTGGGGAGTGGGCGTTCGGCAAGGATGCAGTGGAAAGTTGGTGCTCACCCACACTCTTGTCAGGTTTGTCTTACTGATGTACTTTTCTCAGAGCATTCCTGTCCTGGGAATGGTTGGAGGATTACTCCTGTCGAGGGCAGGAATAGTAAATTCGTTTTTAGGTCTCGCCTACGCAGCGCGCATGCGTTGCTTAGGAAAAATACCTTTTGAAATCGATTCACTTTTCGCCCTAAAAACGTGCACGCGTTGCATTGCTTTCAATGGCAACGCGTGCACGTTTAGCGATTCCCTTGTGGGAGCGAGCTTTGGCGCCATGTGTTAGCAATTATCGCTCCTGGTGCTGCTCGCTCCCGCAAGGGAAACGCTATCTCTTTTGCCGACACTTTATTTTTTACTTTTAGCGCGAGGCGCGCGCGTGCTTGCTTTTTTGTTTTACAATCGCGATCGCTTTCACTTTTGCGATCGCTTTCACTGCCGCTTGTTTTGTTTGTTTTTGGGCTGTTTTATATAGCGCGAATACGACCCGGAGGTATTAGGGTGCTTTACATGAGCACCCGTTGCATTACATCCACATTTTCAATGAAGGGGCATCGGATATACTTGCCCATTGGCATGCATGGCACTTGTTGTAAACTACAGGTTGAACAGCATCGACAATTTGGTAAGAACAGAACTTCACCATCTAATAATAAGGAAGATGGCGTTTGTGCTGCGACATCCTCTTCTCTTTGAGCCCTGCCCGAGTTCACCCAGCAGAGTCTGGGGACCGCCGAGCTGGGGCGGACCTCAATAGCACCCACACACCGGGGCATTGCGGCTCTCTAGGACCCCCAGCCTCCGCCACAGGTGAGAGAGGGTGTCACAGTAAAGCTGCCGGTAATCACAGATCACAGAAAGACCTTCTCTGGGGAGCGGGGGGTGAGGCTTGTGGATTGATACGAACAACAAGTGGCGAGTGGGTTAACACAACTTTCAAAGTATAGGGGACATCAGTGGGCATCTCAAGGTCTGCTCACAACACGCGTGTGTTCATTTACTGAGCCGGCTCTCTCGGTAACAGCACTAGTTTTAATATGAATTGTATCTGAAGCTTTAGTAAGATTCCTCATCTACGTGTTACTAATTTCATCAGTCGTGCAGCAGATAAAAGGCTGAGTGAATTTGGATAGGAGACTCCGACCCTATACCGCGCCTACAAAACTCTCTGCAGACATTGCTTTAAACCAGCGAGCGACTTCCCCTTTCATTCCCACTCGAAGGACACGCGAGTTCCCACGACTTAAATCTGTATTAAACAATTGTTATTCGAAGAAATACATGAATTTACGGGACGTAATCTTTTCCATGAGTTCTCTATGAAAAATCACTATGGGGTGGAGGCGCTCATCTTTCTATTGAAGAATTAGACATTTAAACTTAATACTTGACTTCCGCAGCCTTTGAATCTACTTTTTTGTTTTAATACAACTGATTTTTAACCTACCAATGTCGTCTTTCTTAATCTCTAATATTTTATAGCACACAGAGCTAACACTGCCATCTCTGGGTGCTCAGTCAATTGGTGCAGTTATTAAATATGTTTATTTTATCGACCTCCGAGGGATACAAAGCTGGGTTAATGCACGGCAAAGTAAAACTTAATTGACAAATCGTATTTTAAAACGACACCATTTCAATGTGGAATTATAAACTGTGGCCAAAGGACCTCTGGCGCTGGTGCAAAAGCCTCTGTTTTATTTAAAGCTGCAAAAGACAACTACCCAGAAAACGAAAAGCTCAATATATGTACAATAACAGCTAAGTATTAACCCATTTATTACAGGACACCGTTTAAAACGACCCACTGGCCACAACCAGAAACTTCAATGAAAAACAACAACTCTCTAGCTGCATTGTGAAGATTTTTCAGTATTTCCGTGGTGTCTGTAGCAGTCGCTGCTTCTTATCACGGCGGGTCCAGGCAGCCGTTTATCCTTCCGATGTCGACAAAACCAGTACCTTGAATGTGGGGAACAAAAACATCCTTTAGCTGCCATATAGCATAGCACCACGACACCTCATCATAAATTAACCTGCGCTCTTCAATTACACCTGTTTCAGCAGATCAGTAGTCCAGGAAGTGCGCACATTGCTGTTATGTATTTTTCTTATAAGCACACCGCATAAATATAGTGGGGCAGATTTACAAGCCCCTTGCGCCACTTTTGCGTCACTTTTCCCATGTTAAAAGTGACGCAAAAGTGGCGCAAGGGGCTTGTAAATCTGCCCCAGTGTATTTTACTTGTACAAAATTGTAGCCCATATTTTTATTTCGGGCTCACTCCAGGTGACACCACTTATAAACAAGGTTAGCCATAGGGTGATAGACAAGACTTCACTCCTCCTCATCTGTCTGATTTTACGTCACTAACGTGCGACTCTGCGCACTGTGACGTAGAATTCATCACGAGCCTCTCGATAATCACTCACTCCAGAGGCTTCAAGACGCCGCCCCAGATCCTCTTGAAGCGGGGTGTCTCGAGCTCGAGTGGGAAGGCAGACAGGACGACCTCGGCTCCCTCGAGCATATGATGCGGCAAAGGATAACAGGATTACGTGTTCACAAAGTGGGCATGCTAGGGTGCTGCCCCTTGCTTCCTTTTTTGTAATGCCCTGCTTTATATTTCTTCTTTTCTCGCTCTATTGCTGCCTACCCCATCTTCCTCTTTGTAATGCCCTACCTTATATTTCTTCTTTTCTCGCTCTGTTAACGTTAACAAAGCTAATAGCTCTGTCTAAACACTTATAAGGCCCCAAAGGCGAGACCTATTGGCTATGCCAATGCTTGTTTTTTTTTTTGGGGGGGGGGGCGTGGTCAAGGAACACCCACAAAACGGATGATGGTGTAAGGCAATGGATTTGTGCACAAATAAAATGTTTTCCCCTTGAAGAAAAATGGTTAAAAGGTGCCCTATAATTTATGTGGTAAAAGATTACCAAAAACGGAATTTCTCAAAAATGTACCTAGAGTACTCATGGGAATCAGTGACTGTCTCAGCTTCCCTGACCTACCCCTGCAACATTCTAGAATTCCAAAAATTGAAAAATGAGCACCCAAATACATGTGTAAACCAAATAGTGTAGATGTTCACATCTCTTTCTGAATTGAGCCCATTTTATTCAATACTAAGTGGCTTTAAAGTACCCGGAGGAAGAGCTGCAGACCAAGAACTCAACTCTATCAAGAAACACGTCTCTCACTTCGCCATGACATGTGTGACCTTTACTTAAATAATTACTTAATTATAAAATATTTTACCTCCTCATCTCTTCCTGTCACATTCCTTTTTCTTGTGTCCTCCACTCCCACACACAGTCCTCTTCCACATACAGCCCTCTGTCACAACAGGTGCTTATTCACTGCCCTTTTTCACATTCTGAGTCTCACACAAGGAACCCTCTCTTTCTAACACACGTTCCTCTGCCACATGTCTCTTCTCTGATATCGGGCCAGATGTACGATGCTTTTTAGCGTGCGCAAACAGCTCTTAGACCCGTTTGCGCACGCTAAAAAGCATGGGCCCATGTACAAACAGTATTTTGTGACTCGCAAGTCAATTCCGACTCGCAAAATACTGTTTTGCGACTCGCTATTAGGAAGGGGCATTCCCTTCCTAATAGCGACCGCAAATCTATGTATATGTACCAATGTTTTGCGACCGCAATTCCGGTCACAAAACACTTGCAAATTACCACCTACTTCAAGTAGGTGCTAATGCATTCGCAAATGGGAAGGGGTCCCCAGGGGACCCCTTCCCCTTGCAAATGCATGCAATATTATTTTGAGGGCAGGCAGTGGTCCCAGGGACCACTGCCTGTCCTTAAAAAATGAAACAAAAACGTTTCATTAAAAAAAATGCATCCCGTTTTCCTTTAAGGAAAACGGGCTGCATTTAAAAAAAAAAGCTGCTTTATTTAAAAGCAGTCCCAGACATGGTGGTCTGCTGAGCCCAGCAGGCCACCATCCCTGGGAGGGCCTGTCATTCCCAATGGGCTCGCAAATTGAGAGAGGCTCATTAATATTCACGAGCCTCGCAATTTGCGACCCCATTGGGAATCGCAACAGTGTTAAACACACTGTTGTAGATGCCAAATAGCGCCTCGCAAATTGCGAGTCGCAAATGCGACGCAATTTGCGAGGAGCTATTTGGCAGGTCGTACGTCTGGCCCATTGTCTCTTGCATCTTCATCTTTCTCACAGACCCACTTCTCTCACATCTTCTATCATACCTGTACCCTACACACTCTCTACGTCCTTTTCTCTTACACCTTCAACTTCCAAACACAAGCCTCTGTCTCCACTCTCCGCTCTTCCATGCCCTCCTCTTCCACCTGTGTGTGTCTACATTCCTCTCACACAACCTTCTCTTCCCCTTCTTACTTTCATAGTCTTCACCCACTGTGACTGCCTCCTAACCTGCTCTACCATCTCTTTGACCATCTTTTTCATACTCTCTGCTCTCCCGTTACAGACATATTACCACCCTCCTTTCTCTCAATGTCCTCTTACCCTCCCCTCTCCCTTGCAGTCTCCACACCTCTTCTCTAACATGCTCTTACGATTCCCACCTTCCCCTCTCACAGACCATCCTTTCACATCCACAATCATCTCTAACACTCATTTGTCTGTCGCACTCTTCTCTCTCAAAACCTTCTTTCTCCCTCCCACATTTCTTTTACACTAGCTTCTTGTGCACCCTTCTACCTCCCTCTTTTTAGGTTTCGCATAGGCAGCTCTTGCGCTGTCTCTGCGAGACATGCTGTATTCAGGATATGGGCTTTAAAAGCTCCGCCCATTTTCAAGGACTTCCCCAGTTACATGTGTTGTTACTCAGTGCTTGAGAGCACTATTTCTTTCTTTAAGCTGGAGCACTGGAGACTAGTGCTTGTGGTTTACAGAGCTCTGTTGTAAACAGGGCTATAAATCTTGCTCTTATCTTGCCACATTTGCTGTGCATTCAAAGACCAAGGTCTGTTTTTTTCCTCCCCTTGTGCTCAATGCCATTGATGATTCCCCCGTCCTTATGTTAATCTGTAAAGCAGCACTTTAGGTGGCGTCCACCCCTTGCCCCCCTGGAGTTTTAAATGATCTTTTTTTTCTTTCCAGCGCACCATGCGCGCTTTCAGTTTCGCAATCGCGGCTGATCTTTTTTAATTTTCAGTGTCCCATACACGCTTTCAGTTTGTCAATGGCGACCGCTTCTTGTTTTTTTATTTTCATCGTGCCATGCGCGCTTTCAGTTTCACACTGGCAGGCACATGCATTTCTTTCTGCGTGGCTCGCCTTTTTCCCCATTCGCAGCACAATGAGCAGAGGCATCGTCAGCTCCTTCAAATGTGAGGAGGTAAGCGCGACACTAGGAGCAGAGGCAAATTCGGCTCCGTTATATGTAATTGTGTATACACTAGATCGGGCTTATTTCATGTTACTGACATTCATATAATGTACAATAAGCACAGTGTTGCAGCCCTTAGGGGAATGTAATATGTGACTTATCAAAGAGTTCTGTGGTGCAATGGGGAAAAAAAGAAACCATAGTTGGTAGTGTCTTATGAATGTCATGATGGAGTGAAAAACAGCATTCGTCAGGCTAAGCACATTATCACAAATTAGCTAACACAAAACAACATTAGTGTTCCCGTAGTAGAAACCACAAGTACCAGGGTTATGTCGCAGCAAAGCTCTACACAGCAGGGGCATAGCAAATGCCCCCGCAGTGCGGGGGGCCCAGGCTTACTCATTCTAGAGGGGGCCCTCCTCAGCCCCAACTGATGTGAGTGTGAGGGGCCCCTTCACCATATCTTGCAGGGGGAGCCTCACGTTTTGTTACGCCACTGCTACACAGAACGGTCACCATGAAACTATTCAACTCTGCTGTGCTAGTTGGCTATTCGGACGCTATCCTGTGTCCCATTTTACACATTTACCCTTACATTCCATTTGCAATTCCTGGGAAAAGTATACTTGTTTGGATTGCCAAACCCCTCTTATGAGGAAAAAAATCCAAATTCATTCAGATCGTCATGCTTTTCTTAGTTACCGGCTCGAAGGGCGGCACTGATGATTCCACCCCTCCCGCCCCAAACACAAAAGAAATTGGCAGTTATTGGCATATAAATAAGTTTTCTAGGAACGTATGGGCTGCGTGCAATACAATTGTAACAAGCATTTGCAATGAAATAGGTCTCACATTTGCGAGAGTTTGAGCTATTGGCATTGTAAATGACAATGCCTTTTATTTATTAAGCACGCACTTTGTGCTTACGAGAAGCAAGGCTGGCAGTAAATGCGCCTCTTACTGCCAAACTTGCTTCTCGTAATCAACGACTATAAGTACAAAGTGCGTGTTTACGCACCGCTTGCAGGTTTTCAAAACACATAAGTAAAAGGCATTGTCATTTACAATGCCAATAGCTCAAACTCTCGTAAATACGAGACCTATTGCTTTGCAAATGCCTGTTTGTATTACAGTCATCTTCTCTCACATCTTCTTCTTTCTTCCATCAATGTCATCACTACTTTCTCTCTCACATCCTCTTTCTCTCACACATTCCAACCTTTATTCACCCTACTCCTCTCTGACTCTCCCCTCCCCCACCACCATTTCTTATGATCCGGTCGGAAATTAAGTTCAATATTTTAATTAAAAAATGGCCAAATTACAAATGAAACAGTGAGAAACGTGTATACTGTTGCAAATTAAAAGGGAGCATCCAGCGAATTACGTCACAATGCATCTCAAAACCAAAAGCAACATTTGAGATTACCTATTGCCAGGGCCACTGGAATTATGCAGCAGGAGAGGACCAAATTATGTGGCAGGGTTGAGTGAATTATGCGGCAAGAAAAGTTCAATTGTGTGGCATAATACGGCACATTTTGTGATAGTATTACATCATTATTTCATCATTTTGAAACTTGGTAACACTTTCGAGGCATTGGTTGTACCTCATTAGTACCAGTTTAACACCCAAATATAGTAATAACCAACAGAAAGGTGATCAGTCAACCTCTGCAAATGGCCTTCCACTGCATGGCAGCATGTGTTGCTGCATTTTTAGGAACGTTTGAACCATTTGAGCTAGAAACCATTCTTTTTTTTGTTAAAATCTGCAGATTAGGAGGCTGATGATGGATTATGTGGCAAATGCGGCAATTCTATAACTATGCAAAATTCGCTCTGGCCGCACAATCGCATAATTCCAGTGGCCCTGCCTATTGCTAATGATTGCTGGCAATGCAGTACTGAGTATGGAGGATTGTGTTTTTCCTTCAGTGCTGGATGTTCTACTTAGTGCAGTCTTTTTAACTGGCAGTCAGTTTAAAAGCCAAAAGTGTGTAACTATTCTGTTTTTGAAGGTATTCGCTCTTCCCTTTTCCATAAGTGAAACTAATTGTGCTAAAATGCTGTAAAGCAAATGTGTTTTAACATTTTCTAAATGTTTTTCAAACTGCCTGCTTTTGTCCAAGTTATTTGCTGCTAACTATTGTTTTTTGAAATTTTAAATCTCAAAACTTTTTTCTATCCTCTTTCTCTTTGTTCTTTCTCTCTCTCCCCGCTCTCTTTCTCTCTCCGTTTCTCCTCTCTCTGATTCGCTGAAAAAATAAAGACAGTACAGTTGGGTAGTGTTTAAGTGAGAAACAAACGTTAGCTTTGCAGTGTGTGCAAGTTCTCTACTTCCCATCACCAGTGCTTAACTTGTAAAAGAATGTGGTCGGGCGCCTAAAGCTATGCACAGAAGCCGCTGCCGGTGCAGTGAAATGTCAGCTTGCCTATTACCAAGGCTGCCCTTCTTCAATCCATCTCATGCCTCTCTAATCCACTTTCAGACACTTCCTGCCTCCAGGTACATAGCTACAGGGGGTATTTGGGGTGTGATACTCTCCAAATAAGTGCATTTTTGGCTTGGTAGTTGGGTCTGGTGGCCCTAAGTCGGGTCTGCTATCTCTGTCGGTTTTTATAGCCTGGGTTGCCAGCACAGCTGTCGGCAGACAATTATGTGAGCATCACTAGAGGGGCTTTGGCTCTGCCCACATGTTGGGAATCAGCAGTACATGTTTTGATTGGGCAGAAGTTGTGTGGTTCCACAAAAAAGTGCTTGCCCTCCACATAGCTGTGATCATTTTGTTTATTTATCCCACTGGCTGCGCCTGAACTTTCAGAGGTGCACATATGACGTTGTAATCTTAATAAAGTGTCTTAGATAACTAGATAATTTACGTTGTTTTTCTCTGGCAGCAGCACAGATGGGAGTAGGGTAGTCATTAACCTACATTGATGTTGATGGAGCAGGGTAAATGAAATAATTTTGTACCCCTTGGAAATTAATGACCTCATAATAATTAATAATACTAACCGTTTGAAATGCATGTATTAACCAACAAATACACTTCTTAGTAGACACTACACGTGGGTAACACGCTGATGTGTGCAAAAATCTAATTTATTAACAAATGTGAAGTTAATTAACCTTAGTATTGTGATTTGCGCAAGTTGCATGATTTTTGTTGCGTAGTAGAATTGTATTGTGGCAAAGAATGCAGGTGGTAAGTAAAATGGCTTTAAATGTCGCTTTCGCTAGGTAATATCTAACACGGGTCATTAGAATGGCGGGTGGTAAACAGAAAGGCTTATTTTTCATATTTTAATTTCAATTGTGTTTGCTTTATATTAGTTTTGTTCGGGCCTGCTAGGCCATGCTTCTAAAATGGCCGCTGGAAAGGACGAGATCGCGTGTGTCGAACCAAGATGGCCCCCACGCAGCCTCAGTACGAATGCTCCAGTCACGTGTATGCGGCCTGTGCCCGGAGTGAGAGATGTCGAGGCCAATCTGACCTGCAATGATGGATGTGCCAAGTGTTCAGCATGTATTCCTGGGAATGGATGGGAAAGAACCGAGTGACAATGGATGAACTAATATGTGACCATCAAAGATCGCTACAAAATGAATTGACAAGTTGGACTACTTTTGACCCCATGAGCATGAGACTTATTGTGTGCTTTATTGTCCCCAAACCAGTTTGAACAAGGAGGGCGATGAGGTGACCATCACCACCCCTCCAATGGACCAATTAGCGTGATTCTTGCCCCTAAGGATTGCAACTTTTATGTGTAGTGAGCCAGAGAATAGGGTATAAGAGAGTCTGCTCTTACGTGGGTTGGTTGCTGTTGGTGTTGTTGCCATGCTGTTTCTTTATTTTTCATTTTTCCACCTTGAGGCTGCGAAAGACTCTGTCATTTTTGGACTTTGAACTTTGACTGGGGAAGGAACGAGATCGTTGCGGGAATTCTGCCCGGGAGGTGCGTCCGAGGAGGTTAGCGGGACAGTCAGTCAGTTTGGGAGTCCAATTCTGTGATCTGCGGTTCATCTTCCTTTGGTCAACCATTCTTGTCATCGCCCCATGGCCGAGGGTAATGCATAATAATTTAACTTTTCCTAAAAACCTTTCTTAAATGTTTATTGATATTTTAAATGTGTTTGTTTAATAAAGAATTTCACTTATTTGATTGAATAATTTTAGATAAACTTTTATCCTAACTCTAAAATGAGTCTGTGGTTCTTTTATAGATTCATGATTTATAAATGTTAAAGGTTTTAATTGTGATTGAGCTGGTCTTAATCACCATCAACTAATTCTACTAATCATTTTTTGTTGAAAAGAAAAGTTAAGAAAACTGCCGATAATTTTTGTAAAGGAGGGGTCAGTAGAAACAGGAGTAGAACTGACGTCAACAGAAACCGCGCTGGTATTGGCCAGTTGTGAAAGAGCAAAGAGCTTCCTGATTGGTGCGTTATTGTGAAGACGTGCTCGTATTGGTTAGTGTGGGAGTGATGTAAAGCTTTCGGATTGGTGCGTTGGTGTGAGACGCGCTGGGATAGGTCCGAATAGCCGAGCAGTAGAAAGAACAGAGTGGTGAAGAATTGCGTGTATTTGTTTTGGGAAAAAGAACAGTGAAATATGGCTTATTATGAATATGGTAGAGAAAAACCGTCATGGTTTGCGAAGATTAAAAACTTTTTCAAGAAAGACAAAAAGGTTGTGACTAGGGAAGGAGAAGTACTTCCTCCGCCGAAAACGGCAGCATCTCATATGATGTTGAAATATGGCTATCATACCTGTATTTTGTTGGAAAATTGGGCAAAATATACCCAAGGCGATGGAGTATTGGCATTTCCAGAAAATGGTTCGTTTAGCACAGCTGTAATTCGAAATTTGAGAGAAAAGATGATGAAACTTGAACCAAGACCTAGACCGACACAGTTCGAAGCCTTAGGTGAATGGGAAGATGAGATGTATGAAAGGGAAAGACACAGAGGTGCAAAGAATTATAGTTTAGTCCATGGAAGAGTATGGGGATTGAATCATGAAGATAGGATGAGACGATGGCGGTATGCTAACATGACGGATGGTTTGTTTCCTGTCAGAACAGTTGAAGAAATTACAGGGAGAAAGTTTACAGAGAAAAAGAAGCATGCAGTAACAGAGAGGTATGGGTATGGAGTTAGCGACACAGAGGATGAGTTGCTGGAGGATATTTTAAATAAAAGACCCCCTCCATATCAACAGAATTCTGCGGTGGTGACACCAAATGCACCGCCAATGAGAACTGTAATAAATCAAAGTCCCGAACAAATGTCTGAAATGAATAGTCCATTTAGTAAACCAGAAACACCACAGACTGTGAAACATGATAATGGTAATACAGCTGAATTAGCCAGAACCACAAAAGAGTTGACTGAAAAGATAAGAGAACTAACAAAGAATATGGAAGCCATGACTGTGCCAGTAACTATAGGACCAGTAATCCCAGTATTTGAAAATCAAAGGATAGATGAACACTCCTTAACAATCCCATTTAATTCCAGTATGCAAAGAGTAAGAGAAGGGATGATTCCAGAAAATAGAGAGAGAGAAGATTCTGTTGGTCCTTGTAGGTCAAGTCCGCCTGAAGACAATTAATGAGAGTCAGATAAATAGGATTCCTATGGGAGCCGAGTCAGCAACTGAAACCCCAGAGAGAAGTACAAGTTGGGCAGAAATAAGCAAAACCCCTGTGGGTCCGACTGCGGAGAAATTTAATGATTGGGTGAGGAGCTTGCAGAAAAAGGATGCTGAACCACAACTGTTGGATGTGGTCAGATTAAAAATAGACATGGAAGAATTGATTCTAGGAACTATTGGTACAGATCGATTGAAGTCATATCAGGATGATGAGCTAATGTTCATGTGTAAAAGTGTTACTTGGAGAGCTAGGAACTTGCATGAAAAATTGGAAGAAACAGCGAACGAACTAGGAGTAGAGTTTGGAAAAATCAGAGGATTGCAGAAACCGTACAGGGTAGATTTTAGTGAAAAGGATATAGAAAATCTGAACACTTCAGGACGGTTAACACAGATAAAGGAACTGATTGTGTTATTGAGAAAATGGGGAGATGTTGACAGGTGGAGAAGCAGGTGGATAAGAAGAAAGGAGGGAACGACTGATAAAGCTTCATTGGCTTTTCCGGTGAAAGAGAAAGAACCGATAGTAATGGAGTGTCCAATGAGGGAAACTCCAGGAGGAAGTTATGTACATGTCCCATGGTCCAGACAAGATATATTGTCATTTACAAATGACTTTCCAAGATTGAGAGAGAAACCTGTGGACTGGTATAGACAGGTAGAAAGGTTTGTAAAAGTTTCAAAAGTATTGTGGGAAGATTTGGATGGACTGTTTGAGATTGTTGTTCCAGCAGATTTATGGACAGAGTGTAAAATTACAATTGACTGGCCGAAGGAAGAATATCCTAGAGATGCAAAAACGGGAGCACCAGGTTCAGAAGTAATGAGAAAATATGAACAGGCAATCACGTTTCTGAAAAATAAAATCCCACCAAAAGAAACGGATTGGGTGAAGATTGATAGAACAACTCAGGAGAGGAAGGAATCTATACATGCCTAATATGAGAGACTATTGTTGGTTTTTAAACAGTATAGTGGTTACGAGAAATTGAGTGAAAAAGTCATGAGTCATTTTGTGTATAGATTTGTGTATGGCTTGAGACCTAAGATAAGTGAAATGATTAAGCAGCATATGTTGTGTTGGCAGAATAGCGCAGTAGATGAAGTATTAAGGTATGCAAAATATTGTAGTGACGATATTGAATGTAGACAGCGTAAACTCAAGGAAAAGGCAATGTGGGCACAAGTAAAGGTTGCAGAAAAGCAAGAAGCTCAGATGAATAATCAGTCTAGTGATGCAGGGCAGACTAAGTCCAAACCGAATATTGGTAAGGGAAAAGGTCAAATGAGTATAGAAGAGGCTAAAAAGAAATGGCCATGTCATAATTGCGGAAAATTAGGGCACTGGAGAAACGAGTGTAAATTTCCTCCGAAAGCTAATGCAGAAAATCAATCATTGAATCCACAGGTGCAGAATGAGGTGAGTTACCAACAGCTGCAACAGCCGCAGGTAGTTACTCAACAGTGTCAGGTGCCGCAATCACCTCTTCCAAAGAGTGTAAATCCTCAGAGATACAGTGCAGAGGCAGGATTCTACGGAGGAGAGCAGGTAACAAAATTGCCGCGCGCAGCTGCAGTTTCGCAGTATTGGTTACGGCAGGATGGAGATGAATCGGATGAAAGCTTATGACGGTGCCTAGGAGAGGAAGAAGAGTGCGTGCTTGGCGCAACTCTAGAGGTAGATCAGTCTGGTCCATTTGTGGATGGAAAAGTGAATGGTGTAAATGTTACATTCCTTGTGGACACTGGAGCTACCCTTTCTACTGTTAGATCAGTGGAAATTCCAAACCTTCCTCTCTCAGGAGAAAATATCCAAGTTGTAGGTGTTTCGAACAGGCAGATTAAAACCCCTCTTACAAAACCAATAGAGGTGGAAATCGGACCATTCAAAGAGATGCATCGCTTTGTGGTATGTGATTGCAGTCCTGTAAATTTATTAGGACGCGATCTACTTTGCAAAATGAATTGTACCATCTACTGTACCCCAGATGGTATTGCTTTCCAGACACCAGATGAGGATGTGCTGTATAAAATGACAGTGGCAGAACTAGAACCAGGAGTGAATGACATGTTTCCTGTGTTTGATGCGGAGCAAATCCCGATTGAATTGAAAGGAATAGTCAGGTCTGATGTATGGGATTTCACAGGCGGAGATATTGGACTAATGAGAGGAGTTGATCCTGTAAAAATTACTGTATGAGAAGGAACAAATTACCCAAATACCCCGCAGTACAAATTAATGCCAGAAATTATTGAAGGAATAACACCTGTAGTTAATAAGATGATTGAACAAGGAATTTTGAGAGAAATAATGAGCAGCCCATGTAATTCTCCTATAATGGGATTGAAAAAGCCAAATGGAACATATAGGATAGTACAAGACTTGAGAAAGGTAAATAAGATTGTTATTCCATGCTGCCCAATTGTGCCAAACCCCGCTGTAATACTGTATCAAATTCCACATGATGCAGAATGGTACACAGTTATTGATTTGTGCCATGCATTCTTTTCTATTCCATTGCACCCTGACAGCCAGCCATTATTTGCGTTCCGGTTCGGAGAGCGTATTTTGGCATGGTGTCGAATTCCTCAAGGGTATACTGAAAGTCCTTCAATCTTTAATCAGATTCTGAAGAAATCATTAGAAGATTTAAAAATGCCTGAAAAATCTGTGATGGTCCAATATATTGATGACCTATTAGTGGCATCAAAGACCAGAGAAGCATGTGTTGCGGACACAATTGCTTTATTGAATCATTTGGCAGAAGGAGGACATAAGGTGTCCCCATCAAAACTGCAATTTTGTCAACAGGAAGTACAGTACCTAGGTCATAAGATTGAGAAAAGGATGCGAAAGGTGACAACAGAAAGGATAAGGATTATCAAAGGAATGAGAGCCCCAATGACACAAAGAGAGGTGAGAATGTTTCTTGGAATGGTTGGTTATTGCCAACAGTGGATAAGTGGATTTCCATTGATTGCGAAACCTTTACAGCGATTGACAAAGAGGGATGTCAAAGATCCGATTGAATGGATGAGGAGGAAATGACGGCTTTCAAGGAATTGAAAACAAGTTTGTGTGAGGCACCAGCATTGGGAATGCCTGATTATGAAAAAGAATTTGAGCTGTATTGTAGCGAGAGAGACGGATGTGCACTCTCAGTATTAGTGCAAAGGCATGGAAAAATGAAACGACCAATCGCCTATTTTTCGGCTGTTTTAGACCCGGTAGCAAAGGCGTTGCCTGGATGTCTGAAAGCAGTAGCTGCTACTTGTGTGAGTCTGGAACAGAGTGAAGGCATTGTGATGGGATATCCTTTGAGAGTATATGTCCCACACTCCGTGGAAATCCTTCTGACCCGGACAAAAACCCAATTCATGACACATAGTCGGCTGACTAGGTATGAAAAAGTGATCTCGGGTGCAGACAATGTAACCATTGTAAGATGCACGAGTGTGAATCCTTCTACTTCACTGCCAGATGAAGTAAATGCAGAAGTCAAAGATGATGTTGATCATAAGTGTTTGGATGTGCTTGAATTTTGCACAAAGCCTCGCCCAGATATCAGAGATGAACCCTTAAAAGAATCAGATGTGATGTTTGTGGACGGGTCATGCCTGAGAACAAGTGAAGGAGTTTTAAGTGCTGCATATGCTGTGTGTACGGTGGCAACCATAATGGAAGCATCCTGTTTGAGAGGAATACGTTCAGCTCAAGTAGCTGAGCTGATTGCTCTGATTCGAGCGTGTAAACTGGGAAAGAACTTCCGAATTACGGTGATCACTGATAGCCAGTATGGCTTCGGAGTGGTCCACGATTTCGGACAGATCTGGTCCCAGAGGGGATTCCTGACTTCTGCAGGGTCTCCTATTAGGAATGGTGAGTTTGTGAAGGAGTTGCTTGAGGCGATACAGCTGCCTAAACAGATTGCAGTGGTAAAATGCGCTGCACACAAAAACGGAACAGACTATATTGCAGTGGGTAACAAATTCGCTGACGAATTAGCTCAATATTGTGCCCGAAACATGACTTCAATGAATCGGAGAAGGGAAAGAGAGAATGTTTCATGTCCCTTGCTGTTTACTAACACAGTTGAAACCTGGGATGAGGTAAAACAATTGCAGGAAGAAGCAGATGAGGAAAAGGATGGTTGGATAAAAGCAGGTTGCAGACAAAGAGAGGAAGATGAAGTCTGGGTTTATAGAGATGAAAGACCAGTTATGCCTGATAGCATGATCTCTAACATGGCACGGATGTACCATGGACAGGCACACATTGGTAGGGATGCCATGATCAGACTTTTCAGACAGACCTGGTATAACCCAAAATTTAGGGCTATAGCTGAAAGCCTTTGTCAAAGATGTCTTATATGCCAACAAATAAATCCTGGAAGGAAGACAGTAGTGAGTTTGGGAACAATAGGACGTGAAGGAGGTCCTTTTACCAGAATGCAACTAGATTTTATTGAAATGCCCCCAAGCAATAGATTGAGGTATGTCCTGGTGGTCGTCTGTTTGTTTTCTCGGTGGGTGGAAGCCTATCCGACAAGAAGGAATGATGGAGTTACTGTGGCTAAGCTCCTGCTGAGAGAATTCATTCCTAGATATGCTTTCCAGTAACGATCGAAACAGATAGAGGAACCCTTCTCCAGAATGAAATAATCCAACTGATATGTGAAGCACTTGACATTCAACAAAAACTGCACTGTGCCTACAGACCAGAGGCTTCTGGAGTGGTAGAGCAGGTAACTGGTACAATAAAGAATAGGTTAGGGAAAATGTGTCAAGCCACAGGACTCAAATGGCCCGACGCCTTGCCATTGGTGCTGATGAGCATCAGAAGCATACCTGACAGGAAGACAGGTCTGAGTCCTCATGAAATAATCATGGGACGAGCAATGAGACAAGCACACGTACCTGTCAACAAACTGCTGACTATAACTGATGATCTCGTATTGGACTATTGCAAAGGATTGGCTGATGTGGTGCATTCTGTGTTTCATCAGGTTGGACCGGATGCGACCACTCTTGAAAGAAAACCAGCTCATGATTTGAGTCCAGGAGACTGGGTCCACATTAAAGTCCACAGAAGAAGAAACTGCTTGGTTCCTCGCTGGGATAAGCCACGTCAAGTGATCCTGGTGACAACAACTGCTGTAAAGTGTCCGGGTGTGAAAAATTGGGTTCATGCCAGTCATACCATCAGAGTTCCAGATCCTGAAGCTCGACCTGTACGTCGACATCTGGAAATATCAGATACCAGCTCAGCATCTGAAGCAGAAACTGAAACGATCAGAGTTCCAGATCTTGAAGCTCGACCTGTAAGTCGACATCTGGAAGAATCAGGTACCAGTTTGACAACTGAAGAGGAAACTGAAACGATTAGAGTTCCAGATCTTGAAGCTCGACCTGTAAGTCGACATCTGGAAATATCAGATACCAGTTCGGCATCTGAATCAGACCAACCTGAATCCAGTGAAAGACAAAAGGAAGAATCCGAAAGTAAAGGAACTGATATTGAAACAGGAGAAACAGAACTAATAAAAAGTGACGCTGAACAGCCAAGTACAAGCTTTGGGGAGATTCCTCCAGAAATTATAGAAGTAACTCAAGAGAATTTAGATTCAGATAGAGAGAGTGGCGAAGTTGCGGAAGAAACACGAGGAGGTTTAGACTCAAAATTTCAAACAGAAGAAACACAGGGAAATTTAGATTCAGATAGAGAAATTGGGGAAATTTCGGAAGAAACACGAGGAGGATTAGATTCAGAATTACAGGCAGAAGAAACACCAGAAGATTCGGATTCAGATAAAGAGACTGAGATCATAAAGTTCAAAGTTAGAGGAAGTGAAGTGAGGTCTGAGACAGAATCTGAAGAAAGTGAAGAAGAAAGAAAGCAAAGAATAGGACCAAGAAAGAGAACTTGGAGAGCAGAACGAGAAGAAAAAGAAAGTGAACTGAAAAGGAGACAATTGGCCCAACGAAATTAAAAGACTGAGATATAAAATAATAAATTTGAACAAAGACAATGCGGAACAAGTAAATGAAATAACAAGTCAGAAAGGACAAAGAAGAACAAGTGAAAAACAATTACAGAGACCAAAAAGAGTGAAAAGACCTAACTTGAAATACAAGTCACCTGAATGGTTATACATAGCACTAACCGACATTAAAGAAGTGGATAGCAGTCACAAGTGGGTGAGAGTGAACTGCACCAAACCTGAAAAACAAAGAGAGAAGACCGGACTAGACATACAAACTGATAAAGTCAAAGAAAAATTCCTGAAAAACCGAAAGGTGTGCCAAAAAGCAGTTGATCTTAATCAACACTACGTCATTTGAGGTGTGGAAACACATTTCTGTACATATAAATAGATAGTATTACAACATGGTAGACACTGAGAATAGAAGATCTAGATGTGAGTTTTTACGTAGATGGTGTAGGATGTGTTTTTATTGTACAGGTTTGCTAATGCTTATCTGGTTTATTTTAGCAATAATAATTCCACTTAGGTTAGTTGTAGAAAATACATCTGTAATAGTGAATGACACGAATAGTGACAAGAAAGCTAACATAAAGAACACTGCAACATTAGTGGATAGTACTGATTTTCATAGGGCTAAGTCAATAACTGATTTCTCCAAGAATGTCTTCACGAAACTTTTATACGAATATGTGGAGATAATGGATGTGAGAGATTGTTATGTCTGTATGCAGTTACCTGCGTCTGTAACAGAAGATGTGACATATCATCACCTTCCTTTGACGTATGGAATAACTTGTAGCGTTTTAGCTAGCTTATTTTATAAAACAGGTAAATTAAAGTATTACTACACTGACATAGATGCTGTTTTTGCTAAAGTTCCCGTAATCCCTGAATTAAATAAGGTGAAAGTTGCAAAGGTTTGTGGAGAATTTTTCTTGGAAACAAAAGAATTAACATTAGAATATGCATTTAGACATAATCTTACTTGTGAGTTAAGAAAAGAAGAAAAGATTTTCTTAGACATGGTAGAAGACAGAAGGGTTAAGTTTCAAAGAAAGGTAGCAGGAGAAAAGACAAAAACCCCACCTTGGGTGTTTGAAGAGAGAAGTTATGACAAAGGTGAAACAAATGCAGCTATGGTTCTAGATTGGTCCCAACATGGAAAATTGTGTATTAGTAGAGATAACACTATGTATGATAACTATTTCGTGGGTTCTAGTGAGTGCCGAGATACATACAAAATTCTAGGAGGATGGGGATTCAAAGGAGGAAACGATCCAGTATTTCCAGGGATCTATTATATTTGCGGAAATAGAGCTTATTATAGGTTGCCGGACCACTGGTACGGAACATGCTATCTAGGCCTGGTCTTTCCAAAGATTTTTCATGTGGAAAGAGGAACGAAAGGAATTCACGAGATAGGTAAACCATTAACACGTAGGAGGAGGGAAAGCTCAGAAATAATAGGTGACATTTTTGGAGCATTGATACCAGCAGTGGGTATATCTTTGAATGCATACAAGATTCGGAAATTGTCTACAGTAGTAGATCGTTTATCAGCGAATACTGTTGGAGGGTTCTTGATGGTAAATACCGAAATGGTTGCCATGAGAGCTATGGTAATGCAAAATCGACTTGCCCTTGACATTCTTTTGGCAAAAGAGGGAGGAGTCTGTGGAATGCTGAAGGTACAACATTGTTGCACTTACATTCCAGACAAAAGTGAGAATATACAGAAGTATATAAAGAACATTACTGATTTGCATAAAGAAATTGCCCCACTGGAGGTTGAAGGTGCTTGGGAGAGACTTGGTAAGAGTTTTTCCTCAATGAAGAAATGGTTCACAGAAATAGGTAGTTCTCTTATTGGGAAAATATTAATTCCAGTGACTGTAGTAATAGTAATAATCCTATTTATAAGATTAGCATATGTGTGTATTAAAAGAAAAAGACAAAATAGAGTAAAAAGAGAAAATGAGAAAAATAAAGAAAGAGAACGGGAAATGGGAGAGATAGAATTGGAAGAGTTTAAAGAGAACATGTACAAAAGGTCTAAAAGACAAGATGAAAAGAACACGGTTGTCTAAATTAACAAATGTAAGTGGACAAGAAACATTTATCTGATAAATTTGTAGGGATAGGTTTTTGTGGTGATGTTAAAAATCACCAAAGGGGGGAATTGATGTAGAGGGTAAATGAAATAATTTTGTACCCCATGGAAATTAATGACCTCATAATAATTAATAATACTAACCGTTTGAAATGCATGTATTAAACAACAAATACACTTCTTAGTAGACACTACACATGGGTAACACGCTGATGAGTGCAAAAATCTAATTTATTTACAAATGTGAAGTTAATTAACCTTAGTATTGTGATTTGCGTAAGTTGCATGATTTTTGTTGCGTAGTAGAATTGTATTGTGGCAAAGAATGCAGGTGGTAAGTAAAATGGCTTTAAATGTCGCTTTCGCTAGGTAATATCTAACACGGGTCATTAGAATGGCGGGTGGTAAACAGAAAGGCTATTTTTCATATTTTAATTTCAATTGTGTTTGTTTTATATTAGTTTCGTTCGGGCCTGCTAGGCCAAGCTTCTAAAATGGCCGCTGGAACGGACGAGATCGCGTGTGTCGAACCAAGATGGCCCCCACGCACCCTCAGTACGAATGCTCCAGTCACGTGTATGCGGCCTGTGCCCGGAGTGAGAGATGTCAAGGCCAATCTGACCTGCAATGAAGGATGTGCCAAGTGTTCAGCATGTATTCCTGGGAATGGATGGGAAAGAACCGAGTGACAATGGATGAACTAATATGTGACCATCAAAGATCGCTACAAAATGAATTGACAAGTTGGACTACTTTTGACCCCATGAGCATGAGACTTATTGTGTGCTTTATTGTCCCCAAACCAGTTTGAACAAGGAGGGCGATGAGGTGACCATCACCACCCCTCCAATGGACCAATTAGCGTGATTCTTGCCCCTAAGGATTGCAACTTTTATGTGTAGTGAGCCAGAGAATAGGGTATAAGAGAGTCTGCTCTTACGTGGGTTGGTTGCTGTTGGTGTTGTTGCCATGCCGTTTCTTTATTTTTCATTTTTCCACCTTGATGCTGCGAAAGACTCTGTCATTTTTGGACTTTGAACTTTGACTGGGGAAGGAACGAGATTGTTGCGGGAATTCTGCCCGGGAGGTGCGTCCGAGGAGGTTAGCGGGACAGTCAGTCAGTTTGGGAGTCCTATTCTGTGATCTGCGGTTCATCTTCCTTTGGTGAACCATTCTTGTCATCGCCCCATGGCCGAGGGTAATGCATAATTTTCACTTTTCCTAAAAACCTTTCTTAAATGTTTATTGATATTTTAAATGTGTTTGTTTAATAAAGAATTTCACTTATTTGATTGAATAATTTTAGATAAACTTTTATCCTAACTCTAAAATGAGTCTGTGGTTCTTTTATAGATTCATGATTTATAAATGTTAAAGGTTTTAATTGTGATTGAGCTGGTCTTAATCACCATCAACTAATTCTACTAGTTGGTCCATCGACCGAATAGCGGAGTACCTTGATGTTTGGAACCAACAGGATTCAAAGCTAATGTATATAATGTATAGATTATTATTCTGTCAATTTTAACAAGGTATCCCGTTCGTCCAGCAGCTCATTCTCCTTAGCGTTTAATCCAGAGATTGAATGAATGTATGTATGCGGTGTCATGGGCCCCACCGACATGAGTTTTAAATTACAAAAGTTGCGTAAGTGTTTTATTTTTACCTAGTGTGCAACTCGGTACCTGTGGATTGCCTGGGGCTCCGGGATGGTTCGCCGGGGTTTCATGGGGTTCCCGTGGTGCATTATACCTCCGGTGCACCGCTGGGACCGACGTGACTTGGGCTGGCCGCTCTGGGTACCGAGTTGCACACTAGGTGGGCTCCCCCTCTGAGGTTTGGTTAACGGCGGTCTCCCGGTACTCCTGTTTAACCACCCCTTCAGTGTTTATGGAACCGTGAAGACCAGTTGATTTTTACCTTTCCTTTGACCACGCCTGATGTTACTATTTACAATAATACTTCCATTTTTCCTAATAGGACCCAATTGGTGTCCTTTCATTACCGCCGGCTACTGTAGCAAGCATTTACTTGCGGACAGTTTAGGTGAGTTGCATTTTGTCCTGACTGCATATGTATTAATGTATTAGCCTTTCCACTGACCTTATTACTCCACTGTTATAAGCTTGTAAGACCTATGAGCACCTTATATATGGAGTATAGCACACTGGCAACTAAGGCCTAGTTCACTGTGATATTAGCGTGACACAGTGTACCGTTCTTTGGTTCTAATCACGAGCACGTCTGCCATGCCAGACATTGAGTGTTTGGGCTGTAGAGACACCATATGGTTACTATATCATGTATTGTCCATATGGATTTTTACAATTTTTCTCCCTCTGCTTTTATTCAACCCACAGGTCAACAAACCTGAGATCGGGGTATGTAGAATTCACTTAACTATTTTTAGTGTAGATAGCGTCCCTTTGATCCTGAGGAAGTGCCCAGATCTTTATGACACGAAAGGCACGAAACATGTTGATCACCTGAGAGCAGGGCACACACCACTGGAAACATGACGTCTAGTCTTTTGCCCCTCTCGCTCTTTTATTGTAGGCAGTTTACCCTCTGAATAAAATATTGGATAGGATTAACTGACCTATTTTAGTTCACATATCTTTCCACGTCTACACACACTAGGGCCCTCACCCCCACTGCACCCACCGGCAGGAACAAAAGATCCCCGACAAAGAGCCCCGGTTTCGGGTGCCCGTCAGGAATTGCAGCGCCAACCTGACGAGGGGCAGGCTCAAATGATGAAGCATGACACCTAGCTTGCTGGGTGTGTGAGAGCTCCTTCTCCTTTTACACCCATCAGTGGTCTGTTTTGATCCACTTGTCTCTATTAGCTCCATTCTTTTCCACTACCCAACCTAGAGGAACTTCGTACTCGTTTTGTACACATATTATGTTTCCTGTAATGATAAAGTGAAGTGGATTTTTCTTAGAGCATATTATTCAGAAGGGAAATGTTTCTGTGTTTGCTATTTTCAGAATGGCATTAAATCTGGCGCAGTATCTGAGGTGCCTGTCTCCTGGTAGAGTATTCAGAGATGCAGGTCTCCTGGGAAAGTACACTGAGGTGCGTGTCTCCTTGCACAGCATTCTGCAGTGCGCGTCTCCGGCAACAGTATTTTGAGGTGCGTGTCTACTGGGACAATATTTTGAGCTGCGTGTCTCATGGTACAGTATTCTGAGGTACGTGTCTCCTGGCACAGTGTTCTGAGGTGCGTGTCTACTAGGACAGTGTTCTGAGGTGCATGACTCCTGGGACAATATTATGAGGTGCCTGTCTCCTGGCACAGTATTCTAAGGTGTGTGTCTCGTGGTACAGTATTCTGAGGTGCCTGTCTCTTGACGCACTATTCGAAGGTGCATTCCACTTATCACAGTATTCTCAGATGCGTGACTCCTGGGGCAGTATTCTGAGGTGCATGTCTTGTGGCACCGTATTCTGAGGTGCGGGTCTCCTGGGAGGGTATTCTGAGTAACCCTGGGTGGTAAAATCCACTCCGCTCGCGGAGTTTGCAGATTTTTGGCAACTCCGCGTTCCGCGTAGAACGCGGAGTTATCGAAAACTCCGCGATCCGCGGCGTAGCGGAGTTTTTCCCTTGTTCGCGCTTTCAAAATGCGGTTTCGCGCGTGCGGTAGCGATTTACCGGGATCCCTGCGTTCGCTGACGAGTTTTCCTATCCATTCGCGTGCGCCACAAGATTTTGATAGCAGGCCACGTGATCCCGTGAGAGTGTGCGATCGTGAACATGTCATTCGGATGCCCCATCGGACATCCGCGTTGGCGAACATGCGCGACAAGTGAAAAACAAGATGGCCGCGCCAATTGGCGACCGCATGGGCAAGTTCGCGGGATATTTCCCCCCGAGCACGCAAACAGCGTCCCGAACACGCAATACGCGTTCCCGAACAGGAAAAATGCATCGCAAACGGGCGGAACAAGCAACTCCGCGTGCTCGCGGAATTCTGCGTAGCTCGCAGAGTTTTTTTACCACTTCGCGGAACTCAGCGTAGCGCGACTACGCGAACTCGCCCAGGGTTAATTCTGAGGTGTGTGTCTCCTGGTGCAGTAGTCAGAGGTGTACGCTCCTGGTGCAGTATTCTGAGGTTCGTGTTCCTTGGCGGAGTATTCTGAGGTGGGTGACCTCTTCTGCAGCGTTCTGAGGTGCAAGTCTTGTGCCACAGTATTCTAAGGTGCGGGTCTCCTTGCGCAGTGTTCTGAGGTGTGGGTCTTCTGGCGCAATGTTCTGAGATGTGCATCTTCTTGTGCAGTATTTTGAGGAGTGTGTCTCCTGGGACAGGATTCTGAGGTGCATGTCTCCTGGCACAGTAGGGTGAGGTGCGTGTCTCCTGGCGCAGTATTCTGAGGTGCGTGTCTCCTGGCGCAGTATTCTGAGGTGAGTGACCTCTTTTGCAGTATTCTGAGGTGCATATCTCATGGGACAGTGTTCAGTGTTGTGTGTCCCCTAGGACAGTGTTCTAAGGTGTGTGTCTCCTGAGACAGTAGTCTACGGCGCAAGTCTCCTGGGGCAGTATTCCAAGGTGCATGCCTCTTGGGACAGTGTTCTGAGGTGTGCGTCTTGTGGCACAGTGTTATGAGGTGCATGTCTCTTAGGACTGTATTCAGAGGTGCGTGTCTCCTGGCGCAGTATTCTGAGGAGCATGTCTTGTGGCACAGTATTCTGAGGCGCATGGCTCCTGGGACAGTATTCTAAGGTGCATGTCTCCTGGGACAATATTCCAAAGTACATATCTCTTGGTGCAGTATTCTGAGGTTCATGTCTTGTGGCATATTATTCTGAGGTTCATGTCTGCTTTGGCAGTATTTTGAGGTGCATGCCTCTTCGCACAGTATTGTGAGTTGCATGTCTTCTGGAGAAGAATTCTGAGGTGTGTATCTCTGGAGATAGTATTCTGAGGTGTGTGTGTATATAAACTATAATTGCATTTATATAGCACCTACTTCCCCTGAAGATGCGTTGAAGCTCTTTACGCTGGGCAGTACTGTGCTCAGGTCCAGCGTTGGTTACTGTTAGTTATTGGGATAAGTCTTTTGCGCTCAAGTAAACCATTCCATGCAGTCATTCTAATTTCTTTATGGTGGACTAAATCACCAGGGGTTTGTTGCGATCATTAACGGGGGGTATGCGAGCCCATGCACATGGTTGGTAGGATTAATAGATGAGGTAGAAGAGATTAGGTATTGTTAAGTTGCATAGGTACGACTTTCAGAGGAAAGAGAAGAGATTGTGATCTTGTAAAGGAGTTGTGGGCAATTTGCAGAAATACAATGGTGGAGAATAAGGCAAACATGCATGTGTCAGAGTAGGCTGTGCTCAGAGAGAGGAGGCATGCAGAGGGTGGAAGCAAAGGTGAAGGATATACAAAAGAAGAAGGCAACAAACAGAGGTTTTGATTAAAGGTCAATTTTTCATGCCAGATTTAAGGTATGTAAAGAATAGTTTTGAGACAGCTTGCAGTTTGAGGATGCAAGAATGTAGACAGAAACAACATTATTTTCCTGTGAAGATTGTGCTTCAGGTAATCCACCTGTCTGCTGCTAGACTACCGCCAGACCTATGTTCCAGCCAGGTCAGTTCATCAGCTCAAGCGTTGAGAGTGAAAAATGACTGGATGCATTTGTTGAGAAATATAATGAGCTTTAGGCTGTACTCAGAGGAAGTAGTAACTTTAAGACCATAACAGTGTGAGAAAATACGTGGGAAATGATGTATACATTGAAAAGGAAATCCTGCAAATGCTAGGGTGGGTGTCTTCTGGTGTTCATCCTCAGGTTTGGCTGACAGTATTAATTACAAAGCAGAGTGGGATTTATCGGAATGCCTCTGGATTGCACTAGCACAAGATGGAAGGTGAAGACAGCTTCCCAGACAGTGGGCATGTATTGCCTGCATTCCAGCGACTGGAAGGGCTGGAGATGCAAACACTGTGAGGATGGTGAAAGGGCTCCCTTTACAAATTCAATTAAGACTTTTTAGCAAATGACTGCCGATTAGACTTCCTGAAGCACTGCCGTTTTTGTAGATGCTATGGGTGAGGAGAGCCTCCATCGGCGGGCTGTCGGGGCTCCACTGGCTGTGCTCTTTTTTAAGTTACTCCCTGTCCATCAGGACTCAGGCCAGCATCATCCTGTGGCATGCCGAGGGCCTGGGAGGCGTGAGGGGAGTGGCGGGTGTCACAAGGTAGGACCAGTGATGTGGACACAGGGGGTTCACTGAGCAGAAATGTGTATATTATATATATACATATATATATATTCACTGAAAAAAACCAAAGGTTACAGGGACGTTATAGTTAAGAAATAGAATTAAAAAACCTTAAAAATTCACTGAAAAAAACCAAAGGTTACAGGGACATTATAGTTAGGCTCAGATTTCACTCATACAAAACCAGCAATTCAGCAATTATAGTTAGCTGAGCTAACTATAACTTGCGTTCCCGCAATGCACTGCTTATGACCTCATATATTACATCACTCATGACATGGTCAGTGACATCACTGATTGGGATTGGGTGGGATTGGGATTTGGGATTTGTTAAGCGCGTGTATCACCCATAGGTCTCACAGCGCTAGCAGATACTCAAAGAACCAAAAGCTGTCTTGATAAAGCTAAAGAGCTAAAAGAGCCAAGTTTTAAGGATTTTGCGGAACCTCTTATGATCGGGTTCTAATCGGAGAGTTAGAGGCAGGGTATTCCAGATTTCAGGGGCAATTTTGGAAAAAGATCTGCCGCCATTCCTTACTGTGCGCACTTTAGGTACTGTTAAAAGTTGTTTACTGGTGGAGCGCAAAGTTCTGGTTGGTTGATATTTTATCAATTTTTTGGCTAGATATTTTGGCCCTTTACCATTGAGGGTTTTATGTACCAGACAGCATAATTTAAAATTAATCCTCTTTTTTATGGGAAGCCAGTGGAGAGTTTTCAGACTGGGCGCAGAGGGGGTGCGAGGAGGGAGGTGTAGGACTAGTCTGGCCGCAGTGTTTTGTAAGACCTGAAGTTTTGACAGCTGCTCTTCATTAATGGAGGCCAGCAGTGCATTTCCGTAGTCTAGACGGTTGACGATTAGTCCCTGTACTAGAGGCATACGGGACGATAGGGGGATCCATTTGAAGATTTTCCTGAGATTACGCATTAAACCGTAGCTGGTACGCACCACATTATTAATGTGGTCAGCCATGGAAAGTTGATTGTCTATTATTAGTCCCAGATTTCGGGCTGCTGTCTTGGGTGACATCTCATATGAGATCACTGATAACATCATCCACAAAATTACGAACGCACCCATTCACACCCCCATAGAACCTTCCATACACCCACACAACCATTCACAAACCCATTCACAGACCCATACCAGTACTTACCCACTCACTGATTCATAGATCTACACACAAAGCCACTCACTCACCCATACAGCCACTCACTCACTAATACAGCCACTGACATATCCACTCAAACACCCGAATCCCATCTTGGGACCAATATACATGATAGCACCCTACTGAAATGCATAGTAGTGAATGGCAGGTTTTGAGGGTCACAAAAAGGAGAACGTATAAAGGGTGATGACAGATTTTAGTTACGATATAAATCATTTGTTGATGGTAGCATACTAATTTTAGGAATTGTGGTGTGTTCTAAGGTGATTTTACCCTGTGGAAAAACCTCCTGCTGGGATTTCAACAATAATGTTTGAGAGAAAACTGGGTTCAAGGCTTGTGTGCTGTAGATACACATGCTTTGCATACTCCTGCCATCTAATGTTTGCAAGTTGTTTTTCTTCGAAGAAGTCTTTTCAAGTTAAGAGGCAAGGTGACTCCTCCTTTCGGTGACAGCGCGCATGGGAATCGACTCCATTGTTAGATTGTTTTCTTTCTGCCATCAGGTTCAGACTTGGTTTGCTGTGCTCCGGAATTATTTTGAACGTGTTTTCCCATCCTCTGCATGTCGAAAACCGGAAAACTTTCATAGTTGGATCGACAAAATTCCAACCTCGGCCTTTGGGTCTGGCCCGTTTCTTTCACTTCCACTCGAGGGACTATCATCGAGTAATCTGCGGATGGAACGGACTCCGTTCCAAATCTGCCCTTGGTGCCACTTCAAATATCCATGCACTGACCTTCACAAAGTCTAGGACTTGTGCCTGTCTCCGGAGCACAAGGAAGAAGACTGTGATGCCTGTCGCTGATTTTGCACGAAAAAGACCTTCCGAGATCGCCGGCCTCGACGGAAAGTAAAATGCAGCGACAAAGAGCGAAGAGACCCCCAATATTTTCGGAGAAGATATAGAACAGGAAGAAATGGAAGCATCTGCAGTGGAGGACGAGGAGGCCTTCTCTGTCCAAGATTCAGATTCCGAGCTGGAGATAGAACTGGAGTCCCAGGATGTTCCAGCCGGTCAAGGTGCCGTGAGTACCAAAGCCCCTTTATCCACAAAACCCGCTTCCGCTAAACATAAGACTTCCGGGCCAACACTGCCATGCGCAATGGTAGGCACCAAGACTCTGCTTTGAAACCGCCCCCCCTTCTGAATCCGCACCGAAAGCGCACGTCCAGCCTTCCGGCTTGAGTCGAGATACTACAACTTTGGCACCTAAAGCTTCGGTTCCGAAAGACAAAAAGGACAAATCCATCTCGGTACCGAAAAGGTCGGCACTTAAACAGAAAGATGCTCCTCAAAAGCCTCCGGAGCTAATTCTGGAAACCATGCACTAAAAGCTGTATCCAAAACAGAAAAATCTCTATATCAATCCAGACACTGGACATATTACAGCAAAACCATCCTCCAAAAGAAAGTTAGACACTGGCTATAAAATCCTTCTTATAAAGAAGGAGGACATGGCTACTAGCCCTCTTTACCCCACTTCTCATACCGCTCCACCCTCTACACCAGTACCTATTATACCACCTTCAGACCCTCTAGACATCACACCACAGGGCTCTCCTTTACAGATCCTGATACAGGGGATGGGGATGACACTTATGAACAACCACCACCAGATCCATGGGATGATTATAATATAGATCCTCCTACAGACCCACATCCACATCTATATCCTGCTAAACCTTTCCCTCCTGATGACAACACCTTATATCAGGAGTTAATTGCCAGGGCAGCCACATACCATGTAGTCACTTTACACAGGGAATCTTTGGAAGAAGAGTTCGTATTTGAGACATTAGGGACCACACATAGGACAGCACAGTCATTACCTATGTTAAAAGGTATGATGAGGCATGCTGGGGACATTTTTAAAGAAAACAAGGAGATGATGGACGGAGTGCTGAAACTTTTCAAACACTCACCCTCAGTCACAGATCTGGGTTGAATCCACCATCATTCTTTAGCTCACTTTGCCACCCCAGTTCAGACACAGCTATATGCAAATCAGTCTTGACCCTGTGCCTCATGGGAACAGTCCAGCCCAAACTGCCAAGCCATGTCTTCCCTGGACTGGAAACAAGCATCCTGGGACCGCTTTCGGGCTAACAGCCCTCTTCAGCCAGGCTAGCTTGAATCCAGTGGCAAAGTGAGCAAGGGACCCACGTCTGGGTATACCCCCGCCAACTTAGGGCGAACAAAGCAAACACAAGGAGATGATAGGACAGAGTGCTAAAACTTTTCAAACACTCACCCCCAGTCACAGATCTGGGTTGAATCCACCATCATTGTTTAGCTCACTTTGCCACCCCAGTTCAGACAAAGCTATATGCAAATCAGTCTTGTCCCTGTGCCTCATGGGACCAGTCCAGCCCGAACTGCCAAGCCATGTCTTCCCTGGACCGGAAACAAGCATCCTGGGACCGGTTTCGGGCTAACAGCCCTCTTCAGCCAGGCTAGCTTGAATCCAGTGGCAAAGTGAGCAAGGGACCCACGTCTGGGCATACCCTGCCAACTTAGGGCGAACAAAGCAAACACAAGGAGATGATGGACGGAGTGCTGAAACTTTTCAAACACTCACCCCCAGTCACAGATCTGGGTTGAATCCACCATCATTCTTTAGCTCACTTTGCCACCCCAGTTCAGACACAGCTATATGCAAATCAGTCTTGACCCTGTGCCTCATGGGAACAGTCCAGCCCGAACTGCCAAGCCATGTCTTCCCTGGACCGGAAACAAGCATCCTGGGACCGGTTTCGGGCTAACAGCCCTCTTCAGCCAGGCTAGCTTGAATCCAGTGGCAAAGTGAGCAAGGGACCCACGTCTGGGCATACCCTGCCATGCCCCTGGAGTCAAGCTATCCTGGCTGATGAGGGCTGAAAGCCCGAAACCGGTCCTAGGATGCTTGTTTCCAGTCCAGGGAGGACCTGGCCTGGCAGTTCGGGCTGGACTGTTCCCATTGGGCGCAGGGTCAAGACTGATTTGCATATGGCTGGGTCCAAACTGGAATGGCATGGTGAGCAAAAAAACGATGGATTTAGGCCCAGATCTCTGTACTGGGGTGAATGTACGACATTGTTCTGCATTCTGTCCATCAATTGTTGGTTTGACATTTTTAAAGATCCAGTGAGGGCACGTATTATAACACCCAGGGTGGATAAAAAATATAAGCCCCCACCATCTGACCCAATTTTTATTAAGGGCCAGCTTTCTTTTGATTCTTTAGTTGTTTCCAATGCTCGTAAAAGAGCAAATCCACAAACTACAGGGCATGCACCACCACAAAGAGTCCAAGCTAATCGATGCCCCAGGTAAACAATTGGTTGCACAATCTGCCAACCATTGGTGTATAGCCAATACACAAGGTCTTTTGGTAGGTACGATAGGGCCCACTGGGACGAAATGGAAGACTTACTCCAATATCTCCCAGAGGAGCACAAAAAAAGAGGGCCGGAACTAGTACAGGAGAGAAAACTAATTTCCAATTCCTCTATTAGGTGTGTGTTAGATGCTGCTGATACTGCAGCCAGAGGAGTCAACACTAGTATTCTCCCCAGAAGTCACGCATGGTGACAAATCTCTGGTTTTAAGCCAGAAATACAACAAACATTGCTAAATGCCCATTCGACAAGGAACATCTTTTTGGTCCTCAAGTGGATGAATCACTTTAAAAAATGAAGAAAGATACAGAATTTATGGGAGCACTTCAGTCACCCTATAACAGAGGCTCCTTTTGCTACTCGTTTTATAGGGGAGGCTCAAAAAGTACCTCTACAGATGCCAACCCATCTTCCTATAAACCACAAACTCAATCCTCCCCCTCTAGAGGATTTTACAAGGGTGGTTACAGAGGGAACAATTTTAAAGGCAGAGGTACCCCAATACGTACCTCTCCATCTCCCTGCAAACAGTGACTTCATAACAATTCCCCCCCGATCATCACACACCTGACGGGGGAAGACTGCATCAATTTCTTCCCATTTGGCGAACAATAACATCAGACAAATGGATTTTGGACATTATCCAACATGGTTATTGCCTGGAGCTCACCAGCAATCCTCACAATATTCCACCTCGCATTTGCAAACTCTCTAGAGCACCAACTGTTCAAACAAGAAGTACAAGCTCTTCTAACAAAAAGGAGCTATAGAACCAGTTCCAATACAACACCAAAAGTCGGGGGTTTATTCACTTTACTTCCTAATCCCAAAAAAGGACCATTCTCTACGACCAATATTAGATCTCACGCCTCTAAATTTATACATACTATCAGAACACTTCCATATAATCACACTTCAGCAAGTGCTTCCCCTCTTGCAGCAAAGCGACTTTATGGCAACACTAGATTTTAAAGATGCCTACTTTCAGAACCCTATTGCCCAGCACATCCCACATACCTCACATTTGTAGTAGCAGGAAAACGCTATAAATTCAAAGTGCTCCTATTTGGAGTAACTAGTGCACCCAGAGTATTCACCAAATGTCTACAAGTAATAGCAGCTCATCTAAGAAGACAACAAATTCATGTCTTCCCATGTCTAGACGATTGGCTCATCAAAGCCAACACACATCCCAAGTGTTTACAATACACTCAAACTACAATAAATCTCCCTCATCAATTGGGATTCACGATCAATGCGCAAAAATCCCATCTTCAAACCACACAACTGCAACCCTATCTCGGAGCTATCCTAAACACTCAAACAGGTTTAGCCTATCCCAGTGCAGCCAGAATTCACAATTTTCAAAAACTCCTACTACAATTCCAAATCAACCAATATTTAACAGTGAGAACTTTCATGCAACTTTTAGGGATGATGGCATCCTGCATTGCCATAGTACCTCACGCAAGATTAAACATGCGTCCTCTACAGGAGCACTTAGCATGTCAGTGGAATCAATCACAGGGTCAACTAAAAGATCTAGTGTTGGTAGACAGCCGCACTCATCGCTCTCTGCAGTGGTGGAACACCCAAAACGTATCAAAAGGGCGGTCTTTTATCAATCCTGTTCCACAGATCGTGCTCACAGTGAACGCATCCCTTACAGGGTGGGGTGCCCATCTACAACATCTAACAGTTCAGGGTCTCTGGGACACCAAACACAAGAGTCTCCACATCAACTACCCCTAGAGCTTCTAGCTATTCACTTAGCGCTAAAAGCATTTCTACCTCACCTGATAGAGAAAGTTGTCCGAGTCCAGATGGACAATATGACAGCTATGTACTATGTACAAAAACGGGGGAGGACACACTATCTACAGTTATCACACCTCTCTCAGACCATTTGGCGTTGGGCAATACATCACAAAATCCAACTGCTAGCAGAACACATTCCAGGGTGGACAACGAAGTTGCCGACCTACTCAGCAGGATGCGGCAACAAGTCCATGAGTAGGAACTCCACTCCCAAGTCCTCCTCCCATTCTTCCACAAATGGGGGTTTCCACAGATAGATCTCTTTGCAACAGCAGAGAACTCAAAATGCTCAAACTTCGCCTCCAGGTTCCCACACCCTCTATCCAAAGGCAATGCCCTATGGATGAATGGGTCAGGGATATTTGCTTACGCTTTTCCGCCTCTCCCTCTTCTTCCATTTCTGGTTCAGAGGCTCAGGCAAACATTCCTCATCCTTATTCTAGTGGCTCCGACATGGCCTTGTCAACCATGGTTCACCACACTTCCAGAACTCTCAGTAGTTCCACACCAGAAGCTTCACCTCACTTCAAACCTTCTTACTCAGAACCATGGAGAAATCAGACATCCAAACCCCAGGGAGCTCCACCTAGCAATTTGGCTCCTGAAGTCATAGAGTAAGGATATCTAAATTTATCACCAGATTGCATGACAATTCTTAAAGAAGCAACAAAGCCTACCACTATCAATCAATCACGGCATTTATAGAGCGCGCTACTCACCCGGGAGGGTCTCAAGGCGCTGGGGGATGGGGTAAGTTACTGCTCGAACAGCCAGGTCTTGAGCTGCTTCCTGAAGGAGAGATGGTCCTGGGTTCGCCGAAGGTGAGTTGGGAGGGAGTTCCAGGTCTTGGCTGCCAGGTAGGAGAAGGATCTTCCTCCGGCGGTGGTTCTGCGGATGCGTGGTACGGTGGCGAGGGCGTGGCTGGTTGATCGTAGCTGGCGGGTGGGCGTGTAGAAGGTCATGCGGTTGTTGAGGTACTTTGGGCCCAGGTCGTGGAGGGCCTTGTGTGCGTGGGTGAGGAGTCTGAACGTGATTCTCTTGCTGACGGGGAGCCAGTGCAGGTCTTTCAGGTGTCCGGTGATGTGGCTGTGTCGGGGGATGTCCAGGATGAGTCGTGCGGAGGCGTTCTGGATGCGCTGGAGTCTTTTTGAAGTTTGGCTGTGGTTCCGGCGTAGAGGGTGTTCCCATAGTCCAGTCGGCTGGTGACGAGTGCCTGGGTGACGGTCTTCCTGGTTTCAGTGGGGATCCATTTGAAGATCTTGCGGAGCATGCGCAGGGTGTTGAAGCACGAGGATGAGACGGCGTTGACTTGTCTGGTCATCGACAGGGAGGAGTCCAGGATGAAGCCCAGGTTGCGTGCGTGGTCCGTTGGCTTGGGCGCGGTGCCCAGGGCCGGGGGCCACCAGGAGTCGTCCCAGGCGGAGGGTGATGAGCCCAGGATGAGGACTTCCGTCTTGTCTGAGTTTAGTTTAAGGCGGCTGTTCCTCATCCAGTCGGCGACGTCTCTCATCCCGTCGTGTAGGTTTGCTCTGGCGGTGGTGGGGTCGTTGGTGAGGGAGAGGATCAGCTGGGTGTCGTCGGCGTAGGAGATGATGTTGAGGTTGTGTTGGCGTGCGATGGCTGCGAGGGGGCTCATGTAGACGTTGAAGAGCGTTGGACTGAGTGAAGATCCTTGTGGAACGCCGCAGATGACTTCAGTGGCCTCGGATCTGAACGGGGGAGGCGGACTCTCTGGGTTCTTCCGGCGAGGAACGAGATGATCCATTCCAGTGCTTTCTCTCGGATTCCGATGTTGCTGAGGCGCTTCACTAGGGTGCGGTGGCAGACGGTGTCGAACGCCGCGGAGAGGTCCAAGAGGATGAGGGCTGCTGTTTCCCCGTTGTCGGTTAGGGTTCTGATGTCGTCGGTGGCTGCGATGAGGGCGGTCTCGGTGCTGTGGTTGGCCCGAAACCCGGACTGCGAGGGGTCGAGGGATCCATTCGTCTCGAGGAAGGCGGCAAGCTGTCCGTTGACGGTCTTCTCGATGACTTTGGCCGGAAACGGAAGGAGCGAGATGGGACGGTAGTTCTTGAGGTCGGTGGGGTCCGCCGTTGGTTTCTTCAGGAGGGCGGTAAGCTCGGCGTGCTTCCAGCTCTCCGGGAAGGTGGCAGTGTGGAAGGAGGAGTTGATGATGTCCCGGAGATGGGGTGCGATGGTGGCGTCGGCTTTGTTGAAGACGTGGTGTGGGCAGGGGTCGGTTGGTGATCCGGAGTGGATGGAGTTCATCGTGCGGGTGGTGTCTTCGGTGCTGATCGGGGTCCAGTTGCAGAGGGTGGTGGTGGCGGGCGTTGGTTCGGCGGTAGGGTGCGTGGTTTGTGCGTCGAAGCTGTTATGTATGTCGATGATCTTGCGGTGGAAGAACGTGGCGAGTGAGTTGCAGAGGTCTTGCGAGGGGGTGATGTCGTTGTTTCCGGCGCTGGGGTTGGAGAACTCTTTGACGATGCTGAAAAGTTCCTTGCTGTCGTGGGCGTTGTTGTCCAGTCGTTCTTTGAGTGCCGACTTTTGGTGGCACGGATCAGCTGGTGGTGTTTGCGGGTGGCGTGCTTGAGGGCGGTCCTTTTGTCTGTGGTCTGGTCGAGTCGCCAGGTTCTCTCGAGAGTGCGGCAGTTCTTCTTGGATTCCTTGAGGTCGTTGGTGAACCAAGGGGTTTTCTTGCTTCCGGGTCTGCTGGGAGGGTTTTTAGTGGTGCGAGGTCGTCGGCGCAGGCGGTCAGCCACTTGACGAGGTTGCTGGCTGCTTCGTTTGGGTCCGTTGTGTTGGTGGGTGTGTTCTGGCTGAGGGAGGCGGTGAGCTGCTCGGTGGTGATCTTGCTCCAGCTCCGGCGGGGAGCCTGTTGCGGGTGGTGGTGGGTCGCAGTCTTTCTGAAGCTGAAGTGGACGCAGCTGTGGTCGGTCCAGTGTAGTCCGGTGGCGTGGCTGAAGGAGATGTGCTTGCTGGAAGAGAAGACGGGGTCAAGCGTGTGGCCGGCGTAGTGGGTGGGCGTGTTCACCAGTTGCTTGAGTCCGAGGTTGGCGAGGTTGTCCAGCAGGGCGGTGGTGTTTCTGTCGTTGTTGTTCTCCAGGTGGAAGTTGAGGTCCCCTAGGAGGATGTAGTCGGCTGAGGGCATGGCGTGCGGGCTGATGAAGTCTGCGATGTCTTCGCTGAATAGTGTGCGTGGTCCCGGGGTCTGTAGATGAGGGTGCCTCGGAGGGTGGTCTTGGGGTCAGTGTGTATCTGGAAGTGTAGGTGTTCGGCGGCGGTGAAGGTCTCGTCGGAGTTAGTCGAGATGCGGATGGTGTTCTTGTGTACGATGGCGATGCCTCCTCCCGTCTGGTTGACGCGGTCCCTCCGGGTGATCTTGTATCCGTCCGGGATGGCTATGGCGATGTCGGGCGCTGAGGAGGCGTTCATCCAGGTTTCGGTGAGGAAGGCGATGTCCGGTGCTGTTGCGTCGAGCAGGTCCCAGAGTTCCACGGCGTGCCTGTGGACGGAGCGGGTGTTCAACAGGATGCATTTCAGGTTGTTGCTGCTGGTGCTCGACTTGGCGGAGGTGGTGCACGTCCGGGGGCAGGTGAATCGGCAGGTTTGGCAGGTGAAGGGTCCGTGGGTGCGTCTCGGTGAGGCTCGGTAGCAGGCAGGGTTCCGGCCGGCATTGAGTGCGGTGAGTGTGGCGGCGTCGTAGGTCCGTCGAGTAGTGTTGCATCGGTGGGATCCAGGGGTTCTGGCGCTGGGCGCGGTCCAGGCACGGACGGGCGCAGACGGGCTTGCCTTAGGCGCGCCTTCGGCGCGCCAGCGGCGCGACGCACAGCGGCCGCCATTTATGGGGAGGTGGGAGGGAGGAGCAGCTGGGAGGCGGGAGGCAGGGGCAGCGAATGGGCAGTCAGGGGGCGGGGCCGCAGGACGCAGCGGCGGGAATGGCGAGAGGCAGCGGGGGCACAGAAAGGAAATGGGGGGAAAGCTGACAAAATCACGGGCACAACGTAAATGGGGCAGCGAGGGGCACAGAAGGAAAAAGGGGATAAAAACAGACAAAATCACGGGCAAAACGTAAATGGGGCAGCGAGGGGCACAGAAGGAAAAAGGGGATAAAAACAGACAAAATCACGGGCACAACGTAAATGGGGCAGCGAGGGGCACAGAAGGAAAAAGGGGATAAAAACAGACAAAATCACGGGCACAACGTAAATGGGGCAGCGAGGGGCACAGAAGGAAAAAGGGGATAAAAACAGACAAAATCACGGGCACAACGTAAATGGGGCAGCGAGGGGCACAGAAGGAAAAAGGGGATAAAAACAGACAAAATCACGGGCACAACGTAAATGGGGCAGCGAGGGGCACAGAAGGAAAAAGGGGATAAAAACAGACAAAATCACGGGCACAACGTAAATGGGGCAGCGAGGGGCACAGAAGGAAAAAGGGGATAAAAACAGACAAAATCACGGGCACAACGTAAATGGGGCAGCGAGGGGCACAGAAGGAAAAAGGGGATAAAAACAGACAAAATCACGGGCACAACGTAAATGGGGCAGCGAGGGGCACAGAAGGAAAAAGGGGATAAAAACAGACAAAATCACGGGCACAACGTAAATGGTGCAGCGAGGGGCACAGAAGGAAAAAGGGGATAGAAACAGACAAAATCACGGGCACAACGTAAATGGGGCAGCGAGGGCACAGAAGGAAAAAGGGGATAAAAACAGACAAAATCACGGGCACAACGTAAATGGGGCAGCGAGGGGCACAGAAGGAAAAAGGGGATAAAAACAGACAAAATCACGGGCACAACGTAAATGGGGCAGCGAGGGGCACAGAAGGAAAAAGGGGATAAAAACAGACAAAATCACGGGCACAACGTAAATGGGGCAGCGAGGGGCACAGAAGGAAAAAGGGGATAAAAACAGACAAAATCACGGGCACAACGTAAATGGGGCAGCGAGGGCACAGAAGGAAAAAGGGGATAAAAACAGACAAAATCACGGGCACAACGTAAATGGGGCAGCGAGGGGCACAGAAGGAAAAAAAGGGGGGAAGCAAGAAGTGCGGGCACCGGGGCCGCAGCTGAGGGGCGATCTTACCTGCAGAAGCAGCGGGCAGACAACACAGGCGGAGCTGTGTGGTGGGGGAGCGACCTACCTGGCAAGGTCAAGGGTCGCTCTCCTCACGCGCAGCGGCCGCCATTTATGGGGAGGTGGGAGGGAGGAGCAGCTGGGAGGCGGGAGGCAGGGGCAGCGAATGGGCAGTCAGGGGGCGGGGCCGCAGGGACGCAGCGGCGGGAATGGCGAGAGGCAGCGGGGGCACAGAAAGGAAATGGGGGGAAAGCAGACAAAATCACGGGCACAACGTAAATGGGGCAGCGAGGGGCACAGAAGGAAAAAGGGGATAAAAACAGACAAAATCACGGGCACAACGTAAATGGGGCAGCGAGGGCACAGAAGGAAAAAGGGGATAAAAACAGACAAAATCACGGGCACAACGTAAATGGGGCAGCGAGGGGCACAGAAGGAAAAAGGGGATAAAAACAGACAAAATCACGGGCACAACGTAAATGGGGCAGCGAGGGGCACAGAAGGAAAAAGGGGATAAAAAAGACAAAATCACGGGCACAACGTAAATGGGGCAGCGAGGGGCACAGAAGGAAAAGGGGATAAAAACAGACAAAATCACAGGCACAACGTAAATGGGGCAGCGAGGGGCACAGAAGAAAAAGGGGATAAAAACAGACAAAATCACGGGCACAACGTAAATGGGGCAGCGAGGGGCACAGAAGGAAAAAGGGGATAAAAACAGACAAAATCACGGGCACAACGTAAATGGGGCAGCGAGGGGCACAGAAGGAAAAAGGGGATAAAAACAGACAAAATCACGGGCACAACGTAAATGGGGCAGCGAGGGGCACAGAAGGAAAAAGGGGATAAAAACACTAGAGCATGCTATGCAGCAAAGTGGAAAAGGTTTGTTATATGTTGTAATAACCAAACCATTGACCCATTGGATGCTTCTATACAACAAATAATATATCTACTGCATCTACAATGTGTAGGCCTTGCCTACGCATCCATACACCTACACCTTGCTGTGGTAGCTGCATATCTTCAAAACAGACAACACTTATCTTTATTCAAAGTACCAATGATTAAAGCCTTTATGGAAGGCCTTAAAAGAGTGATACCACCAAACCTTCCACCTGCATGGAACCTTAATATTGTTCTAGCAAGTCTTATGGGCCCACCTTTTGAACCATTGCACAATTGTCCACTGCAATTCCTTTCTTGGAAGGTTGCTTTCTTGATTGCTATCACTTCACTAAGATGCGTCAGTGAGCTTCAGGCACTAACCTTGGAAGAACCATTCTTCCAACTCCATAAAGACAGAGTGCTTTTTCGAACTAACCCAAAATTCCTTTCAATAGTAGTCTCTGCTTTTTATATTAACCAGTCAGTTGATTACCTGTTTTCTTCCCTCAGCCTGATTCGGTAGCAGAAAGAGCTCTACAACTATTAGATGTTGATGCAGCGTTTACCCAGAAATTATCACCAACCCAGGGTCCGGGTCACTCCGGTGGGGCCCATAACACCGAAGTACACACACCCTGTCACACACACCCCCCAGACCCTTGCTAATAATCCTACAATGGGTTGCATGAATTATTTCCTATCACGGGATACCTTTAAGCACAGATTTTTACACCAACATTTGTTTTCATCACCTAATTTTACTAACTAATCTATGCATCAATGTACCCCGCCAATTAGGTCGATGGACCAATTAGTTGAGCAAGTTGATGGTGATTGTCAAGACCAGCTTAACCTCACTACAACAATACATTGATTTGCATAATTAATTGACTCTAAAAGAATCACAAACACCTGAAATCATTTAAAAGATTTTATATAATTAATTTGCATAAAGAAAATTATCATTTATTCTCTCACTATTAATTCTCACTGAGCATTGCCATTTATTCAGGAAATAAATCAAGAAACTGTTTAATAAAAGTCATGAAGAGAAAATGTAAGTTTGCATTCATTTCATTATTCTTAAAAATGGTTAAAAATCAATTCTTGGTCATGTAACTGATAGAGGGTTCCCAAAATGAAAGATCAGTGAACCATAATTAAAAACATGCATTTAATTCTAAAGATTTCCTACACTAAAAACCTTCCTAACCAACACTAAACCCCAACTTTCTTAATAACCCTGGCCTCCTAGACGCATCTCTCACCCAGGCTAGTGTCCCGCAACGATCTCGAACCTACAGGGGTCATAAGTGCGCATTCTGGCATGGTTTCAAGCTCCCAGCATCTCTGCAAACAGCTTCTCTGACAGACAGCATCTCTCCAACCAGCTTCTCTCTAAAAACCCCCAATTTTGGTCTGATATTTATACTGTGTTTGCTGGCTCTCTACCCACAAATGTTTCAACTCTTGCCGTTTCCCTTGCTCTGATTGGTCATGAAAATGCATTTCTTAGCTCTCAGGATGTCCGTGAATGACAATGTATTTCTCTGCTTCCAGGATGTCCGTGAATAACTTTGTATTTCTCTGCTCCCAGGATGTCCGTGAATAACTTTGTTTGACAAGCTGATAGATACAAATTCAATTGTCCCATAGTTCATTAGCAGGCATTCAAATGTTCATTGGCAGGGATTCAACTGTTTATTTTCAGCTGTTTCCACGTGGTCATTCTTTGGCAGGCATTCGACTGTTCTCGTGCTATCATTCTGGCTCTCAGCCACTCGCCGGCATTCATACAAATGGCCTCGAACATAGTCAGCTGGAGTTGCAAAGTTCAGTGGAGCACAAGGCATGCGCGAGGTTCTTCCAGCCAGATGATGCAAGCCTTCTCTACTGCGCAGAACCGGGAAAAACGAAGCCATCTTGAAACTAGCCACCAGCCAAAACTACGATAAACACAAAGAAAATGTGAATACACAGAAAATAAGTGTTTTCTGTCCCCCACCCACCAGTACTAATATTTATCCCCTAAAACTGTTACCTAGCGGAAAAGCATCACACTGCAAGCCATTAAAATAAAGCAAAAGCAGCATGTAATGCACAATGTACACTACAGCATAGACATGCACTATTACACTACTTAAATGCGCAAAATAGATAAAACATGCGTTTTACACCATTATTTAATATGTTAATCAAACCTGTTAATGCAGAGCAATTCCCACATGTAATGTGTGTGTTTGGTTAATACACAGCAATCAAAATTAATATATTACTTTGTTATGGGGTGATTGGTCTGAACGGGGTACGCACAAAATCTTCTGTAGTTCGCTCCATCAATCCCCCCTTTGATGATTTCATCATCACCAAATCCCAAACCACCCATTCATCCCACTAAATTTTATTTGATCAGACACTTCTTCTCAATAATTTTGTTAGTTCAGCAAATTTTCTCATTTCCCTTGTTCTCGACAAAAATGTTATCTTTAGTTCTAAATCTGAAACTTACTTATCCTTGCGAAGTGCAGTTCTATCTACTTGTGCAACTTATTTGTACATTGTTAACAGCATCCTTAGTAAAATGGTACAACATAAACACATCTTACACCTAAAGCAAACATTTTATATCTATTTTTAGGACTGTTCATATCTGCTATGGTATCTAAGTTATCCTATAAATAAAATCTACCAAATATGTACCGTATGTACAAAGTGTGTTTCCACACTTGAATGACTTTCTGTCCTTTGCCCCTTCTTTTATTTTAACTACTTGGAAATGGTTAATGAAAAATCGTCTTCGTCTTGTGTGCTAAAACCCAGAAGTGTTTTCTGCAACACTGTTAGGGTGGCCTCAAGTCGTTTTCTTTGTCCTGCTCACTGTCGTTGTCACTGTCCCTTTCCTTTCTAAAATCTACTTCTATTTTTTGTAAGACTACGTAAGTCCACTCAGGTGGTCTATGCAATTTCTCCTGTTCTAACTTGTTTGTTATTTCAGAAATCTGGTCTTCAAGAGCTTTTGTTCCTTTTCTCACTATTTTATACTTGAGTCTCTTTACTCCGTTGGGCCACATGTGTGAATCATCCTTATCCATAGGTTCACAGTCTTTGTTCAGAATTTCCTGTTCTTGCCTCTGCTCTTGACTTTGTTCTTGTCCTAGTTCTGTAGTACTGTCTAAATCGTTGTCAGGTGAAAAATCGTTGAGTCTTACACCTTGCTGTACACTCGCAGAGTCTGTTGATCTAGTCTCACCAGTTTCACAGTCTGCTTCTCTTCTGTTAACAGCTTCTGGTTGCTCAGCACCTGATTCAGAACTTGTATTCGAAATCTGCAGTCTATTTCTCAGTGGCCTTTGTTGTGGATCAGGTACATATGCTTGTCTCATGGCTTGTCCCATTAGTATCTTGTAAGGATTTAAACATGTCCTTCTGTCAGGTGTACTTCTCATGGTTATTATAACTAGGGGCAAAGCATCCGGCCATTTCAAGTCAGTGGAATCACACATTTCTACTAATTTGACTTTCATTGTGCCATTCACCTGCTCACCAACTCCAGAAGCTTCTGGACAATAGGCACAATGCAGTTTCTGTTTAGTGCTCAGTATTTCACAGATCAGACTGATAACTTCGTTGTCGAAATGAGTTTCCCTATCTGTATGTGCCTGTCCATAATACATGCGTGCAAAATGGGCAAACATACTATTGGGCATAACAGCTCTTTCATCTTGGTAGACCCAAACATCATTCTCTTCTTTTTGTGTGCAACATTCTTTTACCCACGTTTCCTTTTCCCCATCGCTTGCCTGAACCTGCAATTGCCTCACTTCTTTCCATGTTTCTACTGTGTTAGTAAGCATGAGATATTGGGAAAAAGTGTCTTCCTTCGCCCGTGCCTGATTCAAAGAACAATCCTGTTTTGTGCAATATTTTGCCAATTCATCTGCAAACAAATTCCCTCTGGTAATGTAGTCAGTTTCACATTTGTGAGCAGCAGGAAATGCTAATGATCCCTTATCAGCTATTCGTTTTTTCTTCTTTCTCCACCTGCTTCTCCATTTTTCAACATCCCTCCTTTTTCTCAGCAATATCAGCAATTCTTTAATTTTAGCTCTTCTTCCAGTAGTGTTTAACTTTTCTATGCCTTTTCCTGTGAAATCTAATCTATATTGTTTCTGCAAATCCCTATATTTAGAGATATCCACTCCTGTTTTTGGTCTGTTTATGCTTACCGTTCCAAAATTTAATTCCTCCATGTCTACCTTTAATTCTGCAATATCTATCTGTTGGCGTTCTGCATCTTTTCTATAGCCACTTCTTTCCCTCTCTCCCAACTCCTCACTTGTCAGACTCAAAGAGACTTCGTTTAATCTTTCTCTAGGTTTCGTTCCCTGCAACCATCCAGTCGGTTTTTCAGTCAGTATCTGAGTTCCAACCGTGTAAGTCGGAGCTTTTGTCAGATCTTTCGGTGTATCCAATCGGGACACACTAAGCTGTTTATTCCTGACACTTTCAGAGAATAACTCTCTTCTAGGATCTGGTCTTGCCTCATTTAACGGTATGGTCAGTGAATGTTCTTTCTCTACCTCACTTTTGCAAACAGAAATTTCAGAATCTATATTCATCGGGACTGTTAAAGTTTCCATATTCATAGGCAGTTCTTTCAATCTTTCAGACAATTCTCGTGTCCTGACTGCTAACTCATTTTTTTCTTCTTCATAATTTGACCTATTTATCACTTGTGTTTCTTGCCAAATAATCGTACTGCTCATTGGAAGGAGTTCTGCCTTCGTTACTGTACTATTAATTTGAACAGGTTCTTGTCTATTTATTGCACTACTCCCTATGGGGACTGGAACAGTTTGGAAAACTTTTGTAGTTTCTGCTGGTGGTGCCTTTGGCACCACTGTCGCAAACTCCCTTGATATGGAGGTGGTCTGTTATCCAGAATGTCATCCAGCAACTCATCTTTAGTATCACTGTACCTACAGCCTGAAATTTCAATATGCTTCTTTTCCCCTTTCTTTTTACCTCCTGTAGATCCTCCCATACTCCTGACAGGAAACAAATCATTTGGTACATCCACCTGTTGCCTTCTACATATTTTGTCCTCAATATTCTCATTCCGATATTTATCCAAACCAAAATCATAACCTCTTCCTGATCTGTGTCGTTCTTTCTCATTCACCTCATTTTCCCAATCCATTAATGCTTCAAATTGCGTAGGTCTAACTTTAGGCTCAAGTTTCCCCATTGTTTCTCTCAAATGCCGCAAAACCTTTATGTTAAAAGAACCTTCTGGAGGAAATGCAAGCGCACCATCACCTTTCGTATATAGCACCCAATTCTCTACAAACACGCAAGTGTGATAGCCATGCTTCATTATCATGTGAAATACAGGCGTTCCCGGGCAGGGAATAGTTTCCACTCCTGCTTTACTGCAGGCTTGTCTTTCACAAACAATTTTGTTACCTTTCCAAACAGCGAAACTTTCTTCTTCTCTTTACCAATATTATACATTTTTCATAACTTTTTGTCTTTGCATTCAGCTAGAAACGTCAGTGCAACACAAACTCTCTACCAATCAGCTTCCTCTGCGCGGTTTCCTTTCCAACCAATACCACTATGGAAACACACTCGTAAGCAAATCAGAAAGCTGTACGTCACTTTCGCATCCACCTATCTCAGCGCGACTCTCACTAACGCACCAATCCGGAGCGTCTACGTCACTCTGGTGATTCTCTAATCCCAGCACGTCTCACATTAATGCACCAATCAGTGAAAGCTTCGTCTTTCTACAGCTGACCAATCTCAGCACGGTATTTCTGAAGTCAGCCTTTCCCACTACTCCTGCTCTTGCCGACCCCTCCTTTACAAAATTTTATGGCAAACTTTTCTCAACAATTCTTTGTTAGTTACAACATTAAAACATTTCCATTGTCTGATTCGCTAAACAAAAGTGACAGCTTTGTCCATTTACACAAGAATTCTTTATTTCCAGTAGGCAGCGCTTACCTCTACCCTACCACAGAATTATTAACTTTCGCCAATAAAGTAGCACTTCCCTCTACCTTACCCTTCTTTCAAGCAAACAGTTAACCCGTTTCTCTGGGGATAAAACACATGTGGAGACTATACTGCTCCTGAGAATTAAGGCCAGAGTTTCACAAGAAAACCTGATTTGCTATCTCATTTATACACCTTTTATACAGAAAATGTCCCTATTATAACACAACCTGTGTTATTACCAATATGAACTCAGACAATGTACCAATTCCATGTGACTTCTCTTGCCACACGTGTTCCACTTCCTACATCCCGGAAGCGTGTAGACTCACATATAACATAACGTGACTCAACATAAAGTGTTAGTCATAAACTTATCAATAATCAATAATCACCAAACTTGTCAATAATAACCATCATTCTCCTACCATTTAATTGATGCAGCGTTTACCCAGAAATTATCACCAACCCAGGGTCCGGGTCACTCCGGTGGGGCCCATAACACCGAAGTACACACACCCTGTCACACACACCCCCAGACCCTTGCTAATAATCCTACAATGGGTTGCATGAATTATTTCCTATCACAGGATACCTTTAAGCACAGATTTTTACACCAACATTTGTTTTCATCACCTAATTTTACTAACTAATCTATGCATCAATGTACCCCGCCAATTAGGTCGATGGACCAATTAGTTGAGCAAGTTGATGGTGATTGTCAAGACCAGCTTAACCTCACTACAACAATACATTGATTTGCATAATTAATTGACTCTAAAAGAATCACAAACACCTGAAATCATTTAAAAGATTTTATATAATTAATTTGCATAAAGAAAATTATCATTTATTCTCTCACTATTAATTCTCACTGAGCATTGCCATTTATTCAGGAAATAAATCAAGAAACTGTTTAATAAAAGTCATGAAGAGAAAATGTAAGTTTGCATTCATTTCATTATTCTTAAAAATGGTTAAAAATCAATTCTTGGTCATGTAACTGATAGAGGGTTCCCAAAATGAAAGATCAGTGAACCATAATTAAAAACATGCATTTAATTCTAAAGATTTCCTACACTAAAAACCTTCCTAACCAACACTAAACCCCAACTTTCTTAATAACCCTGGCCTCCTAGACGCATCTCTCACCCAGGCTAGTGTCCCACAACGATCTCGAACCTACAGGGTCATCAGTGCGCATTCTGGCATGGTTTCAAGCTCCCAGCATCTCTGCAAACAGCTTCTCTGACAGACAACATCTCTCCAACCAGCTTCTCTCTAAAAACCCCCAATTTTGGTCTGATATTTATACTATGTTTGCTGGCTCTCTACCCACAAATGTTTCAACTCTTGCCGTTTCCCTTGCTCTGATTGGTCATGAAAATGCATTTCTTAGCTCTCAGGATGTCCGTGAATGACAATGTATTTCTCTGCTTCCAGGATGTCCGTGAATAACTTTGTATTTCTCTGCTCCCAGGATGTCCGTGAATAACTTTGTTTGACAAGCTGATAGATACAAATTCAATTGTCCCATAGTTCATTAGCAGGCATTCAAATGTTCATTGGCAGGGATTCAACTGTTTATTTTCAGCTGTTTCCACGTGGTCATTCTTTGGCAGGCATTCAACTGTTCTCGAGCTATCATTCTGGCTCTCAGCCACTCGCCGGCATTCATACAAATGGCCTCGAACATAGTCAGCTGGAGTTGCAAAGTTCAGTGGAGCACAAGGCATGCGCGAGGTTCTTCCAGCCAGATGATGCAAGCCTTCTCTACTGCGCAGAACCGGGAAAACGAAGCCATCTTGAAACTAGCCACCAGCCAAAACTACGATAAACACAAAGAAAATGTGAATACACAGAAAATAAGTGTTTTCTGTCCCCCACCCACCAGTACTAATATTTATCCCCTAAAACTGTTACCTAGCGGAAAAGCATCACACTGCAAGCCATTAAAATAAAGCAAAAGCAGCATGTAATGCACAATGTACACTACAGCATAGACATGCACTATTACACTACTTAAATGCGCAAAATAGATAAAACATGCGTTTTACACCATTAATTAATATGTTAATCAAACCTGTTAATGCAGAGCATTTCCCACATGTAATGTGTGTGTTTGGTTAATACACAGCAATCAAAATTAATATATTACTTTGTTATGGGGTGATTGGTCTGAACGGGGTACGCACAAAATCTTCTGTACTTTGCTCCATCAATGTCAAAAGAGCATTATTGTATTATATTTATAGAACAAAAGATTTTCACAAAACAACTTTTTGTTGCCTTTGCTCCTCCTCACAAAGGAAAACCTATCTCTAAATCTGGTATTTCTAGATGGATTGTTAAATGTATCCACACATGCTATATTAAAGCCAAAATAACTTATCTATACCTCCTAGAGCCCGTTCTGCTCATAAAATCGGAGCATCTATCTTTTTAGATAAAATTCCTATAGCTGACATTTGTAAAGCTGCGACATGGTCTACACCACACACATTTAATAAAACACTATTGTGTGGATGTATTAGCACGTTAACAGGCTAATGTAGGACAAGCAGCGCTAAAACACTTTTTCAAACAACTGCAGCACCCCCCTGGTTAGCCACCGCTTTGGGAGAGTACTGCTACACAGTCTATGCAAAGCATGTGAATCTACAGCACACATGGCTTGAACGGATTATGTTACTTACCCTGTAAGCATCTGTTCTTGGCATGTAGAGCTGTAGATTCACATGCACCCTCCCTCCTCCCAGGACACCTATGGTCATTGCAGTTCTTATTATTTACGTTATACATGCATGGACATCTCTGTACTACACTTACTCACTCCATTCTCACTCTCTTGTGGGAAAACAATCCTACAATGGAGTCGATGCCCATGCGCACTATCACTAAAGGAGGAGTCACCTTACCGCGTGACTGGAAAAGACTTCTTCAAAGAAAAAAACTAGCAAACATCTGGACCCAACTAGATGGCAGGAGTATGCAAAGCATGTGAATCTACAGGTCTACATCCCAAGAACAGATGCTTACAGGGTAGATAACATAATCCTTTCTCATGATTTCCACATAGAGGTTATGGAAGGTGCTCCAGAAGCTAAAATGAAAGCATATTTTCTGTACATTCACACTATCTTTCTCAGCCATATGAAAATGAAGTTTGACAGTTGATTCCCTTGTGCTCTACTGCAGCCTCCCAGAGTTGTCTAAAGAACAACTAGAGCGCTAACTGTGTTACTTATGACAAAAGTATGGCACATCTGAAGCCATGTTGATTGAAACAAACTGGTAAAATGTAAAACATTTAATTTAGATAGGATCAAAATGAGGGGGTTTAGTTTGTCATAGAAATTATAGTTGGTGCTGTAGAAAGAAGAATTAGGACACATTTTAAGTGAGTTCTCAAATATCTTCCTCTTCTATTTCATTAAATCATTCTGGCTTGCAGACTGAAACACGCACTTTCAACACATGCAGACTGAAACATGCACTTTCAACACCAGCAGAAGACTGCTAGTTAACTCCCAGGTGATAAGCATTTTTACTGCAGTGTTCTAATGAGCAACTAGAGTGCTAACATTCAGAATTTATTCCCAAGGTGTGGCACATATGAACGCCATCTTGATGAAATCAAAGTAGAAAACTGAAAGCCTTTTCCACTGAGGATACTGCAGTCAATTATGAAATTAGGGCGCTTCATAACAAATAAGTCTTCCAAGATTGCCACCGGAGAAAAAAGAGCCCAAATATAGCCCAAGAGTAGCCCAATGACAGAAGTGTGCAAAACACTCAATTATTTTGTTTTGTTTGCAGTTTTATATAGGGCAGACTTGACACAAAGGTATAGGAGTGCTTTACATGAGCATCAGTTACATTACACAAGGACACATCTATTTTCTCGGCCCCCGCATGATAAATCACTGTCAAAATTTTGTAAAGATTTGTCAAGCGGCACCAATGTTATTGGCAAAAAAAATGCTTTTCCTATGGAAACTTTGGTCCTAACTATAACTAGCTACTGGCTATTGCCTGTAGGTAATATATATACATGTATTTGGAAGAAGCCAAATTACAATTGAGTGCTAGAGACTGCTATGAAAAAATAGCAAAAACTGAGGCAGCAAGAATTAAAGATAATCTTCATGAAGAGCTTGCCCGTTGGAGATCACAAGGCCTCCTGATGAAAAATGAATGGCAGTTCCTCAAGATTAATGAACCAGTACCTTATCTAATCCCAAAAGTTCACAAAAATACAGTGAAACCCCCGGGTAGGCCGATCATTTTCGGTCATAGGGAGTCTTTTAGAGTATACCGCAAAATTCATAGATTCTTCCCTCCAAGAGCCAGTAAACAATTTGTCCTCTCACATTAAGGACACAGGAGATTTTTCATGACATTCACTGGGAGGATGATTACATTTTGATGACCTTGGACGTAACGTCCTTGTGTACGAGTATCTCCCATGTTGACGGGAGGAGCAGGTGCTACCCTCCAGATGTCCTGAAGAGATGGCTAACAATATAATTTTATGGTCTCGTTTTATCGATGACCTTTTTGTCATCTGGCGAGGGTCATTGAGCTCAGCGAAGAGTTTATAGAAAAGATCAATGACAATTCACCCAACCTCCATTTTACTGCGCATTTGATCCAGGAATCTGTAGAGTTTTTAGATCTGAAAGTATATGTAAAAGATGGCAAATTACAAACACAGAATTTCAGAAAAAGCACAGCAGGCAATACGATTTTACATGCCAAGAGCTTCCACCCCACTAATTTAAAGTATAGTATCCCCTATGCAGAAAATCTGAGGATGTGTAGAAACTGCACTGAGGGGGTAGAATTGGATTCAGCACAGCAAGAATTGGAACAAAGATTTGCAGTAAGAGGGTAGAACAAGAAACTACTGAGGGAAGCCAGAGAGAAAGCTAATTGTAAGGAAAGGGATAAACTTCTGTTTTCAGAGAAGAAGCAGAAAGGCTCGGGACAAGACCTAAGGTTTATTACAGGGTTTAACACCAGACATAAGGAGGTGAGACAGATTCTACAGAAGAACTGGCACCTATTAAGCAATGATCCTGTTATAGGTAAAAAATCTGTAAAAAGCAGATGCTGACTTTCCATAGGGCCAGGTCACTGAGGGACGATTTAGTAGTCAGCAGCCCGGAGATGTTTGTGGGAGGCACGTGGCTGGAAGGCAGAGGAGGTTTCACAAAATGTCGCAGGTGCAAGGCGTGGAGGTATGGAAGAAGTATTAGATCAATTGAAATACCAGGCACGGACAAACAATGGACAATTTGACATTCCTTGCACTATAAGAGTAGTCATGTAGTGTATGTCCTTAAATGTACATGCTAGAAGATGTATATAGGCAGCACGATTTTGAGTGTTCATCTGAGGATCCTACAGCACATCAGGGCGATTGTAAACAAGGACCCTTCATACCCAGTGGCAAGGCATTTTGATCTAGTACACAACAATAATTTGGAAAACCTGCAATACTTTGCTATCGATCAGGTACCAGTCCGCAGCAGGGGAGGAAATAGGGAACGCTGTTTGAGACAATTAGAATCCAAACATATTCTAAGATTCAACACAAAGGCCCCCCTGGGACTCAATATTGAGGAAGACCTGCATGTGCACCTGTATTGAACTATAGAATTTTCATAAGATTTTTCATATGTTTATCTTATATTGTATTTAAGAACCAGTCTGTTTTCTGTAGGATGTAAGAATATTTGTAATTATGGTTTTACTTTGAGCACAGAGCACTTTACACTGAAGACCTAGATTAAACCAGTAGGGATGGGACAGGAAAATCACGTACACCGCACCTTAAGGGCACTTGCCCTATATGAGACAGAAAATGTAATCAAGCATGTGGCACTTTAATATCAGCTGGTTGTAATTTTAAGGGCACTAGCCCTGTATGAGAGATGAGTTGTAATCAAGCATGTGGCACTTTATTATCAGCCAGTTGAATCATTTACACAGGTTCTGATTAGGCTGCCTTGCATGTAGCACTTTAGTAACACGGAAGTGTGAAACGTAGTACCTGGCAATTTGCACCTCAATCCCTTGATGTCATTTTTTGTAGGGAGAAAGAATGGACTTAGTTGTCCACACAGGGTCGTACAGAGCAGCTTTGCACGGAGCCCTTTACCTTATGGTTTATTTATGTAAAAACATTGGCAGCATTGCATTATGCACTTGGCACCTAATGCCCCGGGCTATTTGAAACCAAGTGTTGTAAATTTGTGGAACTGCGCCACGTTCATATTCATGAAAGAAATTATTGTTTCAATCAACAGCTGGAAACTTAAACCAAGAGTAAAAAACTTCTAAACGGAAAGCTGCTTCCGCCTCAATTACTAATATAAAATCCGCTCCTGCAACCGGGACTCCATGTTGAGTTAAATGAGCAGTAACTGCGGCGCGGTTAGGCGCAGCAATGTTAATTGGTTGTGCCATTATAGACACTGTAAAGTAAGCAAGGAAAACGGTAGCACAACACTGGGTTAAGAACAAATAAAAACCTTTTTAAAATTCAAGCTTTAAAAACCTATAAAACTCTAATATAGGAGGTAAACCCCTCGCAGCATGGACGTCTCCGTAACTGGTGAGAGGGTATTATGGACAAGCACAAGCGCTACCCAGGGGTCTCGTGAATAAGTACCAGACCAAACGATGGTGGCGCCATTTTGCAGGGATTCTTCACATACACAGAACTATGCGCAGGATTAAGGGACCTCGGTGTATAGGGACTGTGCCTTCCTACCACCTTAGTGGCCACGAGCCCAGGACCGACTAGCTATAGTGTCTCACTCGCTCTCCTACACACTCATGGAGAAGCAAATGATTAGACACCCCAGAACAGAAAACTCCTGGATCTCTCAGGAATCGCGGTAACAAGACACACCTTTTCGCTCACACTCTTGTACCTGTCCACAATAAGATCTGACCGACACGAATATAGTTTAAAATATTTATTTTAACTAACGTGCTCTAACATGCAGTATACATGCCACAACAAGCAGAAAAATGCATAACACAAATATAGTTCGCATCGCAGCTAGTCCATACATCATGAAGGGAGATGTCATCATATAAAGACAATGGAGAAAGGACTATAGTGCCTAACCTCCCTTCTCTTGGTAAGAAGAAGTATTATTATATAATAGAAGATCTCTGGGCTTTGTCAGCAGGCTCCATACCTTAGACTATAGATGGTATTTCTACATCGTGGGTGCCTGTTGCTCTTCTCCCTGGAAAGGTCCCTCTCCAAGTGTGTGTCACCTAAACATGTATCCCCATAATATCAAAGTACGAGTCTCCAACAGCAGCTGCATTAGTATGTTTTGTCTAGGTGCTAGGGCCTGACCAGAACACAATAACAAGGGTCATTGTTTATCGGCCTTGCTCACAATGTTCAGACTAAACTCCAGGAACAGGCAGAGAACGAATACAGCACACAGTTCTCATGTGAAAGGCATAAACAGAGTCTTGCAAAAATAAAGCCATGTAGTAACGTGCGCAAAAGCTGCAGCATGGCTGCAGGGCTCATGCTAACTTAGTGATGTCGACAATGTCCCCATCGGCCACGTGACACAAGGAAAGGAGATGTGCACCATTAATATAATGAGCAGGGAGTTGCAGGTATAAGGCCCGGGGGGTGCACGGAGATAGCTCAAGACGTAACAGGCAGCCCCATGATGCTTAATGTAACTTGGGTGCGAGACTCCTACATAGTTCCATAATAGTGATCCTGAATGTCCTACTTATGCACTGGGTTAGAGAGAGATATTTAGTCACAAATAAGCACACTCGCTATATGGGTAGTAAGCTCATAGTCTCCTGTGGTTGAACAGGGCATTGAAATGAGTTCACTATACAGGGCAACAAAACATTGGGATTTACCATTATTAGTTTGGAATATTAAGGCCAACAAGTAAAAAGAAAAAGAAAAAAAGAACAAAAAGAGAAAAGAAAAAGTTGAGATCGAAAAAGTAATGAAAACTTTATTGATCATGTTTGGATATAAAACTTTGTTGTTCAGAGATGCTCATGAACTGCAATGCACTGTCACTTTAATGGGTGGGATTGATATTTAAAGCACAAAATGGCGATATGTAACTGTTGTGAACAAGACTGTGTTGATGGTCGAAACACGTTACCAGCTACTGAAATAAACCGCTGAACGTAACCCGAGCGTGTCGAGTCCTGTTTGTGGAGGAGGAACGGGATGTTGACTGATATACATATATATGTATATATATATATATTTTATCTACTGATAATCTCAGTGAATCTACACAACAAACTATGACTGCCATGGGGATCAACACCAACAAAGCAGCTATGAGTCCGTTTCGCCCTGTTTCCACATTTCTTCCTCTGATGCCCAAAGACGCGGTAGATGTGTTCAGTGATAGAGTTGTAGAGGAACTGAAAAACTTAAATAAAATCACGACATCTGTGCAACAACGGAGAAACTATAAAAACATCCAATATCACACTCTGATCAAGAAATTAAAAAGCAATCAAAACATCATTATCAACAAGTCTGATAAAGGCAGCAATGTTGTTTTATGGCCTCGAACTCAATATTTGGCAGAAGCAAATCGCCATATGTCTGAAGTACTATGTTATAGGAAATCTTCAAGACATGAAATACGGCAGGCCCACGAAAAGGTGCGTAAATGTCTCTCACAATGGAAAAGGATGGGATTACTCACTAAAGAGGAATTGAACTTTCTGAATGTGGAGCATCCCATCACTCCTGTTCTGTACTTTCTTCCGAAGGTTCATAAGAAGATCACCCCAATTCCTGGACGACCTATTATTTCAGCACAAAAAAGTATGATGGAGAACATATCTAAATATGTCGACTACTTTTTACAGCCCGATGTTGTTTCATTGCCATTCTTTGTGAAAGACACTACAGATATCTTGAGGAAAATCAATGACGTGTTATGGCAACCAAATTATTTGCTTGTGGTGATGGACATCGAATCATTGTCCACTAGCATTAATCACTTGGATGGTTTAGCTGCAACACGACACTTTCTGGGGAACAGGGAAATCAGCATGAAAGCACACAATTGTATGCTAGTTGAGATGATTGAACTATGTCTCTTCAATAATCATTTTGTATTTAACCAAGAGGTATTCCAACAACTGAGAGGTGTGGCTATGGGGGCATGCTTCTCCCCCAGCTATTCATGCTTGCATGTTGGCTGGTGGGAGAAGTGTGTCCTCAAGACCAAACACAAAGAAATGTACAAACATGTAATACATTATTGGCGATATATAGACGACATATGTTTGATCTGGGATGGCACTAGAGAAGCAGCTAATGAGTTTGTCACAGCTATTAACTCAAATGAACAAAATTTAAAATTTACTGCCACTATAGACAATCAAAGTGTGGAATTTTTAGATGTCTTAGTCTATATCAATGAAGGCAAAATCCACACTAAACTCCATTGTAAGTCTACTGCAGGCAACTCGATTTTACATGCTGATAGTTCGCATCCCCGCCATCTCATTAGGAGCATACCTTACGGCGAATTTGTGCGTTTTCGCCGAATTTGCAGCTTGGAGACTGTCTCAAAAGAATGTCAACGTGAGGCTGTTTGACGGATTTTGGACCGAGGTTATATGAAATCTCAGTTAGATGAAGCCCTGGTAAAAGCCAACAACTTATCCAGAGAGGACTTACTGACACCTAAGCTTAACAGTGCATCAGTCTTGGTTTTAGATTGTGATAATGCCAACAGCGATAAATGCATGGTTCGGCTGATTACCACCTTCAGTCAACAGGAACATAAGATTCGTAAAATCATTTACTCGCAATGGCCGATTATACTTATTGATATCACCTTAGGATCTATTCTTCCTTCTCTGCCGGCCATTACGTTTAGAAGAGCACCCTCTATGAGGGATGCTTTAGTCAAATCTAGTCCTGAGACTGTACTCAAAGGCACATGGCTCACTTAAATGGGCTTTTATAAATGCAATTCGTGCCGTGCTTGCACTTTTGCGATAAATGCAACTCACTATGTAACTGCATTTAGTGATAAAAGAGTTGAAATCAGGGAACATCTCACTTGTTGCACTGAATATGCTATTTATAAACTACGGTGCACTTGTGGCCTTGAGTATATAGGGAGCACAAAGCTCCCTGTACATAAACGGATCCTTCAACATGTTAGGGCCATTGTAAACTCAGACCCTAATTACCCTGTTACCAGGCATTTTAAACTGGTTCATCAGAACAAACTGAAAGACTTGGAGTACACTGTGTTAGGTGCTGTTCCCATTCCCGGACGGGGAGGGAACCGAGAAAAAAGTTTGCGCCAACGCGAAACTCAGTTCATTCTGGCCCTCGATACAAAAATGCCTAATGGTCTGAACATGAGTGAGGACATGCACAATTTTCTCTAAGTTATAACCTCTTCTCCCACTCAAGATGTTAATAACTGATTTAGAATAGTTCAGCTACAATTTCTGATGTTTCTCCACTCTCATGATTTTATTCAGCATTTACTGTTTGAATTTGCTCTCGAAGGTTTTTATCCATATCTATTCCATCTTTTCTGTGAACTACATTACTGCTTTTGGCACTTGCACCTTATTACTATGCAGGCCTGAATAGTGTGTGTATAAATGCTGCTATCGAATGTGTCAGTTACACAGAATTACTTTTGCACATTTGTTTTCTCACTTTGCACTTTATCACATGAATATATTTTTATAGACTGGTTTTATCTTTGTATAAGTTTTCAACTTTTACATCGATAGGATTGAGCTACTCTGTAGACCTTGGGCTTTTTTTAAACATAATATGGCTGTATGTAGAATCACGATGGTTTTTAACGAAATATGTTTACATTTTAGAACCCGATTTGAATGGACATTTTAGTAGTTACCATGCATTAAGTGATACATCTTATTGGTTTTTCTGACCAATAATGCACTAGCACTTTATGTCCAATATACTCCCGAGTTCACTATTTTTGAATTGGTTAATTGTTCGTTGCCATCTGTCTTCGATGTGTATGCACAATATTGTTCAAGTACACTGCCCTAACTCATACATTTTAATGTTATTCAACTGTGGATTGCATATTTGCATATAAACTGGCGTTTCTAGCATACTTTTACAATCATGTCTGGTTAGGTAAAAAATAAGTTATACTTACGTACATCTTTGCACTTTTGTCGCATATTTGCACTATATCAGCCATTTTGAGATCTTTTGCATATTTGCACATTCATTTATACTTGGATCCTATATGCACTGGCATTAAATATTGTACTTAGGCATTGCCTCCCTCCAGGATGAAATGTACATTTTGCGTACTTGCACATTAGATGACTGCTAGATTGAGTTTCCTTTCTAATCATGGAGATCGTTAACAAATTGGTGTAGCATATTTGCACCATATCAGCTATTTTGAGGTCTTGCGTATTTGCACATGTATCTATATATGGATTTTATATGTACTGCATTAATTAATGCGCTCAGGCATTGCCATTTTCTAAGATGAAATGTACATTCTGCGTATTTGCACATTCAAGCTGCTGCCAGGTCATGATGACTGCTACATTGTGTTTCGTTTATAATATGCATTTACAATTGTTTTGGAGATTATTAACACACCTGTGTAGCTCTTTATTTTCATTTACCAACTACGATGGGACCATCTGACATGTTTTCCAGTCTGTTGTTTATTTTTATTCACGTGGCGATGTTATTTTCAAAGCCATTAGTGCACATTTTGTTATTTATTTGGTTCCCTGCTGACGTGGCGCGTCATGTGATCAAGCTCGTTTTTGGCGAGCGAAACGCGTCATGACAGGCACTATGCCTGCATATATGTGGATAATTCGTGAATAAAATCTACACTGCTTTCCTCACAACATTGGAGTTGTTGGGAGTTTTCTTTGGAGACTGTTGAGGTCCGTGCCTGAGTTTACTGCCAGGATCGGCAGGCAGGAAGTTGGTGTGCGATATATATATATATATGAACAAACAGTCCTGCTCCCAAAGAAGAAGGCACGTACACAAAGCTGCTGGAATATGGCCCCTTTATTTTCCTGGGTCTCCCTCGACCCCGATCAAAGAGACGCGTTTCGGTATATATATATATATATATATGTATATATATATATATATATATATATATATATATATATATATATCCATATCCATATCCATATCCATATCCATATCCTACTGGCGGTCGCCAGTAGGTAGTTATAGTTAGGACCTAGTTTCTATTCAAAAGCGTTTTTCTTTTGCCAATATCTTTGCCGCCGGTTGACGAATCTTCGCGAAATTTTCAAAACTAATGGGGCGCTCCGGTCAGCTCCTGTCTTGAAAGTTTCGGGGTGATTCGTCAAGCGGAGGCCGAGAAAAAAGGGGGTCCCAAAACGCGTTTTCCCCATGTTAATTTCTATAGGAACTTTAGACAAAGCTACAGCCCGAACTGCTGAACGGAATTACACCAAATTTGGCAAAAAGGTAGGTTTTGGTTCAGAAAGAGCCCTTTTTTTAAATGGTGTAAATCCGTTCAGTAGTTCCTGAGAAATTAGAAAAAGAAAAGTTTCAATATCTGAGCACCGAGGAGGGTTTGCGAACCCTCCCGGGCACGAGCTTCACTCTGATTGGCTGCCAACACTCCAAACCAGGAAGTGTTGGCAGCCATCTTGTGACTCGGTAACCGAGTCACAAGAAAAGAGTAAATAAAAAGGTGAAAAACAAGAAAAGGGGCAGGGTACAAACACCCTGACCCTCTAGGCCTGCTCAGGGCCCAAAAAAGCATTTAAAAAAAGAAAATTGGGCGAATTCGCGCTGGGCTCGCGAATCCGGCCGAGAATTTTTTTTAAAAAACGAAGCGTGGGCTCCCGTGCTTCGTTTTTGGAAGCCCCCGGGTGGGCCAGGTCCCGGGGGCACTCACCAATTAATTTGCAGGGGCCCGCGGGGGCCCCCGCAGCCCCGGGGCCCGCCACCTCCCCGGGGCTTATTTAATTGTATGCGGGTGGCACTGCGGCCCCCCGCAGCCCCGGGGACCGCCACCTCCCAGGGGCTTTAAAAACAAAAGGCGTGGGGGGGTCCCAATCCCCCCATGCTGCCCCGGGGACCGCCACCTCCCCGGGGCTTTGATAATGAACCGCGGGGGTCACACGCCCCCCCCCGCAGCCCCGGGGACCGTCACCTCCCTGAGGCTCTGTTTTTAAATTAAAATGATGTGTGGGGGAAGAGCCCCCACACGCCCCGGGGACCACCACCTCCCCGGGGCACATACTGATTAAAAATGCGGGGTCCGTAGCGGACCCCAGGCCCCACCACCTCCCCGGGGCTTTAAAGACTTGGGAGCGGGGCCGCGCGGCCCCCCTCCAGGAGCCCTTGATGGCCCTGGGGACTGCCACCCCCCAGGGCCGGCTCCTGCAATGTCCCGGGGTGCCCACCCCCGGGACATTGCCGTTTGCTATGGCAGGGCGGGAGCACGGCTCCCGCCCTGTCATAGCAAACTCTGCTTTGCTTCATTGAAGTGAGTGCAGGAAAACCTATTGCCTCTTTCTACACCTCTTTTGCCTCAGTCTGCCCACCTGTTTCCTCTTTCTGCACCCCTTTTGCCTGTTTCAGCAACTCTCTTGCATCTTTCTGCAGTTCTCTTGCCTCCTTCTGCACCTCACTTGCCTCTTTTTGCACCTCTGTTGGTTCTTTTGCACTGCTGTTGCTTCTTTCTGCACCTCTCTTGCAAATTTCTGCACCCCTCTTGCCTCTTTCTGCACCCCTTTTACCTGTTTTGCACCACTCTTGCCTCTGTCTACACCTCTATTACATCATTCTGTACCTCTTTTGCCTGTTTCCGCAACTCTCTTGTCTCTTTCTGCAGTTCTCTTGCTTCCTTCTGCACCTCTGTTGCTTCTTTCTGCACTTCTCTTGCCTCTTTCTGCACCCCTGTTGCTTCATTCTGCACTTCCCATGCTTCTTTCTACACCTGTCTTGCTTTTTTCTGTCCCCCTGTTGCCTCTTTCTGCATTCGTCTTCCCTCTTTCTCTACCTTTCTTGCCTGTTTCTGCATCTCACTTGCCTCTTTCTGCACTTCTCTTGCTTCTTTCTACACCTCTGTTGCTTCTTTCAGCAATTCTCTTGACTCTTTCTGCACTTCTCTTGCCTGTTTCTGCACCTCTCTTGCCTCTTTCTGCACTTCTCTTGCCTCTTTCTGCACCTCACTTGCTTCTTTCTGCATCCCTGTTGCCTCTTTGTGCACCCCTCTTCCCTCTTCGTGCAACTCTCTTGCCTCTTTCTGCACCTTTCATGCCTCTTTCAGCACTTCTGTTACTTCTTTCTGCACTTTTCTTCCTTCTTTCTGCACCCCTTCTGCCTCTTTCTGTACCTCTCTTGCCTCTTTGTGCACCACTCCTACCTTTTTCTGCACACCTCTTGCCTCTTTTTGCACCTCTGTTGGTTCTTTCTGCACTGCTCTTGCTTCTTTCTGCACCTCACTTGTCTCTTTCTGCACTTCTCTTGCTTCTTTCTACACCTCTGTTGTTTCTTTCAGCAATTCTCTTGCCTCTTTCTGCACTTCTCTTCCTTCTTTTTGCACCCCTCTTGCCTCTTTTTGAACCTCTGTTGGTTCTTTCTGCACTGCTCTTGCTTCTTTATGCACCTTTCTTGACTCTTTCTGCACTTCTGTTGCTTCTTTCTTCACCTCTATTGCTTCTTTCAGCAATTCTCTTGCCTCTTTCTGCACTTCTCTTCCTCCTTTGTGCACCCCTTTGGCCTCTTTCTGTACCTCTCTTGCCTCTTTCTGCACCCCTCCTACCTTTTTCTGCATCCCTCTTGCATCTTTTTGCACCTCTGCTGGTTCTTTCTGCACTGCTCTTGCTTCTTTCTGCACCTCACTTGTCTCTTTCTGCACTTCTCTTGCTTCTTTCTACTCCTCTGTTGCTTCTTTCAGGAATTCTCTTGCCTCTTTCTGCACTTCTCTTCCTTCTTTTCGCACCTCTCTTCCCTCTTTTTGCACCTCTGTTGGTTCTTTCTGCACTGCTCTTGCTTCTTTCTGCACCTCTCTTGCCTCTTTGTGCACCACTCCTACCTTTTTCTGCACACCTCTTGCCTCTTTTTGCACCTCTGTTGGTTCTTTCTGCACTGCTCTTGCTTCTTTCTGCACCTCACTTGTCTCTTTCTGCACTTCTCTTGCTTCTTTCTACACCTCTGTTGTTTCTTTCAGCAATTGGCTTGCCTCTTTCTGCACTTCTCTTCCTTCTTTTTGCACCCCTCTTGCCTCTTTTTGCACCTCTGTTGGTCCTTTCTGCACTGTTCTTGCTTCTTTATGCACCTTACTTGCCTCTTTCTGCACTTCTGTTGCTTCTTTCTACACCTCTGTTGCTTCTTTCAGCAATTCTCTTGCCTCTTTCTGCACTTCTCTTCCTTCTTTGTGCACCCCTCTGGCCTCTTTCTGTACCTCTCTTGCCTCTTTCTGCACCCCCTACCTTTTTCTGCACCCCTCTTGCCTCTTTTTGCACCTCTGTTGGTTCTTTCTGCACTGCTCTTGCTTCTTTCTGCACCTCACTTGTCTCTTTCTGCACTTCTCTTGCTTCTTTCTACTCCTCTGTTGCTTCTTTCAGGAATTCTCTTGCCTCTTTCTGCACTTCTCTTCCTTCTTTTCGCACCTCTCTTCCCTCTTTTTGCACCTCTGTTGGTTCTTTCTGCACTGCTCTTGCTTCTTTCTGCACCTCTCTTGCCTCTTTGTGCACCACTCCTACCTTTTTCTGCACACCTCTTGCCTCTTTTTGCACCTCTGTTGGTTCTTTCTGCACTGCTCTTGCTTCTTTCTGCACCTCACTTGTCTCTTTCTGCACTTCTCTTGACTCTTTCTGCAACCCTGTACCCTCTTTCTGCACCTTTCTTGCCTGTTTCTGCACCTATCTTGCCTCTTTTTGCACCTCTGTTGGTTCTTTCTGCACTGCTCTTGCTTCTTTCTGCACCTCGCTTGTCTCTTTCTGCACTTCTCTTGCTTCTTTCTCCTTCTATGTTGCTTCTTTCATCAATTCTCTTGCCTCTTTCTGCACTTCTCTTCCTTCTTTTTGCACCCCTCTTGCCTCTTTTTGCACCTCTGTTGGTTCTTTCTGCACTGCTCTTGCTTCTTTCTGCACCTCACTTGTGTCTTTCTGCACTTCTCTTGCTTCTTTCTACTCCTCTGTTGCTTCTTTCAGCAATTCTCTTGCCTCTTTCTGCACTTCTCTTCCCTCTTTTTGCACCTCTGTTGGTTCTTTCTGCACTGCTCTTGCTTCTTTCTGCACCTCACTTGCCTCTTTCTGCACTTCTCTTGCTTCTTTCTATACCTCTGTTGCTTCTTTCAGCAATTCTCTTGCCTCTTTCTGCACCCCTATACCCTCTTTCTGCACCTTTCTTGCCTGTTTTCTCTTGCCTCTTTTTGACCTCTATTGGTTCTTTCTGCACTGCTCTTCCTTCATTCTGCACCTCACTTGTCTTTTTCTGCACTTCTCTTGCGTCTTTCTACTCCTCTGTTGCTTCTTTCAGCAATTCTCTTGCCTCTTTCTGCACTTCTCTTCCTTCCTTATGCACCTCTCGTGCCTCTTTTTGCACCTCTGTTGGTTCTTTCTGCACTGCTCTTGCTTCTTTCTGCATCTCACTTGCCTCTTTCTGCACTTCTCTTGCTTCTTTGTGCACCACTCCTACCTTTTTCTGCACACCTCTTGCCTCTTTTTGCACCTCTGTTGGTTCCTTCTGCACTGCTCTTGCTTCTTTCTGCACCTCACTTGTCTCTTTCTGCACTTCTCTTGACTCTTTCTGCAACCCTGTACCCTCTTTCTGCACCTTTCTTGCCTGTTTCTGCACCTATCTTGCCTCTTTTTGCACCTCTGTTGGTTCTTTCTGCACTGCTCTTGCTTCTTTCTGCACCTCGCTTGTCTCTTTCTGCACTTCTCTTGCTTCTTTCTCCTTCTATGTTGCTTCTTTCATCAATTCTCTTGCCTCTTTCTGCACTTCTCTTCCTTCTTTTCGCACCTCTCTTCCCTCTTTTTGCACCTCTGTTGGTTCTTTCTGCACTGCTCTTGCTTCTTTCTGCACCTCTCTTGCCTCTTTGTGCACCACTCCTACCTTTTTCTGCACACCTCTTGCCTCTTTTTGCACCTCTGTTGGTTCTTTCTGCACTGCTCTTGCTTCTTTCTGCACCTCACTTGTCTCTTTCTGCACTTCTCTTGATTCTTTCTACACCTCTGTTGTTTCTTTCAGCAATTGGCTTGCCTCTTTCTGCACTTCTCTTCCTTCTTTTTGCACCCCTCTTGCCTCTTTTTGCACCTCTGTTGGTCCTTTCTGCACTGTTCTTGCTTCTTTATGCACCTTACTTGCCTCTTTCTGCACTTCTGTTGCTTCTTTCTACACCTCTGTTGCTTCTTTCAGCAATTCTCTTGCCTCTTTCTGCACTTCTCTTCCTTCTTTGTGCACCCCTCTGGCCTCTTTCTGTACCTCTCTTGCCTCTTTCTGCACCCCCTACCTTTTTCTGCACCCCTCTTGCCTCTTTTTGCACCTCTGTTGGTTCTTTCTGCACTGCTCTTGCTTCTTTCTGCACCTCACTTGTCTCTTTCTGCACTTCTCTTGCTTCTTTCTACTCCTCTGTTGCTTCTTTCAGGAATTCTCTTGCCTCTTTCTGCACTTCTCTTCCTTCTTTTCGCACCTCTCTTCCCTCTTTTTGCACCTCTGTTGGTTCTTTCTGCACTGCTCTTGCTTCTTTCTGCACCTCTCTTGCCTCTTTGTGCACCACTCCTACCTTTTTCTGCACACCTCTTGCCTCTTTTTGCACCTCTGTTGGTTCTTTCTGCACTGCTCTTGCTTCTTTCTGCACCTCACTTGTCTCTTTCTGCACTTCTCTTGACTCTTTCTGCAACCCTGTACCCTCTTTCTGCACCTTTCTTGCCTGTTTCTGCACCTATCTTGCCTCTTTTTGCACCTCTGTTGGTTCTTTCTGCACTGCTCTTGCTTCTTTCTGCATCTCGCTTGTCTCTTTCTGCACTTCTCTTGCTTCTTTCTCCTTCTATGTTGCTTCTTTCATCAATTCTCTTGCCTCTTTCTGCACTTCTCTTCCTTCTTTTGCACCCCTCTTGCCTCTTTTTGCACCTCTGTTGGTTCTTTCTGCACTGCTCTTGCTTCTTTCTGCACCTCACTTGTGTCTTTCTGCACTTCTCTTGCTTCTTTCTACTCCTCTGTTGCTTCTTTCAGCAATTCTCTTGCCTCTTTCTGCACTTCTCTTCCCTCTTTTTGCACCTCTGTTGGTTCTTTCTGCACTGCTCTTGCTTCTTTCTGCACCTCACTTGCCTCTTTCTGCACTTCTCTTGCTTCTTTCTATACCTCTGTTGCTTCTTTCAGCAATTCTCTTGCCTCTTTCTGCACCCCTATACCCTCTTTCTGCACCTTTCTTGCCTGTTTTCTCTTGCCTCTTTTTGACCTCTATTGGTTCTTTCTGCACTGCTCTTCCTTCATTCTGCACCTCACTTGTCTTTTTCTGCACTTCTCTTGCGTCTTTCTACTCCTCTGTTGCTTCTTTCAGCAATTCTCTTGCCTCTTTCTGCACTTCTCTTCCTTCCTTATGCACCTCTCGTGCCTCTTTTTGCACCTCTGTTGGTTCTTTCTGCACTGCTCTTGCTTCTTTCTGCATCTCACTTGCCTCTTTCTGCACTTCTCTTGCTTCTTTGTGCACCACTCCTACCTTTTTCTGCACACCTCTTGCCTCTTTTTGCACCTCTGTTGGTTCCTTCTGCACTGCTCTTGCTTCTTTCTGCACCTCACTTGTCTCTTTCTGCACTTCTCTTGACTCTTTCTGCAACCCTGTACCCTCTTTCTGCACCTTTCTTGCCTGTTTCTGCACCTATCTTGCCTCTTTTTGCACCTCTGTTGGTTCTTTCTGCACTGCTCTTGCTTCTTTCTGCACCTCGCTTGTCTCTTTCTGCACTTCTCTTGCTTCTTTCTCCTTCTATGTTGCTTCTTTCATCAATTCTCTTGCCTCTTTCTGCACTTCTCTTCCTTCTTTTTGCACCCCTCTTGCCTCTTTTTGCACCTCTGTTGGTTCTTTCTGCACTGCTCTTGCTTCTTTCTGCACCTCACTTGCCTCTTTCTGCACTTCTCTTGCTTCTTTCTATACCTCTGTTGCTTCTTTCAGCAATTCTCTTGCCTCTTTCTGCACCCATGTACCCTCTTTCTGCACCTTTCTTGCCTGTTTTCTCTTGCCTCTTTTTGACCTCTATTGGTTCTTTCTGCACTGCTCTTCCTTCATTCTGCACCTCACTTGTCTTTTTCTGCACTTCTCTTGCGTCTTTCTACTCCTCTGTTGCTTCTTTCAGCAATTCTCTTGCCTCTTTCTGCACTTCTCTTCCTTCTTTTTGCACCTCTCTTGCCTCTTTTTGCACCTCTGTTGGTTCTTTCTGCACTGCTCTTGCTTCTTTCTGCATCTCACTTGCCTCTTTCTGCACTTCTCTTGCTTCTTTCTACACCTCTGTTGCTTCTTTCAGCAATTCTCTTGCCTCTTTCTGAACCCCTGTACCCTCTTTCTGCACCTTTCTTGCCTGTTTTCTCTTGCCTCTTTTTGCACCTCTGTTGGTTCTTTCTGCACCTCACTTGTCTCTTTCTGCACTTCTCTTGCTTCTTTCTACTCCTCTGTTGCTTCTTTCAGCAATTCTCTTGCCTCTTTCTGCACTTCTCTTCCTTCTTTTTGCTCCTCTCTTGCCTCTTTTTGCACCTCTGTTGGTTCTTTCTGCACTGCTCTTGCTTCTTTCTGCATCTCACTTGCCTCTTTCTGCACTTCTCTTGCTTCTTTCTGCACCTCTGTTGCTTCTTTCAGCAATTCTCTTGCCTCTTTCTGCATCCATGTACCCTCTTTCTGCACCTTTCTTGCCTGTTTCTGCACCTCTCGCCTCTTTTTGCACCTCTGTTGGTTCTTTCTGCACTGCTCTTGCTTCTTTCTGCACCTCACTTGTCTCTTTCTACACTTCTCTTGCTTCTTTCTACTCCTCTGCTGCTGCTTTCTGCAATTCTCTTGCCTCTTTCTGCACTTCTCTTGCTTGTTTCTGCACCTCTTTTGCAAATTTCTGTATCCCTCTTGCCTCCTTCTGCACCCTCTTCCCTATTTCTCCACCTCTTTTGCTTCTTTCTGCACTTCTCTTCCTTCTTTCTGCACTGCTCTTGCTTCTTTCTGCATCTCACTTGCCTCTTTCTGCACTTCTCTTGCTTCTTTCTACACCTCTGTTGCTTCTTTCAGCAATTCTCTTGCCTCTTTCTGCACCCATGTACCCTCTTTCTGCACCTTTCTTGCCTGTTTCTGCACCTCTCGCCTCTTTTTGCACCTCTGTTGGTTCTTTCTGCACTGCTCTTGCTTCTTTCTGCACCTCACTTGTCTCTCTCTGCACTTCTCTTGCTTCTTTCTACACCTCTGTTGCTTCTTTCAGCAATTCTCTTGCCTCTTTCTGCACTTCTCTTCCTTCTTTTTGCACCTCTCTTGCCTCTTTTTGCACCTCTGTTGGTTCTTTCTGCACTGCTCTTGCTTCTTTCTGCATCTCACATGCCTCTTTCTGCACTTCTCTTGCTTATTTCTACACCTCTGTTGCTTCTTTCAGCAATTCTCTTGCCTCTTTCTGCACCCATGTACCCTCTTTCTGCACCTTTCTTGCCTGTTTCTGCACCTCTCGCCTCTTTTTGCACCTCTGTTGGTTCTTTCTGCACTGCTCTTGCTTCTTTCTGCACCTCACTTGTCTCTCTCTGCACTTCTCTTGCTTCTTTCTACACCTCTGTTGCTTCTTTCAGCAATTCTCTTGCCTCTTTCTGCACTTCTCTTCCTTCTTTTTGTACCCCTCTTGCCTCTTTTTGCACCTCTGTTGGTTCATTCTGCACTGCTCTTGCTTCTTTCTGCACCTCACTTGCCTCTTTCTGCACTTCTCTTGCTTTTTTCTACACCTCCTGTTGCTTCTTTCAGCAATTATCTTGCCTCTTTTTGCACTTCTCTTGCTTGTTTCTGCATCTCTTTTGCAAATTTCTGTATCCCTCTTGCCTCTTTCTGCACCCTCTTCCCTATTTCTCCACCTCTTTTGCTTCTTTCTGCACTTGTCTTGCTTCTTTCTGCACTTGTCTTGCTTCTTTCTGCACTGCTCTTGCTTCTTTCTGTACCTCTGTTGCACATTTCTGTATCCTTCTTGCCTCTTTCTGCACCCCTGTACCCTTTTTCTGCACCTTTCTTGCCTGTTTCTGTACCTCTCTTGCCTCTTTTTGCACCTCTGTTGGTTCTTTCTGCACTGCTCTTGCTTCTTTCTGCACCTCACTTGTCTCGTTCTGCACTTCTCTTGCTTCTTTCTACTCCTCTGTTGCTTCTTTCAGCAATTCTCTTGCCTCTTTCTGCACTTCTCTTCCTTCTTTTTGCACCCCTCTTGCCTCTTTTTGCACCTCTGTTGGTTCATTCTGCACTGCTCTTGCTTCTTTTTGTACCTCACTTGCCTCTTTCTGCACTTCTCTTGCTTCTTTCTACACCTCTGTTGCTTCTTTCAGCAATTCTCTTGCCTCTTTCTGCACTTCTCTTGCTTGTTTCTGCGCCTCTTTTGCAAATTTCTGTATCCCTCTTGCCTCTTTCTGCACCCTCTTCCCTATTTCTCCACCTCTTTTGCTTCTTTCTGTGCTTCTCTTGCTTCTTTCTGTACTGCTCTTGCTTCTTTCTGCACCTCACTTGTCTCTTTCTGCACTTCTCTTGCTTCTTTCTACTCCTCTGTTGCTTCTTTCAGCAATTCTCTTGCCTCTTTCTGCACTTCTCTTCCTTCTTTTTGCACCCCTCTTGCCTCTTTTTGCACCTCTGTTGGTTCTTTCTGCACTGCTCTTGCTTCTTTCTGCACCTCACTTGCCTCTTTCTGCACTTCTCTTGCTTCTTTCTACACCTCTGTTGCTTCTTTCAGCAATTCTCATGCCTCTTTCTGCACCTTTGTACCCTCTTTCTGCACCTTTATTGCCTGTTTCTGCACCTCTCTTGCCTCTTTTTGCACCTCTGTTTGTTCTTTCTGCACTGCTCTTGCTTCTTTCTGCACCTCACTTGTCTCTTTCTGCACTTCTCCTGCTGCTTTCTACTCCTCTGTTGCTTCTTTCAGCAATTCTCTTGCCTCTTTCTGCACTTCTCTTGCTTCTTTTTGCACCCCTCTTGCCTCTTTTTGCACCTCTGTTGGTTCATTCTGCACTGCTCTTGCTTCTTTCTGCACCTCACTTGCCTCTTTCTGCACTTCTCTTGCTTCTTTCTACTCCTCTGTTGCTTCTTTCAGCAATTCTCTTGCCTCTTTCTGCACTTCTCTTGCTTGTTTCTGCACCTCTTTTGCAAATTTCTGTATCCCTCTTTCCTATTTCTGAACCTCTGACTTAGAGGTAGTTTTAATCCCCCTGCCCTATTATGAACTAGGGCCTTACAGGGGAGGTCATGCCAATCACAGGGGTACCCCAATCCATAGTGTACCCTAGTGTATGTAGGTGTTTTCACTGTATTTTAAGTGTCTTTCAGGATAGCACTGGCTCCGGGCCTGGTTAGTCAGAGTCAGTTACCACCAGTCTCAGTCAGCAAAACGTTGTGGGCACAGGATGACTTTGCAACAAGGCCTCTTTCTGCACCTCTGTTGGTTCTTTGTGCATATTTCTTGCTTCTTTCTGCACCTTTCTTCGTCTTTCTGGACTTCTGTTGCATCTTTCTGCATTTCTTTTGCTTCTTTCTGCGCGTTTCTTCCTCTTTCTGCACATTTCCTACCTCTGTAGGAATAGTTAGAAATTAGCATTTAAAAAACCTTTGAAATTCACTGAAAAAACCATAGGTTTCAGGGACGTTATAGTCAGTTGGACATTTCACTCGTACAAAACCAGAAAAATGTGGCCGTTATAGTTAGTTGAGCTAACTATAACTCGCGCCCCCGCAATGCACTGCTGATGACGTCACATATTACATCATTCATGACATGGTCACTGACATCACTGATGACATCTCAAATGACATCACTGATGACATCATCCACGTGATAATCTGATGCACCTCCTCACACCCTAATATAAGCTTTGATACACCCACTCTAAAATACAGACTACCATTTTCGAAACCATAGACACACCAATACCAGTTACTACATACCCACTCACTGATTCCTAGGTCTACCCACACGTCCACTCATTCACTCATCCAGTCACTCATACATGCAGTCACTTATCAATACAGCACTATCATTTGCACTCATACACCTATACAGACACTCACACATCACCACTCATCTATAGAGTTACTCACACACCTAGTCAATCATGCAAAGAATCATTCACACTCCCATTTACTCACCTTTACAGTTATACACACACCACCTCACTTATTCATACAGATACTAACACATACGTACTCTCTTATACAATCACTGATACAAGCACACACTCATCCATACAGCCACTCTCACAATCACTCACTCTCACATATAGTGATTTATATACACCAACACTCACATATACTGCCTTTCACATATAGTTACTCACACACGTACTACTGAGTCAACCATTCACTCACCAACACACCCATACACACACTCACCCACCCCTACAGCCCTTCACAGATGCACTCTTGATCCCATACACCCAGTGAATTACCCACTCACACATCTATGCACAGAGTCACACACCCCCCACCCACCCACCCACACAGACACTCGGGCACTCATACAGATACTCAGACAACCAATCAATAACCCATATAGACACTCATGTAGCTACTCTCCATCCCATGCAGCCGCTTACACACCAACTGACAGACTAATACAGACATTCACACAGTTTAGTCACTAACCCATGCATTCAGTAAGGCATGATTAATCACTCACTTATACAGTCAGACACTTATACACCCACTCATTCTTCAATACACCTTGGCATATATATATATAAAACATATTTAAACTTTACAGAAACGCACATTCACTGGATGATGTCATCAGTGATGTCATTTGAGATGTCATCAGTGATGTCACTGACCATGTCATGAATGATGTAATATGTGACGTCATCAGCAGTGCAATGCGGAGGCGCGAGTTATAGTTAGCTCAACTAACTATAATGGCCGAATTTCTCTGGTTTTGTACGAGTGAAATGTCCAACTGACTATAACGTCCCTGAAACCTATAGTTTTTTCAGTGAATATCTATGGTTTTTTAAATGCTAATTTCTAACTATAACGTCCCTGAAACCTATGGTTTTTTCAGTGAATATCTACATATATTAATTTCCAAAGTTCTACCATACTTGCCGAACTCAGGGCGGGGGCTAAGTCGGTAACGTGAGGGTGGACTCGCGAATACATGGTAAGACATGTCCCAAAGGACCACACGAAGCACTCACGAGATCGCCATTTCCTCTTTTATTGGCATAGTTCCAATATACAATCCAGCCACCAATAGGCAAATGAAAACCAGAGAACTGAGTATTAAGTTGCCACACCAATGGAAATTTTCAAGGTCCTCTCTCCTACATCATACCCTGCATGTGTTGCCCACTGTCCCCCAGGGAAAACGTGTCATTGTGCTTGCAATGTTGTTCCTCAGGAATGGCATCCCTCGCCACAGCCACAATCGAAAATCCACTCAGGAGACATCTCAGGGAGTCGGTCAAATAGCCTCTCATCCCGCAATTAAATAAGTGCCGAAACCAGTCGTGAGAAGCATACCAACTCAGATGCGATGTGGCGGATCAGGCAAGACACTATCAATTCATTTCCAAGGTTCCACCATACTTGCCGAACTCAGGGCGGGTGCTAAGTCCGTAACGTGGGGGGGACTCGTGAATACAGGGTAAGACATCTCCCAAAGGACCACATGGAGCATTTGACATGTAACCACACCAATACGACTGCCAAAGGAAGAGGTATGTGACCCAAGAAGGCAGTCCTCTATTGTTACCAAAATCCTCCAATAGGGATGTATGACGGTGGATATTTAAACCTTGTATCTATAATGGTGTCATTTGTACTGATTGGCAAGGATTGAAAAAGCTAGAGCCGAAACGTGTCTCCATTTGCCAATAAAAGAGGATATGGCGATCCCTTGAGTGCTCTGTGTGGTCCTTTGGGACATGTCTTAGCATATATATATATATATATATATATATATATATATATATATATATATATATATATATATATATATATATATATATATATATATATATATATATATATATATATATATATATATATATATATATATATATATATATATATATATATATATATATATATATATATATTTTTTTTATATATATATATATATCACCAAAAGCTCCCAAAGTCATACCATTGAGGATAAACCACACGGGCACAGACTCCAATTGATGTGCATATTTATTGCATTAATACATGGTCCAAATGATGCATTTCAGCCGCCGACCTGCGGCCTTGATCACATAACGCGCTACGTGCAAGTAGCCTCTTATATAACCAGGTAAGTTTCTTTACGTTTTTTTCACATCATTTTCTATATTTTTTCACCACAAAGTGACTTACGAGCAGGCCCCAGGAAGTTACAGTTAGGATGACACATCAGTAAGTAAATAGACATTGTAGACAGACTAACTACATCGTGAATGAACATAGGTAATGATCGATAATACAAGACATATATTTTTTATCTTTTATCAGCGGGATTGAAATAATTAAAATTTAAATATAAATCCACATATATGACTGCATAGTGCCATGCTATGGTATAGTCTGAATATAAAGATTTCTCGCGAAGCCTGAATTCAATGTCGTCACATGGAAAAGACATGGAGAACAGACACCAGTTATACACACAGTAGCTGCTGTCACAGTTAAACAGATCACTTTACGCAAATAGCCATGGTAGCACATCGCTCTCTAAAGCGGGAGTCATAGATCTGCTAATGATGTCCTACAAAATATAACAATAGCCAAAAGGCCAGTATGGGCTTCGCTGAGGATGCGTGACACCTAAACACGACGGGCTGGAGACAAACGGTAAGTGCAAAAGACTGGTTCGTCATGACAAATCAACGACGTATAATAGACATGTAGGTGCTAAGTGAAAACAAGTGAAAAACAATGTGACATATCAAAGTTATATACATATACAAATATACAAATGAATTCATGTTCGATCCTTAGTGTGGAACATTAATAATCAAAGTGACTACAGACTGCAAGTTCATTCACAGATGTCAAGGTGTTCCAGCCAGAACACCTATCACCAATGACGATTCTCTAATTATCATACAGAGAGAATCTTCATTTCATTAAAGAAAACGGAGGCTAACATTATGCAATATACTTTTATTGCTGCCCCAACATGCAGCCCTTTAAAAAACACATTACATCATGAATAAGAACATTCCAAACAACAATATATAACGCCATGGTGACTAGGCATCATCCTCTTAGAGCTGCGATGGACAATCATAAATCTTTTAAAATGACTTCTACTTAAAATGTACAGATGATGAAGCGTTTCTCAAAAGATGAAGTGTCTGAAAGAAAAAAAGGGTCAAATTGGTAATTCGGACTTATAAACTTATAGGTAATCACAAAAAAGCTATATAGAGTTACAATTTAAAATTAAATATTTAAATTTCATAAACTTAAGCTTAACTAAAGTTGTTCCTGATTCAAGCAAATTCAGTCAATCTTCCACAAGGGTGTGGCGGGTGGGATAATGTTAGCCTCCATTGTCTTTAATGAAATCAAGATTCTCTCTGTATGATAATTGGAGAATCGTCATTTCATTACAAGACCGGAGGCTACCATTATGCACGTTTAAAGCTTTTTAACGCTGTACTGCTCACATGTTCCACAGGTCTAAGGTAAAACTGTGCAAAGGTGGATGCATTTGACCAGTCCGCAGCTTTCAAGATATCAGAAAGGGATCCTCCTGCCCAGAGCACTTTACTGGCCATAGCCCCATGGGAAGAATGAGCACCAAATTTGGACAAATCTATTCCCGCTTCTGATATTATTAGTCTAACCCACCTAGCAATGGTAGCTGTGGATACTGCCTTGTAGGGTTTAACAAAGGAAATTAAGAGTTGTTTTTCATCCTTAGGTCTAATGTTACACATTACTTTTTCATAAGTTTTCATGCAGTCCACTACACATAATTTTTTATAATCTGGAAAACAGGGATAAAAGATGCTTTCGTCATAGTTTTAGTCCTTTTCCATATTTCAAAATGCACTCCGTCTGCAGAATAGAACCTATTAGAGATCTCTAAGGCTTTAACATCTGAAATTCTTTTAAAGGATATCAGACAGAGTAAGGTTGCTAGCTTAGTTGTTAATTGTTTTCTTGAAAGGAAAGAGTTGTCTGGCCATGTAGAGAAAAGCTCGAAAATGAGATTAACATTCCATAAGGAATCATACCTTGTCTTGGGGGACGTTTAAGTCTAACTCTCTTCATTACCCTACGGATCAGAGGATCTGAACCAATAGAATAGTCATTAATTAGTTAGTGTCCTGCTGATATACCAGATCTATAACAGCTGATTGTTCTATAGCATAGGCCTGAGTTAAATAACTCTGCGAGATAATTTGCCAATTCTACTACAGGAGCCTCCACGGGATCCAAGTCCCGTTCCAGGCACCAACTACACCATTTTTTCCAAATCCCAATGTATCTTCTCCTTATCCCTGGTGCCCATGAATCATCCAGTAGGTCTTTCACCTCTCCTGAAAGGCCTGAGTATCTCTTGGATTTCCTGAAATCTTCCAAGCAAGAAGGTTCATGTTGCCTTCTAGGAGGAGAGGATGTTCTTCTCCATCTTGTCCTTGAAGAAGGCCACTGTTCCCTGGGATAAAACGGGGAACATCTATTGCTAGTTCCATCGTTCCCGGAAACCAAACCTGTGTATTCCAGAAAGAAGTAACTAGAACAATCTTGCACTGTTCTGACTTTTAGAAGAACTCACTGTTCTGACTTTTAGAAGAACTCTCTGGATTAGAGCAAAGGGGGGAAACGCATAACAATTCTGATTGCTCCAGGATTGGGCTAGGGCATCCACTGCTTGTGCGTTGGGATCTGGTCTCCAACTGTAATAAGTTTTGACCTGAAAGGTAAGTCTGCTGGCAAACAGATCTACATGAAAGGGGCCCCACAGATTCTGAATTCTTTTGAAGACAAAAGGATTCAATTTCCAATCGCTTGAATCCTTTAGGAACCTTGAGTTCCAGTCTGCTCTTGTGTTTTGATGACCAGGAATAAATTCTGATTTTAGTATGATTTTCTGGCTCCAACAAAAGTACCAGATCCTCTTGGCTAGGTCCGCAAGGATCTTTGATCTTGCACCCCCCAAGCGGTTGATGTAGGATACTGCTGTGAAGTTGTCTAACTTGATTAGAACAACACTGTTCCTCAGAGTGGACATGAAACTCATTAGAGCGTTCAAGCATGCCAACATTTCCAAGCAGTTTATGTGGAGAGGAAGTTCCTCCTGGGACCACTTTCCTCCTTTCTCTATCTTTCCCATCTTGGCGCCCCATCCTAGGTAGCTCGCGTCTGACTCCACAGTGTGCTCCGGTGTGTTCCCGAAGATTGCCTTCCCATTCCAGCTGTCTAGATTGTTCCACCACCACAGGAGGTCTTTTCGGGCCTCCTGCGATAAAGGGACTTTATCTGAATACCCTAGGCCCTTCTTTAGGCCTGAAGATTTCAGTCTTTGTAAGGCTCTGTAGTGTAGAGGGCCTGGTGATACTGCTTGGATAGAAGCCCAACTACTCTTGCTATTTCGCGTAAACTGACTAAGTCTTTGGACAAAACATAAGAAACTTCTTTCTTTATTTTGGTTAGTTTCTTGGTTGGGAGTTGTAATTTGCTTGTAGTTGTATTTACTTGAAACCCCAAGAATTCCAAATTTTGAGTTGGTGTCATTATAGATTTTTCTATGTTGATGATGAAGCCCAACTTTTCTAAAAGATCTACTGTCCATTTCATGTGTTTTAACAAGTCCTCCTGATTATGCGACATCAGAAGCATGTCGTCTAGGTAGATTATTAAGCGAACACCCCTTCTTCTCAAGGAAGCAACTACTGGTCTTAGAACCTTGGTGAAGCACCAAGTGGCTGAGGAGAGCCCAAAGGGAAGGCAACGAAATTGGTATGTTACTCCTTTCCATGAGAATCTTAAAATTTTTCGAGAGTCTTTGTCCATAGGAATTGTGAAGTAGGCGTCTTTTAGATCCAATTTCACAAGCCAGTCCTTCTTTTGTAGGATGTCCCTTAAGAGGTGAATACCCTCCATTTCGAAGTGTCTGTAAACTAGAAAGCTATTCAGTTCTTTTACATTTATAACTGGGCTCCAGCCTTTGTCTTTTTTCTTTACCAAAAATATCGTGCTCACAAATCCCTGTTCTGAATCTGTCCCCCTGCAAATAGCATTTTTTAATAACATCTGGTTCACCTCTGGGTCTACTAGAGCTGATTGTTCTGGATTTAAGCTTAACTCTCTGGGTTGTCGTGTCTGGTAGGGTGTTGTGTTGAAATCTATCTTGAACCCCTTTATGGTTTCTAATACCCAACGGTCGTTCGTTAGTAGTGACCAATTTTGGCTGAAAAGTCGTAGTCTTCCCCCTACCTTTGTATGGGAATAAACAGGAGGAGGAGGCTTTCTTACCTTGCTGTCCATAGTTTTGGGATCTGCCTCTGCCCCCGCCACGGGCATGGAAGTTTCTGCCTCTATGCGGGAAGAAGGAGGAATTGTGTCCTTGGAAAGGTCTTCCATATCCTCGTTGGTTTTGATAGAATGGGGACCTGTATTGTCCGCGGCTGACAGCCAGTCCCATCCTGTCAGCCGGTCCAAAAATTCTATTGCCTCCAAACAGCCGAAATTTAAGTTACAAGGTCTACTCAATGTTGCATCGGAGCGTACCAAAGTGGTACATATAGCCATGGTTAACAAAAAAAAGGAGTATATACAGTAACATATGCTTAAATGCAGTAGGCGAAGGAACGAAGCACAGAAACGTATCAGAAATAGAACAATATATCAAAAGGCGGGATCAGAGAGGAGGGTCAAAATAGGTACAGTCATTAACGTCGACACAGTGATCACAAATAGTTGTAAAGATCCTCACTCATATTAAGGCCTGAAGGTGTCTTAGTATTGAGCTCCAAAATGTAGCGTGTTTCCAGTTGCCTGAGCTTTTTCTCGCGGTTCCCACCACTCCTATGTGGGGGCACATTATCAATGACAAAGTATTTCAGGTATTCATGGTTCTTATTATGTACCTCCTTGAAATGTCTGGCTACTCGGTATCCAGGGTCATTGTTTACGATTGCTCTCAAGTGTTGTAAGATTCTCAGGTGAACTGGGAGCTTAGTGCTGCCAACATACCTGAGGCTACAGCTACACTGTAATACATACACCGCGTACTCAGTTCTACATGTGTATCTGTTGTTGATAATGATGGGTTGAGTACGAAAAGTGGCGGTAACCTGGGTGGTGTTAATACCAAAACGGCAAGCCCTGCAGGTACTACACTTATAAAATCCCTTAATGTCAGTGAGCCAATTAGATTTAATAATCACTTCAGGGCTGCTCTTGACAAGCGCATCTCTCATCGAGAAGGCACGACGATATGTGATCGTGGGACGTTTCGCAACTAGGGGACCTAAGATAGGGTCAGGCTGTATGATGCGCCATTGTCTGTTGATAATAGATCTAATGGCCCGTTCTTCTTTGCTGTATGTGATAATTAGGCGAGTGTCAACAGTACCATTAACATTGGTATCAGAACTACTGTAAATATCATTTAATTCATTGACCTGTCTACCTGTCAGCAGTTCTTCCCTAGGTATGGAATTGGCTCGGGTTATGGCTTTAGTAATCAGATTCTTAGAGTACCCTCGTGCTAGGAATCTACATTGGGCATCCTCTTGACACTGTTTGAGATCAACATCAGAACTGCAAATTCTACACATATACATCACTGAGAGGTCAACCTCTAGGTTCAAGAGTGGAGTGCACTGGCGCAGGCCCAGGCACCTATGGTGACAACCCGTCTGTAACACAGACTGTCCGTAAATAAACTCTAACGTCAGTTGTCCGTGATGGTGTTTACACGTACAACATTGTCCGTAATTTTAGCCTTTCGGCTACAAGACATTGTTAATTCTGACAGACAAGGGCCAGATGTATCAAGATGGCATTTTGCGATTCCCTAATTGCGAATCTCAAGGATTCGCAATTAGGGAATCACAAAATGCAATGTATGAATGTGTATAGTACACCTTTTGCGATTACTAGGGGGTCGCAAATGACCTACCTCATGAATATTAATGAGGTAGGTCGCAATTTGCAACCCCCTAGGAATTCAATCAATCAATCAAAAGCTTTATTTCGATAACAAAGTATCTTAAAAGCATTAGCATTCTTACTTCCATCCATAAAAAAAATATATACAGAATATATAAAACAGTATATAAAAGCATAAAAATCCATCAGTACTTATGATTCATGATAGCCCAAAGCTAACAAGGGTGAGCTGCAGGATGTGAGAACACAGTACAATAATAAGAATAAATTCGGTTCTAGCTCTCCACATCTAAAGTGACAGTGCATCTTAAGCTATACAAATCGTTCTGGTTAAAAATAGCATAAGAACATAAAATTCATCAAAATGCCCCAGACAGGCTACAATAAAAAAATGACAGTGCAATTTAGAGTGTACAAACCATTTTAGCTAATAGTTAACATAAAAACATATTAATTCATCATGAAGCCCCACACAAAGATTTGTGCCTTGTTCTCCAGGCGCGACCAAGATACTTGGCCACGCCGCAGGCGAAAAGGGTCCGTGCATCTGATTTTAAAATGCGCAGAGCAGTACAATGTTCTTGAGTTCCCAATTGTCTGCAGATAGGTTTAAACCATCTCGTCCTAGCATTTTTGTAGAAAGGGCAGGCAAACATGAGATGGGCTACACTCTCAGTCGGGGCCTTGCAGCAGGGACACTCCTCTGGTGTTTGGTATGGCACACACCATTTTGCTGTTAACTCTCGAACTGGAAGTGATCCTATCCTGAACTGTATGTAGAGCGCTCTGTCGCGCGGTGTCTGGATAAAATCTAAGTAAGGTTCTAATGAGATAGCCTGCTTATGGAAATAAAATTCTTCTGTAAGCCTACCTGCCCTAGGGTTGTTAAGCTCCTGGTCATTTATCCAAGCCCAGTAGCGTCTTTTGAGCTCGGCCTTGCTGGGCGGAATTTGCGTATCCCACGATTCCTTAAGGCTGAGCGCAAAAAGCATTTTTTTTAGGGTAAGCACCCAACAAATTCTTTGGCTGCCATAACTTCTGCCAATGCAGAGGCATAGTTGGAAAGCTCAGGAGTCCGGCACAAGCGGGCCCAGAATAATAGTGGCCGCAGCCTGGCTACATCTTTGAAAGAACGTCTACCCATGTCGCTCATCAGTGGTTTCAATGGAACATTAGAGGGGAGCGACACTAAATCTCTTAGGGACTTGTGTTCTGATCTACTGATGTTATCTACATTCTCGAAGCCCCATAGCTCAGCACCGTAAAGGGCTGAGCTAGCTGCTTTGGCTGCATAGATGGTAAGTGCAGGGGCTACTGGTCTGCTTGCTGAGGAGCGGTGTTCTCTAATTAATACTCCTGTCGTGCGCTTGTGCTTTAAGAGCATTTTATCAACATGGTTTCTCCACTGCATTTTCTCAGCAAGCCGAATTCCTAAGTAGTCAAATGTTGTAACTTTTTCCAAACGTGTTCCGTCTAGGGTAAAGTTGCTTCTAAATGGCCTATAGGGGTTGAATACCATAAGCTTAGTTTTGGAGGTGTTAACAATAAGCCCCCTGGATTCACAAAAGAGATGAAATCTATCCAGGAGCTTTTGAAGCCCTGCTGGTGTCTTTGAAATAAGCAGAGTATCGTCCGCAAAGAGGAGAGTGGGAACCCTATCACCCAACAGGGCTGGGGCATCAGCTGGAAACTCTTGAAGAAAGTTGACCACCCCGTTCATGTACAGAGAGAACAGGGTGGGCGCCAAAACACAGCCCTGGCGGACTCCTCTGTTAACCGGGATTTTATCTGTTTTCTGACCTTGAGACCCCCACCTCACTTGTGCATAATTGCCCTCATGTAGGCGGATCAGCAGGTTCAACAACAGCGGTGGAATCCCCAATTCGCCTAAAAGGCGCCACAGCCGCTCTCGGGGGACCAGGTCAAAGGCAGTCTTTAGGTCAATAAATGTCAAATAAAGACTGCCCTTGACAATAAGGACCACCTTCCAGAAAATTAGGAGTAACCTAAATGCTTGGTCCACCGTCCCCGTGCAGGCCCTGAATCCCGCTTGATATTGGGAAAGAATATTTTCTTCATCCACCCAACAATGGATTCTCTGTAATAACACCCTGCCGACTACTTTCTGCATAGCGTCAATCAAACTGATTGGGCGGTAGTTGGCAGGATCGTCCCTGGGACCTTTCTTGTAAATGGGTATCACCTCTGCGCCCTTCCATGACTCGGGTACTAAACTGCTCCGGGCAAGACAGTTAATTAAGAGCGTAATATAACTAGCCCAGTTATGGGAGTCTGCAAGAAAAAGATCCCCAGGGATGCCGTCAGGTCCCGGGGCTTTTGATGGAACAATTTTCTTTACAGCCGCCTCTACTCCATCTAATGTGAAGAGGTCGGTAAAGTCCGACGTGAAATAGAGGCTTAATTGATGAGGGGACCCCGGTTCTAGAGATGGATTGGACCCAGTGTAAAGGTTTCGAAAATGATTGTGCCAATCCTGGCAAGTAATATGGTTGGGGATAAGGTCAGGATCTGTATATCCAGACCGCCTGACCAAATTCCAGAAGAGGTTGGGATCTCTAGCTGTGCTTGCGTCTTTTAGGTTCTGCCAGTGGGACTCGTCCCACTCAAGCTTCGCACGAGAGACATCAGTTTTATAGTTCTTTCTAGATTCTCTAATTAAGAGGCAATTTTTGCTTCTTATTGCTAAAACTAAAGCCTTTTTCCCCCGTCTGCAATACCCATTAAACCAGGAATGGTGCTTTTTGCTGCCTGCATTTGGTTTGCCGGCTTTAGATGTCATACTGAAGAAGGATCCTACCTGGGCTATCATTTTGTCGTATGCTTCTGGAATAATTGCCAAGCCGTCTAATTCACCAAGGGCCTCTTTTAGCCCAAAGATGTTTTCACACAAGACATGCCTAATGGCTGCCATTTTAGATTCTTCTGCAGCAACTTTGGGCCATTTGAGAAACCTTCTACAGTTAGAGGGTATCGGTTCTTTGGTTGTCATAAGAGACCCTGGGGCCTGGGTTAGGGGAGCCGGGGGAGCCCATGGACTTCCCATTATCAGGCTTAATGCATTATGGTCGCTATCAGATGTGGGGACCACTTCCATGTCTATCAACAGTCTCCAGATTCTCACATCTAGTAATATATAATCAATTCGAGAGGGACAATTAACCCTATTGAACGTGTTAGCTCCTAAGGCATCCGAGATAGTTCTTCCATTTACAGCCCTAAGGCCTGTTTCGAGGGCCAGTGCGTTTATTTGGATTGCTATCTGGGACCATTTCTTGATGGGAGGAATATTTAACTGTGGAACACCCCATTTAGTATCTTCTTTCTCTGTCCCTAGCAAGTCCTCGGTGCCTAGTGGTTCAAAGGTACAGTTAAAATCACCTGCAATCATGATGTGTGAGTTTGGAGGGCAGTTAGATAGTTCTTGTTCTAGGGTCAGGACAATATTCGACAGTTTACCCCCTGTTGTTCCCCTTATGTAGGCATTAAACAGCTCTAGGGATTGTCCACCCCTACTCCCCTTAATCAAGAGCCACATGATGTCTGGGCTATTACAATGGTGTTCAGTAATTTGGCAGCACATGTCTATCTTAACCCAGACAGCAAGGCCTCCAGAGGGGCGCCCCCTTCCCATGGAAATAGCAGGTTTGAAAAAGCAAGTATAACCTGATTTGTATTGTGGGCCTAAGCTCCATGTTTCTTGGAAGATGCATATATGATGTTCCTCTATCAGGTCATTCCAGTCGGGAGACTGCATTTTGCTACAGAGACCTGCAACATTCCATGAGAGGATTTTGATCTGAGTTCCCAGGGTTCTATCACTCAGAGGGATTCGTTGTATGAAATGAGGTGAGACAGAAGATGAGATGAGAGCATTAGTTGGTACTATAATACCCAAGTCCCCCAGGATACAACCCTGATCGCCAGCAGTACTATTAAATTTCGATTGAGTTGGAGATCCATCTAAGGTTGTGTTTGATTGAACAGTGTTAAGGGCACTTTGAATACTGGTGGTCATGGGGAGCTGTAGTTCCTGCCAGGGTTGATAAGCCTGACCTAGTCAGTCAACAGACTCAAGTGAAGACCCCCTTGGTGCAGGTGTAGATTTCATGCTGTCTTGAGCCCTGAGCACTGAAGTTGTGGGGGAACATCTGACCTGAATAGATGAAAAATCAGGGGAACAGGTCCTAAACTCCAGTGCTAAGAGGTTTTCCGCCAGGTCAGGATTAGTCATGGTAAGTTCGATGCAGTCCAAGGGTTCATGAATGGACGTGCATCTCCGTGCCCCGACTATATCCTCCCTGATTATGGAACGACAACACCTGACGTGGCGTAACCAGTGTATGGACTTATTTATCAGGGAGTCGTGGTTCTCGAATCTGCTTCTTGAACCAAGTTTAGGGACGTTAACCATAAAAACTGTCCGGGCCTGTACTGGGGGAAGGGTTGGTTGTTTGCTCTGTTGAGAAGAAATGTTACTGGCCATAAATGAAGCTGGTGGAATATCGGTTGACCTTCCACGGTGTGCGGTGGCATCTGAGTAAAGTTGTTTTTGACTAGTATTGGGCAAGAAAATTCTAGGAGGGCCTACCGACTTTACGGGTGGAGCCATAACGGCTCCCCTAGAGGGGGCTATAGGATCATTGTCTGGTAAGACTCTTGGCATTACAACCGGATGTAAATTAGATGTAACACAAATAGATGGTGCGTGCGTTATGTTGTTCGGGACTAGCAGTTTAACAGTGGCAATAAGCTCCCCAATCATTGCTTTCAAGAATCCAACCTCCTCCCTCAGTGTGTTAACAGTCTGAACAAGGGTCTGTAAGAAGGAGGAGGGAATGGCATCTGGCTCTGATGGGGTCATCTCTGTGAGTGTGTTGGAATATGAGGATTGTGCATCATCACGAGAGTCATGTTCCTCAGCCAATGCTGCAAATCGGTTAGTGCAAATAATTGCAGGCTCTATGTGGCGTGTGATGTCGTGGATAAGAGCAGTAGACAGATGGGTGGAGATGTCAGTCGTCAGAAGCGAATCAGGGCCTAAATGTGTGGACTCCTGACTAGACACTAGATCCTTGCGACGGGATTTCTGGAACATTGGGGGAACAATAGGTAGACGCGAGGGAGTATGTTCCCCTGCAGATGCAGGATCAGCGCAGGCAGGGGGGACTGTAGAATCTGCTCCCAGTAACCCTTCGCATTCTGTGATAAGATCATCAATTCTGTCCATAACACAATTATTAGCTATAGATGTGATCTTAGTTGTTTTTCTGGCCTTCTTCCCCTTACCTGCCCCACTTGCTAAACCATTCAACCCCCCTATACCCTCCATGGATTTCCTTTTGCCCATTACAATGCAAAAGGTGATAGGTTTGCTTCTACAATGAATCTCTATAAAAAAGGTATTTGGAGGAAGAGAATGCAACGTAATTTAAAACATTAGTGCACTTGTACTATAATTAAACAACTTCGAAACTATAAAAAGGAATTCATAGTAACATGAAACGTTAGGGTGATTGACCACGAAACAACACAGTACCTTAAGGAAGTTCGTGATTTTGTCCCAAGGGTCCAAAAAGTCAAGAGAAAGGGATATGGCCCTGCCCTGCCTCTTCCTGGCAATGACGCGCAAGGACGGGCCCGCCCTTGGCCCGGGCGCGTCCCGCACTGCGGGATGCTGGGTGCGAAGATATGGCGCCTCCTGGCGCGGTACGCAGCGTCAGAGGCAGACGACAGGTAAGGGAAGCTGGGAGTTGTAGTTCCGGAAAGCCGTTCCCCTCACGGCTGGTGAAACCGGATTGTGGTGCTGTCAGCCGTTGCCCTCACGGCAGGAATGTGGCGGTGCCTGAAGAGAGTATCCCCTTCACTTTGATGGAGGCCCCAGGTGGATGTAACGCAGCGGCGCGCGTCCCGCACTGCGGAATGCTGGGTGCGAAGATATGGCGCCTCCTGGCGCGGTACGCAGCGTCAGAGGCAGATGACAGGTAAGGGAAGCTGGGAGTTGTAGTTCCGGAAAGCCGTTCCCCTCACGCCTGGTGAAACCGGATTGTGGTGCTGTCAGCAGTTGCCCACACGGCAGGAATGCGGCGGTGCCTGAAGAGAGTATCCCCTTCACTTTGATGGAGGCCCCAGGTGGATTTAACGCAGCAGCGCGCGTCCCGCACTGCGGGATGCTGGGTGCGAAGATATGGCGCCTCCTGGCGCGGTACGCAGCGTCAGAGGCAGACGACAGGTAAGGGAAGCTGGGAGTTGTAGTTCCGGAAAGCCGTTCCCCTCACGGCTGGTGAAACCGGATTGTGGTGCTGTCAGCCGTTGCCCTCACGGCAGGAATGCGGCGGTGCCTGAAGAGAGTATCCCCTTCACTTTGATGGAGGCCTCAGGTGGATTTAACGCAGCAGCGCGCGTCCCGCACTGCGGGATGCTGGGTGCGAAGATATGTTGCCTCCTGGCGCGGTACGCAGCGTCAGAGGCAGATGACAGGTAAGGGAAGCTGGGAGTTGTAGTTCCGGAAAGCCGTTCCCATCACGGCTGGTGAAACCGGATTGTGGTGCTGTCAGCCTTTGCCCTCACGGCAGGAATGCGGCGGTGCCTGAAGAGAGTATCCTCTTCACTTTGATGGAGGCCCCAGGTGGATTTAACGCAGCAGCGCGCGTCCCGCACTGCGGGATGCTGGGTGCGAAGATATGGCGCCTCCTGGCGCGGTACGCAGCGTCAGAGGCAGACGACAGGTAAGGGAAGCTGGGAGTTGTAGTTCCGAAAAGCCGTTCCCCTCACGGCTGGTGAAACCGGATTGTGGTGCTGTCAGCAGTTGCCCTCACGGCAGGAATGCGGCGGTGCCTGAAGAGAGTATCCCCTTCACTTTGATGGAGGCCCCAGGTGGATGTAACGCAGCGGCGCGCGTCCCGCACTGCGGGATGCTGGGTGCGAAGATATGGCGCCTCCTGGCGCGGTACGCAGCGTCAGAGGCAGATGACAGGTAAGGGAAGCTGGGAGTTGTAGTTCCGGAAAGCCGTTCCCCTCACGCCTGGTGAAACCGGATTGTGGTGCTGTCAGCAGTTGCCCACATGGCAGGAATGCGACGGTGCCTGAAGAGAGTATCCCCTTCACTTTGATGGAGGCCCCAGGTGGATTTAACGCAGCAGCGCGCGTCCCGCACTGCGGGATGCTGGGTGCGAAGATATGGCGCCTCCTGGCGCGGTACGCAGCGTCAGAGGCAGACGACAGGTAAGGGAAGCTGGGAGTTGTAGTTCCGGAAAGCCGTTCCCCTCACGGCTGGTGAAACCGGATTGTGGTGCTGTCAGCCGTTGCCCTCACGGCAGGAATGCGGCGGTGCCTGAAGAGAGTATCCCCTTCACTTTGATGGAGGCCCCAGGTGGATTTAACGCAGCGTTTGCAAAAATCACGGGGATGGTGGCCTGCTGAGATCAGCAGACCGCCATGTCCATGGTTGCTTTTAAATAAAGCAATTTTTTTTTGTAAAACAGCCCGTTTTCCTTAAAGGAAAACGAGATGCTTTCAAAAAGAAAAATGAAAAGTTTTCTTTTCATTTCTTAAGAGCAGGCAGTGGTCCGTGGGACCACAGCCTGCTCTTAAAAATGCTTTTACAAACATTTACAAAGGGGAAGGGGTCCCTTTGGGACCCCTTCCCATTTGCGAATGGGTTACCACCTACTTGAAGTCGGTGGTGAAATGCAAATGTTTTGCGACCCCAAATGTGGCCACAAAACATTCATACATACCGATGCGATTCGGTATTAGGAAGGGACGCCCTAAACACGCCCCTTCCTAATACCGAATCGCAAACCCATTTTGCGATTCGGTAACAGGTTACTGAATCGCAAAATTAGGTTTGCTGCATCGGAAAAGCAATTTTTGCGTTCCCTAACGGGCAGATTCTGCAAATCTGCCCGTTTGCGAACGCAAAAATGCTTGATACATCTGGCCCTAGATGACTTAGCTGAAGCAGAAGGGAGGCATTCTCCTGTGCAGTTATCCTGAGGGAGCGGTAAACTTCTAAACAAGAATCAAGCCTTCTTGCTAGGGTGCAGACTGCCTGAAAGAACTGTAAATGTGTTCAACTGGGTAATCTGCAAATGTAAAGGCTGCTTGGGAGCTGATATAGGCGTTAATTGATGGAGTCACTTTAAGCTTCCTGAAGACAAAGTCTTATTCTATTTGAGAGATATGGGAAGGGTGTTCCAAGCTATGCTGTGGACAGTTACAAAATTGTTTGCATTAGGTACAATCTGCACAGGGCCGTTTCTACCATTAGGCAAGACTAGGCGGCCGCCTAGGGCGGCAAAAAACATGAGTTTGGGATGGGAATCGGAAGGGCCTTCGACCTCGAAAGCGCATTGGGTAGCGCCTTGCGCCTTCTCCAATTCAACGTGACGTGACGTCACGTTCGGCGCCACGGCGGGGGCTCTGCTTGCGCGGCCGGCGGATGCAGAGAGTTCCCGCCTGAGACCCAGCAGGTACCGGGGGAGGCCGGGGTGGGATCCGGGTCGGCCAAGAGCCAGGTAGTTTATAAGTGTATTTTTTAACTAACTACCCCAAACACACACACACGATCTCCCTATCTAAACACACGCATTCAAACACACGACTCCCCACAGAAACACCTAAGCAAACCACACGCACACAACCTTTCTGTAGACACCTAAGCACACATTCACGCAGACTCACCCACAAACGCGCGCGCACTCCCCCACACATACACAAACTCTTTTCAGGACACCGAAACGCACACGCGCGCACACACAATGACACACTGACAGACACACTGGTCCAAATTGCAAATAAAGTAAAAGGGAGGGGGCGGCATTTTTCAATTCTCGCCTAGGGGCGGCAAAACACCTAGAAACGGCCCTGAATCTGCATATATTATCTGCATTTTGTGTTAGCTTATCTTATACTGTGTGTAATAGAGGTGGGCGAGCCGATCCAGAGCCGAGTCAGAGCCGAGCCAGGGTCTGGCTTGGATCTTAGAGTCTGTGCAAGAACCTAGCCCTCAAAATGTTTGCTATGTAAATCATACAACATGGAAAATATGATAAAGTCTCTTCAAAATATTTTTGTGTGTTTCTTTAACATGTGGAAGTTGTGACAATAATATGTTCTGGCTCTGAGATAATGTAGAGTCCCTAAGGCACACTCCAATGCAGCAGTTAAGCCTACTTGGTGCTGGAGGACTACAGACAAGGCGTGGGTACCCTGCATCCTGATATTAGGTGTAAGATTGTCACCCATACCATCTGCTCTGCCTCATTATCTTTTTAGGCTTGATGTCTCGTAGGGGGTGAAGTGAGCCAGATATTTTTGTTCATCTTCTCTAAACTAGGAGGACATGTTTCTGAAACTGTTTGCCATGGGTTTTAAAATGTTTGTTGAGAAGGAACATATTCAAGCTTTTTGCTGCTGCTTTCTCTTGAAGAAACATTGGGTAGATTTGAGTAGATTTCGGTAGGGATGATGCCACGACACCAAGGGCATCAATTTACTATTGGCAAGGACATAATGAACCATCTGAATGTAGCATACCTAGAGGCAATCACATACAGAGCACAGTAAATAAATGTGCAATATAAAAAATTGTAAATAAATGCACGTGTGCTACTTCTAAACCGTTGCAGAGTCAAGGGTCATTCATAGCGACAATGCGACATAAAGCAGTATCAGTGCAAGCGCCAATTGACGTTCTTCAAGAAACATCGTCCAGTGCATGCCTACTCGGTTTTGCCACTGCTGCTGACATGGGACTGATATCTCTTAATTACAACCTTCACACTCAATCTGAAATTGGGAGTCAGTTCCCGTTGTTGTTTAATGGCCTAGGAAGGGTCAAGACAATGAAAGTGCGATTTCATATTAATGAGGACATTCGCCCTGTTGCCCAGCGGCACCACAGAGTCACTTTTCACTTGCAAGAAGCCGTTGAGAAAGAAGTAGAAACTCTGTTGAAGCATCACATCATTGAGCACTCTACCGGTCCTATGCCATGGGTCTTGCCCATAGTGGTGGTGCCAAAAAGGGACAGTGGAGGTGCCGTGCACATCTGTGTTGATATGCACCAGGCCAACAAAGCAATCCAAAGAGAAAGACATCCTGGTCCACAACGCGGACATGATCATGCAACTGAACAGTGCCAAATTCTTCTCCTGTCTTGAACTGAACAAGGGATAACATCAACTCGAGTTGGAAGAGAACTGTAGGTACATCACTACTTTTTTGACTCATGTTGGTTTGTTCAGCTACAAAAGGTTAAGTTTTAGAGTGTCGTCAGCTGCAGAAATATTTCTGGATGTTATACTTCTAAATATTCAACCTGTCACGCATGCTTTTAATTACAGTAATGACATACTGGTATTTGGGGCAACGCAAAAGGCTCAAATGACAAGGCTCTTATACAAGTGGCCAGTTACTTGCTGATGAAGGTCTCACTCTGAATGCAGCAAAGTGTGAGTTTCACAAGACCAAACTTTAATTCTTTGGGCACATATTCTCTGATGGGGGAATATCTCCTGACCCAGATAAAGGGCAAGCACTGTTAGCTAATTGCCCCCCTAAGATGTCACCATGCTGTGATCCTTCTTAGGCATGGCCAGTTATTGCTCAAGGTGCATTCATGATTTTACTACTGTTGGTGCCCCGTTGAAAAACTTGACAAAATGAAATGTCCCTTTCCAGTGGTCTACTAAATGTGATCAAAACTTCCAAAGAATAAAACATGTGACCAAAATGGCCTATTTTGACCCAAGTTACATATTGAGATCACAGAAGATGTGAGCCTGATGGGGCTATCCTTGCTCAACATAATGGTCACCTGAATGCTTAGAAACACATTGTGGCCTATGCCAGTCGAAGCCTGTCTGACACAGAACGTGCCTATTCTCAGCCGGGGAAGGAGAGTCTGGCTGTAGTGTGGGCTTGCAAACATTTTTATGGGTTTCTATTCGAAAAACGTTTCACTATCATTAAAGACCACCAAGCACGGCTCACTATTTTTGGAAACCCAAAAACCAAGATGCCCCCTCACATTGAGAGGTGGGGATTGCGACTGCAAGAATATGTCTATGCAATTGTACACAAGCCAGGTAAAAATCGAACCCTGCTGATTACTTTTCACGAGTACCGCTACATAGTCACAGTTCAACATCCAAAAAAGGCGGAGGAGTACATTAACTTCATTGTGAGGTCCAGAACGCCAGCAGCCCTATTCTTTGAACAGATTATTACAGCTACTAATGCCGATAAGAACATACTTATACTCAAATACATCATTTCAACTCGATCATGGAAGAAGAATGCTCGTCCTTTTGCTGACAATGTTGAATTTTCAAAAATAAGCAAATGGACAGGATGAACTGTCCATTACCAGGGAAGGTGTTGTATTGAGAGGCTCGAGAATCATCATACCTGAGAGCCCAAAAGACAGCAAGTCCTTGAACTAGCCCATGAAGGACATTGTGGCATTGTAGTCACCAAAAGAGCCCTAAGAGACGAAGTGTGGTTCCCGCACCTAGATGAGCGAGATGAGAGGGAACTGAAAAAGTTTGCAACTGCCTTTCCCCCAAAGTGACGCAGCATCCATTGCCAATGTCTGACCTCCCTGAACATGCTTGGGAAAGAGTTGCAGTTGATTTCTTTGGGCCTTTAGGAAACGGATATCATCTCACTGAAGTCATTGATGAGTATTCACGCTTTCCTTCAGTAGAGGAGTTATCATCAACAATCCATGACAAGGTCATCGGGCGGCTGGATGACATCTTTTCAGCGTGGGGTATACCTTCCACTCTCAAATCTGACAATGGTTCGCCGTTCAATAACAAAGAATTCAAGGAGTTTCTTGTCTGACTAAATGTCAAGCATCAAAAGAGTACAGTTCTGTGGCGCCAAACCAATGGTATTGTGGAACCATTCATGGGTACCATCAAAAGGGTAATCCAACGAGCATTGATGGAGGGAATCAAGTTAAACCAGGCCCTGTGTCAAGCCCTCTGTGCTTATTGTTCAACTCCTCACTCCACAACTGGTGAGAGTCCTGCCACCTTGCAATTCGGGAGAGCCATTGCAACCAAACTGCAACAGTGGACAGTAGACCGATCCTTGAATGCTGATAAGGTTTGTGTCACAGACACTTTTTCGAAAGTGCCAGATGAAAACATATGCCGACCAGCGTTGACAAGCTCAGGAAACAGTCTTTGATGAAGGTGACTGGATCCTGGTCAAGCAGAAATGAAAGCGGAAAACAGACACTCCGTTTGCTGTCGATCGTCTGAGGGTTGTGACATGCAAAGGACACATGGTGACGGTGCATCGACCCGTAAAGTCCATCACATGGGACTCATCTCACTTTAAGCACCTAACTCGAAGTTCGTCAGCTCCTGCAATCACAAATGAGGTGATCCCGCCTAACAGTCCAGATCGAGCGTAAGAGCCTGTGCCATTGTGCACAATCAGAGTGCATCTCATACCACTCGATCTAGCCGACTAGTGCGAGCGCCTTGATGACTTATTGAAGAAATATGATGTGACTGTTTATACTTTTTATTTAACAAAGGGAGAGATGTACTGTAGTGAAACTATGTGCGCTAGGACCCTTGCGGTTCTGGGCGAACTCAACAGAGGAATTACGTAGCTTGCTGGAAGGTGTTAATGTGTGGTTAATAATAATTATGACGTAATGAGTGTGTGATCGTATGTTGAGGAATAAAGGTGTCTGTTGCCGAGCTCCGTGTGTGGCGTGTTCATTTGCATGCTCCCAGGCTGGGGAGGATGCTACAATATTCACTTTATTCCACCCAATCCCACCCTTTTCTACGTCTCTGTTCAGCTCGGAATGCCATGAAAGAGGCCAAAGTGGACATGATTGTGCTATGAAAAATTAGGAATTATAGATGAGGAACTGTGAACGACAAGGATAATTCTTACTGAGTGGTTCTTAGTAACATCAGATACAGAACGAGACCGAAGCAGGAGTTGTTTATGATGTTACTCAGAACCCCAAGATGAAAAAATTACCCAATTACTTTTTTGACAGTGAACATTTCTACGTCACAGCCGTGGAAAACAAGTTTTGTTTCTCACTGCTGTAATGTAATTACAGTGAATAACAGCATTTAGAAAAGTCTGTTCACCATAATGGATGGGTATGGGACTCATAAATAACATATATCATTGTAGATGGGTAACAGTAAATAACTGGGATTTTTTTTCACCAACTAGAGTGAAGCTTGAGTTGTCTATGATGTCACTTAGTACCCCGAGGTGAAAAACATCCCCATAATTAACTTTTTACCCATCTATAGTTTTACGTTGTCTTTTTCTCCACAAATTACCTGCCCCTACGTAGCCGTTGGAAGCAGGGGCAGATAATTTCGAGGAGCCATATATAACATGGGCTCTCCTCCTGCTCCAAATGTTAAAAAAAAAAAACCTGGCCTCCTACCACCCACGCCAACCACTCTCCTCTGGGGCATATTCTCAAGGAGCTATCGCCGAGGTATCAGCACTTTATCGCACCCAAATCCGCGATAAATTTACCTCCCCATTCCCAAGCTGGTGCTAACAGCCCATAACACCAGTTTACCTGCGATAGCAGTCGCAAAAATCATCGCCACAGAGGACCGCGGCAACTAACGCTAATGATATGCAGAGTAGGCGCTTCCGTGCTAAAATCCACGACAACATCACTCCACAACATTCTCAACGACCAGCCAGATCGGCGATAAGAGCGAGAAAGAGAACAAGAGGACCCAACTCACAAGGAGCCTGGGTAAGTAACGTTTCGAAAAAACAACAAGGGCTCCTGTGGAATGTTATGTAACTTATATGTGATAGTCTATGCACAATGGCAATTCTTATCGGAAGTGATGTCAGAAAAAGAACTCAGCTCATACATCAAGGATGCAGTTATCAAATATATGTTTATGTAGAAAATATATACATATTCAAAAATCTTATTATATTAGAACCAACAATACAATTCAAAATCTTACTATTTTAGAAAAACAATACAACATTTAGTGTAAGGTGTCCCAGTGAAAACAGAACCTTCTTTATACAAAATACAAAAAGTGCAACAAGGATATTCACAAGGTTTCACTATGAAGTTCATGCGACCATTTAAACATTTAGAATCAATATTACAACACTGATCATCGTTGTGTGTGTTGTGTCATGGTTCGCATTAATCTATTGTCAACGGCGTTTCGACCCTTGATTGGATAAAGTCTCCTCAGGACCAAGAATATAAGGACACCTGTAAAAAAGGGGAGTAAGGAGGGGATTTATTTTATAATGTGGTCAGTCTAAGGCCAAAGGTATGTGAGGAAGCGAAAGGGCTAATGGATAAACAATTACCTAAGGGTGATCCTGCACTGCCTAGTGTAAAGACTGTGGCACCGTGTAGAGAGTGAACAAAGGAACTTACAGGGAACCCAGCGGGGTGCTGTAAGGACGAAATGCACATAGAGTAAAAAAGATGAGCAAATCAAACTTTCTCAATTAACTATTGATAGAAAAAGGGGGAAGGACTTACCCCGTGTAAGGGAGAGGGAGGCAGGCAGCTGTATACAGTGGCCGGAAATACTCGGCGGTACAGGGCGCTTTGAAATGAAGACGCTGTATTAAACAAGGGGTGAGTCAGTGCGGGCAAAAATTAGCGATATAGCAGAGACCGAGGGAATAATGAAGACAGGAAGCCTACCTGTGCGCAAGGATAAAGGCACTCTGGGCAGAGCGATGGAGAGAGATTAGGGGATGAAGTAGTTCTCAGTATAACAGACAATCTGGAAAGCATAAACGAACAGACAGTCAGATTGACCAAGGCTGGCGTCTGCACAGACTAGGATGAGGTTGTATTGAAAAGGGCCATACCATGATATCGTAGATTCTCTCCGCTTATATCCGGGGGAGCAGCGGCAAAAGGCACGTCTGGCTCGGTGCAATGACAGTAGCTGAATGTGCAACTATCGCATTTATACAACCACTAGGTGGCGTGGCAGACCTAGTTAATGGAGCCAGTTCATCGAACCAATCTGTTGTGCAGAGGATAATCTATAGAGTTAAACAAAAGACTGTGTAGGGCGGGCGTACAGAGCGTTGATTTAAAAAATAATGCATAAATGGAAGGCCGATTGGTGGTATTTACAAGAGGGGACTGGTCTGTTATAGCAGAAGGAGTAATACTGTCTGCAAGAATACTCTCGATGTGGAGTACATATCAAGGCAGCGAATGTGACAACAATGGAGGGATGCTGGTCCTGTGGCCATAATCCTACAATGTATGTATAATAACGTGCCCCTGTCATACCATACGAAATCCTGACCCTATTTTTAAATTAAGACTTTGTAGATTCAAAGGCAAGAAAAGAGATAGAGCATAATTGTATTCATGAACAGGTCAATTTCCTTCTCTGTGATCTATATGTATATTAAAAAACGAACGGTATGGATGCATTCTAGGTTCTAATCATATGTGCATCTATTAACATAGATATTCAAGGCCAAGGAACTTACACAAGCAAATTATGTGCACATGGAGCATTTTCTGACTGTATTGACCCATGTAAAGAGCGTGCATTGTGTTTAAGTATTAAGAGTAGTGACGAAACCCCGCCATTCCTCAGCGGAGTTAAGTCCTTGTATGATGGAAATAGTACGCTCGATCCATTGGCATTCAGATCGTTGTAAGTAATGGGCTAGATCGCCACCTCTAGTGGGAATTGTTATTTTATCAATCTATGTTAATAGATGCACATATGATTAGAACCTAGAATGCATCCATACCGTTCGTTTTTTAATATACATATAGATCACAGAGAAGGAAATTGACCTGCTCATGAATACAATTATGCTCTATCTCTTTTCTTGCCTTTGAATCTACAAAGTCTTAATTTAAAAATAGGGTCAGGATTTCGTATGGTATCACAGGGGCACGTTATTATACATACATTGTAGGATTATGGCCACAGGACCAGCATCGTTCCATTGTTGTCACATTCGCTGCCTTGATATGTACTCCACATCGAGAGTATTCTCGCAGACAGTATTACTCCTTCTGCTATAACAGACCAGTCCCCTCTTGTAAATACCACCAATCGGCCTTCCATTTATGCATTATTTTTTAAATCAACGTTCTGTACGCCCGCCCTACACAGTCTTTTGTTTAACTCTATAGATTATCCTCTGCACAACAGATTGGTTCGATGAACTGGCTCCATTAACTAGGTCTGCCACGCCACCTAGTGGTTGTATAAATGCGATAGTTGCACATTCAGCTACTGTCATTGCACCGAGCCAGACGTGCCTTTTGCCGCTGCTCCCCCGGATATATGCGGAGAGAATCTACGATATCATGGTATGGCCCTTTTCAATACAACCTCATCCTAGTCTGTGCAGACGCCAGCCTTGGTCAATCTGACTGTCTGTTCGTTTATGCTTTCCAGATTGTCTGTTATACTGAGAACTACTTCATCCCCTAATCTCTCTCCATCGCTCCGCCCAGAGTGCCTTTATCCTTGCGCACAGGTAGGCTTCCTGTCTTCATTATTCCCTCGGTCTCTGCTATATCGCTAATTTTTGCCCGCACTGACTCACCCCTTGTTTAATACAGCGTCTTCATTTCAAAGCGCCCTGTACCGCCGAGTATTTCCGGCCACTGTATACAGCTGCCTGCCTCCCTCTCCCTTACACGGGGTAAGTCCTTCCCCCTTTTTTCTATCAATAGTTAATTGAGAAAGTTTGATTTGCTCATCTTTTTTACTCTATGTGCATTTCGTCCTTACAGCACCCCGCTGGGTTCCCTGTAAGTTCCTTTGTTCACTCTCTACACGGTGCCACAGTCTTTACACTAGGCAGTGCAGGATCACCCTTAGGTAATTGTTTATCCATTAGCCCTTTCGCTTCCTCACATACCTTTGGCCTTAGACTGACCACATTATAAAATAAATCCCCTCCCTACTCCCCTTTTTTACAGGTGTCCTTATATTCTTGGTCCTGAGGAGACCCTTTATCCAATCAAGGGTCGAAACGCCGTCGACAATAGATTAATGCGAACCATGACACAACACACACAACGATGATCAGTGTTGTAATATTGATTCTAAATGTTTAAATGGTCGCATGAACTTCATAGTGAAACCTTGTGAATATCCTTGTTGCACTTTTTGTATTTTGTATAAAGAAGGTTCTGTTTTTCACTGGGACACCTTACACTAAATGTTGTATTGTTTTTCTAAAATAGTAAGATTTTGAATTGTATTGTTGGTTCTAATATAATAAGATTTTTGAATATGTATATATTTTCTACATAAACATATATTTGATAACTGCATCCTTGATGTATGAGCTGAGTTCTTTTTCTGACATCACTTCCGATAAGAATTGCCATTGTGCATAGACTATCACATATAAGTTACATAACATTCCACAGGAGCCCTTGTTGTTTTTTCGAGATCGGCGATAAGAGCACAAAACATGCGCTAAGGCGCGTTAGCAGCAGGTAACTAACACCTGCTCCTACCTGGTGTAAAGTGAGACGACAACCGGGACCAGACAAGGGAGCACGGAGCACAGCCCACAGCCTCACCCGAAGAACAACAGATGCCATGGAGCTACTCATGATGCAGCTCGGAGCCCCAACAGGGCCACAACACCCACCGCCACCACACCCAGGTCCGCCACCCCCTCCGGACCCCTGCCGCCCACCCCCCCCGGACCACCACGGAGGCAGCGCAGACAAGGACAGAGGACCTTCAGGTAACGCACCAGCATCACAGACTTGACACCAGAGAATGTCATTGCCCACTACAGACTCAAAAGGTCAACCATCCTCCGCCTCCTGACCATCATTGCCCACAGGCTGACGGTACCAACACAGCGGACAACCAACATCCCACCTCAGACAAAGCTGCTGGCCGTGCTGCACCTGTTGGCCTCTGGGACATTCCAACCAACAACTGCCAGAGTCGGAGGAGTCCCACAGCCAGCCCTATCCAAGTTCCTCAAACCTGTCCTGGATGCCATCACCAGCTTGGTACCCCAGTACCTATACTTCCCCACACTGCGCAGGAACAACTGGAGACCAAGCAAGGCTTCTACGCCATAGCAGGCTTCCCGCACGTGTTGGGGGCAATTGACTGCACACATGTCCTACTTGTGCCCCCTGCCGACACTGCACACAATTACCACAACAGAAAGCACACGCATTCCATCAATGTGCAGGCAATAGTCGACCACCGGGGACTCTTCACCAATGTCGTCGCAAACTACCCAGGCAGTGTGCATGATTCATACATCTTCCGACAGTCCATCATCAAACGGCGCTTCCAGGATGGCACCTACGGAAATGCAGTGCTCGTTGGTAAGTACCAAATTAACACACCACACACCTCAAATCCACAATCATGCAACTCACAACCCTGGGAATGCACACGTTACAAACACACATACAACATGCCCACCCACCAGACACGACTGCACAACGTACTGCGGAAACCTGGGCTAGCCATGTACATGAGCCATCACCGGCATGGCACCTCAGCCACACAATAGCAGTATGCGGGGAGAGGTGGGAAGCAGGATTGTGTGAAGGAGGCAAGTGACCCATGAATGAGAATGCACACAATGCCAAGTGTGGCGTGGAAGTGCTGGACAGACTGCAGTATGCAGACCACAGACATATCCATGTCGACATATACTGCTGGTGGTGGTAGTGTTGTGGACAGTGGATGCAACCATGTCACCCCAGCTAGTGGGGAAGGTCTCGGAAATGTAGCCTGTGACGTCCCCCCCTGCAAGCATGTGCGGAGTGGACTGGCCCGGCGTATGCCAGGCCAGCGTAGGGGTGTGAATAAAAAGCACGTAGCTCTTGGCGTGGTTCTCTTACGGAATGCCCAACGTGTCTGCCAGGGCGGCGCCTCCCACCCTGCCACGAGGCCGACGCCGTCGCCCAGAGCGGTGTTGCTGCGATCCTGTGCGTCCGCCGCAGCCCGGGCCGCTGGACCCCATACCAGTCCCGCCCGGCCGTGCGCATCCAGGCCTCACTGCTCACCTGCCGACACTGGCGTGTCTCCAAGAGGGCCCACCACGTGCCTGCGCTCGCACCAAGCCAGAGGCCCTTGAGCTTGGCAGCCTCCTCAGACCACCACGGCCTCCGCGAGCACGGCTCGCAGTACTCCTCTGTCATTGACGTACACCACCCGCCCACACAGTGGACAAGTAGACAACACATTTGGAACTGAGTCTTGATTACACAATGGCAGAGTACACATGTTAATGCAGAGTCTAAATCAGTATACTCCCTTCGCGGTGGTGCCACCAACTCTGTGCATAGCATTCCGACCACACGTGTCTGTGGGCCCTTGCTGACCACTGCCTCCGGCACACACTGCGGTCGAGTAGGACACACAATTTGAACTGGGTCTTGATTTGTCAATTGCTGACTTCATGTCATTGTACAGGCCTCATCGCAGACTGCATCTCCTTCCGGCTCTGGTGCCACTGACTCTGTGCCACGGGAGTCATGGACACTCTCTGGTGGCGTCAGAGTCTATGGCCTGGGGGTTGTCTCCATCATCATGTAGCTGATACTGACATCGTGGGGAAAAGGAGACTGTAGCATTCAACTCCTCCATATTGCCTGTTTCTGCTTGCTTCTGCCCTCTGCATCATGCCCTGGATGGACACCTTCCACTGTCCCCGTAACACTCTGGGACACTCTCCCTGGACATCGATGTGGGCCCGCTCAGCTCACCTGGCCCTACCTCAGTGCATCGCAAGTCACCGTCCCTTGGCGGTGTGCCTGTGCCAGCCGCTGTGCATCCGGGGCCACCAACTCTGTGCAGCTCAAGTCCTGGAACCTTGCTGTTTGTACTTTGAACTTCTGATTGTCTGATCACTGTTGTAGTTGTTGCCAGCACCAACCAACCCCTGAGGGGTGGCGTACACTACCCAACTCCCATCCAGCACAGGCATCACTGGACGTGTGGCCCTTGCAATAAAAGGTGCCGGGCGCACGTGCCCGTAGCCAGTTCCACGGATAATCTCAGTGTGTCTGTGTGGTCATTATGTATGCATGAGGGCCCCGGGCCATACCACATTACATTGTGCTGTGTACAGCGGGCGCAACCTAGTCACCTCAGGCAGTGGGGTAGACCTGGGACATGTGGCTGTGTCAGACCCCCCTGTGAGCGTGAGGGAGTTGACCTGCGTACCGCAGTACAGCGTAGGGGTGTGGTCATTCCACAGGTGGCTCTGGGCGTGGTTAAGTTTAGGCCTTGCCAGGGAAGTAACTAATGCGTGCGTCTCAGGTGTAGTGTCGGCGCCACATGTCACGCAATATTCAATGTTGCCATGTAGCATGCGCCCGGAGTACGGGCTCGGCCGAGGGGTAAATGAGTGTGCGCAGGCCCGCTGGGGGTCAGGGATCAGACATGCCAACTGTTCTGTGTGTTGCTATTTCCGCAGCATAAGCCAAAGGTTTACCCTCGGCCGCATGGCGAGTTCAGGCAGGCATGAACTCTACATCTGTGTCCGCCCTGTCCTTACCATTGCCCTACACACACGTGTCCATCCACCTTCAGCGCAGGACATCACTGTGTCATCGTCAGGCTTGTGGACATGCACAGACAAGCATGACAATAGTGTGCCGTAGGGGTGCAAGTGATGCAACCGCGCTGCGCACTCTGGTGAATATGCTCGGGGGAGGGAGAAGCGGCATTGAGGCTACGTAATCCACATTGATGCCGCTCATTTGCAACCAGCAGTACATGTCATGCCGGAATCACAAAGTCACACATATCACACACCAATGAACCAGTGAGCCTGCCAACACATCATGCCGAACCAACTATTGACTCATGTCTCTGTGCACTGTCACAGGTGACCAAGGATATGCACTCTGCGCTTGGATGATGACACCCCTCCGAGCCCCGAACACACAGGCCCAGAGGCAGTACAATGCAGCCCACAAATGCACCAGGGGCATCGTGGAACGCACATTTGGCGTGTTGAAGTCACGTTTCAGGTGCCTGGACGTCACAGGTGGAAGGCTCCTGTACAGCCCAGACATCGTGTGCAAGATGATCGTTGCATGTTGTGTGTTGCACAACATATGTGTACGCAGCAGGGCACCATGGATACATGTGCCGGAGGATGATGATGGGGATGAGGCAGGTGGACCACAGCCCACTGCAGCCGCGGCAGGAATAGCCCGTAGGAACACCATCATTGACAATTTCTTCACATGAGCACGTCACATTGTGGCAGTCCTTGGCAGTATTGGGACAGTACATGATGACCACAGGCAAAGCATGTGCAAATAAATGCATTTGAGGAACACTATCCCTGAGTGCATGTCTCTCATCTGTACAGGCACATCACTCAGACAAGTGTGAGTGCGACATGTATTGCTGACATTTTTGTGATTTGTTCATGTGTGGTGGGTCTGTCACCTTTGTGCAGAGTGGCTGTTTAGGGTGTCACGTGTTCGAACTGCCAGTTCTGTGTGTCGCAGTTAGTAGGGAATCCCACTCTTCGGCGTTTCACATGTGTTCAGATTCATTCCATTTTGGCTGCCATTTGTGTCCTGCAGGTGACAACAGGGCTCCTTTTGGGGTCAGATATGTGCCACCATGTTGCAGGGATGCCCCCTGTGACTCAGGTCCCACAACATGGGCAACATGTACGTAAGCGGGAGTCACTGCCCCTACATTCGTCCACGCTTTCATGATTTGTTGGTCATGGTCATGGCACGTCTGTGTGCAGGAGGGGTTGCTTGTCCCTCTGTAATGGGAGGGGAGGATGCGGTTTCACTGTGTGTTACATGCATGTTTCAGCATTTGCGCAGTTTACATGCAGACTGCATGTCAATGTACATTGTGACTGTGGGGAGATGCCTATTTGATGCGGGACGATGCTCCTTTGTTCTACGTCACGGATGTGGGGTTGTGCTCGTACATTGTCATCTCACTGCTTTTTTACTCTGCTTTTATTATGCATTTACCCGCATGACGCGTGGGTTTTGCAGGCCTCTCACTGGTTATCGCTGATTTTTGTATCGCGATTGGCCTCATCGCTACTATTTTCGAGTTCGTGTTTTTTCTGCGTCGCGTTAGTTTTAACACGTTCATTTGACGTGTTATTTTGTGTCTATCGCATGGTGCCGCCGTGTTGTGAATACCACGTTAACACAGAGTTGTTTTCCCGCGATGGACTGCGATGTGAATGGTTGCGTTAAGCTACACTTGCGGTAGTTATCACACGTTCTTGTGAATATGCCCCTCTGTCTTTACGTTCCTCCCTTCCAGAAGCGGTGCTCCATGCTTTCCAGAGCTGCCCTGATAGGCTCTGTTTAAGCCCTGCCAAAGCAGCCTGGAATTCCTTGATGACGTAGCAACAGTGGTTAAGAGTTTTTGTTAACAACTGATGCTACTTCATAGCAGTGAATTTCCAGATTTAAAAAGTTCTGAGTATTTGTAGAGCACAAGGTTTACCCAGGAGGGTATTCTGGCACTGGTAAGTAGGTGTTGCGCAGACTGTGTCTGTGCCACACCTTGGTGAAGAGACAGGTCGTCAGTTTCCTGCGAAACTCAAGAACTGAAGCTGTGGCTCTGATGTGCAGGGGCAGGTCATTCCAAGCTTTAGGAGCAAGATAGGAGAAGGCACAACCGCTGGATCTAGTTCTGCGTATGTGAGGGGGGTGTCCGCGTAAGAGTCCGGCTGGGCGGAGGCATGTGGTAGGTTTGTGGAACTTATGTTATGGTAAAAGAATTTCTTGAGCGCACGTACGCTGGTCTGTTTCATGGCGCTAAGGTAGCTGAGACAAAGCTTGCGACAGGTCGTTACTCATATGCCAGCCTAAAACACCACGGGGCATATTAGCAAGACCGGCGATAAAATTATCGCTGTTTTCGCGGCAGGAAACTGCCGCTAAAACGGCGATAATGGGCTTGCTAATATGCGTTATAGAATTCCAATAGAAGCCCAGGTTAGGTGTCCTGCACATCTAACCTGGGCTTCTATTGGAATTCTATAACGCATATTAGCAAGCCCATTATCGCCATTTTAGCGGCAGTTTCCTGCCGCTAAAACGGCGATAATTTTATCGACGGTCTTGCTAATATGCCCCCACGTCTTTAAGAGCTTCCTGAAAGCAATGTAACAGGAAGTAAACCTGATTTCTGAAGGAAGAGCATTCCAGATGTGGGGCGACTGTGCCGCCAACCTGGAGCCACCAACTGTCTTTCTTTTAAAGAAAGGGATGGTAAGAAGATTGCCATGTGAGGACCTCAGATTACGCCTAGGAGTGTGCCTTTGAATATGGGCAGACACAAAAGCGGGACTGTCAGTCTGAAGTGATTTGAAAATAAGGCACCCTGCCTTGAAGATGGAGCGCTGCTCTACGGGCAGCCAGTGTAATTTCCTCAGTAAGGGGTAATACGGCAGTTACGAGGTTGATGAAACAACCTAGCTGCTTGATTTTGTACCATTTGAAGTCTGAGATTTAAACACATAGGAAGGCTCAAATACAGGGAATTTGCATAATCTAGCCTGGAAAGGACCAGTGCAATGAAAACCTGCATAAGAGCCTCAGAGGGAAGAAGTTTACTGGTCTTTCTGATTTTCCTAAGTTGAAAAAAACATGAAGAAATCACAGCCCCAAGTTGAGGTTTCATGGTCAAGTTAGCATCGATCAGGACTCCAAGGCTCTTAACAGAATTCTTGGGCAAAGGGAGGGAGCCCATGGTTGCTGGCCAGAATGAGGGCCTCCATAAGTCACATTTATTTTTGATGATGACAATCTCCTTCATATCGGAATTAAGTTTGAGTTGATTGTCATTCATCCATTCCCCCCCAAAAATAACATTGTGTTTTGGAAAGAAGTTACACATTCCAGGGAACTATCAATGGTAGTAAAGATCAATTTTAAGTCATCCGCAGAGTTATAAACCTTGACCTTCCTTTGATTCAGGGAATGCACCAGCGGACGAATGTATAAGTTAAAGAGGAGGGGGGACAAAGAGGAACCTTGAGGAACACTGCAAGGCAGATTGACCTTAGAAGAGCAAAAGATGGAGGGCGTGACCACCTGCCAGCGGTCCGTCAGAAAGGACCCAGTCTCGTGCAGTACCCCGAAGGCCCGCAGCCTTGAGTCGATCAACCACAATATCTTGGTCGACTGTGTCAAAAGCCGCCGAAAGATCAAGGAGCACCAGTGCCTGGGTGATATCCTTATCAGCTGCTTCGCGAAGATCATCCACCACAGAGAGATTGACTGTCTCGGTGGAATGAGCAGGACAGAAGCCCCCTTGGTGAGGGTCAAGAAAGTTAGTTGCCACCACAAAAGAGCAGATACAGTTGGCTACATGGGCCACAAGTACCTTAGCTAAGTAGGGAAGTAAGGATATTGGGCGGTAGTTTTTCAAAATAGAGGGATCATCACCAGCTTTCTTTAATAAAGGGATCACAATTGCCTCCTTAAATAAACTGTGAACCAAGCCATGACTCTAAGAGTTGTTAAGAAAGGCTAGGGCTGGGACGGGAAAGTGAGAAAAAGTGTTTTTTAGAATCTCAGAGTGGGGGGGGGGAGGGGCAGGGGTCGTTTGGAGACCCTGATTTTACTTTAATCAGGAGATCCGTATGGCGTTGTTTGCTGATAGCAGGCAGGACAGACATTGTGGCCACGTTGCAATCTGAAATAGAAGTGGTTATAGCAGAAAGCCTGGGAGGGATACTGCCTTTAATGTTAGCGATCTTATCAATGAAAAGGAATTCGGGGCCTCACATTCAGAGTACGATCACAAGCAAGCAGCTTGAGAGTTAGGGGCACGTCCAACTTTATACATTTGTTGAGGTAGGTTGGGTCAAGGTTGTGAAGGGCTTTGTATGTGTGTGAGAAATTTGAAGAGTGCGTGTTTGTGAACAGGGAGCCAGTGAGGTGCAGGGTGTTGTGAGTGTGGGGAGGAAGTCTGAGTGTGAGTCTGGCTGCTGGGTTTTGTATGCTCTGAAGTCTTATGCTCAGTTGGGTGTTGATTTTGACTCAGAGCGCATTGCCATAGTCCAGTTTACTGGTGATGAGGGCCTGGGTGACGGTTCTGTGTGTATTGATCAGTAGCCACTTGAAGACTTTCTTAGGGTGTTGAAGCAGGAGGTGGGAACTGCATTGACTAGGCCAGTCATGGCGACCTGGTTGTCGAGCACTATACAGAGGTTCTTAGCTTGGGCTGCCCGGCAGCGTGTGGGTTTGACTTCTGTAGGCCAACAGGTGGAGTTCCATAGCGCGGTGTCTCTGCCGAACTTCTGTTCTATCTGTTTTGAGTTTTAGACAGTTGGGGGCTTATTTACAAGCCCCTTGCACTGCCGGTACGTCACGTTGCGTGACGCACCAGTGGCGCAACCTGCTGCCCGATATTTACAAGGACACGTAAAGCCACCCTGCGTGGCTTTACGTGTGCTTGTAAATATCGCCCCTTCTCACGCAACACCTTGCTTGTAAGGGGCATGACATGGGTGTTGCTGTGGGTGTTCCCACGCAACACCCATGTTTTCTGATGCATTTCCAGATTTATGAGAAATCATAAAACTGGAAATGCGCCAGAATGCTACGTCACCCCATGGGTTGCGTAGCGTGGCGCATTGAGGAGAAATGTTCACATTTCTTCTTGTTTTTTCCTCTTTCAATGCGCGCTGCATTCTACAGCACGCATGGAAAGAGGAAATCACCCCAATTGATTGTTTTTGTGCAGGAAGGTGTCCCTGCCTGAACAAAAACAATCTCCCCACGGCGCAGGCATCCTTGCACCATGGTGCAAGGGTGCCTGTGCCGGCACATGGCAGCCGATTGTGCGCCAGCACAGGGGAAAGCACAGGGATGCAACATATTGTTGTAAATATGTCGCATCCCTGTGCTTTGAAAGTGACTCAGTGAGGTGCAGCCAAATGGCTTGCGGCGCACACTGAGTCACTTTCATTTTAAATATGGCTATGGTTTTCATACATCCGGTGACTTCGGGCATGCAGCAGGGGAAGTTGGTCCAGGTGCTTGGTATTTTATGAGAGGGAAGGATGAGCTTGTGTTGTCTGCTTAGAAGATGATATTGACTCCATGGTAGCAGATGATGCTGGGGAAAGGGGCCACATAGACGTTGAAGAGGGTGGGGCTGAGTGATGATCCTTGGGGAGTTCCATAGATGAGGTTGAGGTTACCGAGGTGAAGCGAGTCAGGCTGACTGACTGGGCGAGGTTTGTTATGAAGGAGCTAATGCAGCAGAGCATGGGACATTGTATGCTAACTTCGTTGAGGCATTGTATGATGATGACGTGGTAGATGGTGTTGAATGCAGCACATAGGTCCAGGAGGGCAGAGGTGACTCCTCTCTCCATGATCAGTCAGATGTTGATTGTGGCAGCAATGAGGGCAGTCTCGGTGCCGTTGTTGGGCCTGAATCCGGATTGAGTAGTGTTGAGGAGGTGGTTGTTGCTGAGGTGGGCGGCTAGCTGTGATTTTCTCGGTGACATTCACTGGGTAGGGTAGCAGGGAGATCGCCCGGTAGTTGGCTAGCGTTTCTGAGTCTGTTGAGGGTTTCTTGAGGAGAAAGTTATACTGTGGCGTGCTTCCAGGTATCTGGGAAGGTGGCTATGTTGATTGAGTTGTTCATTATGGGGGTTAGGTATATGCTGTTGGAGTCCAGACCTTTGCTGACGATGTGGTGAGGGCAAGGGTCCGAGGGTGCTCCAAAATTACTGGACCCTATAGTTTCTTGTGTGGGGATTGTGGGCCAGGTGGTCAAGATGATTTTCTAGCGGTTAGTTATGATGGCTGGAGGGCTGCAAAGGATGATGGGTTCGCTGGGGCTCAAAATGAGGGTAGAAGTTACTGTACATGTTGCTGAAGAAGAGGGAGAGCTTAGTGCAGGCATCCTGTGAGAGAGTAACGCTTGTGGAGCTAGCTACTGGAGAGGAGAAATCCATCACTATGGTGAAGTTTACATTAGGTATGTTGTTGCTGTTTTGAATGCCGCTTGTAAGAGCCGATCGTTTGGTGATGATGATTTGTTGATGGTAGCATCTGATGGCGATCTGTAGGTGCTCTTGTCCTTGTGGCTATGCCTCCATTTGCGTTCAAGTTGGTTGCAATGGTGTTTGATGGCTCTGAATTCTTCTGTATACTAGTTTGTTTGCGGCCTGGTTCTGGTGGTCTTGATGGTTTCGAGTGGAGCCAGGGTGTCTGCCCAGGAGGCGACCCAGGTGTTGAAGTTAGAGATGGATCGGGGAGGTCATTGTGGCGGTATGGTAGTTGGTCTAGGAGTTCTAAGGACAAGGGGGCATATTCACAAGGAGCTATCGCTGAATTAACGGCACTTTATCGCAGCCAAAGTCGTGATAAATTTACCTCCCCATTCACAAGCCGGTGTTAACAGTCCACAGCACCAGTTTACCCGCGATAGCAGCCTCAAAAAACATCGCCACAGAGGACCCCCGCAAATATCGCTAATGAGATGCAGAGTAGGCTTTCCCGTGCCAAAAGCCGAGACAACATCACACCTCAACATTCACAACGACCAGCCACATCGGCGATAAAAACACAAAACAGGCGATAAAGCGCGTTAGCACCAGGAAATTTACACCTGCTCTGACCTGGTGTAAAGTCGGACGGCAGCCAGCACCACAAAAGGGAGCACAGCCCAGGGCCACATCCGAAGGGCAACAGATGCCATGGAGCCACCCATCATGCGGCCCGGACACCCAAGAGGGCCACAACACCCACCGCCACCACCCCAGGACCCCAACCCACACCCGGAACACCCCCCCCCCCTCCTGGACCACCACAGACGCAGCGCAGACAAAGACAGCGGAACCCCAGGAAACGTACCAGCCGCACAAACCCAACATCTGACAATGTCACTGTCCACTACAGGCTGAAAGGGACAACCATCCTACGCATCCTGACCATCATCGCCTAACAGGCCTATGGCACCAACACAGCGGACAACCAACATCCCACCCCACACAAAGCTGATGGCTTGGCTGCACCTGTTGGCCCCTGGTACCCCCCAAACAACACCCGCCAGAGTCGGATGAGTCACACAGCCAGCCACATCCAAGTCCCCCACACCTGTCCTGGACATCACCATCACCCTGGTACCCCAGTCCCCATACGTACAACACAATGCGCAGGATCCGCTGGAGACCAAGCAAGGACCATACGCCATAGCAGGATGCACGCACGTGTTGGGGGCAATCCACAGCACACATGTACTACCTGTGCCCCCTGGTGACACAGCACACAATCACCTCAACAGGAAGCACACGTCTCACATCAATGTGCAGGCAACAACAGAACACCGTGGAACCCCCAACAATGTCGCCTTCAAATACACAGCCAGTGCGCATGATACCTTCATCCTCCGACAGTCCATCATCAACCAGAGTTCCCAGGATGGCAAAAAGGGAAATGCACACCCCCTTGGCAAGTCCGAAATGAACACCGCACACACCTCAACTCCACAACCATGCAACTCACAACTCTGGCAATGCACACGTCACAAAATCACAACCAACATGCACAACAACATGACCACCCACCAGACACGACAGAACAACTTACAATGGTAACCTGGGCAAGCCCTGAACATGAGCCATCAACGGCATGGCACCTCAGCCACATAATAGCCGAATGTGGGTAGAGGTGGCAACCAGGCATGTGTGAAGGATGCAGTAGAACCATGATCGGGAAAGCACACAATGCCAAGAGTGGCGGAGATGTGCTGGACAGACCGCAGTATGCAGAACACACCCATATCCATGGCGACATACACCTCTGGCGTATGGAGTGCAGTGGACAGTGGACGCAACCATGCCACCCCAGCCAGTGGGGGAACTCGCGGAAATGTTGCCTGTGACGCCACCCCCTAAGCGTCACTGGAGTGGGATGGCCCGGCGTAGGCCACGCCAGTGTAGGGGTGTGAATAAAAAGCATGTAGGCCTGGGCGTGGTCCTCTCCCGGAAAGCCCCACGTCTCTGCCAGGGCGGCGCCTCCCACCCCGCCACGAGGCCGACGCCGTCCTCGTGAGCGTAGTTGCCTGCGATGCTGTGCGCCTGCCGGACCCCGGCACGCTGGACCACGAACCCGTCAGGCCCGCCCCTGCGCAGCCAGGCCACACTGATCACCTGCCGACACCGGCGTGTGTCAAGGAGGGCCCACCACATGCCGGCGCAAGCTCCAAGCCCGAGTCCCGCGACCTTGGCAGCCACCTCAGACCATCACAGCCTCCACGACACAGGCCCGCTTTATTCCCTTTCCGTTGACGTACTCCACTGCCGCCTTCGGCCTACTCTTCGGACCAGTAGGTCCCATATGTGAAACTGTGTCCTGAGTCATGAATGGCAGTGACCCCAAAACCCGGCCAGCGGCCACAGCACCAGACCCCCCCCGATCAGTGAGGCATAGTTCCATATGGGCATCTTGCGACACGTGGTGCCACTAACCCTGTTCAACGCCAGCCGGCTACACGTGGTGCCACTAACCCTGTTCAACGCCAGCCGGCTACACGTGGTGCCACTAACCCTGTTCAACACCAGCCGGCTACACGTGGTGCCACTAACCCTGTTCAACACCAGCCGGCTACACGTGGTGCCACTAACCCTGTTCAACGCCAGCCGGCTACACGTGGTGCCACTGAACCTGCACAACGCAGGCCGGTGGGGCCATCCAACCTATGCCGGCGACACTAGGTGAATGGGCCGTGCTGACCGCTGCCTCAGGCCTACACCACGGTCAGGTAGGTCACACATTTGGAACGGAGTCTTGATTACACCATGGCAGTAAACATCATTTAAGGCAGAGAACAATTCACTATACTCCCTTCGATGTGGTGCCAACAAGTCTGTGCATGGCATCACAACCACACGTGTCTGTGGGCCTAAGCGGACCACTGCCCTCGGCCTACGCTGCGCACGAGTGGGATCACAGATTTGGAACTGAACATCGGTAATTCAAAAGGCAGAATACATATCATCGCACGCACGGAGAGGCGTAAGAGGATGACGCGTTGCAGTCCGGAGGGAACAGGATCATCGTTACGGAGGTGATTGAACACTACTGACAACTGCCACTGTGTCACTAACTCTGTGCCTCACGAGCTAACGACACGTGGCTGTGGGCCACTGCTGACCGCTGCCTCCGGCCTACACTGCGGTCCAGTAAGTCACAGAGTCTTGATTTGGCAATGTTGGAGTTCACATCTGTGTACCGGCCCACACATAGCATCAAGTCTTGACCGGCCCGGACGTCGCATCACCGCAGGAGGCACACGCCACCACCGCAAGGACCACCTCCAACCGCCATCTGCCAGAGTCGAAACGGTGTTCCTGACAGACCTACGGAGTTGCTCGGACCTGTCGTGGATGCCATCATCGGCCTGATACCCTGCTCAGCACTCCAGGTGCCAGTGACTCAGTGCACCGCAAGCCATTGTCCGTTACTGATTGAGTTTTGTGCTGTTGTGAGATTGCGCAGCAATGTCACCTCATGCAGTGGGGTAGACCTGGGACTATGATGAGGAAGATGTGTCATGTGTGCGGACGGGAGAAGGCACAGACAATGGGAGGGCAGGAGGCAACAGCCCCAAGGCAGGAATACAGACTGGTGGTGGTAGTCAAGCTACACACCCAGATCTATTACTGGGTATTGCGCTGTGGACTGCGGACGCAACTGCCACCTCAGGCAGTGTGGGAGACCTGGGACGTTGATGAGGAAGTTGATGCAGGTGTAACACACCCCACTGCATCTGCATCAGGACTAACCCGAAGGGACACAATCCTAGCAATTTCCTCACATGAGCGCGCTCTTCTCTAGTGCCCCTACCTCAGTGCACTGCAACTCACGGAACCTCCTGACTGAATATTGGGTGACCTCTGTCCTTACTCCGGATCCCTCCATGTTGCTCTGCAGTTGACTCTGTTATGCTGGTGTTTTCTTTTTCCATTACACTGGTGTCCACTGTTCAGGTTGTTGCCAGCATCAAGCACTCCGTGCGGGCTGGCTTATACTCACCCCACACACATCCAGCACAGGCGTCACTGTACATGTGGCCCTGCCAATAAAGGGGCCGGGCGCACGTGCCCGTAGTCAGTTCAACATGATATGTGCATGTGTCCCTGTGGTCTTGTTGTATGCATGGGGGCCCTGGGCCCTACGACATTACATTGTGCTGTGTACAGCGGACGCAGACATGTCACCGCAGGCAGTGGGCTAGAACCTGGACATGTAGCTTTGTCGTCACCCACTCAATTTGTAAGGGGAGTGGACTGTGCCGTCGTACGCAGAGCCAACGTGGGTGTGTGACTGATATGTGCGTGCCCCTGGGCGTGGTTCTGTACTGGGTATGTGCATCTGCATGTGTCTCTATGGCAGTGTGGGTCTCCTTTGTGGGGTGTAGGTGGTCCCTGAAGGGTATTGGACACCCACGTATGTGTTCTAGTTCGCATTCCATGGGTTTGGCAACACCCGCACCTGTTGGGCCACCTCCTTTTGGCGTTCTGACACCTGGCATTGGGGTGCCATGTGTGGGTCGGTGAAGTGTTGTGAGCCAGCCGTGATTGCGGGTGCTTCATGCTGTGTGGTCTGTTGCAGGGGCTGGGTTCTCCTCTGAGTAGCTTGTCTGCCCTGGTCCTGGTGGTGGGTTGTGTGGGATGTCCATGGGCTGTTGTAGGGCGTCGGTGTCGAAGGTGTGGTGTTCGTCTCCGGCATCACTGATGGGTTGTCTGTTCTGACCTGCTGGAGGTGTTGTTTGTCCCTCTGCATTGTGAAGGGGAGGTGCATGTTGATTGTGTTGGCGCCTTGTTCTTGTCAACATGCAGACTGTGTGACAATGTACATTGTGACTGTTTGGGCGGTGGTGGCTATTTGAGTTGGGACAGTGTACATTTGGCCTACATGGCTGATGTGGGGTTGTAGCCGTAGATATGCATCTGACAGTTCCCTGCTCTGTCCAATGTGATTGTTCTGTTTCTGCGCCTGGGCGGACCCAGTTGTGTCCCCTGTTCTGCAGTGTGGGTGTTGCACTTTGTGCCACATTGTCATGGTATGTGCTGTGATTGCTATGTGTGTGTGCTGCAGTGTGCCACGGGGATGGGGGACATGTCCCTGGGTAATTGTGGGTGTGCAGTGTGCTACACCTCGTTGTGCATGTGTGCCCATCACCCCCGTCCCCCCAGTCCCTGTTGGATCCTCACCCTGTTGTTGTTGTGTCGGGTCCTGTCGAGCTGTGTCCGTACTCCCACCTCCTTGCACCGTCTCCACACTGATGACTGTGGCCTGGGTTTCCTCCAGCTCCTCCTGTGGCGCTGGACTGCCACCTCCTGTCGCCTTTGCTGCCTTCCTGTTGGCAGCGGGTTTGTGCCTGGTTTAGGTTGTCACGTCCTGGCGGCGCCTCTTGGCCTCCTGGATTGGCCTCCTCGGCACTCCGACTGCATTCCAGGTGGTCTGCTTGTGGGTCAGTTGCTGGTGGTGTTCTGGGACTCCGTGGCGCTGTTCTTGTTTTCCTGCGGTCTGCACCCCGTCTTCCTCTCCCTTTTCTCCTTGGCCTTCCCCGACCCAGTTGTTCCTTGCTGGTGGTCTGTGGGGGTTGTGGGGTTCGCGTTGACCTCTGCGCTGGGTCAGGGTGCATCCATGTTGCTACGTGCCTTGGCTGTTTCTGGTGTGTTGTTTCTGTGGTTTTTATGGTGCAATTTCCCGCCAGACGCGTGGGATTTGCAGGCCTGAGGCTGCTTTTCGCTACTTTTTGTACCGCGATTTGTCTCATCGCATGATTTCTCGCGTTTTGCATTTTTTCGGCGTGGCGTTGATTTTCACACTGACATTTGACACGTTATCTGGTGACTATCGCATGCTACTGCCTTGTTGTGAATTCCACGTTGACACGGGTTTATTTTCCCGCAATAGGCTGCGATATTGGAAGTTGCGTTACGCTACTCTTGCAGTAGTTATCACGCGTTCTTGTGAATATACCCCAAAGTTTCTTCTGCGATCTTGTTCCATACGTGTCATACAAATTTGGTGAGGGCTGTTCACGATGGTGCATGATGGGCATGTTGAAGTGAACAAGGGCGTGGTCAAACCAAATAAGCTGTGTGGGCTTCTCCACTGTGATTTTGTTGAAGCTGGTAAAGATGGGGTCTAGTAGGTTTCTGGTAATCAGATTGGGTCCGTCCATTTGCTGGGTGAGCTTAAGGGTCGCAAGGTCCTCCAGGAGATTGGTTGCGTTGGTGTGGTCTTGCAGGTGGTACTTGAGGTTACCATGGAGGATGAAGGCGCTAGAGTGAAGTACCAGGGGGGTGAAGAGATTCTCAATTGTGTTGCAGAAGTTGGTGTGTAGTCCAGGTGGTCTGTAGATGTGGGTGCCACTCAGGAAGTACTTGTTGGTGATGTGAAATTTGAAGGTCAGGTGTTGCATGCTGTTGCTGGTGTTCGTGGAATTTGGGGAGCAGAGAATATTCTTTTTAAAAATGATGGCAAGTCATCTTCCGGAGCTGCTCATCCTGTACTGTCTTAAGATCTTATATCCTAGGGGATAACCATGGCGATGTCAGAGGCCAATATGTTATGTTATATAAGCTTATAACGCGAGCTGATACTCCGAGGAGTGTCCCGGCGCGAACCTTGAGGAGTGAAGAGAGAATGATTAAATAAAGAGCAGAGTTTTCAGTCTTTTTTTGAAGAGATTGGGGTTCTGGATGCTACGAAGAGCGAATGGGAGCAGATTCCAGGCCGACGCCGCCCTAAAAGCAAGAGAGCTGCCACCCATCCTCTGCAGATGAAAACGAGGAATGTGTGCTAGCAGCTGGGAGGCTGAACGAAGCTGTCTAGCTGGCGTGTAAAACATAAAGCGCTTCCTTAAATAGATTGGGCCGGAATCTAGCAGAGCACGATGTGCCAAGACTAGGGCTTTGAACTTTACTCGTTCGGCCACAGGCAACCAGTGAAGAGTGCGCAGGTGCTGCCTTACACTACTTCTAATAGGGATGTTAAGAAGAAGCCTGGCCGCCGCATTCTGGACTACCTGTAACCTATTAAGCAGGTATTTTATGCGTTTTTGTATAGCGCGGACTTTACCCGAAGGTGTCAGAGCGCTTCACAATAGGAACAGTAACATTACATGAGGAGAAAATTACAAGTGGGCATGTTACAAAAGCAAACGTTACATTACATGAGGAAAAAGTGACAATTGTGCATAAAACAAAAGCAAACAAGATACAAGAAGAGGTAGCAAATGATACGTTACAAGAGGAAAAAGTGACAAGTGTGCATGATACATAAGATACAAAATACAAATAGAGGTATAATACTGCAATAAGTGGCAGTCACTCAGAACACACTGGGAAGGCCCTTCTATAGGCATGGAGTACAGAATTTCCTATAGTGGAAGAGCTTCCTTGAGGGAGTAGAGAGGGCGTGAATTAGATTTGGAAGTCTTTGAAGAAGAAGAAATTTGAGGTCAGTTTTGAAGGACCGGGAAGAGGTGGTGGTCCGGAGCTGAGGCGGAAGTGAGTTCCAGATTCTCACTGCGTTGCCAGAAAAGGATTGGGCCATCGATCTTTCCTTTTTGAAAGTGGGAGGTTCAAGCAATACATTTTCCGCATTACGTGATGGTCTAGAGCCTCCAGAGAGTTTCAGTTTATTCGCCAAGTAGCGAGGAGAGGAGGAGTGCAAGGCTTTGTGGGTGATACAGGCAGTCTTGTAGATAGATCTTGCCTCGATGGGAAGCCAACGGAGGGAAGATAAAATGGGTGTGATGTGGTCGCTTCTTTTGGTCCCATATATGAAACGAGCTGCTGAATGGAGAACAGATTTAAGGGGGGACAGGTGGGATTTGGGGAAGCCAGTAAGAAGAGAATTGCAGTAGTCCAATCTAGTGAGAACCAGCGATTGGACCAGGGTCTTTCGGTCTTGCTCTGGGAAGAAGCGTCGAATCCCCCAGAGAAAGCGCAGTTGGTATCGAGCAGACTTTACAATGGAATTGATGTGGGAGAGTAGATTGAGTTTTTGTCGAGTATGACACCAAGGGATTTTGCGCTGTCGACAATGATGGGTTTATTGTTAAGTAGATTCATCTGATCCATCCATGATTGAACCGGAGGAGGAGAGAGTGAGGAGGAGAGGAGGAGGAATTCAGTTTTGGAGGGATTCAGAATCAGTTGATGAGTTAACATCCAGTTTTGAATGGAGCCGAGAGTGGAGTTTAGGATGGAGAGATCGTGTGTGGAGGACACCTGGAGGTAGATTTGAGTGTCGTCCGCATAGAGATGATAGAGGATCCCTGATTTACTTAGGAGATTTCCCAATGGATCCAAATAGAGTTTGAACAAAGTGGGTGCAAGTATAGAGCCTTGAGGAACACCTTGACCTACCGCCAAAGGAGATGAAAGACTGTTCGCTATTTTGATCATTTGGGATCTATCAGAGAGGAAGGAAGCAAACCATTTAAGCACTGTGCCAGGAAGGCCAACATACAGGGCGTTGGCATAATCGATACGAGACAGTATCAAGGCTCGAGTAACCATTTCCTTGGCGGCCCTAGGAAGGAGCGGTAGAAATTTCCTGAGGGATTTAAGAACCCCAAAACAATTTCCAGCAAGTCTCTTAATCTGGGTAGAGAAAGACAGGTCCTCATCAAACCAGACACCCAGATTCTTGGCGGGTTGCCCTGTAGAGGCCGGTAAAGGATAGTCGTCCGGCCAAAGTGCTACCCTAAACTGAGGCGGGAAGCTCCCATAGAGGAGGATTTCAGATTTGTCCTCGTTACATTTGAGTTGTGCAGAGGAAAGCCAGTGAAAGCCAACTGATAAACAATTTTTAGCAGATGATGTGGAACACTCAGCTTTTTTCCAATTAAACAGGAGCTGCGTGTCGTCTGCATAAGCGATAATTTTGGCACTGAGGTCCTCCGCCAGCTGAATCAAAGGAGTCACATAGATGTTAAAAAGGAGGGGACTCAATGAGGACCCCTGGGGCACCCCGGTGGCCACCCTCTGTGGTGAAGAGGCGGACGGGGGGAGCCATATCTGTTGTGAGCGATCCTCCAAGAAAGATTTCAGCCAGCGCCAGGCAGTGCCTGTTATACCTAAGTCCGCAAGTCGAGCAAGTAGCAGAGAGTGGGGAACGGTATCGAATGCTGCCGAAAGGTCCAGCAAGATCAAAGCAGCCCTTCCGCCAGCATCCAAACACTCCCGAATGGCTTCCTAAACTTCCACTAGGGCTGACTCGGTGCTATAGGAGGCTCTAAATCCAGATTGGGCTGGGTGGAGTAAGCCCGAGCATTCGATAAAGTCAGTAAGTTGTTTATTGACAACCTTTTCACAGACTTTCGCCATGCTAGGTAGAAGGGAGATGGGACGGTAGCTTGCCGGGTTCAATATAGGGGTCTGCTAGATTTCGGTGAGATAGAGCAGTGCTGGAGAGAGTTCGTGCTGGAGGTCCTGAACTTTGGTGGCATGTTTGGCGAGGGAGTGGCTGTTGAAGAGGAGGCAAGACAAGGACGGGTGTGCATGGGGAGTAGGGGGAGCCAGGAATGTGGGGTCGTGAATGTCATGGGTGTCAGTTGGGGTGGTGGTATGAGGAGGGTGTGGAAGGGGAGAGCGCAGGAGAAGTGACATCTGGCATTCACGCTAGCGGCTCTCAATAAAAAACCCATGCATGACAAGTAGATTATATTTTGTCAAGAGTTTTCTTAGAAGATTTCATAATGTTGAGTGCCCTGCAGCTGACTGACTGAATTGAATTGACCTTGTCATTAAGTACAAAATCCTGGCAGGTGAGCACAAATTCCAGGAACAGCTTTGGGCGCGTTGCGCTTCACAGGCACACTTCAGCTTCCAGAGGCAACGCGCCCTGACATTGTCAGCTTATTCAGGCTGAGTCAAGTAGGCACAGCCCGATTCAATGCAATCTTCTTCCTACAGAGCATGCCCTCGCTTGAGCACCTCAACGGCTGCCCGAGCATCTCACAGCTTCCATGACTCTCGGCTACTTCACGGGATTTGGGCTCTAGGGTCAGGTTCTTCTGCTCGACGAGTCCTCCACGGTCCAGGATCTCGCACAGAATACTGAGGCTCGGATTAGTGATGCTCCAGCGTGCCTTGGTTCCCACTTCAGGATGTGAGGGCAGCCAGTGAGAAGAGCTTGTCAGGCTGGCACGCAAGACTAATGCTGATAAATGAGCGGTCGAGGAGCGAAGTCTACACTCTAAGACTTTGATTCCAGCAAATTGATTTTGTTCAGTCAATTTATCTCCATCCCTGTCCGCGCAGTGCCCAGGCGCTGCGTACACCCTCATGGTCATTCACGCCAATGTCCTCACTGTTCCCCTTAATTCTGAGAATCATTGATGGCAGTTGACCTCGTCAATAGTCTCATGCAAGAAGGATGCAAAACTCTGGCTTTTAGCAGCTGAAGTAGTCTAGAGAAAACAGAAGTTGGCTGATTGGTGGTAATTGTATTTTAATGTCAATTTGAGATTTTTCTGACAATACATACCATTACTGTAAGTCTCCAAGTCCACGGGGCTACAATTTAGGCAGGGATATTTCCATAAATACTGTAGGACCTTGGTGATCTTCTTTTGATCATGAGTGGCTTTTTGGGATGAATCTCTTTCGAGAGATCTGCAAGTTCGGATTCTGTGACCTCAGGCTCTCTGTTCTGCAGGAGCGTACACCATTTCAAACATATAATGCAATCTCTTTTAAAGACCCATGGGCTGTTTACAAGCCCCTTGCATCACATACGCGTCGGTTTTAATATGGGAAAATGTGACATACCGGCGGCGCGAAGGACTTGTAAACGATTTGATTTATAAACTTCGAAAGCGCGCGATTGCCCAAGAGCCCTCTTGGCCCTGCATAGTTAAATATGCTAGCGTCAAGTAAATAAGTCTATGCGGCCACATATTAATGCGGCAAGAAGCTTTCTATATTCAAAACTATACATTAACCGTCTACAACTCAGCTACCTCTCTTATGCTTATCTCTGAACTCTGTACAGCGCTCCGCCGCCTTTAAGCACTATAGAAATATTATACATACATTAATCATTACCACTGGCAAGAGACCATTGCCATAAATTATTTTTAAGGGTCAGAACAGTTACTGAGCTGGAATTTAGGTTGTGTGCGCCAACGATAAAGCCTCTGGGCGCTTTACACAAAAAAAATACGAAAAAGCAATCTGGAGACTGCTCGGAGGCATTGCCTCGAGGAGTCTCGCTTTAATACACGGGTCGTCACATGAGACCACAGCCTGTTCTCAGACCTCTCACAAGGAAAGAGACCCCTCTCTTTCCCTCTTGTCGCCCTGATTAATCGCCGGAGTAAACAATGTTTGGTGAAATGTGCAGACTGTGGGCATTTTGCGGCACCAGGAGATCAGGACCCCCTCTTTTGGTGAACGACATACTCCAACTAGGGGCCAGGTTACATCGATTGCACCAGTGATGCACTTTCTCATTTTTCTCTCGCCGACCAGCGGGAAAACGACATTTGCACCGTCCTACTGATGCACAGTGTAATTTGCACACTCACCATCTTCGCACTAGTTTATTAATGCAAATAACAGGTCAGATTGCGTGACATAAGCGAGTCCTATGTTGTCGTCTTTGCACTAGTTTATTGATGCAAATAGCAGTTCAGATTGTGACCCTGTGTTATGTGTTGTCATCTTTGCACTAGTGCATTTATGCAAATAAAAGTACAGATTGTGACACCAGTGTATTATTTGTAGTCATCCTTGCACTATTTTACTGACACAAATCACAGTTCAGATTGTGACACCATTGCACAATGTGTTGTCATCTTTGCACTAGTTAACAATTCAGATTGTGTGACCCCATCTTTGCACCAGTTTATCAGTGTGAGTAGCTGTTCAGATTGTGTGACCCCAAGGTATTATGTGTTGTCATCTTTGCACTAGTGCATTTATGCAAATAAAAGTTCAGATTGTGACACCAGTGCATTATTTGTAGTCATCCTTGCACTGGTTTACTGACACAAATCACAGTTCAGATTGTGACACCAGTGCACAATGTGTTGTCATCTTTGCACTAGTTAACAATTCAGATTGTGTGACCCCATCTTTGCACCAGTTTATCAATGTGAATAGCTGTTCAGATTGTGTGACCCCTAGTGTGTTATGTGTTGTCAACTTTGCACAAGTTTACTGATGCAAATAACAGTTCAGATTGTGACCCCAGTGTATTACTTGTTGTGAACTTTGCACTAGTTTACTGATGCACATAACAGTTCAGATTGGGACCCCAGTGTATGATGTGTTGTCATCTTTGCACTAGTTTACTGATACTAATAAGAGTTCTGATTGTGACCCAAAGTGTATTACGTGTAGTCATCCTTGCACTACTGTATTTATGCAAATAAACATCCATCCAGATTATGACCCCTGTGTGTTATGTGCAGTCATCCTTGCACTAGTTTACTGATGCAAATAACAGTTCATATTGTGACCCCAGTGTATTATGTGTTGTCATCTTTGCAATAGTTTACGGATGCTAATAACAATTCTGATTGTGACCCAAAGGGGCATATTCTCAAGGACTCATCGCCGATTTAGCGGCACTTTTCCGCCATGAAAGTGGCGATAGATTTATCGCCCTATTCACAAGCCTGCGCTAACAGCCGACATCGTCAGTTTACCTGCGATAGCTGCCGCTAATAGCATCGCCAAGGCTGACAGCGACAACTAACGCTAATCATATGCAGAGTAGGCGTTCCCGTGCAAAAACTCACGATAACACCACTTCGCGATATTCTCAACGACCAGCCAGATCGGCGATGCGGTCGCTGTTGGGCCCATTGCCACTTTTTTCACGTTCGGGTTTCCTTTTTTATCGGCGTCCCGGTAATTTTAACGCGGACATTTGACGCGTTATCGGGAAACTATCGCCGGCGTGTTGAGAATACGCCGTTAACACGGCATTAGTTTCCCGCGATAGACGGCGTTATGTACAATTGCGTTAACCTAGGTTGGCGATAATTATCCCCGTTCTTGAGAATATCCCCCAAAGGGTATTACGTGTAGTTATCCTTGCACTACTGTATTTATGCTAATAAACGTTCAGACTATGACCCCAGTGTATTATGTGCAGTCATTCATGCACTAGTTTACTGATGCAAGTAACAGTTCAGATTGTGACCCAAAGTGTATTACGTGAAGTCATCCTTGCACTAGTGTATTTATGCAAATAAACATCCAGATTATGACCCCAGTGTGTTATGTGCAGTCATCCTTGCACTAGTTTACTGATGCAAATAACAGTCCAGATTGTGTGACTCCAGGGTATTGTGTTGTCAAGCCACAAGTACCCTATCAAGACCCCATCTGAGCCTGTGCATGCGTGCAGAAGAGAAACATGTGTGCTGTCTACAGTGGCTGCACTAACTCTGCATCTTCGAATCACAGACAGCAACCACGACTATTATGTTTTCGAGCTGTGTGATCTGCAGCACATGTACTAACTCATAGAAACACTAAAATACTGAAGTGCATGCGCGGCAACTAGCACAATTTCTCCCAAAAACAGGGTCACGGTACCCTTCTGAACCCTTAGTGGGATCATGATACGAAACCGGGGCCAAATGTCTGAACACTGTATTCGCTAAAAGTGGTCGCAATTTGCGCACTGACTTTTAGGGAATCCATTTGTATCTTGTGCATCTATGTATTAATTGGTCGGGTCACAAAATACCGCATTGTAGTTGTTCACAATTCAACCTACCTCATAATATTAATGAGGTAGGTCACAAGCTGTGACTCACTACGACACGCTAACACCGCAGGGATGGTCGCCCTCGGGGGGTCAGCAGACCACCATATCTGTGATTTCTTTTTTTTTTTTTAAAACAATCTTTTTTTATAAATGCAGCCTGTTTTCCTAATAAAAAAAATGGATGCATTTTAAAGGAAAACTAAAAAGTTTTACAAATACTTTGTTAGACTAGGCAGTGGTCCTTGGGGCCACTGCCTACTCCTAAAAAACGTTTTTTCAACATTCACAAAGGGGAAGTGGCCCACTGATGGGACCCCTCCCCTTTTGAGAATGGGTAACCAGTACTTTTATGTAGTTGGTAAAATATTATTTTTTTGTCGACGGTTTTAAGTTGCAAAACATTAATCCATCCAATTTCAAATTTGAAGGGACACCCTAAGCATGCCTCTTCCAATTAGAAATTTGGTATGTAATCACTAACCCAAATTGTGATTTAGTAACATGTTACCGAACTGCAGTATGGGTTTTATACATACTCGTATGTCATTTTGCAGTTCCAAAGGCCCCGATTTTGTGAATCAGAGCCTTTGCGGCTGTAAAATCTCCCTTTGTACATTTGGCCCCCAGGTGCTTTTTAGTAATCCACTTTTTTAAGGATAGGTGGAGGATTCTAGGTTTTGGCCAGTCAGAGGCAGACAGGAGATTCAGCCACACTGTCCTGCAGGGATGGAAGGACATTCTGTGCCAACAAGAAAGAAACAGGTTTATTCTTCGGGGGTGAGATCGTACAGATGTGGGATGCATCATGCATGACGAAATTGTGCCTCAGTACCAAAGAAAATTTATATTTTTGAGTGAAGATTCATTTTTTTTATGCACAGGGAAATTAAGTGATTTGCCTAGAATCACAGAATGTTGATCTGACGCTATGACTAGAATCGGGGTCTCCAGTTCCAAAGGCCCAGTTCCAAAGTCAACAGCTCTGCCATTAGGCCACACCTCCTCCCCTATCCAAAGTTAAGACTAAAATGGGCTTGAGGATTCATCAGGTACGCAGAAGGGAGGACAACCCCTGGACTGGGGAACAACTTAGAACATGGGTACTCGCAAACATTTTCTGACGGGCCAAAAAGTATGGCTTGTGGTGTGACTGAGGGCCTCATTAATGCCAACAGGGTGGGGGTCGGGCGATTAAGGTGGACGTAGGGAAAGCGAAGCATGTACATAGTGTGGAAAGTGAGTCGTGGAGTCATTCTAAGGGTTTCATTGCATACTGCCCTCTGAAGTAAGCCCCTAGAGCCATAGATTTGACAATAATGTGTGATGCAATATCTGAGTTGCAAACCCTCTGCCACATCCTGGGGTAAGGTTTCTCTGCCTGCTATCACTACAACTGTGCAAAAGAAGTAACATGATCAGTGAACTGGAATGAGATAGAATCTTAGGGTTCAAAATCCCCTGATGTCTTTAGTCTCTTATCTATAAATATAAGGAGTACTTAGAAACAAGCTAAGGAAGTGAGTGCTATAAAAAAATCCTTGACAAAGCCCCCCAAACAAGGTGTGCCCTTAACTGAGGTAGGCAACACAAACCCCCAACCCCCACCGCTAGATACGGGACAGTGGGAAAGTTCTAGATATGGCACCAGGAAACTTGACGTTTAATCCTGGCTTAACTACTTTCCCAAAATATGCTGGCTGTGAACTCTGCACTTAAATTATGGGAAGGTTCCAGAGCATAGTTACAATGTTTGGTGAGAGTAGTCCCTGAGTCTCACCATCGGAACCACTCACACCTCAGGTGTTGTTTAGTGAGCAAGATTGAAACCATGGAACCAGAAGGCATGTTAAAAATTATTATTCTCTACCCCTCATTGTGACAAATTGTGCACTTTTGGGTAATCACTTTATGAACATATTCTCTGCTCTTTTTGGTTTGAACAGAGAAAGGAAAAACTTAAATCAAACTAAGCACCCTTAGTAAGTATGGTATAGGAAAATAGGGCTGTAACCCAACAATCGTTTCATTTTACCCATGAGGGAGAGAACACCCAGTCTCAGAGTCCACTCGCTAACATATGGTGTAGCGAGAGAATTATGAATTTTGAAACAAGGAGTCGTGCACTCTGGTGTCTGTACTCCTGTGTCCCCACATGGTTTGATGATAGTAAAATCATAAGCTACCGCTGATTTGTCCCATTAATTGCCATTATGGAATCGCCCCTCAGGGCTCAAGCCAGATGCCTGGATCTGGTTCAGCTCGAGGTTCTCTTGGAACCTCGAGATCAAAATGAACTGAGGGGCCTATTTACGAGAATTTCACGCAGTGCAATGCAGCGCAGCGTGTCACCTTACTGTGCTGCATTGCGTGACAGGTAAAGGGCAGGAATGCGCCATATTTAAGGCAATACGGCACATTCTTGCCTTTTCCCCTGCGCTGGCGCCCTTTTGGCAGCCTAGCGCCAACGCAGTCACCCTTGCACCATGGTGCAAGGGTGCCCGCACTGCATGCAAGATTGTTTTTGTGTAGGAAGGGGCACCTTCCTGCACAAAAACAATGCTGGGATGCATATTCCTCTTTCTATGTGTGCTGCAGAATGCATCACGCATAGAAAGAGGAAGTAACAAGGATAAATAAAGATATTTCTCCTTGTTACGCCTCACCTGAGAAGGTGTATCTTTTGGCACATTCCCAGGTCTACAAGTTCTGGTAAATTTGGGAATGTATCAAAAACCAGGGGGGGGGAGTGGGGGGGACACCCACGCAACACCCATGGAACGCCTTCTCAGAGCAGAGTAAGGCAAAGCAGCGATTTGCACTGAGTTTCCATACTACAGATGTATGGAGTCACTCAGGGACATGCAAAGTGGCCTTGCGTGGCTTCATAAATCACATGATAGGTTTGTGTCCTGCATGGTCCACGCTGCTTGCAGCACGCAAACTGTCTTATAAATAGGTCCCTGAGTCTTCATATGGCTCCTATCTGCCACTCACGCTGCAACCTCATGTGCCAAGTATTTAAGACAAAGCATTCACATTCGATGTACAACGAGAGTGTTACCCAACTACTGGCTCAATTACACAACCAGAAACCCTGGGATCAATCTTGGCTTCCCAACTTGACAAAATTGTGTGATCCTGGGCCATTTCATTATTTTTCTTTGCCGCCTTTCTCTTTACTATCACATTTTAGAGGACCTTGAAATACATGAGTTCAGGATGTGCGCTGTACAAAACCTTTTCTTGTGTTTGATTTAATAAACTATAATGCTGTTCCAAATATAATAACAACCCAAGTCACCCAGAAGGTCCACAGGACAAATGGCCTGCATCTTGATTTGCGAATGGCATGGTTGTATGGGCAGGAGGGGAGTATGAATTTCATGAATTCCTCTGCCGTTGCTGAGCCCGCCTCTCCGCCCGCAGCTGTTACCGGAGTTGAGGCCGATGCTGATGCCGGTATTTTGCTCATCTCACACCCGCATCTGATGACCCCGCCCTCCGCCCGCCTCTCATGCAGGTGCGGGAGCCCACCATTCCGCCTGCCATCGATACCGGCATCGAGCCTGCCATCCGCCCGCCGGTGATGCCGAGCCGAGTCCATTATTGGATGCCGGCGTTGAATCCTGCCTCCCGCCCGCCTACGACGCCGTCTGACACCGGAGTTGGATGCCGTAGTTGAGCCCGTCTCCGCCCGCCTTTGATGTCATTTCCTCACGGTGCCAAGTGAAAAGCCGGCTGGTTCGCGGACCGGCCGTTGATCCTGCGAATTATCTCACTCGGTGGACGGACCTGACCCATATTGCCTGGTAGAAGCAGGGAGCACCCCGCCGGGCATCTCACCTGAATCCCTTCGCATTCTGATCCCGGCTCGCCTGCCTGTGAGACATATCAGCTGACTGCCTGCCTGCCTCACCTATCAAACGGTGAGCGCCTCGCCATCCTAATTTAATTTTAACGGGGCAGTCTTAATATGTGCCGACTCATCCACTTGTAAGTCGCTTACTTCATACACACCCTAGCCTGAAACTGTGTGAGACGGACATTTTAACCTTTTATGTACTGGTGCTCCCATTAACCTTTTACGTACTGGTGCATCCATTCTGAGTGTGCTTGCATTACACATTGGAAGTTGTCCTCACTTGCCCTAGTCATAGCAAGTAAAAGTGGACTGATCCTCACCTGCCTTACATAGTAAGTGAAAGAGGACTGTTCCGTGATTCCACAACAATAGAAAGAGGACTAAGCTAGAAGCCACCCACAATAACAGAAAGAGGTCTGCTATGGTGGCCATCTTGGCACGGACCTCTGTACTACAACTCTTTCAACTTGAAAACCCACTTGTCCTATTCTTAGCAAGTGAAAGAGTACTGATCCTCACCTCTCCTATTCATAGTAAATGAAAGAGGACTGATCCACGCTTTCACATCAATAGAAAGAGCTCTGAGCCAGTAGCTACCTACAATATCCGAAAGTAGACCCCTACAGTGGCCATCTTGGCATGGGCTCTTAGACTTCAGCCCTTTCTACCTACGGCACTGAAAAAGACCTGGTAAACCCTCACCCTGACATGGGCATTTGACTAACAGCCCTCGCACTTTGCTTTCGCTGCTCATCTGGCCATCTTGACACAGAAGCACTTTCCATAAGCAATCCTTGTTAGTAGGACGGACCTGCGGATACATCTCTCCTCGCAATCCGACCACTGGGGCGGTGGCATCATCACTCTCCCCTGCATGGCAGAGCCCTGCTTGACCTCCACAGGAGACAATTACTACACCGTTATCTATCCTCCTAATCTCTCCAAATCCGCCTCCAAAGCCCTTAAACACTCCATCCTGAAAAGCCATCCTGAGACGTTGATATCTGACCATCGTCTCTGCGTAAACCAGGGCACTGTCATCAACGACCTCATCTTCCATTCCAGAAAAACATCTCGCTGGCGTAATGCCTTCTCGAGCCTCCTCAAAGTACAACAAGCAAGGAACATCCCTCACGGAAAAAAACTTACAATCACTCCATCTGCAAACCTGCGCGCTGACCTCACCATCACCTTATACAACAGCGGCATTATCCTAATTCAAGGATCTCCCAAAATCCTCATCAAATTTGCTGACCTCTTCACCCTCCTTAAAAAACATGTTCAAAACCCATCTCAGTTCACGCTCCCGCCGCTCCACCCCTCGCCCTCTCTGCCAAATGCACCTTGCCTCTCACCAACCACTCCTGCCAGTGACCTCGTCATTGGGCGACCCGGCCCTGTCACCCTGTCCCCGACACATGCCATCCACTGCGCGCCCACACCACTTAACCTAGACCTCCCAGTGATCCCCGCTCAGCTGACCTCCGATACTCCCCTCAGGGCCCACCTAACATGTCAACCCGGCCTCGCCATCACGCTTCCAGCACATAACACGAGATGTGTCCCTAAACCCTTAACCTCCTGCCCGCGTAATCTCCCTGTACTCCGGGCTACTGAAACTCCCTCTAGGGCCCTCAACAATGTTATAGAAACGCCTAATAGGGCCCAGTACTCTGGTCAAGTTAGCCCCTCCACTAGATTGCAAAAGCAGTCAGACGAAATCGCCCCCACCCCTTTGGCCCCCTGCCCGCAAGACCTTCCCTCCCATAGGGACACGGATCGACCTAGCCCCCCTCACTCCTCCCGAACAACTCGCATGCAACCAGCCCTCGGCCCGCCTGAACCCACCCCTAGGCTACCATCACATACTATCAGAACCGCTCCCTTGCAACTGGCCCCCGGCCTGCCAGAACATACCTCTCTTAGAGATATTGATATTCTCCACCGCAGATCCTCCGAATTAACACTGAGCATCCACAAATCGATTCTGGACCTAAAGCACCTCCTTCACATCACCGAACTCTCCTTCTCGAGCCTCTGGCTCTCACAGAATGCGACCCACATCCCCCTCACGATGCCCCTCCATCACCCACTACCACTATCCATGAGACACTTGCGCCCACGCAAGCAACCCTGCTACCTCTCGGAGGAGGAAATTCTTGCTCTCCTCCACACCTACAAACCCACCCCTTGCACAATTAATCCCCCAGAACTCACGGAGGAAGTAGGGGCTGACCTCCTCAATAGCGACGAATCTGCCTTGACAACCTCATGCCACTTAGACCTAAGGGGAGAACACCCTATCTGCACGGTTGCAACCAACCCCAACAGATCTGCTACCCTCCGCAGCAGAGGGGTGGTCAATAGCAACCTAGCTAAAGTCCCCACCTCTGCTTATACCCGCGATACCCTCTCATACCCCTCCCTAGCCGGCCTCCTAATAAACTGCAGGTCAGCTGTTAAGCATGCATCTGATGTCGCTGACCTCATCCTGAGTCATAAATCGGATCTAGCGATCCTGACTGAATTGTGGCTCAAGGAATCCTCATCCCCCTACCTAGACCTCTTAGTCCCGCCCAACTATAACATGTAAGGATGGACAGGCACTCAAAGAAAAAAGGGGGTGGCATTGCCTATATCTACCGCTCCAATCTCCTTGTTACGGAACTGCCGGTGGACCCCACAGATTCCTGCGAATACCTCGCACTCGCCATCTCCAACAACACCTCACAGCTGTGCAAACTTCACATCTTTTACCACCCCCCAGGCAAGAACGACGCCTTTACGCACCTCCTCATGGAAATCATCACAGCCAAGGTTTCCCCAAACTCTACTGACATTCTCCTTGGCGACTTTAACTTGCATTGGAACGATCCTAAGGACCCTCAGGTCAATGCCATCAGCGACTTCTTGGCTGATCAAGCCCTTATCCAAGCTTGCTCCCTCCCTACTCATTCGAAAGGTGCCACTCTAGACTGGATCATTGCCAAGGAATCAGCGGTCAAACTTATCTCTATTGACCCTTGTGATTGGTCCGACCACCACGCCATCACCTTCCTCCTGCCCAGCACCCACAAAACATGGACTCCTCAACCCGTGTTTCCCAAACAATGGGTTAGAGACACCAAGAACCTCGACCATGAGAAACTGGCAGCGCGTTGTGAGTCCGACCTCCCCCACCCTCCTCAGTGCACCTCGGTCGACAACCTAGCGGATCATTACTCCTCAACCATATCCGACATTCTCGATGACCTGGCACCACTAAAATTAAAAAGAACCCAGATTAAAGACAGAAATCCCTGGTTCAGCGGATCCCTCAACAAGGAGAGGAGATCCCTTCGACAGACTGAACGAATCTGGAAACAACACCCATCAGCAGCACATCTAAAACTTCTCCGCCAGGCCAGAAACGCCTACAATAAGAAAATCCTCAACACTAAAAAAGAATTCTTCAGAACTGAACTGGAGAATACCAAAAATCGACCTCGCAAGCTGTTCGACTTGGTCAAACACCAATCCAACAAACTAGCGAAAACCTCCAAAGAAACACCTAAACCCCTAATATTGTCTTGTGGTTTGTGGCCTCCTGGCCTGCCTGGATACGTTGGCATAGGCCTGGCTGCCATGATGACTTTTGCGCACGTTACTCTTAGCCGTTGTTCTGTCGCCCTCTGCTCCTGCCAAGTTATTTTACGACTGTCTGCATTTTCTGTTTCTCACCTTTTCTCCTGTTCCCTTTGGGCTTAGTCTGAACAACAGATACAAGGTCGAAAAACAACGTCCCTAGTTCTTGCTGATATGGCCAGTCCCTCGCACCTAGACATAACACTATGTACAGCTGCCATGGAGAAATTGGTGTGCTTTTAGTATTGCGGTTTTCCCTCTTAAGAGGGACTTGGAGAAAAACCTTTCCAGGGAGAAGAGCTGTGATAATCTGCGGATGTAGTCTTTGCAACTAGAGACTGAGGTATGGGGGTTCGCTAGTCAAAGCCCAGAGGTCTTCTATTTTTATAATACACTAGCTACTAGAACGGGGAGGGTGGTAAGGTCATTTAGCCCTATAGCCACTGCTTTATGAAATGCTTTCCCGTTAGTATTCTATGGAGTTGTAACTATGCTGATTATATTATTCTTATGCATTATGCTGATAGTACTGACACGTGTACTGTATCTTAGAGCACGTATGTTGAAATAAATATTTTAACCTATACTGTGTCTCTTCTTACGCCCGTTGTGAACAAGCATGAGTGAGTGACAAAAGGGTGTTCTTGCTACTGCGAGTCCTGAGAGAGAGAGATACCGTGTTCTGGGTTGTCTAATCATTGGTACATTGTTGCTAATGGGACGCTAAGGCTAGTTGGGTTGGGGTTTTAGGTGCTACGGCTTATGGTAGGCTCACCACTATATTCCGAGGTCCTATCATCCCGTGCATAGCTCTGTGTGTGTGCAGAATCCCTATAACATGGCACGACCAACGAGTGGGGCTGCTTATCTGCGAGACGCTTGAGTAGTGCTTGTGCTTGTCCACAACAACCCTCACGGACGCTTCCGGAAGCGTGTGTGACGGTAATACCTCCTATATTGACGTTTTTGTAGGTTCTTTCAAGCTTGAAGTTGTTAAAAGGTTTCTTAATCGAACCCTTTATTGTGCTGCCTACTGTTAGGTTGTCGAAGATCCCCGATCGCAATGGCGGGTATAAACATAGCGGCACATAGCCGCACGGCGCTCCGGGATCACTTAAGGGTGTATGGAGTGCCAGACACGGGAGTCGAACTGATCTTTGTGGTACAAGCCGATCCAGCTTACCACTTTGAGGTGTTCTATTCTTGGGTCACCTTTCCGGCGGTGGATGGGACAGACAATTTGTTCCATGAATATACAGCCACCGTGGTTCCTAATCACTATAGACCGTATAGGAATCTTGAAGTACCGCTCACGGCTTGGCAGCACCGTGTGTGGTTTGATGGCGCCCTCCCACAACCGGTTACCATGGTTCGTTTAGGCCCCTTATCTATTGATGGGGCCACTTGGCCTGTTTTGGCCGGGTACACCCCACATCCGCAATATATGCAAATACCAGTAGCGGACTTGCGCAATATGTATTCAGCTTTGGTGCGAGTGCATCGCGCTTTAGTGCAATATTTTACCGGCAACATCCAGGGGGCCCCACCTGGAGTTGCAGGCCATCCAGCTGCTGCAGGCGGAGTGACCATAAGTCCCGTCATGGTGAACTCAGTGATGGGCAAACGTCCGCAAAATAAGGATGATTTTCCTTATTGGCTTGCAGAAAAATTTGACCAGTTGGAGGCAGTTTTTCCAAACACAACACCGGTGGATAAACATAGAATTCTTACGATTAGTTTGCCAAAAGACTTAATTCCCGAGTTGACAGCATGTGACAACTGGGGTAGGGTATTCGCAGCAGTTTATTCGAAGTGTTTCGGCACTCCTTCCATGACGGTTCTCCCCACCGTAATTAAAAAAGTACAGGATGAACACGGCCCTGAAGCGGCTGTGGAATTAGGGATGAGACTGGTTGGAGTGTTTGAAGTAGTAGCTGAGTTGATCCTTGCGAATGTCAAGGGCGATGCAGTGAACTTTCAAGTAGCTAATGCTTTGGCTTTGGTCCCAGAATTGGACAAGCCTCGCGAATTACCGAAAATTATTACACAGGCTTACAAAACTATTGGCAGGAATAGCCTGGGTAATAAACCTTTTGCAAAACAGCAAACACAATCGCAACAACAACAACAATCCAAACCTCAATCTGAGAAAGATGAGAGACCAGTCTTCACTAAAAAGAGCTGGAGGCTGAAAAAACAGGGTAAGCAACAAAAGAAGCCGGGGTCGAGAGGCGCATCCCCGGTTTCAGTCTCTTCTGAACGCACTTATGATTTGCGCGATAGGGCGAGAATTAAATCTCCGGATAGGTTTCAGATCCCTGATACGCGTTCTCCTCGTTCTTCACAGGCACAGACAACTTCGCAGGCCAGTGGAGGAGATCGTCAGGATAGAGGAAGGGGTCGAGAGGCTCCTCAGGGACGAGACCAACCTCGACAACAAGTCACAGGGAAAGCAGAAGACTTTCAACGTTCTCGCCCACAATTTCAGAAGAAGAAAGTTGCTGCTGTAACAGCGAAATATGCCACAGATGGTGAGAACGAGACTCCTGAATTGGACGTGGGCAGTCACCCTCCTAGACAGCGCCGCAGAAGTTACCATAGTGCGGGAGGCGCTACGTCCTCATATAGAGGCGACAGCAACTGAAACATTCATTACTGCTGAGACAGCAGACACCAGAGTGGCACCCCCTGACAGACTGTTTAAAATTGTCATCCAAATTGAAGGTGATATACAGCTTGTAATTAAAGGGATTTTTTGGGAAAATCTGACCTCTTCATACGACATTTTGTTAGCGGAGGCGGATTGGCCACCCCCATTCGTACTTGCTGCGCGTAAAGGGGAGGAGGTAATCCTTCCGAGATTTTCTCGACATGCCCCAAAGGACAAAGCGGAGGCTCTTGCAGCTGAGTGGGCTGTGTCCCTGGCTCCTGCGTTATACCGCAACCACGTGGGTTGGGATGAAGATTCTCCCCCCCATGAGATACCTTTACGGTCCCTACCGCAGCCCCAACCCCAATATCCCATTAACGTGAAGCCAAAGGCCCCGTTACTGAAATTCTGACTCAGTTAGAATATCAGGGAGTAATAGAAACATGCGTATCACCCATGAATAACCCCCTTTTCGCGGTTTCTAAACCCGATGGATCGTACCGCCTAGTATTGGATTACCGGCATTTGAACTCTCATTGTCGGACCTTTGCGGTGCAAAATACCCACAGTTCTGCGCTTGTAGACAGTTCGTAAAAAATATAAAACGACACTTGACCTATCCAATGGATTTTACACGCACAACTTAGCCACGGAGTGTAGCCAATGGAGCGCTTTTACCTCCGGTGGTAAACAGTTCAAATTAAGGCGACTCCCTATGGGCTACGAAAACAGTCCAGGTGTGTTCGCTGCCCGTGTTGTCTCTTTGTTAGACGGCATAGACCCAGATGCATGTTCGTACGTCGATGATATTTACCTGACCGACGACGAGTTATATCCGCATCTTTCCAGAGTGGACCGCATTATTCTCGAGTTTGCGGTTTTAGGTTACAAGTTTAACTTTGCCAAATCACACATTGCTGAATTAACAGTTTTGTTTTTGGGCTACGAGCTCAACAATGAAGGTAAGGGCTTAGCCCCCACTTCTTAGAAAAATGTGCACTTTTGTGCCCTCCTACTACTCTGAAAAAACTTCAGTCTTATATTCCCGAATACGCCCAGCGTATCAAGCCATTGTATGCCTTGATACAACCAAACTTTTCGAAGTCTAGTTGGCTTCCGGAGCATTCCTCCATTCTGCAGTCTTTACAGACAGACCTTCTTGAGTCTAAATACTTGTTGACGCGTGATAACCACACAAACCTGGTGATCAGAATAATTCCGGGGGCAGTGGGTTTCACGTACTTAACCTTTAACGAAGGTGACACAGTTCCGATCGCGTACAAGTCACATCTTTACACTTCCGCAGAAATGCGCTTTTCATCTGTGGAGAAAGTTCTGACTGCAGTGCAGATGGCGATTCTAAAGGAACGCGCACTGGCACAGGAAAGCGCATTCTGGTGGTAACACCATATCCTGCCCTAGAGGCAGTGACAAAGGCGAGTGTCCCAAACTCTAAGGCGTTGCACCCCCGTTGGATTCAATGGGCAACCTCTTTGACGTCTCCGGATGTCACTTTCATCTTTGATTCATCTCTACAGACTCAGGAGTTTTTACAGTATGAATTCGTTCATCCTCCTCCTCTGTCATTGCTCCCGCTTGAGGATTACGACTGTGTGATCTACACCGATGGTTCGGCACAATTGGCCACGGGGTCCAAGCATGCTTATTCAGCCGCATGTGCTATTGTTGCAGGTACCTTCGTGAACGGAAAGTTCAAATCCACTGTAGTGCACACTCAGGCACTCGGGGACAGTACTGCACAATTGGCCGAGCTGCGCGCATTGGTGCTTGCGCTTGAGTTCGCTACTCTGGATGTGACCACTCTAATTGTATGCGATTCTTACTACTGTGTTCAATCTTACAATGACAATCTGTTCTTTTGGTCGCAAAATGACTATAGAGACGCTAAAGGTAGCACAATTAAGCATAAAATGCTTTGGGTTCGGAGTGGCAGAATTGAGACAACGTCTGCCACTCACACAGGTGGTTCACACCCTTGGCCATCAGCGGGTGGGCGCACACGCTGTTGGTAACGGTTTGGCAGACGAAGCGGCCAAATCAGCAGTAGTCACGTGTTCAGTAGCAGCAGTTACTAGATCCATGTCTAAAATCGATACTGATATTTTGGCAGCTATTGCTGCAACACAGGAAGGTGCTAATTACCCTAGGGGTTTTCCTTCCAAATATTCTTATCAGTTAGGTCCCGAACAGGCTCCCTATGTAACAATACCCGACGTTGGTGATCGGCTGATCCCCAACGCGGACCGCAGACTTTCCTTGATAACGGCTGCGCACGAAGGCATGGCTTCGGCTCATGTTGGAGTGTCTGCAACCGTTTCCATTTTGCAGCAGCGGTACTGGTGGCGTGGTTTATATAAAGACATCCGTACTTATGTGCTTTCTTGTGACGTGTGTCAACAGATTAAGCCTTCTACGGTTACACGACCACCACAGACCTCGCTCTACATTTCTAACAGACCCTTTGGGTGTGTTTACTTGGATCACTGCGGTTCATTTTCTTCAGACACTGCCTATAAATATATCTTAGTGGCAGTGGACTCGTGCACACGTTTCATCTGGGTCTGGCCACAACGGAGTGCTGACGCTCGAAATGTCATCAGGGATTTGCGTATCTTTGTGGGAATCTTCGCTTGCGGCACCTTCCATTCTGACCAAGGTCTAGCGTTTGCCTCTAAGGCGTACAAGGACGCAATGGGTTCACTGGGGGTACGGGTGAAGTTTTCGTCTCCATACAGACCTGAGGGTAATTCAATTGTGGAGCGAATGAACCATGATTTAAAGCAATCCTTGACAGCTAGAGTCTTAGGTACTGGCAGGAACTGGCTGGCCCACTTGTATACCGTACAACGTGCACTTAATAATCTCCCTAGAAGATCTCTGGGTGGGCGGACCCCATACGAAATGCTCTTTGGCATACGAATGTTTGTGCCTGACCTTGATGGTCTAGACATGGCGGCGCAATCCGCCATCTTTGATGTAAATAACCATTCTACTATGTTACAGGACTTACAAGAAGCCCGAGATAAACTTGCAATCGCACATTTACCTTCAGCCACAGACCCTGCATTGCAGATTCCGGTTGCCGGCTGGCTTCCGAAGATTGGCGACCTGGTTCGAGAAAAGGTGGAGAACAAGAAAGAATTCGGCCCCTCTTATCGTGCACCGGTTCCAGTCCTGGGCTTGAAGGGAACACGTACAGTCATCTTACCACCGCTTCCTGGTCGCAAGGAGAACAGATACATCTCAGTGGAAAATGTCAAGCTACAACATCTGGCCGATCCTGAATAGTGTTACACCAGCGGTCTCTTGTCCTGCCATTTACCGGACTTGTGTTCGTGGCCCTCCTGCCCGAACGATCACTGATGTTACAATTGAGATGGTTGATTTGCCTGAAAGTATACTCGAACCCCCTGTCTCCCCCTGCATCGACGTGAACGAGTATACCTATCCCGATACCGAATCGGTGGCACACTTACCGACAACGCCGCTGAGCCCAACACGTTATTCCTTTGACTCGGATTCCAACTCATCCATTGTCCCGTCCAAGTTCAGTATTTTTGTATCCTGGTTCAGAGACAATTTTTTGATTCCCCCCTGGACATACATCTGGTTGGTGCTGTTCCTCATTTTTTTGTTCACGTCCGTTGGTTTTGTCACAGTGTTTTTTCTGATCATCAATGGTCACTATCTACCGGAACGCTCTGCTGTGAACAGTGTTGCTGGAACTTTGGCTCCACATTCCTCATCTCACATCATGAAGCGCGATCACACATTTGTGAACATTTCAGCTTTTCCAGTTGCTGATGGCATCGTATGGGATGCAGTAAACTTTCAAATTCATGGACCAACGGAAATTATTAATGTACCCAATGTCCTTCGAGTTTCGATGGGTGATATAGTAAAAAGTAATATTCATTCTGACGATTGGGATGTGCATGCCGTTGAAGCATTGTTTGCTGATTTAAAATATTATGCTTCCTTTAATGCTGAGGATTTGTATATGAATTCTGCGAATTATGCCGATTTGTATTGCTACCAGCATTGGGGCAACCATTTTGTCCATAAACCAAGTGCACTACGTGGTTCTTTCGCATACACCCAATGGGAACATTGCCCAAACCCTTTACTGGGTAGCTCCCAGACTCTTAGAAATAAATTTACATATTTCACTGATTTTAATAGATTGAACCCTGGGTCCTATTATTTTAAATTGAACGCCCCATCCACTCAGAAAATCATGTTGACCCACACCAAATTGCTTTATTCGGGTTCCTTTTTGAGCGCCTTAGCTGTGGGTGGTTATGAGTACTGGAAGGACACTGTGGATTTGAAATCAATCTGGGGCTCAAAACCATGGCAGGTACAGGGCACCGAGGCCTTGCACCATGCTTGCCTTATCCCGGCCCAAATTGTGTTTCTGAATGTTTCCATCTATCAGACTACGTGTTGGGGTTTGGCTACCACCAAACAATTAAACAACCCTTCAATTCCATCCCTGTCTTCCACTACAAACAATAGCTTGCACTTTAATATGTCCCTTGCGACTTTGCAGGCTTTGTTTCAGAACAATTCGTTTAATGTGTCTACGCTTGTTCAGTCACCCTGGTTGGCTTGGCCCACATCATCTAATGCATGCCAACTGCGTTTTCACGACTCAGTCCCTGGCTATAAACAGGATAGGCCCGATCCGAGGTTTTCTGACTCCCGTACTGTCACAACATATTCTGTTGGTAAATTATGTAAACAGTGGTTGCAGCATTCTTCCCTAGAATCTGTTAAACAACATCTATCCCTCCTATCAGGCAACATTGATCTGTCCGACTTTATATTGGGACCTCGTGGTCCACGACCGAAGAGATTCATTTATGAAGCTTATAATGAACTCTGGAAGCTGTCGCAAATGGAAGCTGCTTCCCGTCTACGGGAGATAGACCAAGCTAATATGGAAAAGGTGCTTGCTGTTGTTGACAATAGTATTAATACCCTGTCTTCCCGCATTTACACGTTAGAGAATATTGTGTCCTCTGTTGTTGATATTGTACAAGATGATGTTTCTGTGTTGTACCATGGTCAAAATCAGTTCCGTTCCGTTATGCAGTTTGCGTGGACTTTGCAAACACTTAAGTTGGGTAAAGTTCCTTGGCATTTTCTGAACACCACTGCCTTATTTCGGCCTTTTAATTTAACTGACAAACAGCAATTCATGTCCATGAAAGATGCAGCTTACACTCTATTACATATCGAGAAAGTGGAGCCCTTACCATTCTCTGTGGCGGAATTGGATTCTGCTGTGTGGCTAGTTCATGGGGTTATCGCATTGCCTTTTTCCTTGTTTGAATTTAGTTCATGCATGAAACATTATCCTGTGGGCCGTTTCCAGCCTTTGGGTAGTGCCTTCCTGCATGAACTCTGGTCCCTCCCTTTCATGTATAAATGCCTTAGAGACGGCAAGGAAGTTTTTCTCACGGGGAGTCATGCGATTCAACTGTGGGTCATTCCCTTGTTTGTAAACATATTAAATTGCACGGAGCTCGTAATGTTTCAGCTCCTAATCTTGCTTGTGTGTTAAAGGGCATTCCTGCTCCTACTATTTCTCCTACCTTTACTTTGCTTACAAATGGTAGCTATTTGCTTTTGAATAACGACAACTGCTGTGGCATGCAGGCCGGCATACCCTATATTGTTACTGTTTCGCACAGGGTTGTCTGCTGCAAGAATGTGCTTTTTCCTCCCCCTCACGACATCATAGATAATTCTATTTGGCCTTCCATTCCTACTATGGAGGCGGATTTCAATAAACTGAGCAGAATAAAGGCGCTATTATTGAACGAGGAGGTTATGCTCACGTCCGCCCGGGAGACATTCATTCTCCAGGTGGCAAGTACCCACAGTGAAATACAGGCCCTTTTGAACACTAACCTCCCACAACATTTCGGTGAATTGATTCACCGTATTTTTAACGCATCTAACACTGAAGGTCTGGTGCATTTTTTAAGGTGGTGGGGTCCGGCCTTGTGTCCTCTTTCCAAACTATTTTTGGTGTGATACCGGCCTTTATTCATTCAATTTTTTCCAGCGTCTTTGGTGGCTTTCCGTTACTCCTTGCCTTGGCGGCTGGTGTGCTGCTGTTGGTCTGCTTTCTTCGCAATGGCTGCTCCCCAATGGGCCCTTCTCGACCCCGGAAGCCTCCAGCTGCTCCGTGGACGCCTTTTGTCTGGTTTCGGGGTTCTGCCGTTGGCGACACTGAGTGTGTCCTATACCCTTTCTTTTCGCTTTGCGTGTTTCACTTGCGTGCAGCCTGTGATGTCTTGCATCCGCTGTCCTTTCACCTGGACCATGGATTATTGCCTCTCCAATACGTCTTTGTCTGTTCCGGATTTTGTTCGGTTGATGGGTCCCTTAGAGGCCCATGAACGGGACTGTTCCGTTGCGGGCTGCATGACGCGTGCGGCTGCACTGGGGATTTTGGCACAATGGGATATCTGGGCGGCTGCTCAGACTCTCCTACAACAAAGCTATATTGAATATCACGCAAGCTGTCCGCATTGCTTTTGGATGCTCCATCCTCTGAGGAGCATTCCTGCAGCTTTGATCTGTTAGACTGGATGGCGTCTATGTTTTCTGACTATTCCAATGATGTCCTCTTGGATGGTATAGCGTTTTTTTGCACTTCCACATTTTTGGATTGAGATGGCATTCACTGACCGTGTACTGCCTCGCTGACTATCTTATTTTCTCCCTTTCCCCATCCGTTGTCCTTCGTTGGGACTGCTTCCGCTGTAGACGCCTCCGCTCTGCTCAGGTGTTTTGAACTCTGTCTTCGTCCCTAGTCTTGGCCGATGGACTGTCCAGGGAGGGTGTCTTGTGGTTTGTGGCCTCCTGGCCTGCCTGGATACGTTGGCATAGGCCTGGCTGCCATGATGACTTTTGCGCACGTTACTCTTAGCCGTTGTTCTGTCGCCCTCTGCTCCTGCCAAGTTATTTTACGACTGTCTGCATTTTCTGTTTCTCACCTTTTCTCCTGTTCCCTTTGGGCTCAGTCTGAACAACAGATACAAGGTCGAAAAACAACGTCCCTAGTTCTTGCTGATATGGCCAGTCCCTCGCACCTAGACATAACACTATGTACAGCTGCCATGGAGAAATTGGTGTGCTTTTAGTATTGCGGTTTTCCCTCTTAAGAGGGACTTGGAGGAAAACCTTTCCAGGGAGAAGAGCTGTGATAATCTGCGGATGTAGTCTTTGCAACTAGAGACTGAGGTATGGGGGTTCGCTAGTCAAAGCCCAGAGGTCTTCTATTTTTATAATACACTAGCTACTAGAACGGGGAGGGTGGTAAGGTCATTTAGCCCTATAGCCACTGCTTTATGAAATGCTTTCCCGTTAGTATTCTATGGAGTTGTAACTATGCTGATTATATTATTCTTATGCATTATGCTGATAGTACTGACACGTGTACTGTATCTTAGAGCACGTATGTTGAAATAAATATTTTAACCTATACTGTGTCTCTTCTTACGCTCGTTGTGAACAAGCATGAGTGAGTGACGAAAGGGTGTTCTTGCTACTGCGAGTCCTGAGAGAGAGAGATACCGTGTTCTGGGTTGTCTAATCATTGGTACATTGTTGCTAATGGGATGCTAAGGCTAGTTGGGTTGGGGTTTTAGGTGCTACGGCTTATGGTTGGCTCACCACTATATTCCGAGGTCCTATCATCCTGTGCATAGCTCTGTGTGTGTGCAGAATCCCTATAAGGGACGATGATTCAGTCCTCTCTGCTCAGCACTGTCTGGCTTCTGTTTTTCATTGGCTTGCTCAGGCACAGCTGAAGTGCAATGAAGAGAAGTCGGAGGTCCTCTTGTATGGCACATTTCCTGCCAATTTCAGAGAGAGGTTATGGCCCCCTGGCTTCCCCCTACCTAGTGGAGGGGAAATGCCGCTAAAAATCTGGGGGTCTGGTTTAATGAGAACCTGACCTTTTCATCTCAGGTTAAAAAGCTGGCTGGGTCTTGTTTTGGCACCCTGAAAGCTCTGAGGAAGTTTCTCCCTCTCCTTCCTAGACCAGCCAAAGAAACTGTTGTTCGTGCCTTGATTCTGTCCCGCCTAGACTATGCCAACGCACTTTATGTGGGCATCCCTGGCTACCTCTTGAATAAAATGCAGGTAGTTCAAAACTCTGCTGCCAGACTATTGCTGGGTCTGTCTGGCAGGTGTAGTGTACGCGCTCATTTGCGCTCTTTGCACTGGCTCCCTGTTGAGTCCCGAATAAAATTTAAAACTCTGACCATTGCCCATAGAGCTCTCTATGGCCTGGGCCCTATTTATCTACAGAAGAGATTTGCTTTTTATACTCCAGTAAGACAGTTGCGTTCCTCCTCCCAACTTTTAATGCAGACCCCTAGGTTTAACCGCCAAAGGCTTGGAGGGAGCTCCTTTGTGCGGAAAGCTGCCTTAGCATGGAATGCTCTGCCCCTTGAACTGCGTGGTATCCAGGACCCGGCGATCTTTAAGAAAAAGCTAAAAACTCTTCTCTTCTAGCTGACGCTCTGGCCTCGGTTTCTTTTCTCAAGTACGCGCCGGGACACTCTGTTGAGTATCTGGGCGCGCTATAAGTGTATATAACATAACATAACATATAACAATATCAAGCGAGGAATTCTCTTCCTTCTTCTGCAACAAAATCTCTGCCCTAGGAAATGAACTTAAATCCGCAACTCACCACCAAAATCAAATACTGCCAGCTCCACCTCCTCTCTCTGCGTTGTCCTCCCAAACTTCACCCAAGAACCTTGCGCACTGGTCCAACTTTAGAATCTACGACGAATACTCTATCTCGAGAATTCTTGCCTCCTTAAAACCGAACAATCACTTTAATGATCCTCTCCCCTCTAACTGCCTAGCTGCCGCCTCTCAGGCTATCATCCCTTCCTGGACCTCAATAATCAATGCCTCCCTCTTACAGGGCTCAATTCCTGACTCGCTCAAGGCTGGCCAAGTTGTCCCCATCCTAAAAAAACCCACGCTGGACCCTGCCTACGCTGAGAACTACAGACCCATATCCAACATCCCACTCCTTGCCAAAGTTCTGGAAAAATGTGTGCAACAGCAGCTAAGCCTACACATCAACAACTTTCACCTACTAGATGACTTCCAATCAGGGTTCAGACCTGGACACAGCACTGAAACCACCCTCCTCCACATTGTGGATGACGCCCTCCAAGCCCTCGACCTAGGCGACACCTGTCTCCTAATCCTTCTAGACCTTTCCTCCGCCTTTGATACGGTTAACCACGAAATTCTCCTCGAACGCCTCAAACTCAGGATGGGGTTGGATGGCACCGTCCTTGAATGGTTTAGATCTTTCCTCCAAAACCGCTCACAGAGAGTCCTCATCAACGGTGATCTATCCGCCCCCTCTCCGGTTTCGGTCGGAGTCCCTCAAGGATCAACCCTCTCCCCTACCCTCTTCAACCTTTACCTTGAACCTCTCACCGAGGTGCTTCGTGCCGCCAACATCTCCTACCTCATGTACGCCGACGATACACAGATCTACATAAAAATCTCTTCCCCTGGGGACATTTCCTCCCTGAACGAGGCCCTGAAGCTGACAGTCCATTGGCTCACCGCCAACCAGCTTAAACTCAACGCAAATAAAACTGAATTTCTTCTGATCTCCCCACCCAAACCCAATCCTGACATCCAGGAATGGATCAAGACCATCACAGCACTAAACTGCCCTCCTACCATTGTTGACTCGGCGAAATCCCTTGGAATAACCCTTGACAGCAGCCTGAATATGCATGGCCATATAAACTCGATGGCCAAAACGGCTAAATTCCACCTGAGCTACCTAAGAAACTTAAAACCCTTCCTCGATGCGTCCGACCTTAAAACGGCAACCCAGGCCCTAGTCATTTCCAGACTAGAATATGGATGCTCTACTCTGGTAGGGCTACCCAAGAGTTCTCTGGCCCCATTGAAAGCCTGCCTCAACACCGCCGCCAGACTCCTAACGGGCACAAAGAAATTCGACCACATCACTCCTCAACTCAAAGCTCTGAACTGGCTTCCCCTTCAGGCCAGAATCCACTTTAAAGTGGCCTGTATTACTCACAAAGCTCTTTACTCCAATTCCCCTACTTTTCTCGCACAAAAACTCGTGGTATCTGGAGGGGCCAGAAACTCCCGATCTGCCAAAGACCTACTGTTGCAACCAGCACGCTTCCGGAAGAAAAAAACCTACAATCGGGCCTTCTCTGGGGCCGCACCAAGAATCTGGAACTCTCTCCCACCCGCCATCAGAAGACTTCCGTCCTTGGCACACTTTAAGAAGGAGACCAAAACATTCTTAATGGGAAAATACCTCGTCTAATGAATGCTTTACATTCACCTCATCGACATGTTCCATCCTCCACCTCGGCATCCATGTTTTTTGTTTTTTTTCCCCACATGTAGCTTGGACTTTAGACTGCGTGCTTGTATATTATATCCACTTGCTTTAAGTTTCTGTTTTTCTTCCCCACATGTAGCTTGGACTTTAGACTGCGTGCTCCTCTTGTATATTGTATGCCCTATCTTTCCCAATTTGACCCCTCCCATCCATAAGCGTTGTATTCTCCCCCCTTAATCATGTAGAGCGCTCTGATACCCTCACGGGTCTGGTTCGCGCTCTATAAAACTATAAAATAAATAAATAATAAAAAAAAAAAATGAATGTTTCTAAGTTCATGTTTGCAAGCTGTCACTTTTAATAAATGCTCTCAATGCAGTGATATAATCTAATGTTCTAAGGTGAAATGCTTCTGTATGTTAATGAAGTACATGTTGAATTTTGAAGAGATGTTATCGTTTTTTTACATGTTTGTTGCAAGATGTCTTGGTGCAGGACACCTTTGTTGCCTCTATTGCTTGTACTTCAGTTAACCTGTAAATCGATGCTTCTTCATTTGTTTAACATCTTTTTAAATGTTAGTGCTCCGTTAAGCAGACAGCAGCCCAGTGCTGCTGCTCACCAGTGGGCTTCATGGAAAGGTCAGAGAGTGTCCCTGACTTAGAAAGACTGTAGGGCAGCGTCTGCATGTCAATGCGGAGCCCCAACCAGGTGGCTAGCCAGTCTCCGTGTGATTTTAGGATAGACTCAGGCTCTCTGTGGATCCACCCAATCATGGCTGAACGCCCGTCATCCACTTGACACGATGCCACGGATCCCCCTCTGAGTCTTGTGGTGGTTCGCTTCACCTACATACGGGACTGCTAGTCCTTCGTCTTACTTTCATCCTGAAGAGGCCTTCAGTTTCAAAGCCGAAACGTGTCGACATTACCAATGGAGGAGTCTCTCAAATTCTCAGTCTGCTTTGAAAGACATTGGGGCATATTCTCAAGGACTTATCGCCGATTTATCGGAACTTTAGCGCCGCAAAAGTGGCGATAGACTTTTCGCCCTATTCACAAGCTGGTGCAAACTGCCGATATCGCCAGTTTACCAGTGATAGCTGCCGCAAAAAACATCGCCACGGTTGAGAGAGACAACTAACGCTAATGATATGCAGAGTAGGCGTTCCCGTGCAAAAACACACGAAAACACCACTACGCGATATTCTCAACGACCAACCAGATCTGCGATGCGACCCAAAAACAGGTGATAAGGCACGTTAGCATCAGGCATTTAACACCTGCCTTCTGCTGGTGCTAAGCAGGACGACTACCTGCAGTATGAAAGGGAGCCCAGCCCAGAGCCACATCTGAAGACCCACAGATGCCATGGAGACAATGAACATGCAGCCCGGAGACACAAGAGGGCCACAACACCCACCGCCACCACCCCCAGGACAACCCCCCCTCCAGACCCCCCCTCCCCCGGACTACCACCGAGGCAGCGTAGGACAAGACAGCGGACCGTCCGAAAACGGCATGGCCCCCAGCCACACAATTGCAGAATGTGGGGAGAGGTGGGAACCAAGTATGTGTGAAGGAGGCAACTCATCCATGAATAAGAATGTCCCCAATGCCAAGTGTGGCGGTGATGTGCTGGACAGACCACAGAATGCAGAGCACAGACATGTCCATGTGGACATATACTGCTGGTGTGTGTAGTTTTGTGGACAGTGGACACAACCATGTCACCTCAGGCAGTGGGGAAGACCCTGGACATGTAGCTGTGCCGTCCCCCCCTGTAAGCGTAAGCGCAGGGCTGGGCCGGCGTACGCCACTCCAGCGTAGGAGTGCTGATAAAAAGGCCGGGGCCCTGGGCGTGGTTCTCTTCCGTGATGGGCAACGCGATCTGCCAGGGCGGCGTACCTCACCCTGCCACGAGTCCACCGCCGTGACCTCCAGACTCCGCGACACAGGCCCCCAGCGCATCCAGCGGCATAGCAACACGGAGTCATGTGTGTGCCGGATACTGCCTTAGTCCTACACTGCGGTCAGCAGGTCCCACAATTCAAATCGTGCCACATTTCTGTTAATGGAGGAAACCACCAGTCAACAGACATTGCCCCCAGTGCGGTCCGCCCGGATGACGCATCATCATCGGCTGCACACCCGCTGAGCGCTCCAGGTGCCACTAACTCAGTTCCCCACAAGTCATCGCCACGTGGATGTGGGCCCTCGCTGACCGCTGCCTCCGGCCTACACTGCGGTCAGCAGGTCCCCCAAGTCAAACGACGCATCATCGTTGGCTGCACACCCGCTGAGCACTCCAGGTGCCACTAACTCAGTGCACCACAAGTCATCGCCACGTGGATGTGGGCCCTCGCTGACCGCTGCCTCCGGCCTACACAATGGTCAGCAGGTCCCCCAAGTCAAACGACGCATCATCGTTGGCTGCACACCCGCTGAGCGCTCCAGGTGCCACTAACTCAGTGCACCACAAGTCATCGCCACGTGGATGTGGGCCCTCGCTGACCGCTGCCTCCGGCCTACACTGCGGTCAGCAGGTCCCCCAAGTCAAACGACGCATCATCGTTGGCTGTGCACCTGCTGAGCGCTCCAGGTGCCACTGACCCTGTGCAACACAAGCCGACGACACGTGGCAATATTGAGGCAGAATTCAGTAGGCGAAAAACATTGCACCCAGTGCGGTCCGCACGGACGGCGCATCGTCGTTGGCTGTGCACCTGCTGAGCGCTCCAGGTGCCACTGACCCTGTGCAACACAAGCCGACGACACGTGGCTGTGTGCCCTTGCTGACCCCTGCCTCCGGCCTACACTGCGGTCAGCAGGGCTCGCTAATAAAATTGAGTCTTGATTCATTTATGGCAGAGTCCAGTAGGCAACAGACATTGCTACCAGGGCGGACCGCCCGGACGACGCATCAGCGCAGGCCGCGCACCCGCCGAGCGCTCCAGGTGCCACTAACTCAGTGCACCACAAGTCATCGTCACGTGGCTGTGTGCCCTTTCTGACCGCTGCCTCCGGCCTACACTGCGGTCAGCAGGGCTCGCAATCCAAATCCAATCCTGACATGCAAGGACACGCCATCATCGCTGGCTGCACACCCGCCACCACCGCCAGGACCACCTCCAACCAACAACTGCCAGAGTCGGAGGAGTGTCACAGCCAGCCTATCTAAGTTGCTCACACCTGTCTTGGATGCCATAATCAGCTTGATACCCTGCTCAGCTCTTCAGGTGCCACTAACTCAGTGCACCACAACACATGGACCCTTCATGATAGAGTTTTGTGCTGTGGACAGCGGACGCAACAATGTCACCTCAGGCAGTGGGGAAGACCTGGGACGATGATGATGAAGATGAGGCAGGTGTACCACACCCCACTGCAGCTGCAGCAGGAATATCCCGAAGGGACCAAATCATTAACAATTCCTTCACATGAGCACGCTCAGCTCTGGTGCCCCTTCCTCAGTGCAGCTCAAGTCATGGACCCTTTATGATTGAATCTGTGTGTGTGATCCGATGATCACTGTTCTAGTTGTTGCCAGCACCAACCACTCCCTGAGGGCTGGCTTACACTCACCCCACACGCATCCAGCACAGGCGTCACTGGACATGTGACCCTGGTAATAAAAGGTGGCCGGGCACACGTGCCCGTAGCCAGTTCAACTATCTAACTAAGTGTGTCCGTGTGGTCATTATGTATGCATGATGGGCCCTACCACATTACATTGTGCTGTGGACAGCGGACGCAACCATGTCACCTCAGGCAGTGGGTACGACCTTGGACACGTAGCTTTGTCGTCCCCCCCTGTAAGCGTAAGCGGAGTGGGCTGGGCCGGCGTATGCCAAGCCAGCGTAGGGGTGTGAAGGATTTCCCTGGGGCTCTGGGCGTGGTTCAGTTCTGGCCTGGACAAGGAAGTAACTAATGCGTGTGTCTCTGTTGTAGTGTCGGCGCCACCCATTCCGCAATCGACAATGTTGCAATGTAGCATGCACCCGGAGGGCGGGCCCGCACAAACGGGGAAATGAAGGAGCGCAAGACCGCTCGGGGTCTTGGCTCATACATGCCAAGTGTTGTGTGTATCTGTATTGCCGCAACATGAGCCAAATGCCTAGCCTTAACCGCAGCGCGAGTTCAGCCAGGCATGTACTCTACGTCTGTGTCCGCCCTATCCTTCCCACAGGCCTACACTCACGTGGCCGCCCACCTCCAACGGCCATCATCACAGTGTCGTTGTCAGGCTTGTGGACATGCGCAGACAGGCATGACAATGGTGTGCCGTAGTAGTGCCAGTGATGCAACCGCGCAGCGCACACAAGTAATTAGGCTCGGGGGGAGGGAGGAGCAGCTGTGAGGCAACATTACACACAGTGATGCCGCTCATTTGCCACATGCAAGACATGTCGAACATGTATCCCAAAGTTGCACACATCCCACCCCACCCCCAACAAGCCACTTCACAGTACCTGAATGCAAGCAGATGAGAAACTAACATTAGGGATGAATGCTCCTTTGTCTGAGCTATCAGGCGGAAGCACATCTGCACCTCTGACCTCGGAATTACATGTGCCCGGCACCCCCTGACAGATACTCTAGCAGCTGATGACGACTCCCACACTACGCACAGCCCGACGAGAGACCAACGTATACACACCCCACACACAGAAGTCCTTGCTCGAAGTTATCTTGCATGGAATGGCCTTCACACTTACTCCCACATTAACCCAGGCGTACAACCGTTGCACACTAAAACAACTCATTGCTCCGAGCTGTGGCATTTCATCCCCAGAACTGGCGCAGGTCAGAACAGTGCCGCTTCAACCAGAGCCACTAACGCAATGGCAGACCATCACGGACACTTGCACAACCCCTGTCAGGTGGAACTGTACCGTGCACGTATGCTGCATTTACTGGGGGCACTGCCATTGGTAGTGCTGCGGATCAGTTACCGGCTGAGCTTCCGCCTTGCCAACGTCACCTGCGTGCAGCCTGTGTTGCATTGTCGCTCGTGCATATTCGAGTGGTCCAAGGATGTCTGCCTATCCAACAGGACGGTAGCCGAACTGGATTTCGACATGTGTGTGCGCCCCCTGTTGGCCCACGACCATGAGTGTCACCGTGACACCCGTCTATGGGATGCCTGGATACTTGGCATACATGCTGGCAGCTGGACCTGGGAAGATTGCAGAACTCCTCGTGTGCAGTGAGCAAATTGAGCCGCTCCCCTATTGGGCTGTAGTGCTAATTGGTGAAAGGGGGTGGACGCAGCACATCTGTCCGGACCTGCTAATGGTTAGCCTCGCCATCCTGTTCGATGAAGTCGACGACGACCTCATGTTGGAAATGATTGCCTACGAAGCTGCACTAGCTTTCATGGACGTGTAACTACGTACCTGCAGACACAACAGTTTGGAACACATTGCACATGTCCCGACAACTTGTTGGAACTTGGGGTTCTGGTCACATCTCCCACGGCGACAGTGGACATGTCTGCATTCGCCTGGACTCCGAATACATGAGCGGACAACAACGCAGGTTAACACACACCTGTGAATGGTGCGGCACTCCCCCGGAGTGGACAGCGGCGCTTGGCAACGTTCCACGTTCTGACATACTGCTGCATTGGTCTGCATGTTGTGGCACTTATCTTGGCTGTACTGACACGCATATGCTAATAAAGTCTACGCACCTTCACTTGTATTCAACTGTGATGAGTGTTGATTTGCATGACAATGTGTGTCTCACTGCCTTTCTGGGTCACGGCCATACATGCATTACTGCACCATCAGGGATGTGGGGTTGTACTAGTATATTATCTCACAGTATCCTGCTGTGCCACATGCGAATGGCCATTTTCCACACACAAGCGGCAGCAGTTGTGTCCTCTGTTCTATTGTGCTGCTGTTGCTGTTTGTTCGACATTGTTGTAAATGTTGCGGTGCTCTGGATCTTATGTGTGTGTGCTGCATTGTAGGTGAGTTGCCCCTTCAGCTCTGATTTGGCTGGCCCTTATCCCTTTCAGGCGGTGTGGCTTTCACTTCTGTGCTTATGCAGTGCTGTGATGTTGCAGACTTGGGTAAATTGGGCTCTTGGTTCGTGTTGTGACTCTTGGGCATGGTTTGTCCGCAGATGTGCTCTACTTAATTGTGCATGTGTGCTATTGTGCCCATCTCCCCCCCGTCCCCCCAGTCCCTGGTGGTTACTCACCCTGTTGCTGTTGTGTCGGGTCATGTTGAGCAGTGTCCGGTCCCCCAACTCCTGCCACCGTCTCCACACTGATGACTGTGGTCACCATTTCCTCCATCTCATCCAGCTCCTCCTGTGGCGCTGGTCTCCCACCTCCAGTCTGCATTGCTGCCTTCTGGTTGTCTGCGAGTTTCTGCTTGGTCTTGCGCTTCACATCATTCCATCGCCTCTTGAGCTCGTCCATTGTCCTCCTCAGCACTCCGACTGCATTCGCCTTGTCCAGGATGGACTGCCATATTGTATTTTTTGTTGCCAATGACACAGTGGAGGTGACGTACAGTTGTTGATGGTGTTCTATCACCTCCGTGATCAGGATCCTGTCTTCCAGCGGACTGAACTGCGTCTTCCTCTTCTTCTTCTCCTTGCCCTTCCCTGACCCCGAGGTCCCAGGCTGGTCCTCCGTGGGGCTTGTGGGGTTCTGGTTATCCTCTGTGCTTGCTCCGGCTACCTCCATGGTGCTTCGCAGTTGTTTGTGTTTTGTTTGTGTTTTGTGTTGCCGCTTTTATTGTGCTTTTTGCAGCCTGACTTGTGGTACTTGCAGGCCTGGCGCTGCTTCTCGCTGGATTTTTTATCGCGGTTGGGCCCATCGCAACTTTTTTCGTGTTCGGGTTTGGATTTTCATCGCTGTCCCGGTAATGTTATCGCGGACATTTGAGACATTATCGGGAGACTATCGCATGTTACCGCCGTGTTGAGAATACGACGTTATACCGGAGTTATTTTCCCGCGATAGACGGCGATATGAAAACTTGCGTTAACCTATTTTGGCGATGTTTATCGCACGTTCTTGAGAATATCCCCCATTATTTGATACACACCAAGGCTATAGAGGGCAAAACTGCCCCTCACATGTGTACATTCCACAGACTATCTCCGATATGGGCTGTGTAAGAAGCAAAGAACACAGCCATATCTGTTTAAAGCAACTGGAAGACTGAAGAAAGAAACTTTCTAGCTGACACATTTATTGTTTGGTATTTGATATATGGTTTTTGTATGTGCAACTCGGTGCGTTGATTGTCCTTTTCACATGTTTGCCTATTTGTTTTATTTGTGTATGTTTAATCTGTTTTACAGCATTTATTTAACCCATGTACCTACTCCAGGAGTGAACGATTGTAGGCTCAGATAAAAAGGTTCAAATAAATTTGTGTAAATTGGGAATATATCTCCAGTGACTAATTTATGTAATCACTGGCAAATTAAAATATAATAATCTGTTCCTGCATTACACCACTTTTTGTTTACAGGTTCTCTGTGGTGGCAGGAGAAATTTCAAAACCATCTTAGGTTTGAGCAGATGCCTCTGTTGGGATGGGGCGGGGCCAGTAAGTGGTGATGGTACAGTGGGGAATCGGTGGTCTCTGAGTTCCCGACATTAATACGGTGTGCATTAATGGAGCGGTCCATCTTCCTGGGGGAACCCTCAGGGTTACCCTGGTTACTACATGTGGTGGTACATAGTCAGGCCTTGCATGAGCAGCAGTGGTCACTGGGTCAGCACGAGCACTAGCAGGAGAAGTGAGAGAACCCTCGCCTTTCCTCTTATCTTGAACAAAGGTCACTAGCCCACCTAACTCCAGAGTCCAATGCAGCGCCTACAGCCAGTTCTTTTTCTCTGTCCATGAACAGCTCCCGGTGAAGCCTGGCACTTCCTGGTCCTCTACACAGCCAGGAACATCCCTAGAGCTGTTACCGGTTGAGTAAGAGCCCCTGCAGATGCCGTGCTCTGATCACCTTAAAGCAGGACCTGAGCAGTACCAGAGTGTGGAGATCCTTCTCCAATACTACAGACAAACTTCACAGCCCCCCTGAATCATTCCTTGACTGGGCAATCTAGAGTCTAGGTGGAGCAGGGGTATGAGGACCGCATAGATCTCAGGGAGAGATGCTACGTTGATCTGGTATTGTGAACTTCTCAGACAGCGGCAGCTCCTCCGCTATGGCAGAGGAGCGTTACCCCACCTGCCAGCAGCCAAAAAAATGAAAAATAAAACTATAATAAACCCTCGTTTATTATCGGGTTTTTTTGCTCTCGGAGAGCGTGGCCAGGGGGATGACAGGCTGCTGGAGGAATGGTTGCACTGCTGTTCAGTGCACATGACGGTCTGGCCGTCCGTCTCAGGCTGGTTAAACCATCATGCGCACTGAAGCTCTCTTCAACCCACGCTGCATTGCTGGGTTGGAGAGAGCAGGCACTGGGAGTGCCAATCATCACCACTCAGGCCAATCCTGACGCTGCTTTCAGCAGTATGCGAGCAGCATCAGTTATTGGCCCCAGTGCACTCTGGGAGGTTGTGCCTGTAGAAGAGAGGGGCGCAATGCGGCGATGCGTCAGATAAGTGTTTTTTTAATTTTTTTATTTGTCTCGTTCCCACCTTTCCCCGCTTCTCTATCAAAATACTGTCCGCTTCTGCTCTCAGAGCTGTTTCCTCTCCGGTCTGTGGCTACCTTTGATCTAGTTTGATGTGTCTTTACTGCTTTCAGTGTCTGACTGGTTTCTTAGTGGTTACTGACCGGTTATGGACTCTTTCATCTTCTTTGAACTAGACTGATTTTCCTGATTTTACAGAGACTAATTCTGTTGTTATGCTTTTCGAAAGCTTTTAGTGATCAGCTACTTCTTACCTGATTTGATTTTTACTTTCTTTCGCACAGCATCTTTATGGTTGTAGGCACAGCCAGACTGGGAACCGAAACTGGCCCAGGCAAACAGCTGGGCCGGCTCCCGGGGGCGGGGGGTGCTAGTTGGAAGCACCACTCCCATCTCACAGCTGCCGCTTTTGTTACAGGGGCCAATATGCTCCAAAACCGGCCCCCGGTAACAAAAACGGACCCCCTCAGGGGTCCAAGACCTGCCCCCACCCTAGCGGCCCACGGGGAAATGTCCAGTGCCCGCTACGGCCAGTCCGGCCCTGGTTGTAGGGCTGTTTAATACATTTCTTACCTGCTGTGTTGATGAGATGACTAGTTTTTCAGTGTGGGCAATGAGCAGTCCTGCTGGCAGAGGCGTTTTAGGGCATGGGCAATGTGGGTCCTGGCCCAGGACCCCAGCCTTTCGGGGTGCACCATGATAGAGCCAGCTCTGTTCTGCAGAGATTCTTGTCCTGGTGACCTTGAATAATTCTTAAACATATTGTTTTAAATACCATTTTCCTTTATTTTAAATGTGGGTGATGGCTCAGAGTCTATTACAGACATTTTGCAGAGAATTGTTGTTTTTATGTTTACTGCAACATCCATATTCTTTTTAATTTTAGCTCAAAACAGAACCCCACATATGAGAAATGGGAGGATGTCACAGAGCTTATTTGCAGTACCATTAGAGAGCTGCTGCTGTATTACAATATTGAAAACACACATCACTATCCCTGAATATTAGATCTAAACACATTTAGAATTTGGACAATGGGCCTGTTCACTGCTGGTAACCTGGCCAAAGAGGGCATGAAAGAGCTGGAATGTGATCATAAATTCAAAGCTGTTCTGAACAGGGGCCCCCAAAATACATTTGACCCCAGACCCCCAAAATCCTCGTAGCCAATGGGCTACTGGTGTGACAGGCGTGCCTGAGGATCATCCATGCCTGGACGCCCCCAGCCATGCTGCCTCGCCTAGCCCAGATCCTCCACTCACCAGAGGTGATCTTTAAAAAGACTTAAAATGACTTATCCACCCGGATTCCTGCTGTCTCTGTTTACTATTCACTCTGAACTTCAATCTCAAATCATTCAGGAGTGAAGAGGTGAAAAGCTTTAAATCTTTATCACTCAATCCTTTCGCGTAGATTTTCTTTGGCTTCACATAAAAAGGCATAATAGACACCTTTCCCGAGGGTGATGCTTTCAAATCAATAACGGCCATAAAACATCCCTTCCAAATTGGAGACCTTTTTGTCAGTTTATGGAATCAATTTACATTTTATTACAAAAACTTGGCTTTCAGGAGATAGTGCCCCTCAGAAAGATGACTTAGCACCAGGGAAATTTAAAAATCTTTGAAAAGGATATCGCTAAAGATGGGAGGAGGTATAGCTCTTACCACACGTTACTCGTTAGCAGTTCAGAAACTTGAGACACACTTTGACGTGAGGACTAAACCTATATTGAGTGGTCTCACCATAGGCTCCGCGCCCTTGTATTTTGTGCTGAAGCACAGATCCCTAATTCCTCATTGTTAAATCTTCGTTCTTTTGTTGAAGAATAGCCACTTTCACATTAGACAGGAACAACCTCCTCTGAAGGGATTTTAGTCTGTGGCTGGAGTGCCAAGATTCCCTGTAGTTTACATGCTCAGAAATTCCCAACAATAGTGATGTAGTAAAAATGGAAGCTCTTTAAAGCTAAAGGCAGCGGCTAGTGCGGGGACAGACGTGGTAGCCCTCTGATAGCTCCCTTACATATCAACCCCAATGACTTCTTCACCATTTTTATGCCACTCTTCCTCCAGTGTTAGAGGTCACCTTTCCTCTATAGGAGCGGAGACATCCTTCCACAAATAGGAGAAATAATCCCTTGCTTACACCTGAAATTACACCTGAATTTAAAGATCTCTAACCCATAGTAAACGGAGGCGAGAGGACATGGAGGAGAGATTATGAGCTGGAACTCAAGGTTGCTCCTGCTGAAGCAGCCACCATACATTAAACGGAATAGAGGAAGCTAACATGCATGCTGTTCTCAACAGCCCAGAACGTATCCAAGAAAGTCTCCCATGTTATCTCGGAACGTCAGGACCCTCCGGGTTTACGGTCCAGTATAACCCCCAACAAAACAACTGTGTGAGGATATTGCCTTTTTGTAGGGACCAGATCTAGACAATTATGGACTCCATCGTCAATGATCCCGTCCTCAAACCTGAAAACCTTCGCAGCCTTCCTCGGGCATCTGTCCTCAAGATCAGTATGACTTTGTCCATTAGAAAAGTGCCGGTAGTTGCAGTTATTGAGAGTAGACACCCTTCTGGTGCCCCGAAGACATATGTCCAGCCAGACTTGTGAAACCTTTCCTCCAGGACTGTAAAGACCTCCTTAAGACTCTTTTCTATATTTCTCCCACTCAAAGTATTTTCCCTGATCCTGGAAAGCCTCAGTAATGAAGCATTTGTTAAACAAGTCCTCTTTCAATCCACTTGATTTAAACAATTTTTCCTCATTTTCCCTGCATCCCTACTTAAGCAAACTGTTGGAAATCTGACCTTAGCACAACTGCAGAGTTTAGCTGAAGCAAATGGCTTGTTTGATGAACATCAAGCTGGGTTCAAATCAACTCCTAGTACTCTACTTGTGGTTTGTCTGCATTGGATGACCAGACTCAAAGGCACTGGTGGTGTGGGAATACTGAACTTTCTAGACCTGTCTGCAGTGTTTGACACCATTGATTTCAGTGTCCTGGGTTCTGTCCTCCAGTGGATCAATTCCTTACTTAACGGAAGGACTCAGTTGGTGGTATCACCTTTTGCATGGGATGAAAAATCTGTTTCTTTTCAATCTTCATTTACGATTCCTTGACTTCTTACTTCATCAATACACCTATGTTCGGATTACACCCAGCTTGTCTTTAGCCTATCCCGCTTAGATAGGAAGTCCAAACCAGGACAAGGCCTCTCTTCCATCACCAAATCTTTAGCCATCGTCCGGTGGTTGACGTCCATCAATTTCCTGCAGCTAAATTCTGCCAGGATCGAGATCCTACTTACCGCAGCAGACTAAGCTAAGTGGGGTGCAGTACGGCGGCAGGAAATTATGAGCCGATTGCCTAACTGTTTACTAGGTGGTTTGCCAAAATAGGGTTCTAATGGATATATGGTTAACCGTTCCGAGATGGTTTGCCACCATAGGGTTCTAATAGAACTATGGTTAACATTTTCAAGGTGGTTTGCCACCATGGGGTTCTAATGGAACTATGGTTAACCGTTCCAAGGTGGTTTGCCACCATAGGGTTCTAATGGAACTATGGTTAACCTTTTCAAGGTGGTTTGCCACCATAGGGTTCTAATGGAACTATAGGTAACCGTTCCATAGTGGTTTGCCACCATAGGGTTCTAATGGAACTGTGATTAACCTTTCCAAAGTGGTTTGCCACCAGAGGGTTCTAATGGAACTGTGGTTAACCTTTCCAAGGTGGTTTGCCACCATAGGGTTCTAATGGAACTGTGGTTAACCTTTCCAATGTGGTTTGCCACCATAGGGTTCTAATGGAACTGTGGTTAATCTTTCCAAGGTGGTTTTCCACCATAAGGTTCAAATGAAACTATGGTTAACTTTTCCAAGGCGCTTTGCCACCATAGGGTTCTAATGGAACTATGGTTAACCTTTCCAAGGTGGTTTGCCACCATAGGGTTCTAATGGAACTGTGGTTAATCTTTCCAAGGTGGTTTTCCACCATAAGGTTCAAATGAAACTATGGTTAACTTTTCCAAGGCGGTTTGCCACCATAGGGTTCTAATGGAACTATGGTTAACCTTTCCAAGGTGGTTTGCCACCGTAGGGTTCTAATGGATATACGGTTAACCGTTCCAAGGTGGTGTGCCAACATAGGGTTCTAATGGAACTGGGGTTAACCTTTCCAAGGTGGTGTGCCACCATAGAGTTCTAATGGATATATGGTTAACCGTTCCAAGTTGGTTTTCCACCATAGGGTTCTAATTGAACTGTAGTTAACTGTTCCAAGGTGGTTTGCCACCTTAGGGTTCTAAAAGAAACTATGGCTAACCGTTCCAAGGTGGTTTGCCACCATAGGGTTCCAATGGAAATATCGTTAACCGTTCCAAGGTGGTTTGCCACCATAGGGTTCGAATGGACTATGGTTAACCTTTCCAAAGTGGTTTGCCACCATAGGGTTCGAATGGAAATATGGTTAACTGTTCCAAGGTGGTTTGCCACCATAAGGTTCAAATGGAACTGTGGTTAACTTTTCCAAGGTGGTTTGCCACCATAGGGTTCTAATGGAACTATGGTTAACCTTTCCAAGGTGGTTTGCCACCGTAGGGTTCTAATGGATATACGGTTAACCGTTCCAAGGTGGTGTGCCACCATAGGGTTCTAATGGAACTGTGGTTAACCTTTCCAAGGTGGTGTGCCACCATAGGGTTCTAAAGGAACTATGGTTAACCGTTCCAAGGTGGTTTGACACCGTAGGGTTCTAAAGGAACTATGGTTAACCGTTATGTTATGTTATGTTAATCGAACTTATAAAGCGCTCTGTTACCCGAGGGTGTCCTGGCGCTGGGCACTGCCTGCTGAACCTGAGATAAGTTGACACAAGGAGTTATTGGTCAAACAGCCAAGTTTTGAGACCCTTCCTGAAGGAGAGAAGGTCTGTGGCACTCCTCAGTTGAAAAGGAAGCTCATTCCAAGATTTGGACGCACTGTTAATAAAGCTTCTACCTCCCCAACCTGCCTTTTTCACGGAGCTGATTGTGACTTTCTTCGCCCCCAATGATCGTAGCGCTCTCCTAGGAATGTACCACTGAATTTTTGTCGTAGGTAGTCCGGACCTTTGCCATGAAGGGCTTTAAAAGCGGTACACAGTGCTTTGAAACGTATTCTGTGTCTGACAGGAAGCCAGTGCAACCGTTTGACCTCTTCCTTTACCGAAGCAAACTTTGAGGTCCCTGACAACAATCTGGCTGCCGCATTTTGGACCATCTGGAGCTTGTTAATAAGTTGTTTTTGAGCATTCATATAAAGCCCATTACAGTAATCCAGCCGGGACATAACAAGGGCCGAAATCACTGTTTTGAGGCCATCTATGTTGAGATAGGGCTTAGCCTTGTTTATAATCTTTAGAACATAAAAGCAAGCCGAGGTAACTGAGCTAACTTGGTCGCCTAGAGTCAGCTTATTATCCATAAGCACTCCCAGGTTTCTGGCTTTCTCAGTTGGTGTGGGGCATGAGCCAAGGTCAGCCGGCCACCAGTCTGGGGTCCACAATAGCGGATTCTTCCCAAATTTTATTACCTCAGTTTTATTAGAATTGAGCTTTAAGCAATTTTCCGACATCCATCTGGAGATGGCAGCCATACAGTCATGGAAACGGGCACCGGTTTCCTTTTCAAAGCCCTCCCTTAGTGACAACACTATCTGGGTGTCGTCAGCATAGGAGGTCAGTTGACAACCGAACCGTTCCAAGGTGGTTTGACACCGTAGGGTTCGAATGGGACTATGGTTAACCTTTAATGGAAATATGGTTAACCGTTCCAAGATGGTTTGCCACTGTAGGGTTCAAATGAAACTATGGTTAACCGTTCCAAGGTGGTTTGCCACCATAGGGTTCTAAAGGAACTATGGTTAACCGTTCCAAGGTGGTTTGACACCGTAGGGTTCGAATGGGACTATGGTTAACCTTTAATGGAAATATGGTTAACCGTTCCAAGATGGTTTGCCCCTGTAGGGTTCAAATGAAACTATGGTTAACTTTTCCAAGGCGGTTTGCCACCATAGGGTTCTAATGGAACTATGGTTAACCTTTCCAAGGTGGTTTGCCACCGTAGGGTTCTAATGGATATACGGTTAACCGTTCCAAGGTGGTGTGCCACCATAGGGTTCTAATGGAACTGGGGTTAACCTTTCCAAGGTGGTGTGCCACCATAGAGTTCTAATGGATATATGGTTAACCGTTCCAAGTTGGTTTTCCACCATAGGGTTCTAATTGAACAGTAGTTAACCGTTCCAAGGTGGTTTGCCACCATAGGGTTCGAATGGAAATATGGTTAACCGTTCCAAGGTGGTTTGCCACCATAGGGTTCGAATGGACTATGGTTAACCTTTCCAAAGTGGTTTGCCACCATAGGGTTCGAATGGGACTATGGTTAACCGTTCCAAGGTGGTTTGCCACCATAGGGTTCTAAAGGAACTATGGTTAACCGTTCCAAGGTGGTTTGACACCGTAGGGTTCGAATGGGACTATGGTTAACCTTTTTATTTTTTTATTTTTTTATTTGTACTTTTCATGAGACAGCATTACCAAATGATACAAAGACATGTTTAGGTTGACAACTGGACACATCACACATCATTTATCCAGTATCGAGGTACACTCGCAGAGAGGAGTTCAGAGATCAAAAACCAATCACGACATCAATAGGGCATACAAAGCAGTGATCAGAAACACAGAAATGCCTTTCCCAATACATTTAAAGCCATAGGTGCATCACCCACACAGGGGGCGCACCCCTGGTTCTTCCCCATCAGTGCTTAAACTGGAGCACACAATTAACTAGACTACTCATTAGATGAAGCCGCTTCCATAGTGACCGGGGGGCCGTGATATCAGGGGGCATATCTCTGACTCGAAGCCAATTTATGAAGGGCTCCCAAATATCCCTGGGTCTGGAAACCAGAGGCACGAGGTCCCAGTATAGTGACAATTGCTCCTGGCAATAGGCGATGTCCTGTATCCAATCCTTAACCCTGGGGCCTCTAACGGCCCCCAGTGCATGGCAAGACGGCGTCTCGCAAGGACCAACATCATGGCTGTTAAACGTCGGATTTCTGGCCGTGTCTGTGCTACATATCCCAGCAGCATCACCAGCGGCGAGCGGCTAATGGGATAGCCCGTTACCTCACTTATAACCTCGGAGACCTCAGCCCAATAACCAGAAACTACTGGGCATTCCCAGGCGATGTGGAGGAAGGCAGCGCCTTCACGCCGACACTTCCAGCAGTTCGAGTTGTCTTTAAGCTTTATTTTAAAGAGTTGTAGGGGAGTTCTGTAGAATCTGTGAAGAAACTTGAAGTGAATTAACCTCAATTTATAGTTTGGAGACAGATATTTCGTTTGGGAGCAACATTGGGCCCATTGTTCGTCAGTTGGTTGGTCGCCCAGGTCTAAGCGCCACAACGCCAGCGCTCCTGGCTCTGACCAAGGAGAGTGACTCTGGGTGGAAGTGTAAAGTCTAGTGACTAGTTTGCGCGGCGACGGTGTGGTCAGCAGGTTGTCTAGGGACTGAAGTGTCTGTGGGGGGGCAGGGAACGTAGAATGTAATGTCCTGCAAGCCGATTTAAGCTGATGGAGCAGAAACTGCTCGAGAACAGGCAACGTTTCCCCGTCCGTCCAGCAGGGCCCGTCAGGAAGACCCCATCTGGATATAGATCTCCCATTGTGTTAATACCCATGCCTCTTGCTCTGCCGATCGCTCCTTGGTCATGTAAGAATGGGAATTGCGGGTGCTTAGCTAGCGGTATGGAGGGAGCATATAGCAATGGGATCTGAGCACGCTTCCTCAGGCCCTCCCAAGCCCATCTCACTGTTTCGATCGTGTTAATTTCTTTGGGCGTACGGCGATATGGATAGTAGACGGCCATATGTAATGGGACAGGATCAGCTACATCCCGCTCGGTTGCCACATGGGGTTGGAAAGGGACAGGGTAGATCCCATAATGTAGAAATTGGCCCTGAGCGCACAAGGCATATAGTTCAAAGTCCGGAGCACCCATGCCTCCTCTATCGAGTGGGCGCGTCAATAATTCCCAGCTGATCCTTGGCTGTTTACCTGCCCATACTATTGAGATAGCCGCCGATCGTAATGTTTAAAAAAGGCTTGGGTCAGAGGAATCGGGATATTAACAAAGAGATATAAAAACTTAGGAAGAACGATCATTTTGAGAATGGCTACTCTCCCAGCCAAGGATAGTGGAAGTGCCGACCATAACTTAGCTTTCTCTGCAAGCCAAGTATACAGTTTACCAAAGTTTAGGTTCCATAAATCCTGTATATCCCTGCAGAGCCATACCCCAAGATATTTGACCTCCTGCTCCGCCCACACCAGGGGGAACTCAACAGTTCTGAGCAAGGGAATATCCGAAAGGGGCATGATGGATGATTTCTTCCAATTAATATTGACCCCAGATAGGCCACCAAATCGAAGTAGCTCTCTGAGCAGTGGGTTTAAATTCTCATCTGGATGTCTAATGTAGAGTGTAATATCATCAGCGTACATGGAAATAGTTAAATTACGATCCGTAAAGATCAACCCACGCGAAGAATGATGTTGCCGTATTCGAGCTGCCAGGGGCTCCATTGCAATAGCAAACAGCAACGGAGAAAGGGGACAACCCTGGCGGGTACCCCTGGAGATCTGAAAGGCTTCGGATAGAAGACCATTGGCTAGAAGTCTGGCTGTGGGCTTCATATATAACAATTGGATCAGCTTGATAAAGTTGGTGCTAAACCCGAGACGTGGCAGAATAGCGAAAAGGTAAGGCCATTCAAGAGAATCAAACGCCTTGGTGGCGTCCAAGAAAACCGCAGCTGCCGGCAGTTTAGGGTCAATTTGGTGTACCACAGAGAAGAAAGTACGTAAGTTTTGGGCCGTTGACCGACCCGGAATGAACCCGGATTGGTCGGGTCGGGCTATGAGGGGCAGTAAAGGTTGGAGCCTATTCGCGATCAATTTCACCAGGATTTTGGTATCTATATTTATTAGCGATAGGGGCCTGTAAGAGTCGCAAAGTTGTGGAGATTTCCCCGGTTTTAGCAAGGTGATAATGACAGCCTCCCGCATGGATTGGGGTAACTCTCCCGTTTCTAATGATTCCTCGTAAACATCCAGGAGTCTAGGGGCGAGGGTGTCGGCAAATGTTTTATAGAAAAGTGTTGTGAGCCTGTCTAGGCACGGCGCCTTACCAGAGGGAAGGGCACCAATTACCTGGGCAATGTCCGCTATCGTGAAAGGGAGGTCTAGATATTCCCTGTGTTCTGGGCTCAACCATAATAATTCTAAAGAGTCTAAATAGGTGGCCAAATCAGGAGAGGCCTCGTGTTGCTGGGCCTCGTATAGGGAGTGGTAAAATTTAGTGAGGTACTCATGCGTAGACTCTTGTCCCCGAATGGGAGCAGAGTCATTGTCCTGCAGCTCAGTTATAAACGTAGGTGCAGTGGATTGACGCAATAAATGAGCCAGGGTTTTGCCAGCCCTGTCGCCCTCCCCATATCCCCGCGCCCTGGCCTCTTTACCCAGGAATCTAGTCTCTTGCTCTGCCGTTTTCTCAAACTCGGTGAGTAGGGCGCGAATGGAAGCTAATATTGTAACGTCATTCGTGGAAAAGAATCGGGCTTCTAGTGCCTTAATCTCACATTCTAGTCTAGCAAGTGTCGTGCGAATGGATTTAAGAACCCCCGATTGTTTGGAAATACAAGCCCCCCGTATAACAACTTTAAAAGCTTCCCAGAGTATGGACGGGGAATCCACTGTGCCTTCATTGGTAGAAAAATAACGTTCGATTTCTAGGGCTATTTCAGCCTTGAAGGCCTGATCTAGGAGGGCATGTGGAGGGAGTTTCCACGAATATGCACGCGGACGTGTGTCTGGAACCCGCCACTGAAACAGCACCGGGGCATGATCGGAAAGAGTGCGGGGCAGGTGGTGTGTATCAGTCGCCCAGAGAGTCATATCCGCAGACACCAGCCAGTAATCAAGTCGTGACCATGATTGGTGGAATGAAGCAACGCATGTGCCCTCTCGTGTTAGTGGGTGAAAATGGCGCCAGGCATCATGAAGGTTATTCTCCAAAATAATAGTGTTCAGGAGTGTCGTGGCATTACGATGGGGGTTGCGGGCCGCACCCTCCCTGTCCATCACATTGTCTAGTACTGCATTATAATCACCTCCCCACAATACCGTGTCGCAGCCCATCGAGATTATCTTGGCCCAGACTGTTAAGAAGAATTGAGGGTCATCCACGTTAGGGCCATATATTGCAGCCAATGTAACGTGAGTAGATAACAGTTGGCCTCGTATTATAACATAGCGCCCGTCTGGGTCTACCGCTGTATGGCGAGTGCACCAGCCCAGGCCCCGTCTGATAAATATTGAAACTCCCCTGGCGTAATTCGAATAAGTAGCGGAGTGTACCTCGCCCCATGACCTACGGAACAGTCTAGAATCGTCGGGATTGCAAAGGTGTGTCTCCTGCAGAAAACATATGTCAATGTGATGCCTACGTACATACGAGAGCACTAGTCTGGCCTTCTTATGATCGTTTAGGCCACGTATGTTCCACGTGAGTAATTTCACGTCAGTCATTGTGAGTAATGTCGGGACAATCTGGCCCTATCTGTGAAGTGTCTCGTGGCAACTGTTTCCCAGGGACCTGCCCAAGGAGTGTGATAGTTTTGTCCAGTGAGTGCACATAATCAACATCAAGCATTATGTCCAAAGCCAACCATTTCCAACAATAAAAGTAACTGTCTCTTAAAACCTGAACCCCAGAATCCCCCCCACCCCCACCCACTCCCACCTCCCAAACAGGTGAAGAACTAATCCCACCCTCCCCCTAGGTCCCCTTTCAGATATCTACTTAGGTATAAACCCATGGGAGATCTCCCTGTGGGGCACAGCTGGGCGGCGGTCACCTGCCAACAGACAGGGTGGCCGAGCCGAGTACGATGAGCCGCATTTATCTAACAATGCGTAACTGAACCGGGAGATCCAGGACACTGAATGAAATACACACATTTTACAATTAGGGACATGTCGTTTCATTTAGGACTGATAACATCGCCGCGTCCAACGCCACCAAAGCCACCAACAGCGCAGGAGCTAACATGTAGGCATACATCTAAGTGACTGAGCACATTATAGCATAATGGAGCAAGTCTCATTCAATGTCACTAAGATTTGTGGGATGTGGTGAGTGCTGCGATGCGCTCGCAGTCGAGCCGCGCGGGCATATGTGTTTTGCATATTTCAATGCTGATTTGGCATCAGTGAAGAAGTGTGGCTTGCCGTCGTAAGTGACCCTCAGCTTCGCAGGGTACAGCATGGCGAAAGGAATAGAGGCCGCAAACAGAAGCTTCTTTGCTGGAACGAACTCTCGTCGCGCCGCTTGCACGAATGGGGTGTAGTCTGGGTAGAAAGAGAGAGTGTTGCCATCATGGGTTATGGGGCTCTTGGCCCGTGCCTCCCTCAGGATAGCGTCTCTGTCTGCATAATTAAGGAGGCGCGCTATAATGGGGCGCGGAGGGGCACCCGGAACGGGCCGGGGACCTAAAGACCGGTGGGCTCTCTCAACCGTCATCACCGAAGACAGCACAGTGCCGAAGAGGGTCCGCAGCAAATTGTCAACGTAGGGCTCCATTTTCGAGATTGCTGTGGACTCCGGAAGACCAATAATGCGGAGATTGTTCCTCCGAGAACGCGCCTCCAAATCTTCATTTTTCATTTTTATGGTCCCCAGTTCTTTTTCCAGGCTGAGTATTTGAGTTCTGGATTCCGCATGACCGTCCTGGGTGTCCGAGAGCCTGTTCTCGAGCGTGTCGAGGCGGGTTTCGTGTGTCTCCACCTTTTCCGGACTGTCTCAAGGCCTGACGTCAGGGCATCAATTTTGCCGTCGATCGTTTTGAGGCTGGACCTTACATCCAGCATGATGGAGCGCAGGTCCTCCGCAGGGGTCTCCTCAGCCTCCATGGGGGGTAGTGACGCGCCCTGATCCGCGGATTGTTCCATGGTTCGAGTATGACGTTTGCTCTCAAACGGGAGTTTGGGCTGCTTGGGATCCGTCTTACCCATCTTACTATAGCGCGATGTTGCACCCCAAACGCAGCGGGCAACCCCCGCAAACTACTCCCGTGTCTTGCACACTTGAGATGGCACTAAATGCCAGACCCAGTCCAGCAATGAACACACCACGTTCAAACAAGAGGGCTGCTCGGTCTCCCTTCAGCAGCGACAGCCTCGCAATATGGCAGCCGGGGGACAGGCACGAGCACCGACCCGGCGCAGATTCCAGCAGTATAAGCACACCTCCTGTGGCAGGGACCAATTCTCAGGGAAGAAACCTCAGTGGTGCCGTGTGAGCGCACTTATTCAGTCAGCCAGCCAGTTGCACCCTGTATGGTTCAGCCGGGGTCTCAGCGTCTCAGGTCCGGTGCAGCCAGGTCAGCAGATGAGGCGTGGGCAGAGGACCAGGCCACACATGGGAGCGTGGCCTCCCGCACTAGAAGTAGTACGGGCCACCAGCGCCCACCGTGAGCCAACAGTCACACCTCCCAGCTCCCCACCCCCATGCCCGGCAATGAGCCCCTGTGCAGGAGGGGTAGGGGTACCCTGCGCTCCCGGACCAGAGGATCTCTGCCACTATCGCTGGTTTGGCCGCAGCTGATATAGTCGCGGCCTCCCAACGTGCGTCGATCCGACCAGTACCGGAGCCAACAGCCACCCGCTTACCTCATTCCCGCATGAGTTGTCCAGGGCGCACTCCGCTGTCCGCCTTCAGGTCTCCCGGGCCGGCTCAGCTCTCAGCCACACTTCACCGCCGCTCCGCAGCCCTCCAGGCCCGGTGGGCCCTCCCTCTCTCCGCGTCACAGGGCCTCAGTATCCAAGTTCTCCAGTGTCCGAGATCGCCGCCGCCGGACATGGAGGGTCGCCGTCGCTCTCTGCATTCGCCAACCAGACCTGCGAGCACACGATAAGCAGCCCCGGGACGCTCTGCTTGGGGACAATTATGGCTGTGTCACTCTCTCCAAACTTGCGGTCGCCATGACAATCGCAGGGTCCGCCAGCTCACGGCCCCCAGAACAGCAAATCATCCGCAGGAAATCGCGGCTTCAGCACGGCATCAATGTCCCACCGGATACAGCACCTGGAATCTCCGTCGTGATGTCGAGAGTTACGGCATATTAGTAGTATTGATGAGCATACATGAGGCTCGGCCGGCAGAGCCTCCACGTTAGGCGGCCATCCTGCAGCTCGCCGTAGCCACGCCCCCACTATGGTTAACCTTTAATGGAACTATGGTTAACCGTTCCAAGATGGTTTGCCACTGTAGGGTTCAAATGAAACTATGGTTAACTTTTCCAAGGCGGTTTGCCACCATAGGGTTCTAATGGAACTATGGTTAACCTTTCCAAGGTGGTTTGCCACCGTAGGGTTCTAATGGATATACGGTTAACCGTTCCAAGGTGGTGTGCCACCATAGGGTTCTAATGGAACTGGGGTTAACCTTTCCAAGGTGGTGTGCCACCATAGAGTTCTAATGGATATATGGTTAACCGTTCCAAGTTGGTTTTCCACCATAGGGTTCTAATTGAACTGTAGTTAACCGTTCCAAGGTGGTTTGCCACCATAGGGTTCTAAAGGAACTATGGTTAACCGTTCCAAGGTGGTTTGCCACCATAGGGTTCGAATGGACTATGGTTAACCTTTCCAAAGTAGTTTGCCACCAAAGGGTTCGAATGGGACTATGGTTAACCGTTCCTAGGTGGTTTGCCACCATAGGGTTCTAAAGGAACTATGGTTAACCGTTCCAAGGTGGTTTGACACCGTAGGGTTCGAATGGGACTATGGTTAACCTTTAATGGAACTATGGTTAACCGTTCCAAGATGGTTTGCCACTGTAGGGTTCTATTGGAAATATGGTTAACCGTTCCAAGGTGGTTTGCTACCGTAGGGTTCTATTGAAACTATGGTTAACCGTTCCAAGGTGGTTTCCCTCCGTAGGGTTCTAAAGGAACTATGGTTAACCTTTTCAAGGTGGTTTGCCACCGTAGGGTTCTATTGGAACTATGGGTAACATTTCCAAGGTGGTTTGCCACCGTAGGGTTGTAATGGGACTATGCTTAACCTTTCTAAGGTGGTTTGCCACCATAGGGTTGAAATGGAACTATGGTTAACCGTTCCAAGGTGGTTTGCCACCATAGGGTTCTAATGGAACTATGGTTAACTTTTCCAAAGTGGTTTTCCACCATTGGGTTCGAATGGAAATATGGTTAACCGTTCCAAGGTGGTTTGCCACCATAGGGTTCAAATGGAACTATGGTTAACCTTTCTAAAGTGGTTTGCCACCATAGGGTTCGAATGAGACTATGGTTTATTTATTATTTATTTGAAAAGTTTTATAAAGCGCGAACAAGACCCAGACGGGTATCAGAGCGCTGTACAAAGAGGAAAACTGACGTTGACGTGCATAGACAGTATAAGTACAATACAATAAAGCAACATGAGAGGAACCTGAGGCATAAAGTAAATGAGGGTGCTAGGGGAAGAAGAGGTAGCAAGTGATCAAACAGGTAAAAGCCTACCTAGATGGGGCCGAGCAGTTTCTTCATCGAGTTACTTCCAAAGAACGACGAAATACGTTTTAAACCCCAAGTAAAAATGATTGTCAAGCACATATTCCAAGCACAAAGTGAAAATAATTGTCAAGCATACATTTCAACACACAAAGTTAAAATGATTGTCAAGCACGAAAGGTAAGTGTCTAGCAAATGACATAGAGGCTATTGCTGATGAAGTTCTTCCAACAGTAGCCATTTGACATGTTTTTTGAATGAAGCAGTCAAGGGGTTGGCTCTGATCTCCGTTGGAAGGGCATTCCAAATTCTTGGAGCCAGCCCTGAGAAGGTGCGATTGTAAGTTCTTTTTTTGTTGAATTTCGGTGGTTTCAGTTGTAGGGTATTGGAGCTTCTTAAGTTTCGCCTGGATCCGGAGAGCTCGAGTTTTTTTGCGAGGTAAACGGGGCTATTGAAATGTATAGCTTTATGTGTCAGACAGGCTATCTTGAAGCGGATCCTTGCTTCAATGGGAAGCCAGTTAAGCTGGATTAAGTCAGGTGTAATATGATCATGCTTTCTGGCACCTGTGATTAGTCTGGCAGAGGCATTCAGAGTAGATCTTAGCGGAGCTAACCTAGATTTTGGAAGCCCAGCTAGGGTCACCAATCCGTATTCTACTCGTGAGATAACTAAGGATTGGACTTCTGACTGGATGTCCTCGGGAGGTAGGAAAGGTTTGATTTTCCTAAGAGTGTTGAGCTGATGGTTGGCACTCTTAATGGTTGCACTGATGTGACCTTGCATGTTTTGAAATTTGTCCAGAGTGACACCTAAAGAGCAAGCGGAGTCCACCATATGCGGGGTGCAGTTGAGTGCAGAGATTTTTTTGATCCAGTTTTGCGTGGGGGCCTCGTGGTTGCGGGGGGTAATCAGAAGAAATTCAGTTTTGAGGGAATTAAGTAACAGATGGTTATGTGTTAGCCATTGTTGAGTTTTTTGAAGCGCTCCATTAAAAGTTTTAATGTCATCTGGAGAGGAGATCTTCAAATACAGTTGAGTGTCATCCGCGTACATGTGGTACTGAATGTTAGAGTCGTTCAGAATGGCAGTTAGAGGTTCCATGCATAGGTTGAAGAGCGTGGGCGAGTGTGCAGAACCTTGAGGCAGCCCAATAGAGACCGAGGTGCTGCAGCCAAAGATTGGTTGACTTTGATTCTTTGTGTTCGGTTATGCAGGAAAGAGGAGAACCAATTTAGGACAGGGCCAGATAGCCCCATCCTATATTGAAGAAGGTTAATCAAGTTATCATGTTTGATAGTGTCAAAAGCAGAGGACAAGTCCAGAAGACAGGGCATATCTTGGTCAAGAGCTCTCAAGGCGTCATCAACAATGTGAGTTAGAGCTGTTTCTGTGCTATGACCTGATCTAAAGCCTGATTGATGTTGGTCTAGGAGCTGAAATTTCTCGATGTGGTCACAGAGCTGTGTGTGAACACATTTCTCGAGCAGTTTCGCTAAAGACATGATGTTGGTGATCGGCCGGAAGTTATTGGGATCTGTTAGGTCTGCATTGGGCTTCTTGGGGATGGGTGTGACTTACCCCATTTTAAGATAGTCGGGAATCCTCCCCTGTAAGAGAGATTGTTGGATGATCCTGGACCAGAGAGGCAGAACGGCCACGTTGAGGTCTTTGAGCAACTTGGCGGGGAGTGGGTCCTTGAAATGGTTGGATGGTTTCAGAGAAGCCAAGGAATGTGACAGCTCCTCCAATTCCAGAAGCCGGTAGGTATTCCAGCAGGCATTGTTTTTGGGTGTGTACTCTGTGGGGTAAAGCGGAGCACACACTGCCGTGGGTACAGGCAAACCCGAGGAGCTCATAGACAACAGGTTAGCAGCGGCACGTTGCAGTTCCCGCTCAATACTTCTAGGGGCATATTATCAAGCCCTTTATCGCCGCGTTAGCGGCACTTTTCTGCTGCTGATGCGGCGATATTTTTATCACACTATTAACAAGCTGCAGCTAACGGGCCTTAGCGTGAGTTTATTAGCGATAGCGGCCGTTCTTTTACCTCTAAGCATGTCAGCGATATATATCGCTAATGACATGCAAAGTAGGTGTTCCTGACTAAAACTCCATTGAAACAGTTGCAAACACAACTTCCCCCTATTATCAATGCCCGCAAAGCGATAGGAAAATTCGCGCTAAGCGCGCTTATTGCTGGAACTTAACGCCTGAAAAAAACTTGCCTTAACCATCTTGTCAATGGGGGGTGGATTGTTGGGTTAAGTATACACTTGCCTATTAGCAAACTTTTCATTAGCGCTGTCGATTTAGCGCTGGAATTCTCACGCTATTGCTGGTTTTACACGCTATCGCTGGATTTCCTATCGCCTTTGCGATACGCGTTGATAATACCGCGCTATCACGGCGAGGAAATCCAGCGATAGCCGGCGGTAAAAAAAACAGCGCTAAGCGCGCTTTGCGATAAATATCGCAGATCCTTGATAATATGCCCCCTAGACTTTTTAGAAAAGTGCGCTGAGAAGTCCTCCTCACTGGGTCCAGCAGTTTTGATTGCTGGAATAGGATTAGCCTGTTGTTTGATGATATCAAACAGTTTCCTGGGACGGTTTTTAGCGCTGTCAAGCTGATCTCTGAAATGATCTGATTTAGCAGTGCAAATGAGTTTGTTATAAGAGCTTCTCATCTTCCTTAACTGTTTGAGACTGGAGGTAGAGGGGGCATTTCTCCAACGTCTCTCAGAGAGCCTCAGTTTGCGACGTTCGTCATTAAGGGCACCACTGAACCAAGGTTTGGATTGTTTGCAAGGAATCCTTTTGAGTAACTTCGGGGCTGCAGAGTCGAGAACATTTGACATAGCGTTGAAGTAATGATCCGTCAACTCTTCCAAATTATTCATGTTAGTGGGAGGTTCCAGAAGATTCTTGCTCAAGTTGGATAGGTTAGAGATGTTGATATCTCTCAGATTACGAGTCAGTCGCTTGTTTTTGAGCGGTTGCCCTTGTCTAAGCAATACCTTTTCCTGAATGTGAAAGGAGATTTGGTGATGATCCGACCAATCACATGGTACTATGTCATCCAGTTGAATGATGTGCTCTCTAGCTATGATGAGGTCAAGGGTAGCGCCTGTGAAAAGCAGCGAGTCTCCTGAGATCCCCAATGCTGCCCGGCGCAAGGTCACCTTTAATCCACTTTGGATTCGCTATCTAAAATAACGAGGCAGGCGCTGGAAGCTGGAAGGCAAGAAAAAGGTTTATTACTCTTAGAGGAGACCACGTCAACTGCTGACACCAGGATGTCTTCAGGGAGGTGTTCTACTGGCAATGCTTTTGGCTCTTCCTTTTATACAGGTTTTACACAATGTATTTGTTTCATTTATCATGGTTACAAGCTTGGAGTCTCTGCCCCGGGCAGGTTGTCACACAAGCCCGACATTGTTTCATCAGCATGGTTACACAAGCCCAACATTGTTTCATCAACATGGTTACACAAGCCCAACATTAACTCTCCTCCCGCCCAGGTCAAAAACAGACAATTTAATTGCAGCTGGACCTTGCTTCAGGGTCTAAACACAAGTGAGACCGGCCAGATCTAAGAGTCCGTTCTGTTGATAAAAACAGGTCCCATTGTTGGCAAAAAACAAGTCTTGCTGTGTGCAGTGCAATAAACCATGCTTGCAAGAGTCTGTTTGGTATTTGTAACCTGTTTGTGCAGGGATGAGAGGAAAGACGAGTTTGAGGCAGCAGGTGATGTTGATGTTTGTCGTGGAAATAGTTTATAGCCCCCAGCACACATATCAGGTTTGGTCAGAGAGTCAGAAGGCTGCTAGAGGACAGGGTGAAATGAAGGTGACCAACAGAGTACAAAATGGCTGTGGTCAATCAGAATGACTGTAGTTTATGTGCACGTAGGAACTTTCATCAGACAAGATGGCGCAGAATGTTCATGATTGTCGTTTTGTTCTTAACAGTCGCCCCTTTGAACATAACTAGCCATCTCGTCAGTCTATTTCGATCTCCATAATGTCCTGTATTTCTTGTTCATACATTACTCTCATTTTTGTTAACTGAGTGTTCATATTCTTAGGGCGCAAGGCACTTATGCAAAGAGAACACAAAGGTGGTATACAGTGTACACCCAAACAGCAACCACATATTGCCAATACTGGGACCAAGAGAAACATTGATATTTTCCAACCCCAGTCCTTCAAGATGCCCCAAAGCCAACTTCCAATTGTCCAAGTCTCTGATCCTTGATGAATTTTTGAAGACAGTCTGTGGAGATGTTCGATTGCTTCATAGACAGAGGGTGAACTATCAGGGATGTATATGCAGCAACTGGCACCAATGATGCGACATGCTCCTCCACGATCCGCTAGTACCACGTCCAGGACCATGCGGTTTTGTAGGGCCACCAGACGGACCGCTTGAAGCTCGGCAGTGTTATTGGTGAGGATGCCAGCTGTGACGTTCAGGGCGGTTTCTACCGCTTGAGACAGATGTCTGATGGCTCGGCTGTTTGCCATCGGACCCCATAGCGGGACGAGCCCTTTTGCTGCATCAACGAACTGTGATGCGGCAGAGTCTGCTTGATCAGTGTCCTTAGAACGCTTTTCTCGATGATGCTCTGCAGGGGCTGTGTAGGTCGGTGGCAAAACAAAAGCGATGTAGCACGTTCCCCCCAGTTTCTTGGGAGCCAGGTGTAGGCTTTGGTTCCACAGACAAAGTACATATTGGGTGATGCAACAAATGCTGGAGGGTTGGCAGTGTTCAAAGTCCTTACAATGTTACAAGTGCTGTGACCCACATTCTTAGTCCCACGGCCTTCAATGCATACAAGGCCAGAGACGTTCACCACAGATAGGGCCACAGTCAGTGTTGCAGCAGTTCTTTTCTTCAGGTAGGAAAATGTGGCTCTGACAGGATTATTGAACACTTGTATTTCCACTCGTTCTTTGGAGGGGACATTCATTGGGAATGTCGTATTGGAGGTGTGAGGGCAAAAGGGAGCTGCTGTTCTTCCTGTTTGGTTTAGCCAGAACTCGTTGTAGAACTGAGCGATTGTCCCATCGGAAGTGGCATTGTCTTTGTAACTTTCTTGTAGGAGCATCATCCAGGCAAGGCAAGATCCATGAACAGAAAAGGGTGAAGGGATGAAAGGGATGGAATGTTCAGTGGCATGTGGTAGCAGCCCACAGACCCAACAGTTAGTGGCATTGGTGGCAAGATTGTGCTGGTGCAGCATCTGTACGAAAGAATTATTCCAGAATTCTTTGCGTCGTTCTCGGAGATGTGGCGGTAGTGATACCAGGTAGTGTTCTTTCTTTGTGATTGGTTGCATGGTTGGTGACAATGTTCTGTATGCAGGTGCATTCTCTTCAATGATCCAGAGTGTGACCATTAGTAGGAGGCAGGTGAGAAATGCAGCTACAAGTGCAATTGTCTTTGTACTGTGCAGTTCAAAAGTCTTGGTGTCTTTGCGGTGGCTTTGCAGGTGTTCCGTTTCTTCCATCATCTTCGAGGAGCTCACCAACTGTTAGGACCACAGACTTTTGTCTGGTGTTTTTCCTGGTAGCGTTGTTTGGCTGTGCTACCGATCTGAGACTCTGACTCAGTTAGTGGCCTGGTTGTTGGAGCTCCCCTTTTTGTCGATCTTAGGTTGTACCCTTCCTTGGATGGCACCGTGGGGTCGGGAAATTCAGACAGTTGGAGGGTGTCTTCTTGTGGGTAGCAACTCAGAGCTGGTCGGTCTTTTGCGAGTACTTCCTCTTGCACCTCCACCTCTTCACAGGTTGCCAGCGTTGGAGGGACTTTCTTGCAGTGGTGGGCGTGCAGCCAATTTCTTTTTCCTTCCACTCGGAGGGCAGTTCGAGTGGTGATCAAAGCTTGCCAGGGGCCCGTCCACCTGGGCTCCAGATTCTTCGTTCTTTGGAAGTTGCGAACTAGGATGAAGTCCCCAGGCTTTATCACATGTCCTGGGCCCCTGGATACGTCAGGCAAGGCTTGCTGCACCTGTTGGTGGATAATTGTTAGCTCGTTTGTCAATTTATGCAGATAGTCTGACATTAATATGTTCGGGACATCGTTAATGGAGGTGGGTCTTGGTGCCGCCCAAATGTTCATAGGCCTGCCGAAGACCACTTCATACGGGGTCAGTCTGTGTTTGGTCGGGGTGGAGCGCATTGATAGCAATGCCAATGGAAGGGCGTCGGGCCATTTCAACCCGGTTGTGGCAACTATTTTGGCTAGCTTTAGTTTCAATGTTGCATTGTGTCTCTCTACCAGGCCCGCTGATTGGGGGTGGAAGACAGCATGGAATTTTTGTTTTACCCCCAACCCTTTCAGTATGTTCTGTATCACTTCGGCTACGAAGTGTGGGCCGTTGTCGCTCCATAAAATTCTGCAAAGGCCGTACCGGGGAAGAATTCTTTCAACAATACTTTTGCAGTGGCTATGGCAGTATTGTCGCGGGTGGGATATGCCTCCACCCATTTGCTAAAAGCGCACACAACCACCAGGACATATTTTAGACCATGGCATCTCTCTAGTTGGATGTAATCCATTTGAAGGACTTCAAAGGGGTGATCAGGGACTCCAAACCCTCCCCGTGGTACTACTGTCCCTTTCCCTGGGTTGTGTTGTAGGCATACTATACACTGTTGTACTAGGCGCTTTGCAGATTCTGTTATCTTGACATTATGCCATACTCTTGTGATTAGTTCAATCATGGGGGTGGAGCCTATGTGTGCTGGTAAATGTTAATGTTAATGTTAATTGGAGCTTCTAGAGCGCATATCACCAACTGGTCTCTAAGCGCTGTGAGAGAAGGCACCATAGCAGCTCTACTGAGTAGTGCGCCCTAACTTAGGCCAAGATTGTGCCCCAGGCTTCTATGAAGAGGATGGTTTTTAATTTTTTCCTAAAAGGGAGAAGTGCTGGTTCTTTGCGGAGGCCTTCCGGCAACTTATTCCAGAGCTGGGGAATCAATGTAGAGAAAGCTCTGCCCCCCTTGGAGGAGCTCAGGAAGCGAGCACAGGATAATAACCCAGCATCTGAAGACCGAAGGGAGCGCCCTGGTACATAAGTTACCAAGCGTTCTTTAATATATGCTGGGGCCTGTCCATGGATTGCTTTATGGGCTATACATAGCCCCTTGAATCTGGTTCTCTGCTTCACTGGAAGCCAGTGTAGCTGCTGTAGTAGCGCGGTAGCGTGGGCCCTCCTAGGAAGCCTGAAAATCAGTCTGGCAGCGTTGTTCATGACTACCTGAAGTTTTGTTATCTCCTTCTCTGGAAGGCCAACATACAGTGAATTCCCGTAATCTAAACGAGAGATCTTCAGTGCAGTCACTGCCATGCGAAGTGCGGTAAACGACAGAAGGGGGGCAAGTTTGCGTAACAGTCTTAGCAGCCCCACACATGTTCCCACCACAGCAGAAACTTGGTGGGACATGGAGAGTTTGGCATCCAATTTTATCCCCAGACTCTTTACAACTGGGGCTGGCTTTGGAGTAGGGCCCAGCTCTTGAGGCCAGAATTGGTCACTCCAGGGGTTAGTATCTGTGGTGACAGCCAAAACCTCAGTTTTATCAGGGTTTATTTTGAGGAAATTGGCTGTCATCCAGTTTATTGTAAACTTCAGAATGTTCTGTATTCGAACATGGGCCGAGGGGGAGTTAGCAATCTGGATGATGATTTGGGTGTCATCTGCGTAGTTAAAGACTTGGCACTCCATACCAGATAGAGCCGCCACTAGGGGGTAGAGGTAGGCGTTAAAGAGGAGGGGAGACAGTGCCGATCCCTGAGGGACGCCGCACGTCAGCCCACCGGAATCAGAAACCTGATCAGCAAGTTGGATCCTTTGCGATCGGTCTGATAAATAGGAAGTGAGCCATTGGAGTGCTACCCCCCTGAACTCCTAGTTCCCCCATCCGCGACAAGAGTAGGCCATGGTTGACCGTATCAAATGCCGCGGACAGGTCTAGCAGAACCAAGGCACATGGTTTTTTAGTATCTGCCATCAGCCTAAGTTCATCCAGGACTGCCAACATCACTAGCTCTGTGCTGTGGTGAGCCCTAAAACCAGCCTGTTTTGTGTGAGGTAGCTGATTGCTCTCTAGGTGGTGGGTGAGGGTTTTCAGCACATGTTGCTCCAGCACCTTTGCCAAGAAAGGGAGCTGAGAGATAGGCCTAAAGTTTTTAAGATTTGCTGCATCAGCCCCAGGTTTTTTCAATAGAGGTCTAACTCTAGCCTCTTTAAAACTGGTTGGAACAAGGCCGGTTTTAAGAGATCGATTTAATAAATTGAGGACCTCATTTTCCACTGCGGGAAGTGCCAAGCGAAACACCATAGGTGGACAAGGGTCCGCAGGTGAACCTGATTTGGTCCGTGCCATGAGGGGGCACAGAGAGTCGTAATCTAACTCAGGGAAGGTAAAAAAAGGTATAACATAGGCAGGAAGCGTAGGAGCCGCCACAGAAGGGATCTGGACAGCAGGGGTTTGGTGGATGACTGCCAAGAGGTCGTTAACTTTGTGCAGAAAATAGGTCTGAAATTTATTGCAGTCTGTAGGGCAACCTAGGGGACTCTGTTCAGGTGACTGTCTTAGCTCTGTTATGATCCGAAAGGTCTCCTTCTGTTTATTCTCGGCGGCCAAGATCCTGGATTCATAGAATTCCGCCTTCCTGGCTATGATGGCTTTTTTATAGGTGGCAAACTTAGCTTTGTATTCGGCGAGAGCGCCTGGGTCGTATGTTTTACGCCAGGCTCTCTCAAACCGACGTAGCATTTGTTTTTCCTCTCTGAGTGCCGCATTAAAACAGGGCGCCCCTTTGCCCTTGTGCCTCACTCTCTCTCTACGAGCGGGAGCAACTTTGTCAATAGCATTCCTCATCCTAAATGCGAGGGACTCGCTTTCCTGGTCAAGGGTACCCTGCACTGAGTTTTCTGGAGCTGAGTTACGCAGGATTGTAACTAGGACATCTTTTTTATTTTCTTCCACCCGCGTAGGACTTTCCATTCTGGGGGGAGAGGGAGTCCTACCTGCAAGGGGGATTACGCACCTGATCAGGAAGTGGTCGGACCAAACGCAGGGACTGATATCTACTAGACTGGTAGAGGGGTCAGTGGTCCAGACTAGGTCAAGGGTGTGACCTTTTTCATGGGTGGGGGCCTTAATAAGTTGTCTAAGTTCCAAGGTAGTCAGAGCCTCTTCCAATTGTATGGCATGGGTATCTCTAGGTACAAGGTTCCAGTGTAGGTTAAAGTCTCCTATTACCATAACATTTTGGTACCGGGAACGGAGGTCGCTCACTAACTCTATAAAGCGCTCAAGGAATTTAGTAGAGGTTTGAGGGGGCGATAGACCACCACTAGGACTAGGCAGGATGTCTTGAAGAGAATCTTAGCTCCCAAGATGTCTGCGCCCTCGATGTTGTCGGTGACTATTGTGTTTAACGCTAGTTGTTTGTTATATAACAAAGCAACCCCCCACCTCTTGTGTCTCCCGTTCTGTTATGCCATAGGGCTGTGTAGTCTGGAGGCAGGGCTGCTGTCATGTCTGGTATTGAGGAATCTTTAAGCCATGTTTCCGTGATCCCCAGGATGTCTATAGAGTTGTCCTGGAGGAGAGAAAAACCTCCAAGTTGTGTTTTTGCAGAGAGCGGGTATTTAAAACTGCTACCCGTAGTTCATGTGGGCTAACACACTTTCCCTGACTAAGGGGGTGGTGTGTAACACCTGCTTTCCCCGCTACATATGGACTGGACAATAAGCCTTCCGCTCTTAAGATGTCTGCTACATTGTTATTTAGGAAGGCGGGCCTGGGGGCTAAGGCCAAGATTTGTTCTGCCGTATATATAATGTGCGGGCCAGGGGTTCTGGCCCCTGGTCCCGGCCGGGCTCGGACGGGCGCAGACGGGCTTGCCTTAGGCGCGCCTTTGGCGCGCCAGTGGCGCGCCCGCGCTGCGCGCTTGCTCCAGCCTGCCTGATATGGGGTTAACTCCTCCCCCCACCGATCAGCCCTGCTGTGCAGCAGCTGATCGTCCCCCTACCCACTAGACCGCCTACTGCAGCGGAAGTGCCGTGAAGGAAGTGAGGATGCGAGGAGACCGACCTACGCAGGTCGGGCACTTCAGGACAGAGAGGTCAGAGCAATTTAAACCCACAAAGTTAAAAGGCAAATGTCAGCGTGATTAAAAAACACACAATTTTAAAACAGGTATCAGCACAATTTATGGCACGCAGCTATGAGGACTAAAATCCGCACAACACAGGACTTTGGTGACAGTGAATAATAGATAAAAGCAGTATTTTAAAGGAGGTTAAAAGCACATATAGAACACACTAATTACCGCGCCAGGGCAAACCACCACGGGGAGGTTAGCGCGTGTCTCTCACCTTGCGCGCTTGCTCCAGCCTGCCTGATATGGGGTTAACTCCTCCCCCCACCGATCAGCCCTGCTGTGCAGCAGCTGATCGTCCCCCTACCCACTAGACCGCCTACTGCAGCGGAAGTGCCGTGAAGGAAGTGAGGATGCGAGGAGACCGACCTACGCAGGTCGGGCACTTCAGAACAGAGAGGTCAGAGCAATTTAAACCCACAAAGTTAAAAGGCAAATGTCAGCGTGATTAAAAAACACACAAATGTGCCATGGTCAATATGGGGATGAGGTAGGCATTGGGTAACAGCCATTTATTTCCGTCTTTAGTTCTCCAGCAATCTTCCTCGTCTTTTAGTCCCACCTTTTCCCACTCGGTCAATTCGTCTTGTGTGCCTGTAGTCTGTATGTCCCTTACAGTGGTCCTAGCGTCAGTCCATTGTTCAGCTTGTGACCTGGTCACATACATTCGTGTCATAGTTCTGTCTTCTGCCGTGGCTCGGGCAGTAACGTCTGCTAGCGCATTTCCCTGTCCAATGAGATCTGTCACTTTCCTATGTGCTTGGCATTTTATCACTGCTAGCTTTTTGGGGAGGAGGACTGCTTCCGTCAAGGCGGAGACTAAATCTCCATGCAGGATGGGTGTACCGTGTGAAGTCAGGAACCCTCTTTCTTTCCATAGAATCCCGAAATGGTGAACCACCCCGAAGGCGTATTGGCTGTCGGTGTATATGTTAACTGTCGTGCCAGCTGCTAAAATACATGCTCGTGTGAGGGCAATGAGTTCTGCTGCCTGGGCGGAACGTTGGGCAATACGGGCTGTTTCTAGAATGGTTCGGGCTGTGGTGACAGCGTATGCAGCTGAGGTGGTGCCGTCGGGGAGTTTGATGCACAAACCATCCACCCATAGTTCTCCATCTGGCTCTAGAAAGGCGGTGTCTCTGAGGTCTACTCTACTTTTTGTTTGTTCATCGGTTAGTGTCACACAGTCGTGTAGTGGAGCCACGTTAGGATCGTTCTCGGGTAGGGGTAACAGCGTGGCTGGATTGAGGGTGGTGCATCGCTTTAGGGTAATGTGCGGTGCTAGCAGGGTCAACTCATATCCTGTCAGTCGGGCGCTAGTCAAGTGTTGGGTTTTGGTCTGGTTCAGTAGTGTGTCGACTGCATGGGGTACTAAAACAGTGACTGGATTGAAGAGCACTATTCCTTCGCTCTGGCGTATTGATACTGCTGCAGCTGCCACAGCGCGCAGGCACGCTGGCAGTGCTCTGGCTACTGGATCGAGGGTGGCAGAAAAATATGCACAAGGGCGTTGTTTGTGACCAATTGATTGTGTTAGGACAGACAATGCACATCCCTCCCTTTCGTGTGTGTAGAGGAAGAATGGTTTGGAGTAATCTGGGGTTCCTAGGACTGGTGCTGAGCAAAGGGTATTGCGTAGTTCTTTAAAGGCTGTCTGGCATTCGGGGTCCAGGGGAGAGGTGAGGGGATGTCCTTAGCTAGGAGGGAGAGAAGGGGTTTGACAATGAGGCTAAAGTTCGGTAACCACTGTCTGCAAAACGAGGTGAGGCCTATCAAAGAGCGGACTTGCTTCTGATTTTTGGGGACAGGGGTGCCTAGAATTGTCTGGATCCTGTCAGGCGTGAGTTTTCTCCCTTCTTTTGATAAAAGGTGACCCAAATAGGTCACTTGTGATTTACAGAACTGCAGTTTCTTTCGGGAGACCTTGTGACCATTCTCAGCAAGGAAATGGAGTAGTTTGATGGTGGCTGTGACGGCTATTGGTATGGTGTCTGCTGCTAGAAGGATGTCGTCTACATATTGTATTAGTGCCACTCCATCTGGCAATTGTATGGCGTCCAACTGTCTTTTAAGCGCCTGGCTATAGATACTTGGGCTCTCAGTGTACCCCTGAGGTGCTCTACAAAATCTATACGAACGGGAATTTAGGGTAAATCCAAAAAGATAGCGGCTGTCCTCGTGTATAGGTATGGAAAAGAAGGCGTTCTTGAGGTCGATCACAGTGAAGGTGGTGGCAGTGGAGGGGATTAAAGTCAAAATTGTCGTGATGTCGGAAACTACTGGGTATTGTGGTACTACGATTTTGTTTACCTCCCGCAGGTCAATGATGAAGCGGTAGGCTTTCCAATCTCCCTCTCCCTGTCTCTTTACAATCGGTAGTATGGGACTGTTACAAATGTTGCTCACTACTTCCTCTACCACCCCTGCCTCTACCGAAGAGTGTATGATCTCTGTTAGTGCTTTCTCACCCTCTGGCGATATTTTGTACTGCGGTACCTTCGGTAGGGTTGCGTCCTGTCGTATTGTTACGTGTACTGGGTCAATCATCATTCGTCCTACGTCTGAATCAGCCCTAGCCCATAAGTGTGATGGCAAAGTGTCCAGTAGGGATGTGTCAGTCTCAGAGATGGAAAACATGTGCTGAAAAGGGTTCTCTCTATGGCGTTGGGGGTTGTCATACAGGATGACACGCACTCCGTCTGGTGAGCATCTGATAGTCGCATGGAAGTGTTTCAAAAGGTCGAGGCCCATAATGGCGTCTGGGGTGTTAGATGAGAGGAGGAATGTCGTTTCGACGCCATTGCTGTCAAGATTAAAAGGGATGGGTCGGGACAAAGGGTTGGTGGAGGGCGTACCGTCAAATCCTATTGAGGTCACATGTGAGCCTGACAAGGGTGCCCTTGGAATCAGTCGTTTGGATAGTGCCCTACGTGTTGCTCCTGTGTCTACCAAAAATGGCGACCTTGTGCCCAGGACCTCAGCGGTAACATAAGGGCCTTGCTGATCAACGCAGAGCTCGACTGGATCCCTTCCTTGCCCCTGGCTGTCCTATGCAAAGTCGTACGTATTGTCATAATCTGTCTGTTGGTACTGATTCTGTCTGGGATGGTCAAATGTGTTCATTCTTCCTGGCCTTTCCTCGCCTGCTTCACTCGCGTACCCTCTTCCACGTCCTCTTCCTCTCTGTCCACTTGCTATTTCCCTCGCCCCTCTGCCCCTAGCAGCTCCTAACAAAGCCGGGCATTGGGATTTCCAGTGTCCATATTTTTTGCAAAATGCACATTGATCCTGTCCTAGGTCTTGGCGTCCTACATATGATGTAGATGGATTGTTCCTAGGGGGCTGTACTCTAGGGGTATTCTGCTGGTTTCCTCCCCTATATTGCTCCCTTCCTGTATTCGCCCCCTGGAGTTGTGCTATCATTACCCTTTCCTTCAAGTCCTTCTTTTTCCTTTCTGTAGCCCTGTCATTTTCGTTTCTCTGATGCTCGTAGTACTGGGCCATTTGGAGAATGGCCGTCGGTTTAGATGCTGCCCAACTACTTTTGCTGGCTTGTAGTTTCTGGGATACATCTGGCAGTAATCCTTTGACGTAGTTCTGCACAAATAAGTGGTGTCCGGTTGCGGTGGACATGTCTTGTCCACTGTAATCAGAGAACACAGTTTCAAATCTGGAGAAGTACTCTGAGACGTCCTCTTGTGGTTTCTGGCGGCATGCGGTTACTATGGACCAGTCTATCTTTTTCTCTGGGATCAGCGTTTTCACTTTCTGCACTATTTTGTCAGGGAGGTCTAATATTGCTTTAACTGGTTTTTGACCAGGGTTCCGCTGTTTATCTAGTGTGTCGAGTTGTTCCCAGGTATGACCAAACAGTGCGGTATGGTCTACTTTCCTAACCTGTTTCCACACATCTGCTGGCAAACATAACCCGAAGAACAAGTCTATGTCGGCAAGTGTCATTATTGTTGATCCCAGAGCGGTACCTAGCTCGGTGTAAAGGCGGTGGGGTTCTTTCGTAAATCCGGCAAAGATTTACGGAAGGTCAGGATGTCCTGTCTGTCCCATGGCTGATACACCCAATTGTAGACCACCCTTCCTCTAGCGTCTTGATGGTTTATATCGTCATTAGTCCCTTGTCCTCTAGGAGGTATCCAGTAAGGGGCAGCTTCTTTTATTGGCATTATGCTATCTGTTTTTTCCACTGGGGGTCCTGCTACCTTAGTTGTCCTGTCCCTATCTATCTGTCCTTGTTCTATGAGGTGACGCAATACTTCTAGTGTGGATGAAAATAGTTCTGCAACATCGTTGTCGCCTTCATCTCCGATGTCTACCTTCCTGTAGAGAGCCACTAATCGCTCGGGCCCTACGTCTTGGTACTTCTCTTCATATGCAGTAAGGGTGTGGTAACAGAGACGTACAATAAAGTATTGTTTGCGGTTTTCAACATAGGAGTTGCATATGTCAGTTACATGCTCTTCTGTCTCCTTCCTATCTATGAGGGATTTAACTACTTTATCAATGCCTGCTCGCTCATTTTTACTTAATCGCGGGACCCTGGGCGCTCCTTTTTCTTTGATCCTACCTCTACTACTGTATCCTTTGATGAGGCATTTGGTGTGGGTGACTCGGTGGGAGCAGAGGCGGTGGAGACTGAGGCGATCGTGCCATCTCCGGCTATACTTTGGTGGTCCTGGCGTTGTACTATGGGATGAGTAGGGGCGTAAGGGGGTGGCATGTATATCATTGGGGGACCTAACAATAAATCATCATCTACCCCCTGTTTTGCTGGTAACTCGGGGTAAAGAGTTAAGGGCGTTCTAACAGGGCATTGACCTGATATTTTTGATTCCTGTTCCTTTTTATCGATTTCCTTTTCTTTTAGTTCTTCTTCTAACTTTTTACAGGCTTGGTAAGCTGATTTTCGCGTTTCTTTATCTTGTCTAGCTTCGTCTCTTTTCTTTCGTTGAGCTGCCTCCTTTCGCCATAAACCAAAACTATCAAACATGGCTGGTCTAGCTTTCTTTTTGTGGAGAGCTAATTCTAACGTTTCTATTTTAGCGGGATCGAAAGATCCCGTCAGTGGCCACTGATTTACCCGGTCCTTCCTAGTGTACTTATGCCATAGTTTGCTATAAGCTACGGTGGCTAATCCATATTTCACGTACATGTCCTTGTTAGGGGTGCCTTCCGGCGGTGCCGGATGACTGACCTCTAACAAACGGTCCGGTCCAAAACAATCAAACAATCTAGAGAAAACAGGCATGACGTATATAGCGGTCAAAATGAATATCTCAATTAATGTTAGACAAAAGTCTGCACTACCTGTCCTTCGCTGTCTGCAAAGAGAGAATATTCCTATTCTACGTTGTTTGCAAGCAGGGAATGTCTCAAATAACTCAAAAAGGAATACTAGTATTTCTATCAATCAATCAATTTAAGTCATGTTTTCTCACGACCTTACCCGGACCGTATGGACAGTTCTTCGTATTCCCCTTCCAGCGCCTGGTTGTCCTCTTACTCCAACAATCAATGCGGCGTTCCTGTAAGGCCCCAGTCAGGACCGCAGGTCACTCGAGAGAGGTCCGTTCGGAACCGGTGAAGTTCAGTCGATTGGCAGCCAGACGAGGGTCTCTTTCAGGCAGGTGCACTCCAATCATTTAGTCGTTCACTCCGTCGTTAGGACCTCTCTACTGGACCCACGTGTCTCTGATGGGTCCCCCGTTGGGTCGCCAATTTGTGAAAAGCAGCGAGTCTCCTGAGATCCCCAATGCTGCCCGGCGTAAGGTCACCTTTAATCCACTTTGGATTCGCTATCTAAAATAACGAGGCAGGCGCTGGAAGCTGGAAGGCAAGAAAAAGGTTTATTACTCTTAGAGGAGACCACGTCAACTGCTGACACCAGGATGTCTTCAGGGAGGTGTTCTACTGGCAATGCTTTTGGCTCTTCCTTTTATACAGGTTTTACACAATGTATTTGTTTCATTTATCATGGTTACAAGCTTGGAGTCTCCGCCCCGGGCAGGTTGTCACACAAGCCCGACATTGTTTCATCAGCATGGTTACACAAGCCCAACATTGTTTCATCAACATGGTTACACAAGCCCAACATTAACTCTCCTCCCGCCCAGGTCAAAAACAGACAATTTAATTGCAGCTGGACCTTGCTTCAGGGTCTAAACACAAGTGAGACCGGCCAGATCTAAGAGTCCGTTCTGTTGATAAAAACAGGTCCCATTGTTGGCAAAAAACAAGTCTTGCTGTGTGCAGTGCAATAAACCATGCTTGCAAGAGTCTGTTTGGTATTTGTAACCTGTTTGTGCAGGGATGAGAGGAAAGACGAGTTTGAGGCAGCAGGTGATGTTGATGTTTGTCGTGGAAATAGTTTATAGCCCCCAGCACACATATCAGGTTTGGTCAGAGAGTCAGAAGGCTTCTAGAGGACAGGGTGAAATGAAGGTGACCAACAGAGTACAAAATGGCTGTGGTCAATCAGAATGACTGTAGTTTATGTGCACGTAGGAACTTTCATCAGACAAGATGGCGCAGAATGTTCATGATTGTCGTTTTGTTCTTAACACGCCCTTGCAGTGGGTGGGTCCATTGCAGGCCTGTATATAGTTGAGGTCGGAGAGGAAAGTCTTAAAAGAGCAAACTAATGGATCATTAGGGTCATTCCAGTGAAGGTTGAAGTCACCGAGGAAGATATGATTAGGATGGAGGGCTGAGCTGGCAGAGATGGATTCCATCAATTGTTCTACGAAAAGTAGGTTGTTGTCCCCCGGGGGATGATAGATCGAGTGAAGCACACACACAATCTTGCCCTTGTTCCAAATTTCAGCGACTAGGAGCTCACAGGAGGACATCATGTCCTTATGAGTCTGCTTCAAAATGAGGCTGGACCGATGGATGCAGGCAATGCCCCCCCCCCCAGATTTAATAGCCCTATCTCATCTGACAATGTCATAGCCAGGTGGAATTAAAATGTCAAGTATTGGGGAGGAGGAGTCATTAAGCCATGTTTTCGTAAGAATCAGGAGATCAAATTCTTGTGATATGATGAGTTCGGAGATATCTGCTGCATGCTTCACTGCTGATCTGCAGATGAGAAGCATTGATTTGATATGAGAGTTTGTAGTTGCTTCCACTAGGTGCGATGTGACGACCTGAAGTAAGTTATCCTTATTCAAGGATCTAAAGTTAACGCTAGGTTCTCTATCCGGATCAGATGTGATAGTGGGTATGATGCTAGGAGAGACCGCATAGTCCTCATATGATAGTAAGAGTGCGAGCGTGTCATCCTCCGACATCTGAGGCTGGAATCTGGTTAACCATTCCAAGGTGGTTGGCCACCATAGGGTTCTAAAGGAACTATGGTTAACCATTCCAAGGTGGTTTGCCACCGTAGGGTTCTAATGGAACTATGGTCAACCGTTCCAAGGTGGTTTGCCACCGTAGGGTTCGAATGGAACTATGGTTAACCGTTCCAAGGTGGTTTGCCACAGTAGGGTTCTATTGGAACTATGGTTAACCATTCCAAGGTGGTTTGCCACCAAGGGTTCTAATGGAACTATGGTTAACCGTTCCAAGGTGGCTTGCCACCGTAGGGTTCGAATGGGACTATGGTTAACCTTTCCAAAGTGCTTTGAAACCGTAGGGTTCGAATGGGAAAATGGTTAACCGCTCCAAGGTGGTTTGCCACCGTAGAGTTCTATTGGAACTATGGTTAACCGTTCCAAGGTGGTTTGCCACCGTAGGGTTCTAAAGGAACTATGGTTAACCTTTCCAAGGTGGTTTGCCACCGTAGGGTTGTAATGGAACTATGGTTAACCTTTCTAAGGTGGTTTGTCACTGTAGGGTTCTAAAGGAACTATGGTTAACCGTTCCAAGGTGGTTTGCCACCGTAGGGTTCTAATGGAACTATGGTTAACCGTTCCAAGGTGGTTTGCCACCGTAGGGTTCGAATGGGACTATGGTTAACCTTTAATGGAACTATGGTTAACCGTTCCAAGGTGGGTTGCCACCGTAGGGTTCTATTGGAAATATGGTTAACCGTTCCAAGGTGGTTTGCCACCGTAGGGTTCTATTGGAACTATGGTTAACCGTTCCAAGGTGGTTTCCCACCGTAGGGTTCTAAAGGAACTATGGTTAACCTTTTACGGTGGTTTGCCACCGTAGGGTTCTATTGGAACTATGGTTAACCTTTCCAAGGTGTTTTGCCACCGTAGGGTTGTAATTGCACTATGGTTAACCTTTCCAAGGTGGTTTGCCACCGTTGGGTTGTAATGGAACTATGGATAACATTTCCAAGGTGGTTTGCCACCGTAGGGTTGTAATGGGACTATGGTTAACCTTTCTAAGGTGGTTTGCCACCGTAGGGTCGAAATGGAACTATGGTTAACCGTTCCAAGGTGTACCATAGGGTTCTAATGGAACTATGGTTAACTTTTCCAAAGTGGTTTTCCACCATTGGGTTCGAATGGAAATATGGTTAACCGTTCCAAGGTGGTTTGCCACCATAGGGTTCGAATGGAACTATGGTTAACCTTTCTAAAGTGGTGTGCCACCATAGGGTTCGAATGAGACTATGGTTAACCATTCCAAGGTGGTTTGCCACCATAGGGTTCTAAAGGAACTATGGTTAACTGTTCCAAGGTGGTTTGCCACCGTAGGGTTCTAATGGAACTATGGTTAACCGTTCCAAGGTGGTTTGCCACCGTAGGGTTCTATTGGAACTATGGTTAACCGTTCCAAGGTGGTTTGCCACAGTAGGGTTCTAATGGAACTATGGTTAACCTTTCCAAGGTGGTTTGCCACCATAGGGTTGTAATGGAACTATGGTTAACCTTTCCAAGGTTGTGTGCCACCGTAGGGTTCTAATGGAACTATGGTTAACCTTTCCAAGGTGGTTTGCCACCGTAGAGTTGTAATGGAACTATGGTTAACCTTTCTAAGGTGGTTTGTCACCGTAGGGTTGTAATGGAGCTATGGTTAACCTTTCCAATGTGGTTTGCCACCAGAGGGTACTAATGGAACTATGGTTAACCGTTCCAAGTTGGTTTGCCACCATAGGGTTCTAATGGAACTATGCTTAACCTTTCCAAAGTGGTTTTCCACCATTGGGTTCGAATGGAAATATGGTTAACCGTTCCAAGGTGGTTTGCCACCATAGGGTCCGAATGGAACTATGGTTAACCTTTCCAAAGTGGTTTGCCACCATAGGGTTTGAATGGGACTATGGTTAACTGTTCCAAGGTGGTTTGCCACCGTAGGGTTCGAATGGAACTATGGTTAACCGTTCCAAGGTGGTTTGCCACCGTAGGGTTCTATTGGAACTTTGGTTAACCGTTCCAAGGTGGTTTGCCACCGTAGGGTTCTAAAGGAACTTTGGTTAACCTTTCCAAGGTGGTTTGCCACCGTAGGGTTCTAAAGGAACTATGGTTAACCATTTCAAGGTGGTTTGCCACCGTAGGGTTCTAATGGAACTATGGTTAACCTTTCCAAGGTGGTTTGCCACCATAGGGTTCTGATGGAACTATGGTTAACCTTTCCAAGGTGGTTTGCCACCATAGGGTTCTGATGGAACTATGGTTAACCGTTCGAAGGTGGTTTGCCACTACAGGGTTCTGATGGAACTATGGTTAACCGTTCGAAGGTGGTTTGCCACTACAAGGTTCTGATGGAATAGGGTTAACCGTTCGAAGGTGGTTTGCCACTATAGGGTTCTAATGGAACTATGGTTAACCGTTCCAAGGTAGTTTGCCACCACAGGGTTCTAATGGAACAATGGTTAACCGTTCCAAGGTGGTTTGCCACCGTAGGGTTCTAATGGAACTATGGTTAACCTTTCCAAGGTGGTTTGCCACCATAGCGTTCTGATGGAACTATGGTTAACCGTTCGAAGGTGGTTTGCCACTACAGGGTTCTGATGGAACTATGGTTAAATTTTCCAAGGTGGTTTGCCACTATAGGGTTCTAATGGAACTATGGTTAACCGTTCCAAGGTGGTTTGCCACCATAGGGTTCTAATGGAAATATGGTTAACCCTTCCAAGGTGGTTTGCCACCACAGGGTTCTAATGGAACTATGCTTAACCGTTCTAAGGTGGTTTGCCACCACAGGGTTCTAATGGATGGCACTCTGTTCTGAGAACCCCAAGCCTCTAACCCCAGCCATACATTCTTTGCCCAACCCAGGATCTAAAAGAAGATTCTGTCATTCATCGAGATAAATTATCATATCACGATGATAAATTTACTCAAGTGTGGACCATGCAAACTTCCTCTACCTAGCAGTCCTTTAAAAACGTTTCCAAAAACATGGCTGTCAGCGTGGTGACGGGGACTGTTAGAAGGCATATCCCTGGCTCTGATCTCTTCACTGGTTGCCGGTTCGGTCAAGAGTTATGTTTAAGTCTATGACCAGTGTGCAGAATTCAACCTACCCTAGATGCCCTGCTTTTATGCCCTCGAAATTCTCACTTTACCCTTCCCCTCCTAATGCCCCCTCGCCCTTGCTCCTACGTCAGACAGTGGTTGATTCTTTGAAATCCCCTGTGATCACGGTCACTTTCGGGGATCCGGCTCTTCAGTGGGGACTGCCAAATCTTGGACTCCCTGCCTCTAACTTTCGAAGCCAGGAACATGTGCATCACTTTTGATGACTGCTAAAAACATGTCATAACATAACATATAACATAACATAAAATATGATATAACATAACATCACAACATAGCATAACAAAACATACCATAACATGAACAACATAACACAACATACTATAACATAACACATAAGATACAACATAAAATAAAATATAACATGACATAACATAGGTAAGACGTTCCTTTTACGGGCCCATGATAAGGTGCATCATTATCGAAAGATAGAAAATGGTTTATTACAAAATATTAATATAGACAATTGGCTTCGCTCGCAGCCACAAAGACAAACTTTCTAATGTCCCTTCACTGTTTGAAAGATAAGTCAGGATGGAAGTTTTAGAGTCGAGTCAGAGTTCAGTTCTGATTCTGAAAGTTTTTTTTTCTTCAGAAATGCGCCTGCCACTTTATCCCCAAGATAAGCCTGGAAACTCACGCGGATGTTGATCCTCACGCTGGGACCTCATTTACTTCACTGATGTAACGTGATTACAGATATCTTCGTCTTTGAGAGTGATGTCTATCACGATTTCCTTTCTGTTTCTTCCTTGAGCCCAAGCCCTTTGGAGCAGCTCTGTGATCAGCTCCCCTCTCAGTGGCACTGGAGAGAGGACATGTACTACGGATACAATTGCACTTCTCCTCGACGGCCACAAGAGGGCATGGCTTCACTTTCAGGAGCCATGTGTAATTGCAGAGCAGAATGAAGAAGTAACATTTTCCTGCAAACTCACAAGTGACGGATGACCGCGCCCACTCCTAGTCTAATCCCCACAGCTGGACCCTTGTCATCTAGGGCCTACTTCAGGCCACTGAAAGTCATTTTATTTTAGCCAACCACTGCCCGAATGCCTTAGCCCTTTTCAGAAATGCTTTATCCACTGACACCACAATTTTGGGGGAGTCCATAAACCATCTAAAAAAATGCCATTTTGGAGAAACTGATCATCAATAGGCCCTCCTTGGCAGTGCTTGTAGTGAACAATCAAGTTGTTCAGGGGAACAGGCGATAAAGCCCACTATTTTTGGTGTGGGGTTTAGGTTACACCAATAAACTTTACACAGAAGTGTTTGCATTGCAGCCGTCCAGGGGTCAATGGTGCCCAAGGGTCCCTCGGTCCTCCTTTAAGATCCATGGTTTCTGAGGCTTCCTCATCAGGGCCCATATTTATCAAGGTTTTGAGTCGCCCTTGAGACACGCACAGGGATGCAAGGGCGACGCAAAGTCTAAATGAGATTTATCAAGCCACGCTGTGTGGCCCTGAGCAGCCTGATACATCTGGAGCAACGCAAGGCACCGCAAATGCTGGCTTGCTTTACTCTGCCCCAACACTGGTAGACCTGGGAATGCGTCAGAATTGTATGCTTTACCATCAGACGCGCAACGAGGAGAAATATCTTATTTCTCCTCATTGTTTCCTCTTTCTAAGTGTGTTGCATTCCACATTCTGCAGCACACTTAGAAAGAGGAAAATGCCTCTGAGGATTGTTTTTGCGCAGGAAGGTGTCTCTTCCTGCACAGAAGCAATCCTGCCTGTAATGCAGGATGGTGCAAGTGTCCCTCCGTTGGCGCTAGGCAGCAGTTTGTGCTCCAGCGCAGGCCGAGAGCAAGAATGCACCATATAATGTTAAATATGACGCATTCCTGCCCTTTCGCGCAGCGCAGCAAGGTGGCTTGTTGTGTTGCATGAAATATTGATAAACATGGGTCCGGGTTTGTACTTCATGTTCGTGTTAACATCCAGTGCTTTACGGTCTGTATCAGCCATTTACCTCTCTAATGAACCCAAAATCGAAGGCCCTGGGGCACGTGCCGTTTTGAGATGCCAAATCTTCTCCCGGGGTGGTCAAATTACGCTCCATGCCCAGCTTTTTCAAGATGAAATCGGGACACTGGCATTAAAAGTTCTAAGACTCTGTAGATTCCAAGGACGTATTGCATTCCACGAGGCCAGGCGTCAGGGGGCACTCAGGACCCCATACCTCAGCCCTACATTTACACCTATCCCAATGCACTCCGGTAAGAGCCCTGGGCTTGTACCGATGACCCTACAAACCACTCCATGAAACCTCACATACCCCCAAAGACCTAGCAAGCAGCTATCAATGACCCATGAAAGAATCCAGTCGCCTGTTGCTTCCTTCCTGCCTGTGGACTGATAGAGCAGTGTGTAACAGATCCTCCCTATAGCTGAATACTTCGAGTCTCTGCTCCCACACTTCACCTTATAATACAAATGCAACAACCGTGTCCTCGTTATGTCTCCCTTGCCTTACCGAACCTCCTCGCCCCCTAGAATGAGCTGCCACGTGATGATTCCTGTTGATACCCTTAGCCCCCCTCACAATGAGCAATCTAAAAAATTTGTAAAAGCACAAGAACTACCCATTAGGCTCTCTGAGGCAAACACTGCCCTCCCTCCTACACTAATGCCACATAGACCTTGGTAGCCAGCTTGGCCTCTTTGTCCAAAAATATCAAACCTCCACCCTCTGTTCCTGTTGCAAGGGGCTGAACGACGACAACATCCCAGGATCTGTCTTTAGATCCTGCCTTCTGTGGTCCTCAGATCCATCTTGGATGCCATCAATACCTTGTCTCTCAGACAGCTCTAAAAGCCACCTTATCACAAACACCCCAACCTCCCCCACATGAGCTCTTGAAGCACTTCCCCTCATACGGAAAGGGGATTCATCTTCACAACCTCCTCTGATTCCACACATTAGGGTATCACCCCCCTGTAGTACTAGCGCAAAACAAAGCAGTGCACAATGGTGCAAAGCAGGAGCAGGGATTTAGTTTGTTGAGCAAAATTTGTTTTGCACTGGAAAGGTGGCATTTCCATAGCAGCAAATCCACTTAGCACTGCTTTGCAGTAAGGGGGCATTTTTGGTAGCAGATCACTGCAATCACCCATAGGATTTGATTTGATCTAAGGTAGCCTGACCTGACCTTGCATCAAAAGCTACTGCCTGGTGGAAGTAGATGTAAGAAAGGGGGAACGCACTGTTTCCCCCCAAAAACCAACGCATATACAGAACGCAGCTGCAAGACTCATACTCCCACCCTGCACGCACATTTACAAGCACCTCAAAGAGCTCCACTGGCTCCCAATCCACAAACACATCCTTTTCAAGCTCCTCAAACACTCCTACAAAGCACTACACAATCAAGGCCCAGCATACCTCAACATTGGCATCTTCTTCCACACCCAGGCCAGACACCTACTCTCGGCCACCTCCTCCTCGCACACATCCACCAGCCCAGAGCTTTATTCCAGTAAAGGTGATCCCATCCATCCAGCACCCAATGTCAGATGCAAGGTGACTGCAGTGATAAGTACTGACGTGAAATGATGTAAATTCACAATATTACACGGCCCCACTTATATTCACGTGGGGTTCACCATTGTCTGGTGACTAATACCTGCTGGAGCGAGATGCGAGTTTTGAATCGTCTAAGGTAGCAAGCTGCGCGCATACTGAAAAACTGTGAAGTGCACTATTGTCTCCACCTAATATAAACTTATTTTGACTAGTATTTATGTGGTTGTCTATTTACGTACTTATATACTATTGCGCAACCTCCTCTGACGTGTCTGTAAAGCGTACCTTTTGTCCCGAAGTTTTGTCCTGAATTTTGACCTCCTGTCCTGAATTTTGACCTCCTGTCCTGAATTTTTGTCCTGAATTTTGACCCTTTGTCCTGAATTTTTACACTCACCGTCCTGAATGGATGCACATTATATTTTTCCTATATGGTAGTTTGAGGATTTTTGTAGTCCTTTGTAAAGCATGTACTGACATTATTGTGTGTCAATGCTCATATATGGTTCGGTGTGATGAGGTGGGTACTTTATGTATTCACAGGGAAGTGCTTGATTGGGTGCCTGCTCTCATTCTATCCCATTGGTCAGAGGACAGCGAATCACAGTTTGGCCTTGAAATACTTGCCTCACACTCAAGGGAGCATGTGGTTTGTCCAGTACCACCAGCTGAATTAGAGCACTCTGCTGCTCTGTCGTGCTATGCACATTTAGTGTAACCTGAGACGAGGAAACTGCAATTCAGCATCTTCTGAGGGTAGAGAGGGCCTTATGCACTCCCCCTTTTTGCTATAAAATTGATAGCTGAATGTGGGCAGTGCACTAATTCAGGTCCTCAAATTTTGCGTTAAAGTCCTCAGTTAACAATAAAACACGTATCTAGGAGAGGCTCTCCTCTTGAATGAATGTGCAGGCTGGAGCATCTTAAAGATAATGGGCCCCTCAAGATAAACCTCCAAGAGCCTGGTTCCAGCTCACGCGACTGTCCACAATCAATCCGTCTCCTTTCAGAGAACTTCGGGTCGAATGTCCAGGCATAAGTCTTATACCACACTAATGAAGGAAGCAGCACTTCACTCCCTTGTCTCCCAGAGTCCTCATCGCCACTGGTTCAAGCCATTCTTCATGGAACTGCTTCATTATTCACCAAACAAAGAAGATTTAAGTCAGTTCTTAATTTGTAAAAATATAAGTGCCTGGGCCCAAGGTATTCCACTGCAGCAGGCACCACCCACAGCTCCTGCCACCGCTGCTGAACGCAGTGCCAGCATTACCTACTAATCATCACACTTAAGCAAGTATGACATTTTGCACCCAAAGCTGTAGAGATGGCCTGGAAGTGTTAGCTGTATCCTTTTAAAACACAATCAATTGCTAAACATGCATGCTGTGCTGTAACAATTAGGCTGAGAGAACCACCATGTCGTGTACTCTCATAAATAGGTGCCGGTGTTTATAAATAAGTGCTGGTGACAAGCACCGGCAAACACTGGCACAAAATAAGCACAGGTTTAAGTGCCTCTCTTGCATTAATGTCCTCTCCTGGTAGCATCCACTTCTAAGTATTACATGATCTATAAAGTGCTCCGCCTGAGTACATCTTGTTTCTAGATGTTACATGTCAGGGGGCCCGCACTACCACGAGAACCTTCAGGCCAGACTGGGTACCCAAAGGACTCTCAAAGACCACACATAGCATAAGCTATTACCACATATAGAATGAGGCTTAGAAACGACCTCCTTTTGCACGTCATACTTGTAGCTCCAAGGTTGTAATTCAGGAGATACCTCTCGTACCCCAATCGTTAACAATCCTCTTACCATCCTAGACTCTCTCCCCTCCTCTCCCTTCCATCCCATCGTGATGCTGCAATGATCCCTTCTGTATTTGTTTATACTTATGGATGCTCGCCTCAGCATCCTCTCAGGTCTGCTCCTTATCATGTCTTATGCACTTCCCTCACTTGCCCTTTGGAGTTAAGCTCACACTTTATAAATACTCCCAGTAATAAAAATGAGAAGCAAGAAATCGATTGTACAGATAGAAATGGTGTGTTTATAGGCTTGCAGACCTACTCTTAGGAAATAGAAGAAGGAGACACGAAGGTCACTGCCGTTCTCCTTTCAGAAGGATGCCAAGGTCGCAGTTTGTTTTCATTTTACAGGCCTTCAGCAGGGCAGAGCTGGCTGGCTTTGGAATGTACAAATACATCATCAGTGCAGGCGGAGGTGTCAGGCAGATGAAATTGAAAGAAGTTCTTAAGGTGCCTCTGTAACTCAGGCCCAGAGGAGGAAAGCCAGGCGCCTTGATTACTTGCCTTCTGTCGGTGAGCTGGGAATGAAAGAAAGTGCACAGCTCATCACATCAGACCTGCCTTGGGGACACTGCACTGCAGTGCTGGGTGCAGGGCGACAGGACAGTTCCTTGACTATGAGAAACATTTCTTTCTGCTTATTTGTTTTTAGGATGTAAGTAAGTAAATACATTTATTGTGCAGTTAATTAAAACCATTACAAGCAATCATCAATTTACACAGTTTCGTTTTACACAGCGAGATGACAAATTACACTAGTGTTACGGCAGTTCATGAGTGAAAAACCACTGTTAAACATGCAAAATGAGAACATTTAAAATATGATTAGTAATTTATAAACATAAGATTAGCCTAAAAACTGGCCCAATCCTCTGCTCCCTTTGCGGCGGAGTGTGTTAGGAAGGGGGTAAAGTGCCAAGTGCACTAGTGGCGATAGGCCAAGGCCAGACGACCTGGGAGCAGAGACAAACGGTTTCGGTACTCAGGGCGCAAGTGGTGTTATACTGGTCTTTGGATCAGATAACCAAGTCTGTTTACGCTGGATTGCCTTGAAGAATGTGGTCAAAAGAGCCAGGACATAATTAAAATTCGTGCTTGGGAATTGCCATAAAGTGCTTGATGTGCTTGATGTGCAAATATTTCTAAAAGCTAAGTTTCGTGGCAATTTAGGCCTGCAAGGGTTGAGGGACCTGTCTGGCAGCTGTTACAGGCCTGTAATTAGCAACATGGCTGGGCCGATCTGCCTCTTAATCGCATGCTTGGCCTTGGTCTTGTTCAGACCGCCGGTAACAGTGTAAGCGTAAACCGGCGAAAGTGCTTGGAGCCATGGCAGCAATAAGAGTGATCTGTAGCTATGTGCCGAGAAAGTGCTTAGTGCGAAAACGGCACCAAAAGTGAGTGCGGGACATCATGGGTTGTCCCCACGCATGGGTTGAACTGGCTTGTTCTCCTTTTCTATCTTGCTAGTTGTTAAACCTGTAGTACAAAGGGGCGGAGTGGGATAGCCCTCCGCGTGATCTTAAACTTACTTCGTTTCAGTCCAGCTTATGAATAAAGCAAAACCAAAGGGGATGATGGACGGAGTGTTGAACATTGCAAGCACTCACCCCCAGTCAACTGATCTGGGTTTAATCCATCATCATTCTTTAGCTCACTCCGCCACCCCAGTTCAGACATGGCCATATGCAAATCAGTCAGCCTCATGGGAACAGTCCAGCCCGAACTGCCAAGCCATGTCTTCCCTGGACCGGAAACAAGCATTCTGGGACCGGTTTCTGGTTTACAGCCGTCATCAGCTTGTGAATAAAACATGTGATACAGAGAAACATACATTAAAACAGAAGAATTCCTAACAGTACCTTTAAAAGATACACAGAGTCAGTTGCTCAGAGAGCGGGAGTTTCGAAGAAGCCTCTGGGCCTTGCTGACTTAGTTTTTGGGATCGGTGCCGTTACCTCTTCAGGTTTTAAAAATTTGGAACAATGATAATCAGTAAGGACCAATTTTCCAGCTCGGCCCCTGTTCCTACCAGATTGCTTTGACCACTTAGAGTGCAGGAAGTGCGCCGGATGCCGACGCTGTACTTCCTGTTTCTTCACTGGTGCGAGCTGGAACCTTCTCAGTGGGAATTATGGTGCGGTGTTCCGCTCTGCATATGGCCCGCTGTTGTCTTTTAGGCATTCTTTCAGTTTGTTAAGGTGAGCTTCGGCGGCTACAAGGAATTTTACCATCCGGCAGCTCAGTTGGACATCGTTTCTGAAGAAGCATGCCAGTACAGCTTGCCTGCAGGACCGTATCCGGTTTTTGTTAAAAAGTGGTCTCAGGAGGGTCCGGCGTTCTTGTAGTAGTTCCCTACAAATAGTGATAAAGTGTACTATATTTTCTTCGCCGTCGCCACAGAGTCGGCACTTAGCTGGTATCGGAGGGCGTAGCCAAGGGGGTAGATGGTTTGCGGAGGGCAGCAGCCCTAGGCGTAGTTTCAGGAACTTCTCTTTCGTCTTTTTAGAGAAGCCATTCAGCAGATATGCTTGGGGCGAGAGTTTGGTGTAGGATTGTATAGTGAGCCAGCCATGTGCACGCTCTGCCAGGGAGGTTTTATCCTGCAAGAGTGATTCTTTCCTGACTATCTTGTTTACTGCTTTTTTGAAGCCTGCCGGGCTCCCTGGGAGTTCCCATAGTTGTCGAAGCCCCAGCTGGTTGATAGCTGCCTCCAGGTATAGCCTTGCGGGGCAAGTCTCTTTGGCCTGAAGTTCCTTCCACAGAAGGATGTGAACAAGTTCCAGGCTTTATACAAATCCGGATCCAGTCCTACATTAAGACCATTTTACCTAGTCTAAAGAGAGTTCGCTCTGGAGGTGGTAATTTTGGTGACCGGGGGGCAAGGTTATGGAACAACTTGCCCTGTCGCTTCGTCAGATCCAATCGGAAGAGCTTTTTACGAGGAGACTTTAAACCTGGTTTTTCAGGCAGGAGGTTTGAGAGTTTAAAGTGGTGTGTAGGGTGCAGAGTCCTGTTTTTAGCGCTGGGACTCCTCATGTGAGGTAGCTATGCGCTTTATAAAATATATTATTATTTCAAGAGCTAGGAGTGGTAAAGATTACAGTAGGGTAATCAGAGCATTACCTCTACGTCCCTTGTTCTCATCCCATTTATTACTTTTGAGGAATACCCAAGCTATTTCCATAAATTAATCTAAGACCAAAATACTTACCACAACACAAGCAGGGATTATACAATGAGGCTAACTTTATTTCATGATAAGATACAACTGGGAACGCCTGCTCCAAAGTTCCTTTCATCTGGTTCTAAACCATGTAGGCTGCAATGATGAACAAAAGTATTTGGTAAATCCCAGATGGCAGCTCTACAGATGTCTGGAGGTTTCACGCTCTGAACCTCTGCCCATGAAACACCAAGACTCCTTGTAGATCTATCCTATCAAAGAGAATATTCTGCCAAGGAGTAAACTAGAGCTATTGTGGACCTAACCCATCTGCTAATTAATAAAAAATATGTTTTTTTTTTAATACATGCTGCTTCAAAAGTCACAAACAAATGATCTGACAAACAAACTATTTTAGATCTGTCCAAGTAAAAGAAAATGGCCATTTTACATATAACAAATGCTATATTTGTTGATTCTAAGGAAGAAGGGGATGGAAAATACAGGTAGGACAACCTCTTTAGCTCTATGGAAGGCAACTGAAAGTTTTGGTAAAAATGCTGGGTCTGCGCGCAGAATTGCACCATCATCAAGTCCAGATTAAAATGGAGCATGACAGAGAAGAGTTCCCAGTTCCCCAATTCTATTGGCTGGGGAAATAGCCACTAAAAAGCCTACTTTCAGTGGGACAAATGAAGTATACCAATGAAATAACGGTTTAAAAGGATGAGATTGTAAAGCTTTTTGAACCAAAAGAAAATTCCATGGAAGAGGAAGGGGGCGTGTCCTAGCACAGGATAAAGAAAAACTCTTCTTCAGTGGCTGAGCCGCTCCCCTAGATCGGCGCAATGTTCATAAAAGCGCAAATAGCTGCCCATTGCCTTCTCAAGGTGAAAATTGAATGGTTTTTCTCAAAACCAATTGAAAGAAATTGCAGCACAGAGATAACTTCACACTGTAAGGGAGACACAGACTGCTCTGAATGGTATTTTTAAAAATAACTCTAGGGACGTGAATAGGATTTCAGTGTAGAGGGATTACAGGATTTCTGAACTGCTTCAGCTACACGACTCTTCTTCTCTAATCCCCTCCTTTCAATTTCCAAAATGACAGAGATAATCTCCCTGGCACCTTCCAGAGGACGCAGAGGGGGTTTGTCCATTGGAAGTTTTCAGGACAGGTTTAATTGCATTCTCCGATAAGGGGAAACCAAGATCTCCTTGGCCAGAGAGGATCCACCGGAACTGAGGTCTTCAAAAGTTTTAGCTGTGAGCCCCCCTGAGCAAAAGGTCTTCAAATCGGGCCCCCTCCAAAACATTAGTAGTACTTGGGTGAGCGGAAGCATTCGGGCCCTGTGCAGGGGGCGGGATTACCATTTCAGGAGTACTTTTTCTGTAGCTGATAATCCACACTAAATGTGAGACTTATAAAAGAGCAAATATATCAAGCAATAACACAAATCCTTATAATTGGGGTGTTGTTAGCCCCTCACACTCCTGAGACCCAGTGCAACTGCACCTGTTGCACTAATGATAGCTGCAGCCCAGAGTAGCAGACTGTGTCCTCTGCCTCTTTCACCCCTTCCCCACCATGCATGGCCATCACTCCCCACCTGTTGTTTTAGCCTGTTCCCTGTGCAGCCATGGTAACCTGGGCCCTAATGCTAACACTAAAAAAAAGCAGTTAGGAGAGAGCTTGTTGCAGGCAGGACAAAGCTATTTGAGAAAATAGTGACCGGAGGCTGTAATTAAAGCCTACCAAGCAACAACACACTTAACAGGGGGTGTCCTCATGGGAGGTTACAAAATGAGACAAGGCGGTACTAAGGAGGGTCTACTAAGCCTATTGGCCAATGAACAGCACATGCTCGGCCCAGGCTCAACCTAATAAAAGTCGCACTTTCAGGCCATCTTCATTTACAAGTATTTACAAAGGCATTTGTGCCCTCCCTGGGAACACAGCCACCGCCCCCCAGGGGGGCGCGCCCCACAGTTTGAAGACCTCTGCGACTAGAATCATCATTCTGCTGATCTCCCTTAGCAGTGCTAACACCTTTGGGATCAGAGGGAAGGATGGGGGGATGTATAGAAGCTTCTGTGACAACATCACTATTAGAGCACCCACTCCTCCTGCTCTGATCCCTGGATACCCGGAAGAGAATCAGGGAAGTTGAGGGTTGGTTGGTTGGGGAAGTACACAAACCCTTGAACAGAGTCCCTAATCTTTGGCATATCTCTTTAAAAATGCATGGCCTCAGAGGAAGATTCTGAGATGAAGGGGGACGTCCTGCTGAGCCAGTCTTCTCTGACATTGTCTGAACTGTTCACTTTTGGGGCCTTCAGGTAGAGAAGATGCTGCTCTGCCCAAACATCCGACAGTCAGGAGCGGGTTTCAACTTCCGGGTTAATGTCACATAATGTCTGCTTTCACCAGGGCATGAATGCTTTGGATCTGAGAGAGGAAATGACGACGCGCCCTGAATATACTGACAGTTCCCTGAAGTTTGGGGATTATCGGCTCTCTGCCAAGGGCCAACATGCTTGGGTTAACAGAGCTTCCATAGTGGTACCCCACATCCCTATAAACTGGTATCCATTGTCACACTCATTTAAGGTCTGAAGTCACTGGCATCTTGGGGGGGGCTGATGGGACTGTGCCTCAGCTCTATTTGACCTGCCCCCATCTCCACCTTGGGCACACCACTACTGATGTTGAATGTGCCAGGAGCTGCCACAGAAAAACAAAAAGACACTGCACCTTGCTAAAAATATTAATTTGCCCAAATACCTTTCGATGCAAAGCAGTGTTGTTTGCTTAAAATTGTTTGTGTGCGTGTTTCTGTTTAAATATACATATACAAGTATAGATATATACACACATACAGAGGCAGATGTAAACATGTTATGAAAACATATGTATGTATACACTAAGGGCCCGATTCACAAAGGTAAAATGAGACGAAAGTATAACTTTACGACTTTTGGTATTCACAAAGGGAATTTACTACTCATAAATACCCTTTGCGAATTCCAAATGTTGAACTTTATGGCTTTCGGTAATCAGAAAGGGCATTTACGAGTAGTAAATGCCATTTCTGAATACCGAAAGTTGTAAAGTTAGACTTTCGTCTCAGTTTACTTTTGTGAATCGGGCCCTACCTTTGGATTGTATGTGGCCCCAGCATTTTTAACTGCGCCTCAATGTGCGCCCACTACCTGGGATGCAAAGAAAGGCCTTTGTACACAGATACAGGATCACTCACTGGAGTGAGTGCTGTACTCCTTCTGCCACTGGAATGAGTACATTGCAGTCCTGTGATACCGGCCTCCAATGAGGATGGAGGTAAGGTATCAGAGGGTAAAGATGCAAGTGAGCTCACAGCACTCTGAAGATGCAGGACCCATGGGACCCTGCACTTACAGCTACAGACGTGCTGGTGCCATGGCCATTTTCAGGATACAAGACAAGAAAAAGATGTAGTTTTTCAAGGCTCCTTCCTCAAGAAGAAAAACCGTCTGGACATTCATCGTGAAATGGGCCCCTATGAAGAGTCGGCCCTATGATGGAATCCTCTGGCCTTTCAGAAGATTGATCATTCACTCAGGTCCAGATGGAGATCCTTGGACCACTTCTAGACTCTCCAAAGTGTGCGGAACAACTGGAGCATGTAGGGATAATCGTCCACTCAGGGATGTGTTGAGCATCCATGAAGATGAAGCACTGCAACTTCAGAGGAACCATCTTAGCGAAGGCACAAGGTGCTGACTTGAGGTCAAAGGGTAGGACTTGGAACTGAAAGTGATTGCCCATGACAAAAAATCTGACGAACTGTTGGGGTTCTTTCGCCGTCGGTATGTGAAAGTATGAGCCCTGGAGATCGATTGTACCAAGATTCACGCAGGGAAATCAGAGGATTTATCTTCTGAGGTGTTTCCATTTGGAAACTATTTGATGTTACTCAGTGGTTGGGGAAGCTCTTGACACCTTTGGGACCAGGAAAATGATTGAGTACACTCCCAGCCTCTTTCTTTCTCCAGTACAGGGCTCATTCCTGTCTTTCCTCCGAGGGCTTGTTAGACTTGTGAGAATGTTGATGTCTTGATGGCACACCACGGTGTCGGTCTGATTCCAGAGACTGGAGGGAGGGGTGAGAATCTAAGGACATCCTTACCACTTGGAGGATCCAGGCGTCTGAAGTGGATTTGTACCAAGCATTTGCAAAATTGGGAATTTGACCTCTCACCTGTAACGCGTGACCATCTCTGCAATATTCAGGTTCTTTGCTGCATCCTAGATGATCCTTGTGCCATTTTCTGTGGGAATATTTTAAAATAACCTTTCTTTCAATACATTTGAGATTGGGATGACAAGAGCTTTCTCCTGGATGGCTGACTAAAGGATTCCTTCAAATTTAAACAAAAAGATGAAGTTGTTCCTGTCTAAAGATGAGGACCAGTGCATTTTGTCTTCTAGTTCATCCCAAAACACAAGCTCCTTTGAAGGGCAGCCGAAGAGCAGTTACTTTTTGTGCAGTCTGTGCGCCAGTCTTTCAGGAGATTTCTATGAGCTACAATTGAAGCTCTAGTGACCAGAGCCACAGCTCCCATGACATCAAATGAGACCTCTAAAAGAAACTCGGTTTGATGTTCTATACCCTCTGATAAAGTGGAATATTCCACTCCATTTTCTATTGCTTTAAAGAGTTCCTTAAAATTAGAAACTCCCAACTATGCTGTGAAGACCCAGTAAATTCCTGCTATCAGAGCCACATCCAATCCAGGATACACCTTTTTGAGGGGAGATTCAATCTTTCATCTGTTGGATCTTTTAAGATTGCATCCTCAGCTGTATATGGTCTGCCCACTATGTTGTCTACTACAGGGACAGAGAGGGAAAGTTTATTTTCCATATTTTGTAAATGATACAATCTTGTCAAGAAGCGAAGTACATTCATTTTGCAAGGACCCTTCTACTCTCTGTGAATCACATCCAGCAAATTAGCAGGACTAGGAAAACCTGATGAGAAGCTCTCTGAAACTGGCCTCTTAAGAATCACCCTGGGCACTAGAGGAAGGAACCCCTCTGTCACCATCAATAGTTACAAGTACATCTGCCCAAAATTTATTTTCCTATCTATTTGCCTCTCTGCTCCCCAAGAGCCATGTCTTGTGTTCCCTCATCAGAATCTAAAGTGACTGAGGCAGATCTTCCTTTAGAAGTATCTATACAGCGGGAGGAGGATTTCTCCTTCAACAAAGCTAAAGTCCCTATGAATATTCCATGGACGTTGATTTATCAATATCCTAGCTGTAGCGGAAATGACATTGCGCATCCTTTTTCTCAGTGACATCATGGGAAGTGACGTCATAGGACCTTTGATCCTTTTTTTTTTTTTTTTTTTAAATAAAGGAGGCCAGGTTGGCTTGGACAAAACTAAGGCGTAGTCTTGATAAGGGAGGCCTGGCCCTTCCGTATTTTAATCTGTATTGCGTCGCATTCCAGTTCAAAAATGTGCGAATGTTGTTAGGGAAACCCGGCAACTCGACTTGGGGCAGGCTTTTGGGTGAAATAGTGAGAGAATCGAGCGAGGTAGGTTTTTTGTATAAGTATGGGGCCCCCAGATATTTCAAGAAGATACGTCTAAAGGTTTTGAGGTGAGCACTAAACTTATGGTATAAGATCAGGAGACTGTCTGGATTAGGGTACTACTCAGACGTTGCCCCTATATGGGACTCCCCTGGAACCTTGTTATGTCTGAAAGACGCTCTAAGCCTTCCATTAAGGAGGGCTGGTATAACTATCTGGGATGATCTGATGACGTCTGAGGGGCCACATCCATGGGAAGTTTTAAAAGCAAAAGTTGGGGATAGCCTGTCTAGATTCAAATTTGTACAACTATCTTCCTGGTTTGTGGCCTCAAAGAAGGAGATCGGGGGGGACTGGGAGTTGGAGTCACTTCTTCATGATGTTAGACCTGTAAGGAGGTCGCAGTTTGGTACTGGAAACTCTTGGACATGGATGAGAAGAACTTAATGCCCCCTTATTCAGTCTGGGAAGGAGTTTTTCAGGCTGGAGCCTCCCAAGAGGTGGATCTATCGTTGGTCTGGAACAACTCCCTGAGGCTCTTGTATTCAGCCGTCAAACCTGCCAATTTAAAAAGAAACCATTTCTTTACTAATAATCGGCTCTATTGGACACCAGCTAAGATCGCTAAGTTCGCCCCCCCAAGTGTAAGCGATGTGGCTGTGTGGAGGCCAATGATGTTCATGTATTTCTCCAGTGTCCTGTGTCTCTGTTGATATCAACCCTATGCTAGCCCTTTTGGGAGTCAATAAGTCATCACAGAACTCTCTGCTGCGTCAGCAGAAAGGACTATTATTCCATCTGATTTTAATTGCACGGAGGGAGATTTGCAAGAAGTGGACTGAACAGCTACCCGACAGTGGATGATTGGGTCAGGGCAGCCGTCTGGGTGTGACATTTAGATCTGGGGTCCAAAATGGGCCATGCCTCAGATTTATGGGCGACTTTTCAGAGTGGTGTTGGAATCAAGGGATAGATCAAGCATTCCAATGATTACACCAAGGCGTTGTAAGTGGTGATGGTCCGGTTTCCTCTTCGGACCTTGGGTGAATGCAGCAGACCACAGGGCGGACAGATTGAGCAGTTTGAGAGTTGCAGTTGACCCCGGTGGTATGAGGAATTTAAAAAAAAAAAAGGACCTTTGCTCCTGACGTTAAAAGCCCCATAATGAGTGCACAACACAAATATATGTCTACTTTATATACATAGCTGTATTAGGATGCTGGCATCATATGCCACAGAAACATTACACATTTCAAGGAAAGGGTTATGGAGCAAAAGGTAAACACTGCTCATCAGGAGAATGTTTACCTTCTTTCTTGAGACTCCTTTGGTCTCTTCTGAGGCCAGGGGTTGCAAAGAAAGTGCCAGGAGTAGCAGGGAGCACGTTAGGGGTCGCAACTGCGACCCCTTGCGACCCCTTCTCAGCCTTCATCTTCCTGAGAATCACTCCTGGACCTCTTTCTTGTCAGACAGCAAGATCTGGATCCCAGTGACGAAGAAACAGTAAGATATTGTTAACTATGTTTCGATATATTGCCTCAATAGGTAGGAAGTAATATTCTAGCATGGCTGAAACCAAAAACAATTATGCTCATAAATAGTTTAGAAAAAAGAATAACAAAGCACAACTTACCCAGTTTCTGCTGGAATTTAAATACCCAACCAATCCAGTCCCTTCTGCGACCAAAATTAAACTCCGCCCACGCCCACAGGCGCGATTCTGCTTCTCCAGCGTGCTTGCAATAGACCAAGATCCTTTGTTTGGCTTTGTAAATCGCTTTGCAGTAGAAAAACGTCACAAGAAGACTTGATCAACAACACATCACAACCTAGCACCACCAGGAAAACACTGACAGATAGATCTTCATGTTTCAATGTTACAGGTATCAAGTCAGACACTTCCTGATCTCATGATTCCATGCCTTAGGGCAGATTTACAAGCCCCTTGCAACACATTTGCGCCGCTGTTGCATCACTTCTGTGACGCAGCGGCGGCGTAAACCATGTGCCACGTTGCGACTTATTTACAACGTGACGCATCTAGGGCGATGCGTCACGTTGTAAAGCCCTGCGCCACATGAAACCTGCGTCAGGTTTGATGTGGGCGTTCCGTCGCAGGGTGGGCGTTCCGTCGCAGGAAAGCCTCGTAAAAGTGACGCAGTGAAATCTACAAGATTTCACTGAGTCAATTTTACGACGCTGCTGCGTCAAACCCTTATGCCTGCTTGAAGCAGGCGTAAGGAGTGACGCACCACGTTAAGTATGGGCGGTCCCTGAGCATTGCTGGAGTTGCGTCGCGCTTGCGACACGACTCCAGCAATGCGCCACCCTTACGCCACAAGATGCAACACGCATCTGCCTATCCTTGTGCCATGGTGCGCTGCATTGTAAATGCGACGCATCCGTGGTGGCGCAAGGGGAGAATTGCGCGTCGCAACTATTCTGGCGCATCCCTGCTGATTTGCAGAGATGCGCCAGTCCTCGTAAATCTGCCCCCATGCCTGCAAAAGTTCCCGAGTCCAGCAGAGGGGAATTTTTAGAGAGATAAGAGTGGAAGTCCAAGCAATATAGAGACCCCATAAATCATCTATTTGCTGTCCCAAAGCCATCACCTTTAGCAGAAACAGGAAAAAACAAGAGATGCTGGGAATGCCAGGCCCTTTTCTGTCATCAGATTAGGGTTTGCGGGGCTTTCATTGTAGTATTCTTTCCTGAAGTTTTTCCTGCCTTCGAAGGTGGGATACACCTCACAAGTAATGACTCGGATGAGGACAAGGGACATAAAGGGAACATCTGTTTGAGCCTAAAGTTATCAATTTTGGAAAGAAATCATCTGTGCAATTAAACTATATGTGTTCCATAGCTGATATCACAGGATCTCGTAGGTCCAGGCCTCCACGAGGAAGGCTGGGTGATCCCGTCGTTATTAAACGACATTTGGTGAGTCGGGCCATTTTTAGGTCTCGCCTACGCAGCGCGCATGCGCTGCATAGGAGGACCTTTAGCCGTTGCTCTGCTCTTTTTGGAAGCACACACTTGGGCTTGTGGCGGCATCCAGCTTGCGGGAGCGAGCAGGGGCGCGCCACAAGCACGAGTGCAGTGCTTCCAAAAAGAGCAGTGCGACGGCTAAAGGTCCTTGGGCTTCTTTTGGTAGGACGTGCACATTTTTGGACTTCTTTCCAAGGCTAATCCTGCTTGTTTTTGATTCGATGGCTGGTGGTGCATATAAATCGGTAAACTTGTTATGTTTGCAGTTATGTACATTTTTATATGCTACCAAGCACTTCTACCCCGGCAAACCGCACTTCAGAGGGTCCATACTGCCGCCCGCTTTCATATTTAAAACGCTGGCAACACCCTATATTTTTGATCACGACACCCGCGTTCCTGTATTTTCTTTTTAAATGCCTGCACATAACTATTTTTATGCACGGGCGCCGTGCTTTGTTTGAGCACGGCGCCCGCTTTTATATTTATAAAAGTGTGGTTTACACACTAAGCAAGTTTCGTTTTGCTTGTTTTTTGCTTGCGCTTCTCCCGCGCTTCTTGTTGTTGTTTGTTTACTCTCTTGTGCTCAGCTGTCCTCCACACAAGTCCGCCTTTGTGTACGCAGGGAGCAGATTTGTTGTTGTTTGTAAAGCACATTTCTGGGCTGGTGAACACAGATACTTTCATACATCTGGACTGCTCCTGTCCCCTCCGCCTCGGTACTTCACCTGGAGCTTGTCTGGGTTTCTTGAGATGCCCGGCCATGTATTCTGGGAGATTACAGTGCTAATGCCAGGCGGTACCGTTTTCATCCGATAACCGCGAGCATGCAGCACAGTTGTGTGTTGTGGTAGATTCCCAGGGTTTATCGGTAGCAGAGTCTCTCGCACGTTAATAGAGCTGGGACCGGACTTGTGCTTACTCCCCTCAGGGGCTCCCATTGTAAACACTGCCACCGAAGTTTCCACTTCCGGGTTTACTCGTGCTCTCCGCTTTGACTTCCTGGATGTATGACGTAGATTATCCATACCTGCGTCAGTAGAAGTTCAAAAGTAGGCTTCTATGCTCTGTAATCCGCTGTGGCTCTCCAATGGATGCTTCAGCCCTATAAGCTCAGGAGTGCTCCTCAGACCAGGCTTAGCGAGCTGTGACGTCGCAGAATGCTTAGCGAGCTGTGACGTGGCAGAATGCTTGGTGAGTTGTGACGTGGCAGAATGCTTGGCGAGCTGTGACGTGGAAGAATGCTTGGTGAGTTGTGACGTGGCAGAATGTTTGGTGCGCTGTGACGTGGCAGAATGCTTGGTGAGCAGTGACGCGGCAGAATGCTTGGCGAGTTGTGACGTGGCAGAATGCTTGGTGAGCAGTGACGTGGCAGAATGCTTGGCGAGTTGTGACGTGGCAGAATGCTTGGCGAGCTGTGACGTGGCAGAATGCTTTGTGAGCTGTGACGTGGAAGGCACGAGCACTGTGGTAAATGCCCAGCACAGCAGTCTTGTTGCTTTTCTGGAGTTTCATAGAAGGTCCCCACGCTGCATTAGAGCAGTCACTCTTTTTTTCTGAGCAATGTTGCAGAATGCTTAGCTATCTGCATTGATATATATCGTCTCCCTTTTTGAAGAGTGTGTAAGAATACTGGAACACAGCAGGCGCGCTCCCTTCCTGAGCACTGTTGTGGGATGCTCACCAAGAGAATTTTGACAGAACGGCGACGGGAGTGATGTTCCAAGCGGACTACGTTTCATATCAATGCGACGCATAGTTTGGCCAGCTGTGACATAGTAGGCCTGCTCAATTTGTCTAAGCATATTAGATGTTCAACAAACATTGGCATAGCCAATAGGTCTCGCTTTTGTGACCTTATAAGTATTTAGTTATGCAGCACAATATCCTTGGTGCAACAACAACTGTTGCATGGCTAAACACTTATAAGGTCCCAAAGGCGAGACCTATTGGCTATGCCAATGCTTGTTTGATTTAGACTTCATGCGTGGTTTGCAGGCTGTTCTAGGCTCAGCGACCAAGTATTTGTGAGTTATAAAAGAAATGTACAATGTATCAGGGCGTCTAAATAATAAATGATAACTTTTTTTTACATACCACTTCTTCCTGCAGTTTTGCCATCTCAAGGTGCCACCACAGGTGTTATTAGTCATTTTAATGGTACTTGGTCATCATGGCATATATAGCTTGACGGAAACAGCACATTTGTTTTACATCTTTACTTGACTCTCAACAGTGTGAGCTGGAGCAAGCAGAGGTCCCATGTAACCAGAACACTGAAGTATACAAAAACAGTGATGGATGGAATGCTTGAATTAATCTCAGCCACTAGTAATTACTCGGGCCGCATCCCAGTCCATCGTTATTTTGCACACCATGCCACCTCAGTTTAGACCCAGCTATATGCAAATCGGTCTTGACCTGCTCCAATGGTACAGTCCAGCCCAGCCCAAACTGCCAAGCCAGGTCCTCCATGAACCAGAACACAATCTAATCTGTGATGGCATGGTGGACAAAAGAACCATGGGTTGGAATGCTACCTGAGCGATTGGCAGTGGTTAATTAAATTAAATTTTAATTTGTAACATGAACTAATAGCCAAGGGTGTCTAGGCGGGCGGAAACTACAAGGAGGCGACCCAGAGATGGGACAGCTGGATTTTTTAGCTCAGGCTAGTTGTTAAACAGCCAGGTTTTTAAAAGTTTGGGAAACGCCAGGAGATTGCTTTCCTTCTTAAGTGCTAGTGGGAGAGAGTTCCACAGGTTCACAGTGCCTGCAATAAAACTTCTTCCCCCCCCCAGGTGGCAGTTTTTGCCCTGGGGCTTACAAGATTGGAATATGCCACTGATCGGAGCTGCCTCTCTGGGACGTAGCACCTGAATCTGTGTGAAAAATAGTCAGGGCTAAATCCGTGTAGGGCTTTAAAGGCGATAAAAAGGGCCTTAAATTCAATTTGCCTCTTAACAGGTAGCCAGTGCAGAATTGGCAGGGCATGAGCCACTGATTGATATTTTCGGGATGGCGAGCAGCAGCCATGCTGCTGCATTTTGCATGACCTGCATTTTGTTTAGGAATCTTGATTGAATGTTAAGAAATAGGCCACTGCAATAATCAATTTTTACAGAATGAGTGCCGAGACCACTGCTTTTTGAAGCTCTAACGGAATAAAAGGTAGTACTTTCCTGAGAGTTTTAATCATGAAAAAGCAGGAGGAGGTAATAGCATTTATTTGCCCTTCAAAGGACAGTTTGGAGTCGAAGTAGACTCCTTGGGGCCATATTCTCAAGAACGTTTGATAACCACTGCAAGTTTAGCTTAACGCATCTCTGCACAGCGCAGTCCATCGCGGGAAAACAACGCCGTGTTAACGTGCTATTCCCAACACAGCGGCACAATGCGATAGACACACGAGAACGCGACAAACGAACGCGACGCCGCAAAAACGCGAAACCCCAACGCGAAAATAGTAGAGATGACGCCAATAGCGATACAAAAATCTGCGAAAAGCAGCCACAGGCCAGCAATTCCCACGCGTCATGCGGGAAAATGCACTATAAAAATAGAAAAAACAAAAAAACAAAAAAACAAACAACAGCGAAGCACAATGGAGGCACCCGGAGCAAGCACAGAGGACAACCAGAACCCCGCAAGCCCCATGGAGGACCAGCCTGGGACCTCGGGGTCAGGGAAGGGCAAGGACAAGAAGAGTCGGAAGAAGCGGTTCAGTCCGCAGGAAAACAGGATCCTGATAACGGAGGTGATAGAACACCATCAACTACTGTTCATCACCTCCACCATGTCACTGGCAACTAAAAATGGAATATGGCAGACCATCGTGGACAAGGTGAATGCAGTCGGAGTGCTGAAGAGGACAATGGACGAGGTCAAGAGGCGCTGGAATGATGTGAAGCGCAAAACCAAGCTGAAACTACTTAAACAACCTGAAGGCAGCTATGCAGACTGGAGGTGGGAGTCCAGCGACACAGGAGGAGCTGGACGAGATGGAGGAAATGGTCTCCACAGTCATCAGTGGGGAGACGGTGGCAGGAGTGGGGGACCGGACACTGCTCAACACGACCGGACACAACAGCAACAGGGTGAGTAACCACCAGGGACTGGGGGACGGGGGAGATGGGCACAATGGCACACATGCACAAGTAAGCACAGCACATCTGCGTACAAACCATGCCCCAGACCCCCAACTCCCACCAAGAGACCAATGCACACAGGTATGCAACATCTCAGCACCGCATAAGCACAGAAGCCAGAGGCACACCACATGTAAGGGATAAGGGGCAGCGAAACAGACCAGCAGGGGCGACTCCCCCAAAATGCGGCACACACACATTACATGCAGAGCACATCAACATTGACAATGATGTGGTACAAACCGCAACACGTCCACAACAGAACAGAGGACACAACTGCTGCCGCATGTGCGTAGAAACTGGCCAATCACATTTGGCACTGCATGGAAATGTGAGTTGACAATGTACAAGTACAAACACACATCCGTGATGTAGTCGGAATGTCCACTGTCCCGCATCAAATAGGCAGCCCCCCCCCAACAGTCACAATGTACACAGTCATGCAGACTGAATGTGAACCTGTACAATGCGTCAACATACATGTGAACATGATGTTAAACTGCATCTCCCCTCCACATTGCAGGGGGAAATCCAACACCTCCTGCAGTGCACTCCGAACCTCTCTTCTCTGATGACGAAGAGGACCACCACACCTTCGACTCCGACGCCCTCCAACAGCTCGTGGAGAGCCTACGCAGCCCACTTCCAGGAGCAGGGCAGCCCAGCTGCCACGAGGAGAACCCATCCCCTGCACAGTACACACAACAGGCAACACCCACCACCACGGCCGCCTCCCAGGACCCCCACGACAAACACATGGCCTTCCAACGCCGTGTGTTGGGGTGCCAGGAGAAGCTGGCTGAACAGGTGCAGGTGGGCTTCGACCGCATGGCAGCCAAACTAGACGCCATACGTGGGTGTCTAAGTCCCATCAGGGACCACTCACAGTCCCTAACAGACACCCATAGTCCGCTCCATGCTCTCCAACGGACCATGGCTGGCATCGCCAGAGTCCTGACTCTGCGACAGGAACGACTGTCAAGTCAGAGTGCCTCCAGCGAGCTCGCCCGGGAGTTGGGACACATGCGGAGGATCATGGAGAACATGGAGCGGACGCAGGCAGAAAGAGCGGCTGCCATGGCTGCACACCAGCGAGATCTAGCTGGGTCCCTCCATGCCATTAAGACCGTCCTCATGGCTTTGCTGCCACAAGGTCTTGCGCTGATGCATGCTGCTGCTACCACCCCATCCACATCTCCGGCCCCTGATGTGTCAGTGCAACACAGTGCTGGAGACATAACACCACCACCCACATGTGAGGGACAGGCAACAGCAGCGGATGAAGATGCGGATGAATCTGCCTTCGTGGTCAGAAGGACGCAGTAGCATACATCTCCGCCATGTGGCCTGTTTCTGCTTGGTTCTGCCCTCTGCATCATCACCTTCCACTGTCCCCCGATGCACTCTGCGACACACACCTCGGACCCCGACATGGACTGCCATATTCTGTTTGCTCACCAATGACACAGCTATCAGACTGTGGACTGAACTCCTCCTCTCCTGATGTACCGGTCACTCCCTGAAGGACTCTGGCTCGCCCTACATGGGCCGACAATGTGAAGTGGTGTTGGCATGGCCCTGTACTGCTCCAGCTGCAACACTCCCTTGAATGTGCAATAAACATTCATATTCACACAGATGTGTCATGTCTATGATCTTTCAAGTGTGGAAGTATGGATGAATGTAGGGTTAGTGATTCCCCCTTACGTCCATGTCGCCCATGTTGTGGGACTTTTGTCACTGGGTGGCACATTTCCGTTGCGGGCCGGGGGTTGCCGACACTTCAACAGAGAGACATTCATTAGTCACTTCCTTGTCCAGCCCAGGACGGAACCACGCTCAGAGCCCCGGGGTCATTGTTCACACCCTTACGCTGGACTGGCATACGCCAGGGCAGCCCACTCCGCTTACGCACACAGGGGGGGGGGACAACGCTACATGTCCCAGCTCTGCACTGCAGGGATCTGCAGCTCACAGGTCTAGTTGTCAGCATGCCACAGCCACTCCCTCACGGCTGGTGTACACCCACACCACACCCATCCAGCACAGGCGTCACAGGACATGTGACCCAGCCAATAAAAAGGGCCTGGCGCACGTGCTGGACGCCATTTCAACTCTACAACTGTGTGTCTCCGTGTAGTTCCCATCTATGCATGAGGGCCTAGGGCCCAGCCACCTCACATTGCCCAGTGCCGGGGGTGACATGATGGCGTCCGCACAACGGGACTCAATCATTAAGGGTCCATGGCTAGCGGGGCACAGACTTGGTGGCACTGGATACACTGCGACAGGCACCCCGCCACGGGACGATGTCTTGCGGTGTAGTGAGATAGGGGCACCTGAAATGCTGAGCGGGTGTGCAGCCTGCGATGATGCGCCGTCCTGTCGGTCCGGACTGGCATGGGTTTGTGTGAGACCTGCTGGCCCGCAGTGTGTGCCTGGGCAAGGGCAGGGCGGGCCTCCCGCCACGTGGCGTTGCGTTGCGGTTCACAGAGTTAGTGGCACCTCAAGCGCTGAGCGGGTGTGCACCCTGCGATGATGCCGTGTCCACAGATGTGGTCTCTGCCATTGCGATATCAAGACCCAGCAACATGTGTGTGACCTGGTGGCCCGCGGCGCGGGGCTGCATGATGTGGAGGGTGCCATGGTCGCGGGCCCTGGGCTTGGAGATCCCTCCGGAACGTGGTGGGCCCTCTTGGAGACACGCCGATGGCGGAAGGTGAGCAGTGAGGCCTGGTTGTGCAGGGGCGGGCATTCACCGCTGGCCGGCGGGAGTGGCTGGGGTGCAGCAGCCTGTGTGCGCAGGGGCGGGCAAGCGATGGTGGCGTGTGCAACTGTATGGGCTCTGACATTCATGTCTCTGGAAACTGTTTCAGATGAGGGACCTGGGGGACTGGTGTGAATCCGGGCATGTGGTTGGAGACACACCGGTGGCAGCAGGTGAGCAGTGGGGCATAGGTCCGCAGTGTCGGCACTCTCTCTCTCTCCCTCTCTTTCTCTCTGTCTCTCTCTCTCTCTTTCTCCCTCCCTCTCTCTCCCTCTCTCTCCATCTCTCTTTTTCTCCCTCCCTCCCTCTCTCTCTCCCTCTCTCTTTCTCTCCCTCCCTCCCTCTCTCTCTCCCTCTCTCTTTCTCTCCCTCCCTCTCTCCCTCTCTCTCCTTCTCTCCCTCCCTCTCTCCCTCTCTCCCTCTCTCTCTCTCTCCTTCTCTTTCTCCCTCTCTCTCTCCCTCTCTCTCCCTCTCTCTCCCTCTCTCTTTCTCTCCCTCCCGCCCTCTCTCTCTCCCTCTCTCCCTCTCTCTCCCTCTCTCTCCCTCTCTCTCCCTCGCTCTTTCGCTCTCTCTCTCTGTGATTTGATGTGCGCATGGCACTCCTTCTTATACAGATTTCTGTTTTGCAGGCTGTGACTTGCAGGATGTCGTGGGACGACCCGCCATGCCTCTTCTGATTTTCTGTTTTTGTTTTGTTCTGTAATAAACGTGTTATTTGGATGTTATGATATGGATGTATGATTTCCCTCTTTTCCGAACACACATGTATGTTGATTGTGCGACTTTAGGAGATTTGTTTGGTTCATGGTTTCATGGAGTTGATGTACAATATCTTTGTCCTGGGGGGTGAGGGGGTGCCCGGGTAGGGGTGGGGGGGTCCTGGGGGTGGTGGCGGTGGGTGTTGTTGACCTATTGGGGCTCCGGGCTGCATGGCCGTTTGCTCCAGGGCATCTGTTGTTCTTCAGGTGTGGCTATGGGCTGTGCTCCCTTGTCTGGTGCCGGTTGTTGTCTGACTTTGCACCAGGTAGGAGCAGGTGTTAATTTCCTGCTGCTAACGCACCTTATCGCATGTTTTGTGGTCTTATCGCCGATCGGGCTGGTTGTTGAGAATGTTGTGGAGTGGTGTTGTCGCGGATTTTTGCACGGGAACGCCTACTCTGCATCTCATTAGCGTTAGTTGCCGGGGTCATCTGTGGCGATGTTTTCTGCGACTGTTTTCGCAGGTAAACTGGTGTTATGGGCTGTTAGCACCTGCTTGGGAATGGGGCGTTAGATTTATCGCGAATTTGGCTGCGATAAAGTGCCGATAACTCGGCGATGTGTCCTTGAGAATATGCCCCTAAGTTTTTTACCTTGGTGACTGGATTGGGAATTTCTCCCAGTTCCTGCGGCCACCAGCTTGGTGTCCAGAAGGAGGTATTGCGTCCAAATAAAAGTACCTCAGTTTTTCCTGTATTCAGCTTCAAACAGTTTTTGGACATCCAAATCCCAACTTACCGCTTACAGTTGTGGAATCTAGATGTGGTGGTAGTTGGGTCCCCTGCAAAGGATGCCACGATTTGCGTGTCGTCGGCATAGAATACCGTCTCAAAACTGAAGGACTTTATAAGTGAGCAGAGGGGGGTGACGTAAAGGTTGAAAAGGGTCAGACTCAGAGAGGAGCCCTGCGGCACCCCACAAGGAAAAGAGAAAAAGGGGGACCTGAACCTGCCGAGCTCCACCAGTTGCTCCCTATCTCTGAGAAAAGACTTCAGAAGGTCCAGTGCCCTACCCCTAAGGCCCAAAGAAAAGAGTCGACCGATAAGCAGATCGTGATCAACCGTATTGAAGGCTGCCGAGAGGTCCAGCAGGATCAAGGCCGTCTTCCCGCCGTTATCCAGGACCTCTCTTATTTCCTTCGACGCATTAATCAGGGCCAACTCAGTGCTATGTTGACTTCTGAAGCAGTATTGAGAACTGTCGATGAGTTTGTTATCTTCGATGAACTGAGTTAGTTCTATGTTCATCGCTTTCTCAACGATCTTGGCTGGGAAAGGTAATCGAGAGATCGGCCTATAGTTGTTAGGGTCTTTATTATCCAGATTTGGTTTCTTCAGCAGTGGGAGGATGGATGCCCTCTTCCATTGAATTGGATAATACCCATCTGAAAACATTCTGTTAAAGATAACTGACTGTGACATTTGGAACCGAATGGAGGACCTTTAGAGGATACGGGTCCCAGGGTGATCCAGGTCTTGTCTGACTAACAATAGTCAGGATCAGTGATTCTGAAATGGGATTGAAAGTGTCGAAAGAGGGGGTAGTGACTTCTGGGATATCTTTGCAATTTAATCCGTCGGAAATGGCGGGGGGAGGGCCCTCTATGTGTGCTCCCGTCGCTCGATGAGTGGAGGAGAAAGAGTCTGAGACCGCTTTGACTTTTGCCTGGAAGAAATCTGGTAGCAAATTTCAGAACTCTTGATCTACTCCCATGCTTTTCTGTGCAGGGAGTTTACTCAGCTTCTGTACTGTAGAGAAAAACTCTTTAGAAGAGTTGAGGGAGGACCTGATTTTAGAGGAGAAATAGCCTTTCTCTGCAGTTGCAATTTTTATTTTGTACTCCGTGATGGCTTTTTTGTAAGAGATCTTGTCCTCATGATTGTAATGAGTGCACCATTTCCTTTCAAGCCTCTGGCAGATTGGTTTCTGTTGTTTCAGACCATTGTCAAACCAAGGCTTGGAAGGAGAGGTCCTTTTATTGGTGAGGTTTTCAAAGGAGCTAGAATATTTAGGTTACCGATGATCCAATTATGGTAGGTGTTAGTGGCCTCATCCAAATCAACTGGGAGTGGGACTGTTAGACTTATTACAAGCATCCTCCCATCACCCTTTGTGTGTTTGATGTAATGCCCTAAGTGGCCAAGGGTATTCCCAGATGTGGGTCACTTGCTCACTGTGTCGCTGGAACCAAGCTACACCTGACTGAAGAGCCCCAATCATATCAAAACTGGAATTGGGCTGCTTCTATTCCAGTTCAGAAAGGACTTGGCTTGGCAGTTTGGGCTGGACTGTTCCTATTGGAGCAAGGTCAAAACTGATTTTCATATGGCTGGTTCTAGTCTGAGATGGCGTGGTGGGCAAAAGAACGATGGAGAGGAATGCTACCCCGAACGAATGCCAATGGTTAGACTTATTGCAAACATCCTCCCATCTCCTTTTGTGTGTTTCATCCCATGTAACCAGAAATCAGTAGTTACAGTGATATACTTTCATTTTAAGAGTATTTACACTCTGGGTGTGTTAGGTCTGTATTTCTCCAGCTAACTCACTAGAATAAGCTGATGCCAGCACTAGAAGCTGGAGTGTTGCATTACTGCAGTTGATCTATTCAGATTAAGGTAACAGCCTTGAATGGTTGCAAGCTGGGCCTTGTAATCACAAGGTCCTGAGATAGAGCTGGAGATAACGTGGCTAACGATGAGTGCTGACTTCCATGTTGGTCAATTGGACTTCTAGGAATTCCTTGGACCAGATGAAAATCATTGGTGCATGCACAAACCTTGGGGGGTGCAGCATGCCACGTGGATGGCTTCGACCTGGAAAAACCCATCTGAAACAGGTGGGCTGTGTTCTTCATGTATGGCTCAAACCACAGCATGACAGCTCCCCCGAAGCCCGTTCAATGTGTGGGGTGTCAAGCAAGACTAGATTGTAAACATTGTCAAAGACTGTGAAGAAGTGATGTGGGACAAGAAGCCTGGGGTCACTGACATCTGTGATCTGGAGACCACCGTCACCATTGGATGAACATTGTCTCCATGCTGCAGGACTTGATGGTTAATGTTGTCAAATACTGTGAAGAGGTGATGTTGGTCAAGAAGACTGGAGTCACTGACGTCTGAGATATGGAGACCACTGTTACCCATGGATGGACGTTGCCTCCATGCTGCAGGCCTAGATGGTAAATGATGTCAAAGACTGTGACGAGGTGACGTCGGAGAAGAATTCTGTGGTCGCTGATGTCTGTGATCTGGAGACCATTGTCACCCTTGGAAGAACGTTGTCTCCATACCAGCCGGACGAGATGGTGAGTGGTGTCAAAGACGGTGAAGAGGAGATGTAGGACAAGAAGGCTAGGGTCACTGATGTCCATGATCCGGAGACCACATCACTCTTTGGATGGCCATTGTCTTCATTCTGCAGGACTAGATGATGAATGGCATCAAAAACTGTGAAGAGGCAACATAGGACAAAAAACGCTGACGTCTCTGACGTCTGTGATCTCGAGACAACTGTCGTCCTGTGGATGGACATATCTCCATGCTGCAGCACTAGATTGCGAGTGATGTTAAAGACTGTGAAGAGGGGATGTAGGACAAGAAGCCTGGGGTCACAGACGTCGGTGATCTGGAGACCACTGTAGGAAAGTGGGTTTCTGTTGCAGTAACCCCCCCACTTTTTGCCTGATAACTGATGCACTTTTCCTTGGTGTGCCCTGGGTCCCTGCCAATCAGGTACCCAGGGCCTGTGTTCCTTCCCTAAAAACTGTACTAAAGCCTAAACCCAATTGGCATCTCTGGCCACAGGTAAGCCCCTGGTAAATGGTACCCTAGGTACCCAGGGCACTGTGACCAGAGAAGGCCCCTAAGGGCTGCAGCACTTATTGTGCCACCCTTAGAGGCCCTGTACCCTGACACACACACCCTGCCTTTGCAGGCTGAGTGTCTTGGTGCAGAACTAAACAGAGAGTCGACATGGCACACCTGTGTGCCATGCCCACAAACACACTGCCCTGGCATACCTCAGTCACCCCTCTAGCTGGGTGCACTATGCCAGTGGTGTGGGCACAGGTGCATGAGCCCTGTGCCCCTACAGTACCCAGGGCCATTCCTGGGCACTGTAAGTGCAGTGATGCCATTAAGAGTATATGGTGCTGGGAGGTTGTCATTACGAACTCCACAGCACCATAATGGCTACACTGAAGACTGAGAAGTTTGGTATCAAACTTCTCAGCACATTAAACCCACACTGATGCCAGTGTGGGATTTAATGTAAAATGCACGACAGAGGGCAACTTAGAGTTGCCCCTGAACCTAACCTACAATCCACGTCTTGTCTGAGGGGCTGCCCCAGCTGCCACACAGCAGACATGTTGCTGGACCCCTGGGTGGAGAGCCATCCGCTCTCCTGGGCCTGCAACAATGCACATCCTGGGCGAGGTGCTAGGTCTCCTCCCCCAGGATGGGCAGGGGAAGCTTCAAAGGCATGCCGCCTTGTGAGCTTCTCCAGGCCACTTGCTGTACTCAGCAACTGGCCCCCACCGGTTCTGACCCCTCTAAGGCGGGAAGACTGGCGGGAAACCCCAAGGAGGAAAGGGATGATGCCAGCCTCTGCCAACCCCAGCCCTCAGGTGGGGAGGCGAGGTGAAGCACAACTCCGGGCTCTCGCCATCTTGAAGATGGGGAGCCCTGCCCAATCAGGACTAGGCTACTGCCCCCTCCCACAGGAGAGGGGCAGGATAGGGGTGTACCCACCCCAGGAAGGGACCCATTGGTCCCTGCCCTTCACCTACCTGTAACGCCCCTAAATTTAGTATTTAGGGGCACCCTGAACCTTCCTTCCTCAGATTCCCGCAACCTAAGAAGAAAAAGGACGAAAGAAGACGCCCAGCAGAGGAGACTGCAGAGAACAACTGACTTGGCCCCAGCCCTACCGGCCCGGAAGCAGTTTCCAGAGATCCTGCGCCAAAAATAGTCTTGTCCTGCAGCCAGCGACCTCCAAAACCCCGGGGAGGACTGACTGCCTTCAACAAAGACCGGATCTCCTGTGAACAGCAGCTCTGTTCAAAAGAAACACCAAACAAAGACTCCGAGCCTGCTGAGGAAAAAGAAACTCGACGCCTGGAACCACCACTGCACCCGTCGCCTACAGCCCGAGTTCAAGTGTCCCACCGGTCCCAGCGAGGTCCCCCAGCACTCCAGAGTCGGAGTCCACCGTGGGTTGACCCCTCCAGGACTCCCCGACGTCGCCTGCAGCCTCTGCACGGAGACCCCCCCAACCGCGAGTGGCCCGGTAAGGTGAAATCCGACCTCAAAAGACACCCCTGCATCCAGCCGCCCTGCGCCCTGGGGAAAGGAACCCGAGGTGCACCTACGTCCCCGAGCCCTCCAACTTACCTGCCCAGCTGTTGGTTCCTCCTGGAAGTCTTCCTGGACCGAGCCTGCAGCTGAAAACCAAAACTGAAAATCTCCATTGAAATCAACAGGGCACCCGACCTCAAAACAGCACCCTGCACCCGGCCGCCCTAGTGCCGCTGAAGGTGCCTCCTTTGTGCTAACTTGGTCCCCAACGTTCCCTGAGCTTAACCCTAGGAGCTTTGCTCCCACAACCCCGTGGCCTGCTTGCCAGCAGCCACTAACCGGAGTCCCCTATCCTCCATAGGATAACATTGGGCCTCAACACTCTGCACCCGGCCGCCCTAGTGCCGCTGAGGGTGCAACAACAGTGCATCACTGACCCTGGGAGACCCCTGAGTCTAACCCCAGAACCCTAACTCAAAAGACCGATTACTTACCTCGAAAACCGATAACTCGTTTTTCCTCATAGGATAACATTGACACTTTTTCTCCCAAAAGTTTCTAAGTGTCGACTTTTGAAAACTAAGAATATTCCTTAAAATCGCACAAATAACCTAACCGAATTTTCTCAACTGGTTGCAGGAAGGTCCCAGTGCTGAACCTAGGTGTCCAGCACTGAGTAAGAAAAGTAACTAAAAAGTAACTTACCTGTGAATTGAATTTCCTTACATAGGATAACATTGGTGATTCTATGTGAAAAAGTTTCTAAGTGTGGATTTTCTAAACTTTAAAATATTCATCTAAAATCAGCCGAATTACGAAAACAAATTTACTCACCTGTTATCAGGAGAGATCCCAGTGCTGGATCTTGGTGCCCAGCACTGACCCTGAAAAGTAATCATAACTGTACTTACCGGTAACTTGAATTTCCTTCCATAGGATAACATTGCCTGGTTTTTGCTGAAAAAGTTTCTAAGTGTCGATTTTGCAAACTTACAAATATTCGTTAAAAATCGCCTGTATAACAAAAACACATTCTTTCAACTGTTTACAGGAGATGCACCAGTGCTGGATCCAGGATCCAACACTGAGTTAGAAAAAGTAACAATAACCCCACTTACCTGCTAAGTGAATTTCCTCCCATAGGATAACATTGAGTGATTCTATGTGAAAAAGTTTCTAAGTGTCAACTTTTAAAATACAATAATATTCCTTAAAAATCACAACTGTAACCAAAACGTTTTTACTCAACTGTTTACAGGAGATGTCCCAGGACTGAATCTAGGATCCAGTCCTGTGGTAAGAAAAGTAATCCAAAAAGTAATCTATTGCATTTAACTAGAAATTCCCATTGAGCTCAATGTATTATTGTGTTTGAAATTGTGTTGCCTATTGCAACAACTGTAACTATTGTATTCAAAAGTCTATTGCCTATTTGAAAAGTATTTAACTAAAGTCACTCATTCTGAGAAAGTATATTTTGATACCTATTGTTGGTTCTAAAATAAAACAACTATATATTTTGATACAAAACCATTGGCCTAGAGTTCAGTTCTTGAGTGTGTGAGACCATTTGCTGACTGAGTGTGTACAACAAATGCTTTACACTGTCCCTCTGATACTACCTTACTGCTCGACCAAGCTACCACTTTAGAGAGTAAGGTTATATCTAACTTTAGCCTCTGCCAAACCTCTGGGGACTGTGGACTCTGTGCACACTGTACCTATTTGGGAACAGTATATACAGAGCCACTTTCTTACAACCACCATCACCCCTTGGAGAGCCAATGTCTCCATGCCGCAGGACTAGATGGTGAATGGCGTCAAAGACGGTGAAAAGGTTTCGTTGGACAAGAGCGCTGGGGTCGCTGATGTCTCTGATCTGGTGATCACTGTCACCCCTTGGATGTTTTCTCCAAGCTGCAGCATGACCTGACACCAGACTGCTAGTTCATACCTAAGCTCTCCAGCAGTTCGCAAGCCCTCTGCTTCATCATTAAGAGCCATCGGTCCTTCATAGTTCACACCACCTAGAAGGTTCAGGCAGTGTGGTACCAGCCATCATTCTGCCGGACAATACAACGGTGCCCACCAGAAACATACTTCAGAGGCACACCTCAAGGCCGTCTTCTCTCCCACCTACCCAAGAATCCCCATAACATCTTTGGCCTCTCTGAAGGGAGTCCTACATCAGTGGTGTAGCCTGGGTGCCCTGGGCCCTAATACAAGCAAAGAGAAGGGGTACCATTTCTGTATTAATAAATAGATATTTGGAGTGCGGTGGGCCGATCACATTCCTGGATGTCTGTGTCACTGCACCTGCTGCACTAATGGTACATTTGCCCCTGCTTAACTGTTTTCTAGTTGACCATTGTACCTGCCTTTCCTTCTCTCCTCTACACTCTCCCATTCTTCGCTCTCGCCTCTTCTCTCTTCCCTCTCCTCTGTCCTTCATTCTTCCTTATCTCCTCTCTTCCCGTCTGACATTCTTATTTCTGTCCACTTTCTTTGCCTCATTTATTCTCCTTTCTCTTTAATCCATAATTTCTTCTCCCATTCTGTCACGTCTTCCTCTCCTTCCTTTCACCCTCTCCCTTTCTTTCATCCCTTTTCTGTCATCCATTTCTACCTTGTCTTCTGTTCCCTCTTTGCCACTCCTCCTCCTCTTCTAAGAGTAAACACAGAGCCAGGCCCCAGGCAGGCTGCGAGCTTCCTAATGCAGTTGATGCAGAGTAGACTGTGCCACCTCCTACCTCTGGGCCCTGGTGCCACTGCACCGGCTGCTCCACTGGTAGCAACGCACCTGTCCTACATGCTTAGTCCACTTCATCGAAAGACTGAAGAAGTCTGCCCGCATCACCCCCACCTTGAAAGAGCCACATCGGTTGCCCCTGCAAGAGACCCTTCCTCGCCCATTCACATATTCAATGCTGGACAGGCCTTTTATTCCACTGGGCATATCCCCGGTGGGATGGGCTATTGGGGGCCTATTTTGCAAGCCCCGGGTCGCTACTGGTGCCTCTGTCAGTTTCCCCCAGCTCCCCTAGGTTATTTGCAACAGGCACAGGGAGGCTTCAAAAAAGAGGGGGTGGAGTTAGAGAGAAAGTGACGAGAGAGAGAAAGTGACGAGAGAGAGAGAGAGAGACCAGAGACCAGAGACAGAGAGACCAGAGACCAGAGACCAGAGACAGAGACAGAGACAGAGACAGACAGAGAGAATGAGAATGAGAATGAATGGATGAATGGATGAAAAGAGAGATCGCGCGAGGAGATGTGGGGAGTAGGGTGACCAACCGTCTGTAAATATCACGGACCGTCCGTAATTTGGATCTCACGTCCGTTGTCCGTGATGATCCCTTTTACGGACGCCTTTTGTCCGTAATTTTAGGCATTGCAGGGAACAGTGCTGTTCCCCTGCATGAAGCCTCAACTCCTTGATGGGGCCGCCTCGTACTCCTCCTTGGAGCACAAGAGCAGCCCCACCCTGCCCTTTGTCATTCTGTATGCGGCTGATTGCAGCATACAGAATGACAATGGGCCAGTGTGATCTGCAAAGCATGTGGTGGGCCTCCCCCAGCCTCGGTCTAGGGCAGGGCATTCTGTCAGATGGAAGACGGTGAAACAAGTTAAAAAGATGGGTCTAGAGTTCTTTCACAGTCTCATCATTTTAGAACTGATGCATTTTCAATATTATATTCAACAAAGCCATGGTTGCTGCTTTTATTTTATGCAACTAACAACCATTGACAAAGCCAATAGTTCTCGCTTGTTCTAGGTGTAATGTTACTTGTTGTGTTGTGTTGAACGCCAGTGGAGGAAGAGCTACCTGGATGAATACAGGCAGAGTTACCTAGGGGCTTTGAAGTTTTACCACCTTCAGATTAGGAGAGTACGGAGGGAATTTTTGAGCTAGCTAAAAATTCCACAAAGAACATCTTCCAGGTTGTGAAACAACTGTCCTCTTTGGAACGTGCGACTGCTGCACTTCCTGCTTCTACGGATCACTGCAATAAGGTCGCAGACTATTTTATGGACAAGATAGATAAAATATATGCCACCTTTCCGGAAAGTAGCAGGAATTTTGTCCCCGCTCCTGACGTGGAGGCCCCCTGGACCGAGGATAAGTTTGTCTTTTATCCTCCAATGGAAAGTGAGGTTCTAAAGTTGATGGAGGTTGTTAAATCTGGGTCGCCGTTGGACCCGGTTCCCCCAAAATTTTTGCAGCGAGGGAAGAAAGTTATTGCTCTGGTCCTCACTAAACTACTCAACATGTCCTTTAGCATGGGGCAGGTTCCCAGCAATTGGAAACACGCTATGGTGGTTCCATTGCTGAAGAAACCGTCTTTAGATCCCGCTCTCCCCGAAAATTTGAGACCGATCTCTCTGCTCCCCTACGTTGCAAAGATTGCGGAGAAACATTTAAATGGCCAACTGTCTATGTTCTTGGAAGAGAGACGGGTTCTACATGATACCCAATCTGGCTTTAGGCCTCTTCATAGCACGGAGTCGGCCCTTCTCATGGCAGCGGAAGCCCTGAGAATCGCAGCCGATGAAGGAAGGACAACTGCTATGATCCTTCTAGACTTGAGTGCTGCGTTCGACACGGTCTCCCACGGCCTTTTGCTGGAGAGGCTGCGGGAGGCCGGGGTCGACGGTGGCACGTGGGTATGGATGAAAAACTTCTTGCAGAACAGATCCTTCCTGGTTCTACAACATCCATTTAATTCTAGAGTCTGTCCTCTCTCGCAGGGGGTGCCGCAGGGTTGGGCTCTCAGCCCCACCCTGTTTAATATTTATATGCGCCCTCTGGCAGATATTGTATTGAGGCATGGGATAAAGCTGGTGTCATACGCTGATGACACTCAGCTGATTGTTACTCTGGAGCAAAAGGAGTCTGGAATGGCCTCTGATTTTAAGGTCTGCTTGGGTGAGCTTGCGGACTGGATGAAATACAGCTGCCTCCAGCTGAATGCAGGGAAGACAGAGGTGATGGTTGTAGGAAAACAGCCCTCTCTTTGGTCTCAGCGATGGTGGCCAGAGGAACTGGGACCTACTCCGTCACAGAAAGCAAAGGTTAAGAATTTGGGAGTATGGTTCGATGAAAATCTGTCTTTCTCTGAGCAGATAACCGCTGTGGCCGGAGCCTGCTTTGGCATTCTTAAAATGCTACGTAAAATAATGGACCTACTACCCCTTGTACAGGCTCTTGTTACATCTCGCCTTGATTACTGTAACATATTGTACCTAGGGGTGACTGCCAGAAATTTGAACCTCCTGCAGAAGGTCCAAAATGCTGCAGCTCGGCTGATTCTGAATATCCCTAGGCGGGCCTCGGTGGGGGAAGCTCTGAAGAAACTTCATTGGCTCTCAATACAGGCCAGAGTTACCTTTAAGGCCCTATGCTTTGGTCATAGGATCCTTAGTCAGAAGGGGCTGCGATTCTTGCTCCCCCTTCTCACGGTATATCGGCCCGCACGGGATTTGAGATCGCTGGGCTCTGCTAGGATGATTGTGCCCAGGGTCCGGAAGGTTCGAGCTGGAGGGAGATCGTTTGGCTTCCTGGCAGCTAAGGTATGGAACGACCTGCCTGCGGATCTAAGGATCTGCGTGTCGGAGTCTCTGTTCCGTAAAAATAAAAAAGCCTGGCTCTTCCGACACCCTTTCGGTGGACGGAAGTAATGTTTTTGACTTCTACTGTTTGATAGTCATACGCGCAGGAAGGGTGTTAGTTCAGGGTAGTCGCTGGGGTTTTGATGATGTTCTAGCGCGGGGACACTCCGTTGGAGTAACCAGGCGCTTTACAAGCTAAATAATAATAATATATCTGAATACGACAGAAGAGGCAAAATACCAATCTGGAGGCACACTATACTAAGCACAGATTTTTAGCTTGGGTGTTTTAAGCCACTCCTTTAATTACATCGAACACCCCCTTTGGAAATAACCCCACAGTTTTTTCATTCCACTTAAAGCCCTGGAAACAACACAATGTCACAGTCACCACATGGCCTGGCACTGTGCATCATGCATGACTCATGACTTCCACTTTTTCAGATTGCCTATGTGCAGGGGCGTAGTGAACCCTACCCCCACCCCACCCCTTGCTTTAGGAACTACAGCAAGGGTGAAATTCTTGATGGGCCTCTTCTGTCTGCAACTCTGCAGACAAAGGCCCAGCTCATAATTAATATGAAAAGGTGGGCGAGTGAGTAAGTGAAGGGATGAATGGATAGATGGCTGGATGGATTAGTGAAAGGGTGAATGGATGAATGAAAGGGTGAATGGATGGATAATGAGAGAAAGAATAAATGGATGGATGAGTGAGTAGAAGGATGGATGAGAGATAAGGTAAATAGATGGATGTATGGGTGGAAGGGTAGATGGATGGGTAAAAGGGTGGATGGATAAGTGAAAGGATGGATGGATGAGTGAAAGGGTGGATGATGGGCGGGTGACTGGGTGGATGGATGAGTGAAATGATGGATGGATTGATGAATTGATAAGTGAACGGGTGAATGGATGGACGGATGAGTGAAAGGGTGGATGTAAGGATGGATGAGTGAGTGAGTGAAAGGGAGGGTAGATGGACAAAAGGATGGATAGATGAGTGAAGGAGTGAAAGGGTGGATGAGTGATCGGGTCAATGGATGGATTCATGAGTGGATGAGTAGATGGATGGATGGGTGGGTGGATGGATGGAAGGATGGCTAAGTGAAAGGGTAGATGGAGAGAGAAAGGGAGAATGGATGGATGACGGAAAGGGTGAATGGGTGGAAGGATGAGTGACTGGGTGGATGGATGAGTAAGTGAAAGGATGGCTGGATGGGTAAATGGCTAGATGGATGAGTGGATGGATGGGTGGAAGAGTGGATGGGTGAGTGTACGGATGGAAAGGGTGAAAGGGTGGATGGATGGATGAGTGAAAGGGTGGATGGAGGGATGGGTGAGTGAAATGCTGGATGGAAGGATACATGATGGATAGGGTTGCAAATGGTTGAATATGTTTGGATATGGATGGGTTTACTTATATACTATTCCGCGACCTTCTCTGATGTGTCTGTAAAACGTACCTTTTGTCCCAAAGTTTTGTCCTGAATTTTGACCTCCTATCCTGAATTTTTGTCGTGAATTTTGACCCTTTGTCCTGAATTTTTACACTCACCGTCCTGAATTTGCACCCATGCCAGTTGGTCACCCTAGTGGGGAGGGGCCGGTTTGAGCATTCTTGCCACGGCTGCATTTAGTTCCCTAGTCCGGCCCTGCGTTTATACACAATCCCCAAGTATTCCCGCTCCCTTACACAGCGCCCCTAGCCTGCTTTGTGCTATGTATATAACAATTCATGCATTCGTTCATTTATACATGAATACATTACAGTAGGAAGATGGTGTAGTGCGAGGCAAGTATAGCTAGTATTACAACTTGTGCCCTTGGCATCTTTCCTTGCATTACATCTTCGCAATGCGCATTTCGCACAAGCCTGTGCCAAGCTCTGGCTGGCAAAGCATGGACCTGCCACCTGCCCCTCTGATTGCATACAGCTAATGGGCACCAGGTGCTGGTGCAGAAGTAATTAATTGAGAACCTGACGCATACAATTATCCCCAGCGAGGGTTAGCACTTGCTGTCCTGGCCAGGCCCCAGGAGGCGTCGCTGTCAGAATCTTGGCAGTGCCACCCTATGCGCCACTGTCACCAGGGCACATGGTGGGCAGGGAGCTCGTGGGCGCGCAGACCAGGCTGTCCTGACGACTGTCCTTGGCACACTGAAGCGAGAGAAAAATGGACGAAAATCAACACTGAGCAGAATATATAGCTAGTGTTTAATTTTAGTGCGATTATTAAGAAGGCAGTCTAAAACCCTGCTGCTTGGTGCCAGGAGAGGAGGGCATCTGTGCCCTATCTACCGCCTACACCAAACTGCAGCTTGAAAAATAGGAATTCAGCATAAGTTAACGTCATTGTCGGATAACACGAATAGAATGAGAAGTCAGAGAGCTGGGGGGGAGGGGGTGACTAGTTTACATTTATGTCGTTTTTTGGATGGTGGGCATTTCAGAAAATGTCATCTTCACATAACATTCATTACGTCATTCAGTAGTGACTCAAGGTCACCAGTGTACCACTTTTCCAGCACTGGGTTTTCTTAATTAAACAAACGTTATTGTAAACTTAAAAATTAAAATAAATGTACCTTAATCTAATTCTAGTTCCAACCCTCAGCATAAACCTTATTTTAACACTGATTTCAAAATGAACTGTTAATTATATTAAATTAAATTATTAACACTAACCTTATGGCAACAATTATTTTTATTTTATATAAATGAATTCAAAAGTAACCATAACCTAAGCCGAAGGACAACTGTAACCTTTAATGTATTTAAATTAAAATAAATTAAAGTGTAGATTGCTGAGGCTTGAGGGCACCGACCGCCGATCAAGCTTCTCCTGATGAATGGCACCTTGCCAATTGTAGTTTGTACTCCCATAGGAACAAGCGATACTACAATACCACGCAATCGGCGAACTGCGCACCAATGCAGGCCTCAACTAAGGGGCTGAGGAGGAAAGAGGGGAGATTGCGTGGCTAGGGAGCATGAGACCGCAGATCAAACCTTCACTTGACGAGTGGAGCCTTCCCTTCGTAGTTCGGATTTCCATAGGCACAAAGTAATGATACAGCACCGCGCAGTTCATGAATTGTGCACCGGTGTAGGCCACAAAATAGAACAGGAAAAGATGGCGGCTTCATGGAACAAACAGAAGTTCGACCCCAGGAATCATCACGAGACTAGCTGAGCGTTGCCGCCTAGAGTGAGCAAGACCCCTGACCTCCTGGTCAGAGACCTGCTCTCCCCCCGCAGCTCCGCTGTCAAGTGCCTTTCGACTCTGGTAGGTGTTGAGGCCCTCCTCCACCCGCAGGCTCCTGCCTGTACCTCATCCCTGGTGGTCCAGTGGGAGAGCCTTGCTCTTCTGCTGGCCGCTGCTGTCTGTGTCTGTCTCAGTGCCACCCTTCGGTTTTCTGTCTCTCTTGTGTCCGTGTGCCTCTTTCTGCCTTTTTCTGCCTTCTGTCTCCGTTTTCTGCCTTCTGCCTTCTGTCTCCGTTTTCTGCTTCTGCCTTCTGTCTCCGTTTTCTGCACCCTCTCTGTCTTTAATTCTATTTTTTGCTGTTTCTCTATCATGCCCGTTGCTGCCCTATGCCCTCCCGCCGCTGCTGCCCCCGCGGCCCCTCCCCCCTCCTGGTTTCCCGCCTCCCGCTTCTCGCCTCCCAGCTGCGCTTCCCTCTCCCTCCCCTACTTAATGGCAGCTGCTGTGCGGCCGCGCCGCTGGCGCACCAAAGGCAAGCCCGTCCGCAACCCGACCGCGGCCAGCGCCAGGGACCCTGGTTCTCCGGCCATCCACCGCTACAACTCCGCCGACCTCCTCGCACTCAACCCCGGAAGAAACAACAACTGCCAGAGCTCGACGCCGAACACCACCCACGGCCAGTTCTCCAGCCGACACTGCTGACAATCCTTCACCATCAACAGCCCCCCCATGACTGCTGAACCCATGACAGACGCCCGCACCACCGAAGCCCTGACGTGCATCCTCCTCAACGTGCGCTCCCTCAACAGGCACGCCACAGAGATCTGGGACCTGCTCGACACCCTCTCGCCAGACGTCGCCTTCTTCACGGATACATGGACCAATGCCACCTCCGCCCCCGACATCGCCACCGCCATCCCCGACGCATACAAAATCCAAAGAAAGGACCGCCCCACCGCCCAGGAGGAGGACTCGCTATCGCACACAAGAGCTCCCTCCGACTCTCCACCTCCAGCACGAGCAACCCCCTCTCCAACACAGAGCACCTCCACTTCCAGATCCAAACCAGCCCCAGAACCATGCTACGCGGGACCCTCGTCTACAGACCCCCCGGGACTCGCGCCTCTTCCGCCACCACCATTGCCAACCTCGTCACACCCCACGCCATCGCCTCCACGGACTACATCCTCATCGGAGACCTGAACTTCCACCTCGACAACCGCAGCGACCCCGACTCCTCCACCCTCCTTGACGATCTCGCCAACCTTGGACTGAAGCAGCTCGTCACCACCCCCACCCACAAAGCCGGACACACCCTCGACCACATCTTCGCAGGAGGAACAAACATCCATTTCAGCCACACCACGCAGCCCCTCTGGACAGACCACCACTGCGTACACTTCACCTTCAACACCACCACTGCACCCAAACCCACCCTGCGCCTGCCCTGAAGGAACTGGAGCAAGATCACAGAGGAACACCTCAACGCCACCCTCCTCCATGACCCCCCTCCGGCACGACCGACGCCAACTCCGCAGCGAAAGAACTACCCCGCTGGATCTCCAGCTGTGCTGACAAGCTCGCACCCCTCTGCCACCCCGTCAATCAACGCCCCTGAAGCCTGGTTCACCACCGACCTCCAAGAAGCCAGGCGCTCCTGCAGACGCCTCGAGAAACTCTGGCGGAACAAGAAAACCACCGAAGACCAGAACAACTACAGGAACGCCATGAATGAATACCACCAGCGCATAAGAGCCACCAAGAGGACCTTTATCAAGAACAAAATCCACTCCAACGCAAGTAATGCAAAAGAACTCTTCAACGTCATACAGCAGTTCACCAAACCCCCCCAGTGAAGCCACGGACGTCCCTCCATCCCAGGACCTCTGCAACAAGCTCAGCTCTTACTTCCACCTGAAAATCAAGGCCCTCTACGACAACTTCAGCGAACAGACTCCTGACACCACCACCCTCTCCACCACCGACAACCGGCCGATCATCACCACCTGGAAACCTGCTACCACTGAAGACACCACCAAGACCATGAAGAACACCCACTGAGGAGCTCCCACGGACCCCTGCCCACCACACATCTACCACAGAGCCGCCGCCGCCATAGCTCCGAATTAGGCCAGACCATCAATGCCTCCCTCGAATCCGGCATCTTCCCCGACGACTGGAAGCGGGCAGAAGTCAAGCCCCTCCTCAAGAAACCCTCAGCCGACCCGACGGACCTGAAAAACTACCGGCCCATCTCTCTCCTTCCCTTAGCAGCCAAAGTCACTGAGAGATTCATCAACGCCCAGGTGACCACCTTCATCGAAGAGAACGCCATCCTCGACTCCTCCCAATCCGGATTTCACAGCAACCACAGCACCGAGACCGCCCTCCTCGCCGCCACCGATGACATTCGCATGCTACTCGACCAGGGACACACTGCGGCCCTCATCCTACTAGACCTCTCCGCGGCCTTCGACACCGTCTCACACCGCACTCTCGCAGTGACTCCACGACGCCGGTAGACGAGGAACCGCCCTCGACTGGATCCGCTCCTTTCTCTCCGGCAGAACCCAAAGGATCAGACTCCCTCCCTTCCTCTCCGAACCTACAGAGATCAACTGTGGAGTACCCCAAGGATCCTCGCTCAGCCCCACGCTTTTCAACATCTACATGGCCCCCCTCGCCGCCATCGTCAGACAGCATGGGCTCAGCATAGTATCTTACGCAGACGACACCCAGCTCATCCCCTCTCTCACGAAGAACCCCGAAGACACCAGACTCAGCTTCCAAGAAGGAATGAAAGACGTCGCAGCCTGGATGAGCGACAGCTGCCTAAAACTGAACTTGGTGAAGACCGAGGTCCTCGTCCTTGGACCCTCCCCACGGCGTGGGACAGCTCCTGGTGGCCCCCTGCTCTCGGAAACCCACCCACGCCGACGGACCACGCCCGGAACCTCGGCATCATCCTAGACTCCTCCCTCACCATGACCCGCCAGATCAACGCCGTCGCCTCGACCTGCTTCAACTCCCTCCGCAAGACCTTCAAGTGGATGCCCCACGAATGCAGAAAGACCATCACCCACGCACTCGTAACAAGCAGACTGGACTACGGTAACGCCCTCTACGCCGGAATCAACAAAACCCTGCTACACAAGCTCCAAACCATCTAGAACACCGCGGCCAGACTCATCCTCGGGACCCCATGACACGAGTACATGACCCCGCACCTACGAGACCTCCACTGGCTCCCCATCGAGAAGAGAGTAACCTTCAAGCTACTCACCCACACCTACAAATCCCTCCACAACATCGGACCCAAATACCTCAACGAAAGAGTCTCCTCCCACGTACCCAAAAGGAACCTCCGCTCTGCCGACCTCGCCCTGGCAGAGACCCCATGCATCCGCAGAACCAGAGCAGGCGGAAGAGCCTTCTCCTACGGTGCAGCAAAGACCTGGAACGAGCTCCCAGTTAACATCAGACGCTCCCCCACTCTGAACACCTTCAGGAAGAGCCTCAAGACCTGGCTCTTCGACTGACCCGGAGCCGCACCCCCCCCCCACCCCCAGCGCCTTGAGACCCTCACGGGTGAGTAGCGCGCTTTATAAACCCCTGATTGATTGAATGATTGAGTGGTCCTGAGACAATTAACGCCATATTGGCATCTGAGAAAGGCAAGTAAGATGCTAACGTTCGAGCTATGCGTACCAGATCAGTGCAACCAAAGCTGGATATCTCCCCCAGAGACGCATTCCAGAATACGGTGACCAGCAATTTGCCCCCTCCACAGGTCTCCGGGGACACAGAACATCTCACAAAATCTTTCATGAAATCTTTATTCGTAGGGCTCGGAGCGGACCTCCATGCAGTAAAGCAAGACCTCACATGAGAGCTCAGAGAGGTCAAGCAGGATTTTACAGACATAGGCACCAGGATCTCAGCTTTGGAGGACACTGGAGCAGCGCGGGAAGAAGAAGTTGAGATGCTGAAACAGGAGAACCTTCTGCTGCAAGACCAGTGCTTGGATCTCTAAGCTCGCACTGAAGACTTAGAAGATCGTTCCCGGAGGCAAAACATAGGAATTAGTGGAAGGATCCGAAATCCTGCTCTATGGACAAAAACTCTTAAGACATATCATGTCCTCAGACAATAGCGAGATTGAGATCGACAGAGAGCACTGAGTGGGGCGGGCCACAGAACCGGGTGGCCATGGTGCCTGACATCTCAGCATGTATCCCTTCACAGTGAAAGAGGATGTCCTTCAGACGGCACAAGATAAGGGACCCATCGAATTCCAAGGTCACACAATTTTGCTCTCCCAAGACCTCTCAGCCATTACACTTCAGCGACAAAGAGAATTCAAACCAATCACAGACTTTCTTAAAGCATAGAAGGTTGAGTACACATGGGGTCATCCCTTTCCCATTATTTTCAACTGGCAAGATCGCCTTTATCAAACCTTCTGACTTTCAGAAGCACGTAAAATCCTGGACATTCCAGTGGAGGAATCCTCACTACAAGCACACGCATGAGGCGGATCCCCAGGTCATCAGTGCGTCAACTGGCAAAGAGTGAATCAGCCCCCCAGGAGTATGAAACCGGACCCCTCTGTCATTGCACAGGAAAGGACGGCTGTTTAAGACAGTCTACAGCTCCACACTGCCAGACAGATGAAAGCTTATACACAGCAGGCCGCGAAATCGTACCATGAACTTTAAGAATGTGATCTGCTGAGAAAGAAGAATTGTCGAGTGGTTGGAGTGGGCGAGTGGGTGACCTTGGCCTATGAACTATTACAATCTTTTGCGCCCTATCGGTGTGAGGTGCACTGGACTTCATACTACAATTGGTTTGACATTTGGGGAGAGATTTACTAAGGTTTTGCGCCGTGTTTACTTCACAAAAGTGATGCCAAATGGTGCAAAATCTTTTTTTCCTAATTTACTTTCCAACGCTAAACTTATTTAGCGCTGGAAATAACGTAAAAGTAAATGCGCTGCTTCGCATTACATTGCGCCATGGGGGTGTGCCAAGGGTGGTGCATGGGCGTTCCCATGCAACCACCCAAGGTTTCTCACGCTAAACCCAATTTACTAAATACAGTAGATTGGGTTTAGCGTGAGAAAACTGCGCCCTTTTAAACTAGGCACAAGGAAGGAGAAATACGTTCATTTCTCCTTCCTTTTCCGACTTTGCATGCGTGCTGCACTGTGCAGCACGCATACAAAGTGGAAAAAGCTTTCCCTCGTGTCTATGCATAGTATTTTGTACAGGAAGGATACCCTTCATGTACAAAACCTATGCTAGACTCACACACACACCCTAGCGCTATGGCGCTAAGCTGGTGCGTGGCGGACCGCAGCTGTAATCAGCGCCGGCGCTAGGGAAAGGGGAGGGGAGAGCCAGATCTTTGAAGATATGGCGCTCTCCTGCTCCCTCCCTGTCGCACAACACAGCGCAGCCTCGCGGGGGTTGCGCTGTATTGCGTGGATATTTGGTATATCCCCCCCCTTAGTTCCTTTTTCTTGTTTTACTGTTTGACTCATTTGGGTGGGCGGGAACGTGAATCACAGGGACACATACACAACATCCAGAGATTGCGCACCTCCATGCAGAGCTACATACACTAGCAGCAATATGCACTGGCTAGGTTAATCAATTATTACCCCTGCTGGTCAGACTTTCGCATGTGGCAAATACAAATTGTCAGTTTCAATGCCAGAGGAAGCGCGTAGGAGTGATGGCCACGCTCCTTGAGACAGAATGCGACAGATTTATTAGCCAAAGACTGGCATAGGCTCCGATCCAACTAGTTCCCCTTCCAATACCTCTCTTCAGGCCCCAAGAAAAAAGAAGGGGTGGGCATACTGATCTCCACCAGATTTACTGGAGAAGTGGGGGACAGGGTGTTCGAGCTCCGGGGGGTGGGAGGGGGGGCTGAATTCTGCCCTTTAGGCTTAGAGTAGGAGCGAGGGTATCTCATTAGCTTGTATATACACTCCTAACACTAGCCAGGAAGCCTTTTTGACTTGTGCAGTAAGACTGGAGATCTGGGTGGCCTAGGGCTAGGTACCGGGCTAGGTACCAGGCTAGGTACAGTTGAGCGCTGTTTGAATCCATATCTGATTACTGGGAAATACACTAAAGCCCAGGGGGGGGTCGATCTATATGAAGTTCATGGATCTAACCAGTGCGTTTGACACTGTGGACCGTTCTCAGTTCTGGTTATTAATGGGAACCATGGGGGATGGAAAAATCTTTCGTTATTTTGCTGCGACAACTGCATCAATGTACAACCGCTAGGGTCCTTTGTGGATTTAATGGGGAATGCACAGAACAAATCACAGAACAATTCAACTTAACAAGAGGGATAAGACAGTGTTGTGTGCTTGCACTCTTTTTATTTACTTTTTATATAAATGTCTTTGAGAACTATTTGGTCAATAAAGGGAAGGATATGCCTCAACTAGACAAACGATCTGTTCCATTTTCTTTGTATGCCGATGACCCTGTACTTTTATGTAGAGTTACGAAGGGCATCCAAATTTTGCAGGACAAATAAACTCCATTTTCTTTCATTGTGGCTTGTGGACACACAAATACTAGGGTAAGAACCCATTTTATTGGATTTCAGTATATTGAGAGAATTACGCATTTAGTGCAGTTAGGGCTCCCATTTGCATCCACTTTAGACTGGAAACACTTGCTTATGATAGTGCAACAACTTTTGGAAGCAAAGGAGGTGGTATTTAGACTTGCCTCCTAGTTGGGTGATAAACCAATCAAGACAATGTTGGAGATCTATAAAAGCAAATGTACCCCAGTCGGTCTCAGTGGAGCTGGAGTTTGGGATAATTCCAACCCGGAGCCTCTTCAGAAGGTCAGGAATGTGTTCTTATGAAGGCGTCTGTCCATCTCGAAAGCTTGCCCCACTGCTGTGTCATTCTGAGGTTGGGTTGGGTTACTTAGAAGATCTAATAAAACTCCATCCCGTAATGTTGTGGCTTTCAATCTGAACCAAACCAGGAACAGGTTTTTCAAGAGCGGTCATCAAAGAATCCATGCAGTTGCATAACATGAAAGCCAGCCTGTGACTTGCATATATATTAGCAAAAGACACACAATTGATGGACGGAATGCAGAACAAATCAAAACATTCACCCCCAGTCAAGAGATCTGGGTTAAATCCATCATTCTTTTGCTCACCATGCCACCCCAGTTTAGACCTGGCCATATGCAAATCAGTCTTGACCCTGTGCCTCATGGGAACAGTCCAGCCCGAACTGCCAAGCCAGGTACTCCCTGGACCGGAAACAAGCATCCTAGGACCGGTTTCGGGGTTTCACCCTCTTCAGCCAGGATAGCTTGATTCCAGTGGCACAGTGAGCCCAGGACCCACGTCTGGGCATACCTGGCAGCACTTAGGGCGAGAAAGCAAAAGATACACAATTGATGGTCGGAATGCAGAACAAATCAAAACATTCACCCCCAGTCAAGAGATCTGGGTTAAATCCATCATTCTTTTGCTCACCATGCCACCCCAGTTTAGACCTGGCCATATGCAAATCAGTCTTGACCCTGTGCCTCATGGGAACAGTCCAGCCCGAACTGCCAAGCCAGGTCCTCCCTGGACCGGAAACAAGCATCCTAGGACCAGTTTCGGGGTTTCACCCCTCTTCAGCCAGGATAGCTTGATTCCAGTGGCACAGTGAGCCCAGGACCCACGTCTGGGCATACCTGGCTCACTTAGGGCGAGAAAGCAAAAGACACACAATTGATGGACGGAATGCAGAACAAATCAAAACATTCACCCCCAGTCAAGAGATCTGGGTTAAATCCATCATTCTTTTGCTCACCATGCCACCCCAGTTTAGACCTGGCCATATGCAAATCAGTCTTGACCCTGTGCCTCATGGGAACAGTCCAGCCCGAACTGCCAAGCCAGGTCCTCCCTGGACCGGAAACAAGCATCCTAGGACCGGTTTCGGGGTTTCACCCCTCTTCAGCCAGGATAGCTTGATTCCAGTGGCACAGTGAGCCCAGGACCCACGTCTGGGCATACCTGGCGCACTTAGGGCAAGAAAGCAAAAGATACACAATTGATGGTCGGAATGCAGAACAAATCAAAACATTCACCCCCAGTCAAGAGATCTGGGTTAAATCCATCATTCTTTTGCTCACCATGCCACCCCAGTTTAGACCTGGCCATATGCAAATCAGTCTTGACCCTGTGCCTCATGGGAACAGTCCAGCCCGAACTGCCAAGCCAGGTCCTCCCTGGACCGGAAACAAGCATCCTAGGACCAGTTTCGGGGTTTCACCCCTCTTCAGCCAGGATAGCTTGATTCCAGTGGCACAGTGAGTCCAGGACCCACGTCTGGGCATACCTGGCTCACTTAGGGCGAGAAAGCAAAAGACACACAATTGATGGACGGAATGCAGAACAAATCAAAACATTCACCCCCAGTCAAGAGATCTGGGTTAAATCCATCATTCTTTTGCTCACCATGCCACCCCAGTTTAGACCTGGCCATATGCAAATCAGTCTTGACCCTGTGCCTCATGGGAACAGTCCAGCCCGAACTGCCAAGCCAGGCCCTCCCTGGACCGGAAACAAGCATCCTAGGACCGGTTTCGGGGTTTCACCCCTCTTCAGCCAGGATAGCTTGATTCCCGTGGCACAGTGAGCCCAGGACCCACGTCTGGGCATACCTGGCGCACTTAGGGCGAGAAAGCAAAAGACACACAATTGATGGACGGAATGTAGAACAAATCAAAACATTCACCCCCAGTCAAGAGATCTGGGTTAAATCCATCATTCTTTTGCTCACCATGCCACCCCAGTTTAGACCTGGCCGTATGCAAATCAGTCTTGACCCTGTGCCTCATGGGAACAGTCCAGCACAAACTGCCAAGCCAGGTCCTCCCTGGACCGGAAACAAGCATCCTAGGACCGGTTTCGGGGTTTCACCCCTCTTCAGCCAGGATAGCTTGATTCCAGTGGCACAGTGAGCCCAGGACCCACGTCTGGGCATACCTGGCGCACTTAGGGCGAGAAAGCAAAAGACACACAATTGATGGACGGAATGCAGAACAAATCAAAACATTCGGGCTGGACTGTTCCCATAAGGCACAGGGTCAAGACTGATTTGCATATAGCTGGGTCCAAACTGGAATGTCATGGTGAGGAAAAAAACGATGGATTTAGGCCCAGATCTCTGTACTGGGGTGAATGTATGACATTGTTCTGCATTCTGTCCATCAACTGTTGTTTTTGCATTTGCATATATATTAAGCAGACTTTTAATAATCTGGGGCTGCATGGATTGTTTGAAAAGCCAGAATCTATTGAGGCCATAGAGAAATCAAGGGTGAATTCATGCATCTTAAACATTATGATAACATACGGGTTGAGATTGAAAAAGTTAAGCCTGCTGTGTCACATCATTTAGCTCTGTTAACGACAGTCAGAACTGAGCTCTATCTTGAATTTATGAGAAATGTTCAGTCTAGATTTTATCTGATCCATTTTAGGCTCAATACTCTGCATTTTTTTTAGCATTCCCTGCCTGTGGCTCCTGGTTTCCGCATCTACAGACCTGTACACGTGGTAGTGTCTGTCACAAACACTTTACACACTATGCTTTTTGCACACTGCATAGCGTCCCATGGAAGCGGTTCTTAGTTCCTCTATTTAGTGTTTTTATTATTAGAAACTATGAGTCGGTTATGTTCTTAATCCAAAAGCTTCTCTCTGAATCCGCCTGTCTAGCCGTGACTAGTTTTATTTGTTCTGCTGCCAAAATTAGGAAAAGTTATGGAGAAGGAAATAATATGCTGGAATCGACTAATCGATGTCCAACTTTTTAAATCTGTATATACGCTGTTTTTATTGTATGTAGTTTTATCCTAATGAAGTGTTGTACTATTATGGCTAAATCTGTAGCCAATTAAAGTTATTTTGATTGTCTCGTGCAGCAGCATACATTCGTCAGCCAACAGATATAGAGGTGGTAATTGGGGAAGAGAGGCGGGGGGACTTCGATGTCGTAGTGAATAATTCCTAAAACAGATCAAGACAAAGTTATAGGACTTCAGAAGCCCTCGCTGCTGGAGCACAAAGAATGGTAAAAGAAGTTGGGGTGATTGACATATGGAGAAGCTGTATCCCACCTGCACTGACCACACCTACTATTCGGCATCCCACAAAACATATGCGCAACTCGACCTCGTCCTTGGGACTCCCGCTCTATCGGAAGGCAAACTAGAAATGGAAATAGATCCAATAGCGGTGCCTAATCACACACCGATCTCCACTGAGGTACTCTTTCCAGATTCTGAAAAACACGCCCCCTGGAGACTATGGGCCTGATTTAGATCTTGGTGGACAGGTTACTCCGTCACAGCGGTGATGGATATCCCGTCCGCCGAAATATAAATCCCATAGGATATAATCAGATTTATATTTTAGCGAATGGGATATCCGTCACCGAAGTGACGGAGTAACCTGCCCGCCAACATCTAAATCAGGCCCTATGAGACTCTGTCATCCAAAATGACCATAATAAGACTGTTATTCAAAGTGCTATTATGCACTTTATGACGGAAAACGACACTAGGGAGGTTTGTCGATCCACACTATGGGAAACTCGCAAAGCTCTCACCAGAGGGCACCTGATAGCAATAGCAGCCAATGAAATTAAGATACAACAGGAAAAGTGATCCCAACTCAAGCAAGCGGTCAAGGGATTAGAGCAGGTGCATAAAAGCACCTGAGCCACTAGGATCTGGAGATCCTTGGCTGCGGCCCAAGTGAAGCTATGATTCCTAGATCAAGGCAGAGCAGAGTATGCACCATCTCGATTGAAGCATAAATACTACTAAACAAAGCAGGTAGCCTCCTAGTGCAAACGTTTCGAAGAAAGATCACCAAAAACAGGGTTACTTTAAAGACAGCCATGGTCACACTATTACAGGTAATAACCCAATAACAATTCAGACAACTCTATAAAACTATCTACTCAGTGCAAAACTTACCAAATGACTACATACGCCCCTATTTTGCCCCAGCCAATCTGTCTAAGTTAATGACTTCTCAAGCAGAGGCTCTAGATGCACCTACCACAAAGAGGTTGTGTCTTCCATCACATTATTGAAACCTAATAAAGCCCCAGGGCCAGATGGCTACTCTCTATGACGCTTTAGCACCCACCCTCACTGACCTTTTCAGTACTTTCACAGATTCACTGTCTGACCCCCCCTCCATGCTCACAGCAACAATTGTGGTAATACCCAAACCGGGGAAAGACACCTTGTAATGCGGCTCACACAGGCCCATCTGGCTTATCAACCATGACGCTAATCTGTTTACCTGCATCTTGGCAACAAGACTTGCATGCAAGGTCTTATTGATCCTGACCAATCGGGCTTTATCCCAGAAAGACGATGTTCAGACAACACCACCAGACTCCTTCACCTAATAGAGAAGGTCCACAGATCCAAAATGGAGACCCTTTTACTAACAATCGACGTAGAGGCTTGGGTATCCCCAATATCACACAATACTATTAAGCAGCATGCTTTTGCCCTTTGGTGGAATGGTCCAGAGAGTATTCGAAGAAACACTGGTGCTTCATGGACCTGCTTATTGCAGGGTGGTGGTTTAGATGATAGTGACATGCACAGTCTGTCCTCTCATCACCCCAGGCCAACTCTTGACTTGATTTTTATTTGTCTTCTGTTATTTCTTGGGGTGCATGATTGTTACAGCTGCGTACTGACTTCATAATTATCACTCCTCTCAATTGTAGATCTATCTCCCCGCTAGAAGCAGAGGACACGTCAAACATTGCCCTTTCAAGCAGGGGGACTGGTGGTTGTACCTAGAAATGGAGTAATAGAAAAATCTTTTTGTGGCACGCTTTTAGTTGCTCAAACCTATTCTGATTGAGTTGGTTTGTTCTTGAGTAGGGTGCAGGTGGGTATCACCCTCTGATCTAGGGCGTGAATCTTGAAACAAGCGGTTGCGTTGTTTGACCATAAACAACATCCCCACAGTGCACTCCGTAGGGTAAAGACCCTAGCTTGATTTTGTCAAAGTAATAAAATTCAAATGAATTGTAGACAATTGTATCCTTGCTTTTATTTGATTGAGAACATCGTATTACGTCACACTCAAATGCTTTTTATCCATAGACAATGGAAATCTTCACAGTAAATCGTTCTCAGTAAATCATTCTGTATGATTACATTTGTGAATTGCTTTATGTAAATTCCCAAGGCATTTCGGGACGGTGCCCTTCCTCAGGGAAATCGTTCAGAAACAATGATCAAAAGATTGCAAAATTCAGTAACTCGGGAGGCATTCAAGCCACAAAAATAGAAGAAGTGAAACCATGCAATAATCATGCCTGTGATGATGTGGATATCCAGTTAGAAAAACGGGGGATGCTCCCTTCATATGGATAGATGGAGATTGAGAGAATCTTAGTGAAAAGATAGTGCCCAAGCCTTATTCACTGTTCAGGTGGAGTAGTCAAAGTCATGCGTGTATCATGCAAGGTTGAAGAAAGTAAGATTACCGCATTCATACAGATCTTACTGAGTGCTGTTAAGGAATATCAAAGTTCTGCACGTTGTGCTACTGAAGTTCGTGTTAAAAAAGACACCGCAGTTCTATAGGTCAGTGTATGAGCATAACGAATCATGCGTAAAAAGTGTCAAACATCAAGGTGCTAGTTACCCACGTACATACTCGAATGTTAGTCCAATGGCGTTTTGGAATCTAAACCTGTTGTGTGGCTTTCAAATATGGTGAATAAAACAGAAAAATATGGTGAATGAAACGGTAAAACGGCCGCAAGCAAAACGTACCATGAGAAACACGTTCAAGTGCCCAGATGTATACTCAATGATACAACCTTTAGGTGACTGCTCTATGTTCAAGCGTGAAGTATACCTGGGTGAAAAAGTAAAACTGACACTAAATGCGTGTCATTATCGAAGACAAACGTTCTCAGTGTGCGTCAGTGTGATAAAATTGGCCCCTGTAAGGGAGTCCTACCTTACATGATGGTCCAAGTGAACCCGTGTCGTCGCTTACAAGTCCGTTCGTCGGCTAGTAGTGGTTTGGAAACACGAGTGTGCTGCGTATAGAAAGTAGAGTCTAGAAAGAGAAAAGGGAGTGTATGGAAGTGATGGGATCGTATGGCGGTCGCCATCTTGGAGTGTGAAAACCTAGTAAAAGAAAGTAAACTAATGCCAAAGTGTCAGGTACTTACTACCCCATGAAGGGTCTAGTGTAGGACTGAACTCAAGGTCATGTGACAAATCTAAATGGACAAAAACGCGTCAGCACAATAAGATGTGCCAAGTGACAATGAAACAGTGTGTTCTCGAGTCATATCTGTGTGGAAATCGTGGCCATACTGGAGTGTGGAAAATCCAACGAAAAAGTTAAACTGGTGATGAATCTGTGAAAGTAAGCAAATACAAGCCAGGTAAACAGTAGGCAAACAATGATGCCTGTGATCATGTAAAGGTGTGGAATGTTGAAGTATGAAATCACTGTATGTGGGTAAGAAACGCACGGGTGCGTGGTACACCAGGTTTACAGAAGAATTAGAGAGGTCATGTAAAGAATGGAGGTGCATACGTGGACTGCCACGTGAGGTGTTGTAGTGAATCATGACCCCTATGTCACATGTAATTAGTTATAAATAAAACTCAAGGTTCTTAACAAAATAGTATCGTAGTTGATCTTATTAAAAAATGCAGAGTCAGGTTGAGGAACGTACTGGTCTGTTCATAAGTAACAACTGTAATCAGAGCGTTCATTCAATCCTTTAGGATTGCATGCATCTAATTTGTTAATACCAAAACAGTTCTCGTTGCAACAACCACTTCTTGTTGTCTCTTCCTTCTACCATTGGCACCACTTCTAACACTAAAAATCTCAATTGGCTCACGTTATGTTTGTTTGTGGTGAAATGCATAGCAACTGGTGATCTCTCTTGATGGTTTCGTAGAATATGTGACGTTACAACGCGATCAAAATGATTGTGGTACGTTACATCGCAGTTTTTACAACGCAAGTCGTTACAACGACTTGCGCTGGAGGGCGCTGGACTTAGGAATAGTATGATTTACTATTCCAACACCAGTCTACTTACAGTAGGGAAGGTGTTGGAATAGTAAATCATACTATTCCTTAGGTTAGAGCGCCATCCAGCGCAAGTCGTTGTAACGACTTGCGTTGTAATACCCGCGATGTAAAGGCATTGCGATGAAATGCCCATGTGGTAATGGATGTCTCCCGGTTTTGTATGTTGCTTTTGTGTCTGGTTAACCGAATCTTAATTTTCCGTTCAGGTTTTGCCCACGTAAATGAGTCCACATGGGAATTTCAGTAAATATACTACATTTTTTGAGTCGCAGGTAGCTGTGGTATACAATTTTATTGGTGTCCCTTTGGTTGGATGTGCCATGGTATTCCCTTTGATTATGCTATTGCAGTGTCCACAGTTAAAACACGGTGTAGTGCCTTTGTAGATCTTGATGTTTGGTGAAAGCGGTTTGTTCAAACATTCTTTTAAATTCTTGTTACGTTGGTAAGAAAACAGTGGAGGATTTTGAAAGATTCCCTTGAAGTCTATCTCATTTTGAATCATAGGCCAGTGTTTTAACAAAATGTTCTTGATTTGGTAACTCCAAGTGGAATATTTTGATACGAAAACCGATATATTTGTAGTTTTCTCAGTATTATGTACAGTTAAAAGTTGATCTCTTTCTATTGTTCCGGCTCTTTGAACTGCTTTCTCAATGACGTTCATGGGATATTTCCTCTTTTTGAATTTTTCTATCATCTTCCTGGTGTTAACTTCATAGTAATCAGCCTTAGATGAGATCCTCTTCACCCTCAACAGTTGTGAGTAAGGCAAGTGTTTTTTGAGGGCGATTTGGTGACAACTGTTGAAATGAAGCAAATTGTTTCTGTCAGTGGTTTTTGTGAAAACATCGGTTTCTAGTTTGTTGCCCTGTCTCATGATGGATACACCTAGAAATGTAATGGTGTCAGTACTCATGGTGTTTGTAAATTTGATATGATCATCTATAGTGTTCAATTGGTCAATGGCCATCACAAGTTCAGATGGTTGTCCCTTCCATATAAGGAATATATCATCAATGTACCTCCAGTACGATAAAAGATTCTGAGACCAATCCAGGTTAAATAAGATGTTGTCAATTTCGAACCTGTGCATGAAGAGGTTCGCATAACAGGGTCCTGAAAAATTGCCCATTGATGCTGACAGTTGCAGATAGTATTCATCTTTCCAGCTGAAGTAGCTGTGAAAAAGCAAAAAATGTAGTAATTCCAGCAAAAAAACATTCAAATCCTCGTCCATTTCGTGATTTAATAGAAATGATTCAACGGCGTCTATTCCCTGGTTGTGGGGGATAGAAGTGTACAAAGAGTATACATCAATGGTACATAAGGTTAACATGCTGTCTTCCTCGAATTCAATGTTGTTGATTTTGTTGAGAAAATCAGTAGTGTCTCTGAGGTACGTAGACATCCTTTGCACAGTGGGTTGTAAATGTCAGTCAAGGAATCTGCCTGTTGGTTCGTGGATGGAATCCCTGATGGATACGATTGGCCGATATGGTGGTTTCGTTAAGTTTCTGTGCACTTTGGGCAACATGTAGAGATGTGGACTTTTGGGATGATCCTGTATGAGATACTTCTTGTCATTTTCAGTGACAGTACCCATGGTACATGCATTATCCAAGATAGTCTTCAATATTTTTAAGAATTCTTCCGTTGGATTCCGTGTCAATTTCATTTAAGTTGTCTCATCTTGTACATGATCGTTTACACTCTGTATGTAGAAAGCGGTGTCCAAAATAATGCTTTACAGCATGTGATTTTAGGATTATTCGCCATTTGATTAATCACCTGTCTCTCCTTATTGGTAAGGGTAGTTCTCTTAGGGTTAGGTTTTTTAAACACCTCTTTAAGTTCTTTAAGCACTATAGTTTCATAAGAATCTAAAATTTTATGGCTGATGGGTGCCACAAAGTGCTTTTCTTCCTTAGGTCCATGAGGGATCCTTCTTCTCTTGTCGGTCGAGCTTCAACCACTTTAGCAAAGAAGTGTCTTAGACGTAAGTTCCTCATAAATTTGTAAAAGCTGATTTCTGTTTCGAGTTCATTTGCGTGGTATGTCCGGACAAAAGAAGGCCCTTTTTGAAGCGTTTTAATCTGGAATTTGATGAGTACAGTACTGGAGATGTTAATTACCACGTTTTTTGGCTCCTCGTGGATTTGGCTACCGGTTGGTCTTTTGTTCCTGTGGCCACGTCCCCTCCTGGTTCGACGCCGATGTTCTGGCCTCTTTCTAAAAAATGCACACCAGATGCGGAGCTGGTAGATACTTCTGTTGAAACGATGTTAGACATGTGTGTGTCTCTGTTGGTGTTGTCTCTTGTGGGTCCCGTTTTATCTATGGATTTGTTGGACGTGGAACTCTCTCCATCTGTGAACCTTGTTGAGAATGGTTTCTGTTATCTACGGCAGGCATAAATCTCCACCCAATTATATACCTCTCCCAATTTGTAGTCTATAGTGTCCCTTTTATACTTCCTTATTTTTCTTTCGGTAATCTCCTTAGTGTATGTGTCTAGCTGTTTGTTGATGTCATTTAATACGGTGTCAAATTCGTCTTTGGGCATATTGTTGTTTAGATCACTTTTGAGTTGGATTATTTCTTTATCCAATTCTTCAATTACTTTAGATAATTCCTCCACGATCAACAGGCATAAATTCAGGGAACATTTGTTGAGAATAGCATACCAACGCTCCGTAAACTTCGAATTGTTTTTGCGTAGAGTTGATTTCAAAGAGATCCTTAAGCCTCTCGGTAGCCGTTGTGCTCTATGGTATCTGATCAAAGTGCTGGCATGTAAACGTTGATTTATTTCTCCTTTGGTTATGCATGATTAAGCAGCTATTATACATAACCAAAAGAGAAATAAATCAACGTTTACATGCCAGCACTTTGATCAGATACCATAGAGCACAACGGATACCGAGAGGCTTAAGGATCTCTTTGAAATCAACTCTATGCAAAAACAATTAGAAGTTTACGGAGCGTTGGTATGCTATTCTCAACAAATGTTCCCTGGATTTAAGCCTGTTGATCGTGGAGGAATTATCTAAAGTAATTGAAGAATTGGATAAAGAAATAATCCAACTCAAAAGTGATCTAAACAACAATATGCCCAAAGACGAATTTGACACCGTATTAAATGACATCAACAAACAGCTAGACACATACACTAAGGAGATTACCGAAAGAAAAATAAGGAAGTATAAAAGGGACACTATAGACTACAAATTGGGAGAGGTATATAATTGGGCGGAGATTTATGCCTGCTGTAGATAACAGAAACCATTCTCAACAAGGTTCACAGATGGAGAGAGTTCCACATCCAACGAATCCATAGATAAAACTGGACCCACAAGAGACAACACCAACAGAGACACACACGTGTCTAACATCGTTTCAACAGAAGTATCTACCAGCTCCGCATCTGGTGTGCATTTTTTAGAAAGAGGCCAGAACATCGGCGTCGAACCAGGAGGGGACGTGGCCACAGGAACAAAAGACCAACCGGTAGCCAAATCCACGAGGAGCCAAAAAACTTGGTAATTAACATCTCCAGTACTGTACTCACCAAATTCCAGATTAAAACGCTTCAAAAAGGGTCTTCTATTGTCCGGACATACCACGCAAATGAATTCGAAACAGAAATCAGCTTTTACAAATTTATGAGGAACTTATGTCTAAGACACTTCATTGCTAAAGTGGTTGAAGCTCGACCGACAAGAGAAGAAGGATCCCTCATGGGCCTAAGGAAGAAAAGCACTTTTGTGGCACCCATCAGCCATAAAATTTTAGATTCTTATGAAACTATAGTGCTTAAAGAACTTAAAGAGGTGTTTAAAAAACCTAACCCTAAGAGAACTAACCTTACCAATAAGGAGAGACAGGTGATTAATCAAATGGCGAATAATCCTAAAATCACATGCTGTAAAGCATTATTCTGGACACCGCTTTCTACATACAGAGTGTAAACGATCATGTACAAGATGAGACAACTTACATGAAATTGACACGGAATCCAACGGAAGAATTCTTAAAAATATTGAAGACGATCTTGGATAATGCATGTACCATGGGTACTATCACTGAAAATGACAACAGGTATCTCATACAGGATCATCCCAAAAGTCCACATCTCTACATGTTGCCCAAAGTGCACAAAAACTTAACGAAACCACCATTTCGGCCAATCGTATCCACCAGGGATTCCATCCACGAACCAACAGGCAGATACCTTGACCGACATTTACAACCCATTGTGCCAAAGATGTCTACGTACCTCAGAGACACTACTGATTTTCTCAACAAAATCAACAACATTGAATTCGAGGAAGACAGCATGTTAACCTTATGTACCATTGATGTATGCTCTTTGTACACTTCTATCCCCCACACCAGGGAATAGACGCAGTTGAATCATTTCTATTAAATCACAAAATGGACGAGGATTTGAAAGTTTGTTTGCTGGAATTACTACATTTTTCGCTTTTTCACAGCTACTTCAGCTGGAAAGATGAATACTATCTGCAACTGTCAGGCACATCAATGGGCAATTGTGCAGCACCCTGTTATGCGAACCTCTTCATGCACAGGTTCGAAATTGACAACATCTTATTTAACCCGGATTGGTCTCAGAATCTTTTAGCGTACTGGAGGTACATTGATGATATATTCCTTATATGGAAGGGACAAACATCTGAACTTGTGATGGCCATTGACCAATTGAACACTATAGATGATCATATCAAATTTACAAACACCATGAGTACTGACACCATTACATTTCTAGATGTATCCATCATGAGACAGGGCAACAAGCTAGAAACCGATGTGTTCACAAAAACCACCGACAGAAACAATTTGCTTCATTTCAACAGTTGTCACCAAATCGCCCTAAAAAAACACTTGCCTTACTCACAACTGTTGAGGGTGAAGAGAATCTCATCTATGGCTGATTACTATGAAGTTAACACCAGGAAGATACAAAAATTCAAAGAGAGGAAATATCCCATGAACGTCATTGAGAAAGCAGTTCAAAGAGGCGGAACAATAGAAAGAGATCGACTTTTAACTGTACATAAAACTGAGAAAACTACGAATAGATCAGTTTTCGTATAAAAATATTCCACTCGGAGTTACCAAATCAAGAACATTTTGTTAAAACACTGGCCTATGATTCAAAATGAGATAGACTTCAAGGGAATCTTTGAAAATCCTCCACTGTTTTCTTACCAGCGTACCAAGAATTTAAAAGAATGTTTGAACAAACCGCTTTCACCAAACATCAAGATCTACAAAGGCACTACCCCGTGTTTTAACTGTGGACACTGCAATAGCATAATCAAAGGACATACCATGGCACATCCAACCAAAGGGACACCCATAAAATTGTATACCACAGCTACCTGCGACTCAAAAAATGTAGTATATTTACTGAAATGCCCATGTGGACACTTTTACGTGGGCAAAACTGAACGGAAAATTAAGATTCGGTTAACCGTACACAAAAGCAACATAAGAAACCATCAAGAGAGATCACCAGTTGCTATGCATTTCACCACAAACAAACATAACGTGAACCAATTGAGATTTTTAGTGTTAGAAGTGGTGCCAATGGTAGAAGGAAGAGACAACAAGAAGTGGTTGTTGCAACGAGAACTGTTTTGGATTAATAAATTAGATGCATGCAATCCTAAAGGATTGAATGAACGCTCTGATTACAGTTGTTACTTATGAACAGACCAGTACGTTCCTCAACCTGACTCTGCATTTTTTAAATAAGATCAGCTACGATACTATTTTGTTAACCTTGAGTTTTATTTATAACTAATTACATGTGATATAGGGGTCATGATTCACTACAACACCTCACGTGGCAGTCCACGTATGCACCTCCATTCTTTACATGACCTCTCTAATTCTTGTTAACCTGGTGTACCACGTACCTGAGCGTTTCTTACCCACATAGACAGTGTTTACATAATTCAACATTCCACACCTTTACATGATCACAGGCATCATTGTTTGCCTACTGTTTACCTGGCTTGTATTTGCTTACTTTCACAGATTCATCACCAGTTTAACTTTTTCGTTGGATTTTCCACACTCCAAGATGGCCACGATTTCCACACAGATATAACTCGAGAACACACTGTTTCATTGTCACTTGGCACATCTTATTGTGCCGACGCGTTTTTGTCCGTTTAGATTGGTCACATGACCTTAAGTTCAGTCCTACACTAGACCCTTCCTGGGGTAGTATGTACCTGACACTTTGGCATTAGTTCACTTTCTTTTACTAAGTTTTCACACTCCAAGATGGTGACCGCCATACGATCTCATCACTTCCATACACTCCCTTTTCTTTTTCTAGACTCTACTTTCTATACGCAGCAAACTCGTGTTTCCAAACCACTACTAGCTGATGAACTGACTTGTAAGCGACGACACGGGTTCACTCGGACCATCGTGTAAGGTAGGTCTCCCTTACAGGGGCCAATTTTATCACACTGTCGCGCACGGAGAACGTTTGTCTTCGATAATGACATGCATTTAGTGTCAGTTTTACTTTTTCACCCAGGTATACTTCACGCTTGAACATAGCGCAGTCACCTAAAGGTTGTATCATTGAGTTTACATCTGGGCACTTGAACGTGTTTCTCATGGTACGTTTTGCTTACGGCCGTTTTACCGTTTCATTCACCATATTTTTCTGTTTTCTTCACCATATTTGAAAGCCACACAACAGATTTAGATTCCAAAATGCCATTGGACTAACATTCGAGTATGTACGTGGGTAACTAACACCTTGATGTTTGACACTTTTTACGCATGATTCGTTATGCTCATACACTGACCTATAAAACTGTGGTGTCTTTTTTAACACGAACTTCAGTAGCACAACGCGGAGAACTTTGATATTCCTTAACAGCACTCAGCGTTATCTGTATGAATGCGGTAATCTTACTTTCTTCAACCTTGCATGATACACGCATGACTTTGACTACTCCACCTGAACAGTGAATAAGGCTTGGGCACTCTCTTTTCACTAAGATTCTCTTAATCTCCATCTATCCATATGAAGGGAGCATCCCCATTTTTCTAACTGGATATCCACGTCACCACAGGCATGGTTTCACTTCTTCTATTTTTATGGCTAGAACGCCTCCTGATTACTGAATTTTGCAATCTTTTGATCATTGTTTCAGAACGATACCCCTGAGGAAGGGCACCGTCCCGAAATGCATTGGGAATTTACATAAAGCAATTCACAAATGTAATCATACAGAATGATTTACTGAGAACGAATTACTGTGAAGATTTCCATTGTCTATGGATAAAAAACAGTTGAGTGTGACGTAACACGATGCTCCCAATCAAATAAAAGCAAGGATACAATTGTCTACAATTCATTTGAATTTTATTACTTTGACAAAATCAAGCTAGGGTTTTTACCCTACGGAGTACACTGTGGGGACGCTGTTTATGGTCAAACAACGCAACCGCTTGTACCTAGAAGTGAGCATCGTTTGTACCAAGAACTGAGCATCGTGGTGAGCGGTGAGGATTCACAACAGCAACTTTCTACACCCACACCCGAAAGTTATATCGGCTTTTATTAGCTTTTGTTTTATATATCCTTTGTAGTGGATTCCATGAGTTTTTTCACATTGACAGATCACTTTTAGATTAATCCATCTCCATTTTTTTCATTATATGTGAAATTGTTTCTAGGGGATTGTTTCAGGAATTTAGAAGTGAATCACCATGTATTATTTGTATTTATTTACCAGGGTAACAACCACATGTGCCTTCATTTAAGCTACACAATATGCCTCTCACCCTTTTAAATTACTGGTTCTCGTTCCCTTTTTTAGGGTTATATCCACTAAGATTTTGCACTGTGTTTGTGACAGAAAAGTGAAGCAAATTAACGTAAAATTTTTTTTTACCAATTCACTTTCCAGCACAAAACAAAGCAGCACCTAGTACAGCTTTGCATTACTTAGTGCCAAGGAGGCGTTCCATCGGTGGTGCATGACGTACTCATGCAATCGCCCATGGTTTTTGATCCAGGACCCTATCTACTAAAAAAACGTAGACAGGGCCTTGCATCAAAACATAACGCGCTTTAGAAATAGACGCTAACAAGGTGAAATGCTTTTATTTCTTCTTTCCGACTGTACAGCACTGTACAGCACACATACAAAGTATGAAAAGATTTAAAGATAGTCTAAGCATTGGTATTGGAAGAGTATCCTTTCAGTACGAAATGTATACTAGGCTCATCCTGACAACCTTGCACCATGGTACAAAGGTGTGTGCGTGGTGCTTGGCAGCCTAATTGTGCGCCGGCGCTAGGGAGAGAGGAGAGAGCCATATCTCGGTAGATATGGCGCTGCCGTGCTCTCTCCTCACCCAGCGCAGCATTTTAGGCTGCTGCGTTACTATACATGAGAATTTAGTACATAGACTCCTCGGTTATTTATTTTTCCACTTTTCCTTTTGAAGAAAAAAAATCTTCCTTTACACTATCTAATCATAATCTTTAACCTTAATAAGCTGCACACTTCCGGATTTTTTTTGTCTTGAATATATTCTTCTCCCAATTTAGATACCACTATATTTTTGCATTCCAGGGTCGGCCCTAAATCGGATTGACCAGGATAGCGTACTGGGCGGAATGAAAATGTGATGTTAGTTGTGGGGGCGTGGGGTCATTGCAGTGTGATGGGAGGAGGGCATTTTTGCGGTGTTTTATATAGCGCGAACTCGACCCGAAGGTATTGGAGCGCTTTACATGAGCACCAGTTAAGTTACACAAGGACACATTCATTTTTGGTAGGCACGGGGAGATGAAGTGATATGCCCAGAATCACAGGATGTTGAGCCGACGTAGAGGGGAAACAGTTGGAACACCGCAGCCTCAGCCACGTGTGCTCTGACATCGCAAACGTAACCACGCTTGCCTTAACCACACATATGCCTTAACCACACATATTCGTGGTTAATGCATATGCACGGTCTAGTTGCTGGCTGCAGCTCGGCAGAGGAGCAGGAAGAGGAAAGATAGGGACGAGGCAGTGAGGTAAGTGGGGTTATGGGGGGTGGGGGGTAGTTTTTATGGGTGGGGTCGTTTTCAGGGCTTGGAGGGGGTTGGGAGTTTTTCGGTTCAGGCAGGGGACGGGGTGGAGAGTAGTCTGTTTGGGTTGGGGGTAGTTTTGGGGGCTGGGGGCTGTGGTAGTTTTCAGGGCTGGGGGGGTCGGGAGTTTTAGGGCTCAGGGCAGGGGACGGGGTAGTTTGTTTGGGTTGGGGGTAGTTTTGAGGGCTGGAGGGGTCGGGAGTTTTAGGGCTCAGGGAAGGGGACAGGAAAGGGGCAGTTTACAGGCTAAGGGGGCAGTTGGGCTGGGAGTGGGGGTAGGGGCTGGTTTTAGGGCTCAGGGAGGCAGGCTGGGGTCGGAGTAGAGTTTAGGGGGCTGAGTTTCAGGGATCAGGACAGGGAACAGGAAAAGGGGCAGTTTTGAGGTTGAGGTGGCAGTTGGGCAGGGCCAGGGGGCAAGTGGGAGTAGGTTTTAGGGAGTGGAGTCTGGTTTTATTACTCAGGGAGGGGGGCTGTGGTCGAAGTACTTTTTAGGGGCTGGGGGGTCGAAAATTAAGGTTCAGGAAAGGGGGTCAGGGAAGTTTATAGGGCTGGGGCGGGTAGAATAGACCGCAGGAGGGCCAAACGTTAGGAGTCATGGCAGAGGGGCAAAAGTGTGATCTTTATCACACATTCCCTTTACCAATCATGTCTTTACCACGAAATTGGGTGGTAAAGGCATGCGTGGTAAAGATGAGGTCGTGGATAAGACCGCTTGGTTTAGGCATGCGTTGTTCCATCACACAACTGACAGAGGCTCGAACCTGGTTCCGCAGCTCCTAAGTCGGAAGCTCTGGTCGTTAGGCCACATCCTCTCCCTTGGGTTGGTGGGGTGCTAACAATTACGCTGAGGTACATTAAAGGCTGATTTACAAAGTCTTTAACAGGACTCGATTGAGACCAAGTGGGATGGACGAGCTGCTGCTTGTATGGCATTAAGCCAGGTAGCTCCCTGCTGCGCGCCTCGGAATATTGGTGCTCCAGGCCTGGGCCCAGGTCGCTCATGCCAACGGCCGGCCCTGCCAGGGTCATTAATGCTCAGAAAGGACATCACCTTGCGACGTGTAATGCACTTCCACCATCTGTATGGTCCTGTAGCCGCTTCACAATTTGTGCTTAATTTACGGTTATGGGATTCCTGTTGCTCAGCGTCAAGATGGTCTGTTGTGATTGTGTTTGGTTAGAGGAGGTCTGTCTGTCTGTCTGTGGAGTTGGGTAGTAATGGTCTGTATTGTATAATTAGCCCGATCAAGGGTGCTAGATCCCCCAGGGATACAGGAGCTTGTTATAAACTGAAGGACCTTTTGCAGACTACTTGCCAGCCTATGATATTATGATTATATGGGGATATCAGCAGTAGCGGCTCGTGGAGGGAGTGCTGCGGGGCGGTGGGCGGGGCGGGGGAGTAGCAGGGTGGGGGGTAGTAAACTACGGCATATGGCCGAACAGAGGTAAGTAAACAAATAAATAAATAAAACGAATTTCGTTGCGCCCGCTGCATCGCATTTGGCAATGCAGCGCGAGCAATGAAATTTGTTTTATTTATTTATTTGTTTACTTACCTCTGTTCGGCCGTATGCCGTAGTTTACTACCCCCACCCTGCTCCTCCCCCGCCCCGCCGCACTCCCTCCACGAGCCGCTACTGGATATCAGTCTGGAAGGTTTGCACCATTCATCACAGCTGGAAGTTCAAAATATCTCTGGAGCCATGAACAAACAAGCATTTGCACAGCCAAAAGGTGTGGCCTCAGCAAGCCGCCAATTGTTATTTTACTTCTTTTTTTTCCCCAAACTTATGCAATGGACATTAAAAGTGTAATAGAAATAAAAAGTAAAACTGCCTGCGTCTAAAGGTAGCCTGCATAGGTTTGCAAACAAATAAAATAACATCGTAAAAATAAATGAATTAAAAATATGACATGACAGCAGAAATTAAATTAGAGAATGGACTACTAGCCCTGGCACTAAAGTGAATTACTTTCTAGGCGGAGATGATACTGTGCTAGAACACAATACTATCACTCACAGTGAAGAGAGCAAATAGCTAAAGTAGGGTGAATAAATTGCCCATGCTCTAGGTTGTAGAGGTGGAACAAAATGCAAATGACTCTTCACCATGCTAATGGATGAGAGGGAGAGAGAGGGAGGGAGAGATACAGAGATAGAGAGATTGAGAGAGAGAGATTGAGAGAGATACAGAGAGGAGATAGAGGAGAGAGAGAGAGGATAGAGAGAGATACAGAGATAGAGAGTGAGATTGAGAGAGAGAGAGAAAGAAGAAAGAGATAGAGATTGATAGAGATAGAGCGAGAGAGATAGAGCGAGAGAGAGAGATTTGAGAGAGAGATAGAGAGACAGAGAGATAGAGAGGGAGAGAGAGATTGATAGAGAGATTGAGAGAGAGATTGATATATATATATATATATATATATAGAGAGAGAGAGAGACTGATGAGATAGCTAACATGATCTTTCTTTGACATTTCTGTATTCACCCAACTATGTGATCTCTAAATGCAGTTGTATTAAGATGATTATAGTACATATTTCACTGATCAGCATCTCATCCAATCCAGGTTTTTGCTTTGGATTCTGGGATTTGTAGTCCTGTTTTAGAACTATCACAAAATGAGGTCCGTCCCAGAATGCAAAGCAAAAACATAGAGAAGATCATGTCCTGATACATGGACCTAGGAACATTGAGAGCTTACAGTAATGAGCTGCTACGAGTTAATCTGCAGGTGTCCAGTGATGCTTTTTTTGTGAGTGACTTCCAGCCATCAGTCCTTAGAGACAGTCATTCTGTGCAGTCTTATCAGGGACTGCAGAAAAAGAGGCGAGAGACCTGCTTGGAGGGTCTGAAATAGAGGCCGTCCCTGCAGCAAGCTGCTGCTGGAATTCAAAGGCCTTTACAGCTGTGGGCCTGACTGGGACCTTCAGGGTCTAGACAGAAGGTATAAGGTTTAGCAGCATCATTTGCTGTGGTGAGTGGCACATCTCTGTCCAGTGTGACATCTTGGTAGTGTGTGCATTGTACTGGAGGGCTGGTGATGGTTGTCTGGAAGTATAGGCGTGTCCTATGGATGGTCTGGTTACAGCTTGCCACTGTATTATTGTTTCTGTGGTTTCATCTGGTGTTGCTGCCTGGGTCCAAGCTGCAGTAGGTGATGGGTGGTTGTTTGCTCTGGTTACAGTTTACTGGTCTAGATGTTCTTACAAGCAAGGGAGTAGCCAGAAAAATAAAATGCCCCCCCACTTTGAACCACATGACAGTAATCATGCTAGCAAAGTGAGAGACCCCGACAATTTCTATGCAGGCCTTTGGGAATTGTTTCACCCTCTCCCACTCAGAAAATATTGAAAAAGTATGCCTTTATAGCACAATTTAAAAGGAACAGCTGCATTTTTACCAGCCTTTCGTTCTTTCTTCCCTGCCATTTTACAAATATGCTATCCTTTGTTCTATTGTCTTTTTTTCCTTTTATTCTTCATTAATATTTTTCTTCATTTCTCTCTTTTACTCATTCCTTCTATCTTTTTACATTTCTTTCCTTCTTTATATGATTTTTTTCTTTTCTACTTTATAGTATTATTTTTCCTTTTTTCCACTCTAGGTCCTTCTTTTAATCTTGCTTTCCTTCTGTCCATTATTCTTTCCTTCCATCTTGCTACCTTTTTGCCCTTCTTTATTTCATTTCCTTTGCTTCTCCCCTTTCCTTCTTTCTCCTCTTTCCTCATTCATTCTTTTTATTCCTTACTTACCATTTTCCTGCCCTTCTTTCCACCTTCTTTTCATATTGCCTTTCCTTCTTTAATTCTTTTTCTCTTCTTCTAGCCTTCCTTTCATTGCCTTCTATTTTCTTTTGTTTCTCATTCCCTTTTTCAGATTTCTTCTTGAATATTTCATTTTGTTTTCCCTCTTTCCCTCCCATGTTTCTTTTATAATTTTGTTGTTACTTCCTTTCCTTCCTGCCACCCATCTTTCCTTCTCTTACTTTCTTTCCCTTTATTTTTATCTTCCTTTCACCCTTTCTTCTCCCTTCCTTTTTATTTTTCTATTCCCTCCTTTCCACTTTCCTTTACTTCCTTTCTTCGTGTGTGCCTCTATCAGCTGTGTGTCCTTTCTTTCTGACCCTTTTTCCTTCTTTGCAGTCTGATTTTTCTTTCTTTTTCACATTGTATCACTCCATTAGCCTCTTACAGATTTTTGTCATTACCATCATTTCTTTTTCTTTCTGTTCCCCTTTGGCACTCCTTTGATCGGCCCCCACAGCTTTGCTATGTATCTTCTTTCCTTTAATATTTATTAGCTTCAGCTTTTATCTTGTGACCAGCATATCACAGATAAAAGTCAATAATAGGCAATAAAAAACAAGTTATTCTGACCCCCGCTGAAGCTGGTAAAGCGGGGGCTTCCCTACGCCCTTGCTTCCAAGATGTGCCCAGAGACACCTATTGCCTTAGCCCAAGGCCTGCAGTAATTCCAGACTTTTCCTCTTCGTGGCCACTCTTCTGTCTGTCCTGGATCTATCTTGACCACAGGGATTGCTTCTGACTTCAAGGTTATTCGGCTTTGAGGAGCTAAGGTATGGAGTTGGTTGGTGTATTTTGGGAAGAGCCGAAAGGTGAAGTACCATTCGTTCTGCTTTTCTTATATGAGGGAATTGGATGAATGATTTAATGTAGAATGTGTACATTGTGCATGGCCCCTAATCTGTCCCTCAGCACCCAGAGGATGTAAACCAGAGAAGACTGGCCACTGACCATAACTATCGAAAAGCTTTCCTAGAAAGAGGTGTTCTCACATCCCTCCTAAATGGCACACTTAGCTCCATGTCTCATCTCAGTATTTGTTCCAAGAATTAAGAAAGCTTTGTGGGGCGGCTGAAGTTTTGTTTATTCCACCTGCCAACTCTGGAACAGACTGCCCATGCACCTTAGATGTCCTTCTAATCTTTATAGCTTTCGGAAGCACCCAAAATCTTGGGTCTTCTCGCTTTCCTTATAGTTTTTATTTTTTTCCCCTTTTGGTTCTTAGGTTTGAACTTCGGATAATGCTAGCGCCAAGATTCCTAAGGGCATTCGCGCGCTTTAGAAATATCAAATAAAAAAAAAAATCATTTGTTGAGGTCTCCCAGTCCGATGATGCTAAATCATTGTTCTGGTGTTAATGGTCGCAAGTCAGGGGTGTCCAGGAAGCTCCGTATATCCGTAATTCTCTGCCCTATCAGGCTTCATGGGTAAGACTCCTGCATTGTGGGATCCAGCGGGGTCTGCTCGATGTCGGCTTCACAGGCAGGTGTCTGGTCATTCAATGAACCAGGCACTCTGTGCTGCTGCCTGATGTCGAGCACTCCCTTACTCGTTCATCGCGAGGCTCTTCACGAAGCCTATTACTATAATCGGTCTTAGCAGATATGTGAACAGGAATAATCGTCCTTTGAGACAAGAAACAGAGTTAAATAAAGCATTTATCGGTACAGAACCATTGCTCTAGTACTCTTTATTAGTTGATCTATAGCGGGGTGTCCATCATAAGTCCAAGAAGGTCAGATCCAAGCCAGACTGTCAGGATAGCCAAATAAGATACATTTGCATACAATGGGGTGTAAACTGAACTAATTTACAAACATGGGGTCTGATTCACAAAGGTATACTTACACTTCTGTGTAAGTTTACGATTGTTTGCTATCCACAAAGCATCTTTACGACTACGGGGTCTCAGCACATAAAAAACAAGCATTTGCAATGCAATAGGTCTCGCATTTGTGAAAGCTAGAGCTCTTGGAGTTAGAAATAACAATGTTTTTTACTTTTGTTTTTAGTATGTAGTGGAGTGATGATATTTGCATAGTGCTATTGCCATTCATATGACCTTGTGGCGCTGGAGAACCAGAAAATGAGAAATAGGTTATGAGGGAGTGGAGACAAGAGTAATATGCTGGCTGTGAAAAAAAAGTAACAATGGAATTATATGCTCTGGAAGCCACAAGATTTTAAGCAGGACTATGCATTTAAAAAATATGACACATAATCTACAACCTACTGCATAATCTCAGATTACAAAAACAAACACATTGTAGCTCAAACAGATAAAAGCATGACACGTGGTGCTGGGCTCTGGCATGTTCTCTGAAAAGTTTAATTTGTCACTGTACAGTTGCTGATTGTTGAATTCAAATGCTAAACTGGTACTAATGAGGTTAATCTTTTCCCAGCCAGTAGTTATTGTCACAGATATTGTTTTCAGTAAAGCCGTCTCACCCACCCCATGGGCCTTTTATGTGCAATAAAAAATAAACTTCAAAATAAACAGATAGACACACACAAATGTGCAATCACAGATACAAAGAAACACGCATACACATACACAAACGCACATAGACATGCACACATTTGGAAACAGCCAGCTGCAGCCGCATACACAGATAGATGCAACCACACAAGCATACACACTCACGCACACACACGCATGCAGGCACAAGCACATACAAACACAGACACATGCGCACATAAACATGCACATAAGCAGGCATGCACATACATACACAGCATTACCTAGAGGAGATACATTTACACACTCACACACGCATGCACATATATATAAGCACACATACACAGGCACTCATACCAACGCATATGTGCACACTCAGACACACATGCATGCAGGCATGCATGTGCACATATATATGCACACACTCTTGTGTTTCTTGTCTCATAATGTTACATGTTGTATTATATATCTGGATACAATGACATAAAAAGCAAAATACCAGTCAGGCAGCACACTATGCTAAGCACAGATTTTTAGCTTTCGTGTTTTTAAGCCACACCCTTAATTACACCAGCCACGCCCCTTTGAGAGACCCCCCCCCCCAGTTATTTCATCCCACTTAAAGCCCTGGTTATGGCCAAAAACTTCACGCAGACATGCGAATACAAACAGCATGTGGAAATGTGGTGCCTCACAATGCTCAGCAAACGAAAGCATGCACAGCCTGCTACAAAAAAAGTGAGCGAACATGAAAAGTTGGGAAATATTGAAACACGTTTGTCCCTGTAAAGGGTTCTTACAAATCAGCAGGAAATAATATCCTGTTATCAGATGTAACGAAATGTTGTGCTATTGTAACTAGATGTACACAATTCCTGAAACGGGCTTTCCTTTTCCCTGCTGATTTTAAAGTAAACAACAAAGTTGTTTACGTTTTAAATAATGCTGTGTTTTAAAGTCATCATGTCATGGTCAGGTTGTTTGTTTTAGGAGGGCCTGCCTCTGCTTGGCAGCTGGAATAGCAGCTATGCTTGGCCAGATTGGGAAGTAGGAGTGCTCCTTGAGGTCTCGGAGCAGGCACTGGGCTGGTTATGTCCCATTCTCGGTTTCACATGTCGGGGTCACGCCGAGCTCGAGTAGCAGTACCACACTATCTGCCCTATCTCTGCCTACACAGTGCTTGCTCTGTCCTTCGGCGCACCCGGCCTAAAGTGTATACAAATCAGTGGAGACGTGTTAGTGCGCACACTGCCACAGTGCCATGACTCCCAGGCAGACCAGGGCTAGAAACACTGGCTCCCTGAGAGGAAACAAGCAGACGGGGTTCAACAGCAAATCGGGCGCCGTGCTCAAACTTAAAGCACGGCGCCCATGCATAAAGCTATGTGTTCCTGCACGATGCTCCCTGGCAGCGGAAATGAACAATTAAAAAGTAGATGGGGAGGCGGTGCGAATAGAAGTCCGCAACGGGCGGAAAGCAATAATTAAACAAGCACAAGCGCGCACGCGCGCCTCGCGCGGCAGCAGGGGGAGAGGAGGGGGGCCTGCGCGATTCCCTTGCGGGAGCGAGCAGCAAGGCGCAATAATTGCTAACATATGGCGCCGCTGTTCTCTCCCGCAAGGGAATCGCCAAACGTGCACGCGTTGCCATTGAAAGCAATGCAACGCGTGCACGTTTTTGGCCTCAAAACCGACTCGATGGCTAAAGGTCTTTTTCCTAAGCAGCGCATGCGCGCTGCATAGGCGAGACCTAAAAAAGGACTGTCCTATCATTTTATGTGCTGAGACTACGCAGTCATAAAGATACTATTAGTAAAATACCTTTGTGACTAGCAAACAATCGTAAACTTCCACAAACTTGTAAGTTTGCCTTTGTGAATTAGATCCACATTGGCTAGATTGAAAATCTGCCATCGATCTGGCCCTCATGGATCTAGGGTGGGCACCCGTGCCTTATAGGAATCTGAATTTTAGTTGTGGTGGCAATATCGAACATATTCACCACATACGTCTACTGTTAATGGTGGGATACAAAGGGCTCATTGCCCATGTGCAGCCCATTGCTCCATACTCCTAACTTTTTACTTCCATGAAGCATAGCCATCTTGTCACACACTACCAACAGAGGCTGCTGTGGTACTGCCCAATGAAAAGCGTGCATACACACAGTGGCGGCTCGTCCGCTAAGTCGGAGGAGCGTCGCCCCACTGCTCAAAAGGAAAAATAAAATGATAATAACGTAACGTTATCATCATTTTATTTTTCCTATTGCAGTCAGTGGAAAGGCGGGGCTGGCCAGAGCAGGGGAGGAGTGCTGTGCACTCCCTAAGTGCTCATGACTGTTTGGCCGGCCCTCTTGGGCCGGACAAATAGTCATGCGCACTTTGAATGTTCCCCACCAGGCTGCATTACACAGCCTGGTGAGGAACATGCACAGGCTCCCTGTCCCCGTCTGAGCGCCGAACAACAGCACTCAGACCAATCATATTGCTGCATTGCAGCGTTGTGATTGGCTCCGGGGAGCCTGTGTGCCCCGGTGCTTCCTGCTGCCGGCCGGGACTGTAGACAGAAAGAAGGAAGAGGACGAGGACGGAGGAGAGGCGGTGGACGGCCGTTCCAGGAAAGTCCTTTTTAAAAAAAAAATTAATTCCCCCGCTGCCCCTCTACCCCCATCCGGTAGCAGCCGTTACTGCATACACACCACCTGCCATCAGAAATGCACCAATCACTTCCACTCGTGGTTGCACAAACATTGCACAATCAAAACAATCTGCACAAAAACGCTGAAACTTAGCATTTATCTTTTTCTATTTTTTAATAGTTTTGACTGCAAATGTTGTTAGAGCCATACCTCTCCAAGTTTCTCAAAAAATGAAACTATTGTCTTTAGTGGCTTGTCGTCCACGAACAAACTTTTTTTTCTTCACTGTGTCACCAATCTCCCTTAGTCTGCAAAGTATGGGAGAGTGCACGCCAACATTTCCACAGGGGATATTTCTGGACCAACTCTGTACAGGCGATAAATACTTGAAGCGAATGCAACAAAAAATAAAAATAAGTATTCTCAAACCTCATACCAAAAGAGTTCACAGAACTAGGGAAGCATGCCCCATCAACTTGGTCCATGAGGTCAGCGCCATCTTGGTTGTAGATTTGTTGGAATGAGGATGCCTAGGCGTGCTAGTCCGCGACCTGGTTGGCCCATTCCATGCACACACATACACGCGGGTCTGTCTCAAGAGGGTTGGAGCATTCAAGCATTTCAGTTGAGTCTTTCTCTTTTGTAGAATTTTTTTCAAAAAAAGCAATGCTGTTTTTCCACCGAAACGGCTTGCAGCCGATCACAGTTGCAAAATGGCGGTGAGCTGGAAACACAATTGCTTAGTTGCCCCTCCCCCCTGCCCCACTCCCTCCCGCATCCAATCCCAGAGTCTCATGCAGATGAAATGGTACGCACTAGTGCAGGCGTGTCATTGGGACCTCTGGGTCAAAATCATGTGGCCTGCAGCAGCTCCCACTGTTGGCTTGTCAAATCGGATTGACACGGGTTGGTCACCACCCGGGATGACTGGTTGTCGAGGCAGAGGCCGCTGAGGAAGTGCTGGAGGAACAGCCCCTTTAGTTTCCATTTCTGGAGAGAGAAGAAGGACAAACAGGTCAATATCTTGAAATAAACAGGAAATAGTATGAATGGGAGAGATTTGATTAGATATGTCCTGCAATTAGAGTTCTTTAATAAAGTGTGGGGCACGTGCAGGGGATATCTGGTGGAAATGGGGGTGACTAGATGTGGCCATCAATGGAGATTTCTTTAGAAGATGAGGCACAATAAGAATATAAAGCCATTTGTCCTACAACGTAGCAGAAACAACAATGGATAAAATAAAGATGAAGAAGAGAAATATAGGAAAATAATAATATTAATATAAAGGATAAGATAAAGAGGAACAGAAAGTAAAATAAAGAGCATTGGGATCAAGAAAGACAAGATGTTTAATATAGAACTGTGGATGGAAGAAAGAAAAAAGATTCTCAAGAGAGAAAATTACATACAATAATGTAAAGAAAGCAAAAGAGAAAAGTAAGTGCAGCCCAAACAAAAAGAACGGGAAGAGATTAATAGAAAGAGGAACCACGAGAAGGGAAGGAAGGAAAGGAAGAAGTAAGGAAAGAAGCAAGAAAGGAATGAAGGAAAGACATCAAGAAAAAGGTGGGAGAAAGAAAGGAAGGAATGAAGGGCAGGAGGGAGGAGAACGAAAGAAAAGAATAATGGAAGAAATGAAGGTGGGAAAGAAGAGGAGAAAAAAGAAAAAAATCGAAAACGATAGTAAACTATGATTGAAACAGAAAAAAGAAGGCTGCAGAAAACATGGACGGAGAGAAGATTATACAGAGCAAGAGGAGGGAGCTAATAACATCAGAACTCCAAGAAACAGCACCGAAACCTACCTACCTAGCAATCGTGAGCTTTTGGGTCACTGGCAAGTGAGAGAAATGTAAGGGTTAAAGTGGTTCTGCCCACAGCCCTGCCCCTTTGCACCTTCTGAGTTTGTTTGTGTTCCTCATTCTTCCCTTTCTTGGCTCTTTGAGGTTGATCTCCGTCTCTTCTCAGAGACAGGATCTAAAAGTCATCAATTCTCGTTTTTGCCGCCAACCGCCCAGTCGATAAATAGTGATTTCCTACCATGGCTGACATGGTTTGAGGTAGAGCTGTCTCCTGGCCTCCTCTAGTGGATGTTCAAGACCTCAGAGAGTCTGACAGCTGAGGCCTCCCTTGTCCTGCCAATATCATTAGCAGCTCAGATATTGATCCAGTACTTCTTACTCGCTGAAAAAATGAGACGCAAGGCCAGGGGATACATAAGAACGAACTGGCAAATTCACATCGCGGAGACATATCACCCACAAAGCCAAGGGTTTGTTGAGCGTAGACTAATGACGTGCTGCAAGGTTTGAATGTGCAGAAGTGGTACTTTATTCCTACAACAGCCTATGTTCTTGTTCGGAGATTGCTATATCCTACTGAGGGCCTTTCCTACCGGAGTCCTCTTCTGTCCCAAGGAAATGGGCTAGTGAGAAGATACAATAGCTGAGCTTCTCAACTACTCTAAAATAGCTTTTTTTCAATAAAATCAGCAAATTGGTTTGTCCACCCTGCTGGTTAGACCTAGACATAAGAGGGAATCCCACTGCAAAGAATTGAATGCCACCCTGTGGTGAAGTAATAAGGCCATGTGTTCATGACTCTTTGGTCACAGCCTCCCATAGCATGGATAGACCGGGCACAAGAACGTCTCATCTCAAAAACCAATTCATTTTCCTATCAAGGATACAGTAGGGAGCAGCATCAGTTATCCAGCAACACTACATGTAGAGGAGTCTCACTTCCAGCAGTTCTCGCTAAGGGCAATTTGGTGATGGGTTGCCACCTATAGGGTGTAGCCTGTTCTTGGTGATGGGTGGTCACCTGCAGGGTGCAGCCTGTTCATGGTTATGGGTTGCCACCTGCAGGGTGCAGCCTGTTCTTGGTGGTGGGTTGCCACAAGCGGGGTGCAGTCTGTTCTTGGTGATGAGTTGCCACCTGCACGGTGCAGCCTGTTGATGGTTATGGGTTGCCACCTGCACGGTGCAGCCTGTTGATGGTTATGGGTTGCCACCTGCAGGGTGCAGCCTGTTCATGGTTATGGGTTGCCACCTGCACTGTGCAGCCTGTCTTTGGTGATGAGTTGCCACCTGCACGGTGCAGCCTGTTGATGATTATGGGATGCCACCTGCAGGGTGCAGCCTGTTCATGGTTATGGGTTGCCACCTGCAGGGTGCAGCCTGTTCTTGGTTAGGGGTCGCCACCTATAAAGTGCAGCCTGTTCTTGGTCATGGGTTGCCACCTGTAGGGTGCAGCCTGTTCTTGGTCATGGGTTCTTGGTGATGGGCTGCCACCTGCACGGTGCTGCCTGTTGATGATTATGGGTTGCCACCTGCCGGGTGCAGCCTGTTCATGGTTATGGGTTGCCACCTGCACTGTGCAGCCTGTTGATGGTTAGGGGTTGCCACCTGCACTGTGCAGCCTGTCTTTGGTGATGAGTTGCCACCTGCACGGTGCAGCCTGTTGATGGTTATGGGTTGCCACCTGCAGGGTGTAGCCTGTTCTTGTTCATGGGTTTTTGGTGATGGGCTGCCACCTGCAGGGTGCAGCCTGTTGTTGGTGATGGGTTGTTGGTGATGGGTTGCCTTAGCAACCTGTAGGGTGCAGCCAGTTCTTGGTTATGGGTTGCCGCCTGCAGGGTGCAGCCTACTCTTGGTTTGGGGTTGCCACCTATAGGGTGCAGCCTGTTCTTGGTGATGAGTTGCCAACTGTAGGGTGCAGTCTGTTCTTGGTCATGGGTTGCCACCTGTAGGGTGCAGTCTGTTCTTGGTCATGGGTTGCCACCTGTCGGGTGTAGCCTGTTCTTGGTCATAGGTTGCCACCTGCAGGGTGCAGCCTGTTCTTGGTGATGAGTTGCCAACTGTAGGGTGCAGTCTGTTCTTGGTCATGGGTTGCCACCTGTAGGGTGCAGTCTGTTCTTGGTGATGGGTTGCCACCTGTCGGGTGTAGCCTGTTCTTGGTCATGGGTTGCCACCTGCAGGGTGCAGCCTGTTCTTGGTGATGAGTTGCCAACTGTAGGGTGCAGTCTGTTCTTGGTCATGGGTTGCCACCTGTAGGGTGCAGTCTGTTCTTGGTGATGGGTTGCCACCTGCAGGGTGCAGCCTGTTCTTGGTTATGGGTTGCCACCTGCAGGGTGCAGCCTGTTCTCGGTGATGGGTTGCTACTTATAGGATGCAGCCTGTTTTTGGTCATGGGTTGCGCCTGCAGGGTGCAGCCTGTCTCTGGCCTTGGAGCAGACACAGCAACCATCAGACGCACTCTCACATAGTGCCGTGTGTCCCAACCAGGTAATCCCTGTGGAGGAAAACTACATGGAGTGTACAGCACTGGAAGATGTATCCAACACTACCCCTCTGAAGCGAGTCAGGCTGCGCCACCTCAACAGTGCCTCCTCGCCCCAGACACAGATCCCAATGTCCACTCAGTGACCACTCTAAAAAAATATGGACGCTAGTCGAGCTGTGATCCTTGGTGTGAGGTATATAGACGTGATGGGCTAATGTGAATTGACAGTTTCTCTCTGCATTGACCACTTGCATCTTCCTATTCACCGCATCACGCAATCATGGTTTCCTCCCATCCATATAAATGATTGTTGCCTGTTCTCGGAGGTCCTGTATGCACCAGGTCTGGTGGAAACATCCAATAATCCGTAAAGTAAAAATAGCTGCCCCAGGACAGTAGGATCGCAAGAAGTTCGCACACAGCTTACTTAACTTTATCCTCTGACCAAAGTAGCCAAAGCTTCGTTTATGCCCTTTGTGTGCTTTTTGTAAGAGAAAAAGCTATAATCTCTTGCAAAATAGGGGCGGGAAGTGAAAACCCACTGTAGAGCGCACCGTTGTTTCATTTTTACTTCTAGGTGTGGAGCCTCGCATGTATTCTTCATGGGCTCTCTGGCATTGGACATCTTCATGAGTCTTTTCCTCCAATCACTGCACCAAGACTCTCCCTCCCACGAATCTCATTGGCTGCTCTGACTTCTGTTTTGTTCTCAGGCATGAAAGGAAGAAGGTAAGGAGACACAGATTGACACCTCGAATAAATACTGACATTTCTCATTGTCATGGAAGTTATTTATGCCAATAATTTTAAGTAGAGATATATTTAGGCTTCTTCTCAAGAGGGGAAGCCTTCTACATTCAGAGATGTGAACTGGTAGGATCTCCTGCCTTGAGGGTCCCTCCAGGCTGTAACTCTATCCCCGGGGCTGTTGTCATCCTCCTCTTAAAGGCCCTGTCTGGCCAGCAGGGACCATGGTCATCCATGAAGTCTACCATCTGAGCGCTCCCTTCAGCATACATGTGGATTTTTGTATGCTCTCCTATTATTCATGCGCTCAGGGCCGTGGTAATGCACCACAGGCTCACCAACACAACAAAAGGTGCACATGTTGTCATCCATTCAAGCTGTGTTTCAGAGCCCACTCATACATAGCAAGAAGGGTTCAGATGCATATGTCTTACAGTATTACTGCACCTAGTGGCAGAAACCATTAGAGCAAAGTAGCATCTTCAGTCACTGGTGAAGCAAAGGTGCCATGAGCCTTAATGCAAGCAAGGAAAATGGGCCCCCATCCCATGGTTTGCCATGCTTCTGCTGACATAAAAAATAATTCTATACACATTCTAGCAGAATCGCCCTCTTGAGCTGTTGTTCTGGGATTGGAGCCTGTAATCTGCAGGTGACTCAGTGCTTATGGCATAAATTCAACTCACTAATTCATTTCTGAATTTATCTGAAGATCTTTTATACAACACACAACACTTAGATCGAATTGAGGGTCTTTAAGAATGTTGTTTTCTTTGTAGAATGAAATGATGTCCACTCTCTCATTAAGACCACCTAAAACTCCACCTGTCCTCTACCTACCCGACACACCACAAAACCCTAACCCACATGTTCGACATAGCGGTGTAGCGTGGGTTGTCAGCGCCTGGGGTAAGGCAAGTATCCTTCCACTTTTCTTTTAAAAATTCTGCGACCCTTTTAAAAATTTTGCACCCCTAATAATGCCACTAAGAATTTTGCGCCTGAGGCAACCGCGCCACCGCCCCCATGCTATGCCACTGGATACCTCATTTTACGAGTCGGGCTACATGGTATCCTCATAAAGGATGCCAACTGCTGGGTTGTATGCTGACCAAATTGGGGAACTGGTGTCTCTCTTTTGCTCTTTTGTTTCCACTTAGAGATTCCTTCTGCTGCCAACAGGAGGAGCATCTCACTTGTATCTCTTACCTGAACCCAACCTAATTAGAACTAAGAAGACTCCTATTCCACCTTCAGGACTTTACTCCATGTCACTTGTTGATAGCTCTGCCACCATCGTCTAGAAATGATGACCCACGTAATTACCTGCAATACTGTCGCCCTGAAGATGACCCAATTTCCACCATGGCTAGGGGGTCAAAACGTCAGCAAGTTTATTATCCTTGTTTTTGCTTGATAAAATGTAATAAAATGCTCTGTGCTCTTCTCATTATCTGGTGCATAGATCAGTGGGTTTTAAGCCTGTGGTCTGAGGACCCCAGGGCCCAGGAGGTCTACACAGTGCGTCTGCAACTGTTTTACAAAAGTACATCATATTTAAATGGCAAAATTTAAATTAGTGAAGTATATAAAAATTAAAATGTGAAAAAGAAAAAATCTATATTTAATTATGAATTGCACAAAATGTTTTACTATTTGACCATTTGTTTGGTGTATACTTGTTGTTTTGTGGATTGTTTTGGGGTCTAAATCATAGCTATTGCTTAGGTAAGGGGGTCCCCAGCTTCCAATAATGACTAGGTGGGGGTCCTTGGCTTTCAATAATGACTCAGTGGGGGGGGTCCTTGGATTCCAATAATGACTCAGTGGGGGCCCCCGGCTTCCAATAATGACTCAGTGGGGGTCCTTGGATTCCAACAATGACTCAGTGGGGGTCCTCGGCTTTCAATAATGACTCAGTGGGGGGTCCTTGGGTTCCAATAATGACTCAGTGGGGGGTCCCCGGCTTCCAATAATGACTCAGTGGTGGGGTCCTCGGATTCAAGAAATGATTCAGTCGTGGTCCGCAGAAGTCAAAAGGTTAAGAACAGCTAGCATAAATGACTAGGTTTCTTTTTATCCTGTACTCATCCTGCACTACCCACGCTATCACGTGCACTTTTTAGTATTTTCAATAATTCTTTAAGTTACATATTGATATCCCCATAGGAGAATAGCCTTTGGAAAATAAATCAGTGTTCAACAACCATAGGCATGCGTATTCATTCAATGATCACTACAGCTGTTGGTTACACAGTCATATAGATTTCTAATGCTACAGAAATAGCTCCATAGAGCATGTTATCATTGTCAAACTTATATCCACGTCCCTTGTGGAATTATTGGGTGTCGCTGTCCTTTGTGAGGCAGAGGAAGGTATGGGGTGTCGTGGTACCTGTCTGGCGTCCTTCTGGTTGCACGACTCCAGCATGATGAGGGACCCGGTGGAGAAGGACGCCACGGAGAGACACTTGTCCTGCTGCCTGATCAGGGGGTCACTGAAAACCCATTCCTGTAAAGATGGAAACAGAAGGAGTTGGTTGGCTTTAGCAAAGCATCTACTCCGTATCAAGCGTGAGGATGGACATTGTGGCTCTAAATGGGCCATGGACAAAAACACTTATCAAGGAAAAACATTTCTTAAATATACAGAATGTCAAGGAGGAATAGTGTCTGTGATGGCACTTCCAAAGGAGTGTCCACTGGGCCCATTGAAGGAGCAAGTGAGTCCTGAGTAGCAAAGTGAAGACAGGGAGGGAAGGGGTCTCTAGTGTGGCAAATTGAAGAAAAGGGAAACATCAACGAGGAAGAGACTTTAGTGTGGTAAAGCAAAGAAGTGGGGTACATAGATTGGAAAAGTATTGGAGGCTTTCTACCTTGTTATTTATTTTATTTTTTTCTGAGAAAAGATATCGGTTTATTTTTTATTAAAGCTTCTAATTGCATCTCCTCAAAATTGTATTGAATTTGTAGTGTTTTCCTTTTAAATGAAAAAAGTGCAGTCTTCTGTGAAAAGCAATTCCAACTGTGACACAATACTAATGTAATGATAGTGGTTAACACTTTACCCCAACTGCATAATGCTATACTTGAACCCTTAATCCTCAACCCTGTATCTTTAAACCTTTACCTGTAACCTGTTAGACTTAACATCACCATAGAACTTAACCCCATACCAGTAAACCTACTCATAACCACATAATCTCAGCCCTATGTCCCAAACACTTTGTCATACCCATGATGCTATACCCAGTCCCCCTAACCATTAACCCATAATCTTAGCTTCTACACCATGTACCCTATACCTTTAAACATGAACCCCAAACAGTAAACTCCTTACCCATAACACGTAACCTTATGCAACAAATCCCTAACCCTTAACCCCCTAGCACATACCCTTAACCCCTATATCATTAACCCTTACCATGAACTCTATACCATACACAATTAACCTATACCCTTAACCCTTAAACCCAAGCATTAACTCTGTACACATAACCCCAACACATACTCTACACTAGGCCAGTATGAAATGTAAATTACACCGGAGTAATTTACGTAAGTTCGGAATTTTGCATTACGCTAGCTCTGCTAAATTCCCAAAGTTATGCCATAATGCGTAATTATGCGCCGTTTATGGGAAAAATGTAGTGCAAACTCTTCGGAACAACATGAATGGCCAGAACACGAGTGTCTGATACTCGTGGCATGTGTGGTTTTTGAGCTATTTTTTTAGCATGAAATGTGTCTTTGCGTCAAAAATTGATGTCACTTTGCCCACATTTTGAGTAATTATGCAAAAAGAAAGTATGCACGTTTCGCATGCACCTACTGTATAAATCATACCCATATCCCTATACCTTTAACCCCGAACCTTACATTGTAAACCCCTACATGCTATACCCTTAAACTCCAACCCAAGACCCCAAGCCATTAGCTATATACCTTTAACCCTATACCCCTAACCCAAGCCCCTAACGCCATTAACCACTATACCTTGTCAGTGCTTAATTTGTAAAAAACATAAGTGGCTGGGCCCTCATCAGGAGAGCACTGCAGCTTGCACCACCTGTTGTCTCTGCCAGAGCTGACAGTGACAGCACCAACACACTACTAATCATCCCTCTCTTACACATGTGACAATTCCAGGCCCCCAAAGCTATAAAAACGGCCTAGGTGGTAGGTATTTTTTATTGTGCATTGAATTAATAAACAGCTTTTGGCCTTATCTCTAAATTTGACTGACAGTGCCATCATGTGCAGACTGTCATAAGTGCTGGTGCTCACAATTAAGTACCGGAAGCCACTGGCTCAAATTAAGCAGTGTACTTTGTAGTCTATACACCTGACCGCTTTTCAAAATATTTTTGGAACACTTTGGAAATATTCCTTTTTCTGTGCGTTCGTGTTAGAACTAATAATTGTGACGTTATTTTCAGTAGTGTTATTTTAAATGTTTTGAGGCAACACCGTAGGAGGAGCCTCTTTTGTAACTACGTCAAGTAGGAGAAGTCTCTTTTCTGCAACGTCAAGACGATTAGTGTCCTTTATGGCACATGCACGGAGGAATGAAGACCAGTGTCATGGGTGGCACATTTCAAGGAGAATAGTGTCTAGTGTGGCAAAGACGAGGAAGAACAGTGCCTAGTGTCTCAAAGCCAGTACAGGCCGGTGTCCTATGAGGCATATTTAAAGGGGGAAGAATGTATTTTAGTGTCTTTTGTTTTATTTAAAGGGGGAAGAGCATTTTGTTTTGTAAAGACCAGAATAAATAGTGTTGTGTGCCTCGAAGAAAGGGGCAAAAAGTGTATTTTGTGGCACATTCAAAGACGAAGAAAGTCTTGTGTGGCAAAGACGAGGAATGTGAGAGGCTAATCGAGATGGAACTTGGGTTTGTGTTTCAAAGTCATGTGGAAAGTCCCGAGAGTGACAAAGTGAAGGAGGGAGTGCCTTGTGTGCAGTAGCGGCCCGTCCTAATGGGCGAAGGGGCTATGTCTCTCCCCTTTTGCCCATCAAGGGGAGTGTCTGTCAGGCTGAGCAAAGGTCAGCCAGACAGACACTCTTTATTTTCAGGTCAGGCAGCCAGGAGCTAGACATACATTAAATACAGAAGCTCCTGGCTGGCTGAGCAGAACTTTGCCGGGCTGACGATGTCACAGCTCCTGTGGGCGTGACCTCTTCAGCCGGGCAAAGCACCTCGCGGCCTTCAACCTCGTACAAGGTAGAGCACCACTGATTGCCTCGGACATGGGCCCTGCAGCCCTTCAGCACCCAGGGCCGATAACTAACACCTCCTAACAGAGTGGGGTGGGGTCAGCCGTCTCACTGACCCCATACCACTATGTGACGAGATAGGGACTGCTGCCTCACTTCATTGGCTGACCTAATGTCAGCCAATGACAGAAGGCAACAGACCCAACCCTCCTGGGACCTCAGAGGCAGAGCTGCTCAGGTAAGTGTGATTTTTTTAAAAGTGTTATGTGCAGGCATGTATGTATGAATATTTGGGAGTGAGTGTTGTGAATGGGAGCGTTTGTGTGCACGTGTGTGAATGCATGGGTGTGAGTGAGTGAGTGTATGTGTACCTGTGTCCCGTTCGCCATCCTGCTAAACTTACCGGCCACCACTGCTTGTTTGGCTGAGTCAGTGTATGTAGTATTTGTGCGTCAAAGACCTGGAGGACGTTTGTCTTGTGTGGTAATATCAGGGAAGATGAGTGTGTTGTGTGGTAAACCATGAAGTCATACCTGGGCAGCCGGAGGGTTGTTCACTGTCCCTTTACAGATCCCCACACTCACAAGAGAGTTCCCTGCCGTGTCCTCTCCCCGGGACTCGAGGCAGTTTGTTCCCTGTCTAATGATGCCCGGTATGACTTCCTTTTCAGGGACCCTTGGAAAAAAGAACAAAATCAGAGATGTAATACATTCCACTGTTGAAACATCACAGTGATTGTGATTAGCTCGGGTAGAGTTTTTGGTCTCGGGCTTACATCGATGTAGCGCCAAATGGCCCAAGAGCGTGTTGTGAAGCACATCTTGAGATTGATTTAAGACTCTTAGGGGGAACTAACTTAAGTTTTTCGGCCCAGTATATTTTCACTTCCAGAGGAAATGAAAGCTGGCAGATTTTCCGAGAACAGGTTGCTTCTCATGTGAAAACTAGGGACCATATTTACTAACATTTTGTATCATGGTTGCACCACAATCCATGACGTAAAATGAGAGTAGCTATTTACAAAGCCATGCAAGAGGCGGTTTGAGCTGCCGCGTGTGGCTTTGTAAAAACATTGTAAAGCAATGCAACAGTTCACGCTACATTGCATTACATTTCATTCTAGGAGACGTTCCATGGGTGGAGCATGGGTGTTCCCACGCATCCACCCTTGGATTTCATGCAATCCCAGATTCACAAAGGTTTGTAAACCTGGGATTGCGTGAAATCGCTACGGCTCCCAGAGGATGGCGTAACGAGGACCAAAATCTTTTTTCTCCTCGTTATTTCCTCTTTTTATTTGTGCTGCAATCTGCAGCACACATAGAAAAGGAAAATGCCTCGAGAGATTGTTTTTGTGCAGGAAGGTGTCCCTTGGTTTTCTCCTTGCAACACAGGCATCCTTGCACCTTGGTGCCAGGGTGCCTGCGTTGGTGCTTGGCTGCCTGAAGTGTACCAGCGCAAGGAGAGAGCAGAAATGTCCCATATCTTTGTAAATATGGAGCCTTTCTGCCCTCTCCCTTTCACACAATGCAGCAAATATGCTTGCTGCCCTGCGCTGCGTGAAGGTTTAGTGAAAATGCCCCTAGGTACGGTCAAAATGTTAATTATGCTGGAGTTATTTGTGTAATGTCTGAAATTTCATGTTATGCTTGTAATGCAAAATTCCTGAAATCATGCTATTGCACCACCGTATGTAATTTATTTATGGCAAAATTATAGTATGGGCAGAAGGCGAACAACCAGACTATGCTCAGCTGTTTTTTGCCGCAGCTGTGTTCTGGATGCATCTTCGCATCAACTATTTAAGTTGAGGGTGCAAGTCACACTAAAATTCAGTGCTAAATGGTGGATTAGCATTTAGTGTAAATGTGCGTAATTTTCACAAAAGTTTGGGTAATTAGGCGAAAGGGCATTATGCTAATTTCACCCCCCCGCCCCCTAGTGACAACCCGGCCTGCCAGCTAGGGAGCCCTCCCTCTTGCAAGAGTGCACTTACTTGAGCTCCGGGTACACGTTCTCCAGATACCACTGGAAGGGTTTGCACTTCATTTGCTGGCGCAGCTCCATCCGCTCCGCGATGCTGAAACAGAAAGTGGTGCGTTAGGTAGCGTGTCCTGGGGGGATGGGGCACATATCAGCTCAAGCACAGAACAGGCATGTCACAGCAGGTGCAATCTGTAGGTTGATGAACGCTTCAAAGAAGCACTACAGCCCCTATTTTATTTTATTTCTAAGCAGTTTTATGTAGCGCAAACGCGACCCGAAGGTATTAGAGCGCTTTACATGAGCACCAGTTACATTACACAAGGGCACGTCCACTTTTTGTAGGCACGGGGAGATTAAGTGATTTGCTCAGAATCATAGGATGTGGAGCCGACACAGAGACTCAAACCCGGTTCCCCAGTCCCAAAGACGGCAGCTCGTATTGGTATGCCACATGTAGGGTGGGGCTGTACTCGTTGCTTCCTCCAACTTGGTACCCACTGGTTCCTGCCCTGTGTGGTGGCTGACACTGGCGTGTTCCTCTACAGGGGCGGGCTAGCATACAGTGGTAATGCTACGCATAGGTTAAGGTGCACATGCATCTATGGGTGCCCCTGTGTACTCGTGTCTGCCTCTGCTAGGTTGCACACCACACCACGTTCCCCCTGCTTCTCCTTTGTGTGACCTTGGTCAAGGAACACTGTTCAAATCTCAGAATAAATGCAGGATTGACTGAGGGTCGTGGGCAGGGTTTTAAATCAGGCCCTTGGCACACAGGGCGACGGCTACAGGAAGAGAACTGATTCAAACTCGTCTCAGTCACCTGGATAGACGGGCCACAAATAGTTCACACAATTAAACATTCTTTCTTGCAATCACACCTGACACTACTGTCTCCTGATATATTGTAATTGCATTTATATAGCACTTACTGCCCCTGACGAGGCAGCATGGTGGTCCGGAACCCCAAAATAGGATTAGTGGTGGATTAGTATAAGGAAATATGTGTTAATTTGAGTGGTGGATATGTGAGTCTGTTAGTTGGATTAAATAGGATGACTGGAGGGACGGAAGAGGGAAGAGTCTAGAAAGTGTTATTTGAGAGATCATAGTATTAAAATGAAGTTTGGGATGAGTCAAAGGAGGGATAAATGAGAGAATAATTTAGAAAGGATTGCTTGGGAGATCATAGTAGCAGAATAAGTTTTGGGATGAGTCAGAGAGCGGAGGCAGAAGAAATATTGAGAGACGTAAAGGGTGAGAAAGAGTAGTGTATTCGAGAGAGTCAAAGGTGTTTTTTTTCTTCTACTTCTACAGTAGGAGTAAAGAAATAAATATATAGATACATAACTACATAGAAAGGGTATACGTGTATAAGGAAGATAATATATCGAGATTTAAAGTTGTATTGTACAAACTCAGACTTTCAAGTGCTGCTGTACTTAAAGCTAATTTATTTATTTTTTTAATAACAATTTTTTCTTTTTTTGACCCTTGCTCGGGACTGGAGCACTTTAACCTTGTCATGACATTCTAGGAGGTCTAATCACCTCACTCTAGGGCTGGATCCATGCCAAACCTTCAAAGTATCCACATAAGGCATTTGCATATAATGACTTTAGACAGTGGTTGTGCAGAAAATCTGGCATAGATCCAGACCTCCTGGATCTACGTTGAACAATCCTGCTCTAAACACCTTAGGGAGCTTTCTCACCTTCCAAGGGGTGAAGATAGCAATTGGTGGGCAATGATGGCAGAATGTGATCCAGCGTGAGGCTCACATGGTCTTAAGCATCCCTAGACAATGGCTCAGGCCTTCGGTCCCTGAGTAGGTACCTCTGGCCTGGCAGTGTGCCAACATTGAAGAAGAGACCACCCTCTGGACACTGAGTGGGTTCTCACTTGTGCCCTACCTCATTCACTGGCTCTGTGGCTCTAATGAGGTCCATTAGTCGCTCACTTAGTGCCTTACAGAAGTAGGATGCCAAACATGTACCCTCCCTTAGGCTGCATTGAATGTTAAAGACAGCGGGGTCTCAGGGAGTCTGAGAACCCGTGCTTCGCCCACCCAGGTGACCACTCTTGGGTCTCAATGCTCCAGGGGGTCCAAACACCCCCATCGGATGCCATCTACGCTTAGGCCGTTCCCGTGTTATTAGGGTGATCTCTCCCTTGCCCCACCCCACCTAGAGGCACTGGCCTTCACACACACATTTGAACTACAGGCGTACTTTGTTTTGGGAATAAGTTAAACAGAGGAACCAAGTAAACATTTCTGCAATTTTACTTTTTTTAGGTGATTATTGAAAAGTACTTAAACGGACTAGGAGGACCGGTCCTTAATTCTCCCTGGTCCTCGTTCCTATGGTGTTTGTGTTTCACTCCAGTGGGGTTCTCTGTGTCTATCAACACTATAAGAACAGGTCTGGACCCATTAGCGTGGGCTACCTAAACAAACACCCCCTCCTCCACCTCTGCCCAGGCCTCCTCCCTTTCTCAAAGTTTGTGTCTAGATAGTTAAAGTGATTTTAGTATTTCTTATAAAGTTTACCCTGGAACAAAATATTTCACAGCCCCACTATTGCCCCCTCAGTAGAGTAGTCACAGATAATATATTCTTCACCAGTGGTCTCTGTTCGGGCAGGGAGCTCATCTCTCTTCCTTGTCCTCACTCTCCACCAGCGCTTCGCCCCATTCAGGGAGGTTGAGGACAACACACAAGCAGTCACAGTACCACATGTGCATTTTCTTTTCTGTTGCACTTCTTCTTAAATCTGTCTACTGAAGATGAACTCCCTCTGACACAGAATACACATTTTCTCAGTACAACACTAAAATACTTTTCAGCCCACATATGGCCAAAATAAGTACATGAAGTGTGAAATTTTACAAAACAGGGATTTCTACAGGTCCAGACAAATAGACCTTTGCTCCCTGGATCGCTCCCATTCCATTGGAGAATGCAGTTCTGGCCTTTTGCAGTCATTTGGTGCCACCACTAGAGGGAGCCCAAAGGCTGCTGCTCTCTCTGGCCGTGCAACTAACAATTCTTTAGACTACTTTTCCAGAGTACTGCTAGTGAAAGGTTGATATTTACCACGTGCCAGCATTTTGCCAGTGAAATGTTGATAATTTTCTATGCGTTGCATCTCTTCTACAGACAAGGGAGATAATATCCCTTAGGAGGAAATGCAGTTTTGCTGCTCCTGTTTCCCCAGGACATCTCATTTTCTCAGAGGATGTGGAAAAGGAGATGTCCCTCATGGGAAGGGGTGTAAATACCCTCCCTGCACCAACCAGTAAATGCTGACACCAGAATGTGAAAAATTGTGTTTTTTTCCTCTGCCACATCTGAACTAAAACATTTTTTAATGTTCGTAAAATGAATTTAAAGTGCAGACACAAGGTACCACCCAGCTGATGGTGATGGGTTTGCAGTATCGCGTTAAACATGTGAGGGTCATAGACTCTCAATGAAGAATTATATAACTTAACGTGTATTTGTAAAGCGCATGTTCACCAAATGGTGTCTTGGCGCTAAATAACAGATGTTTGTTACCCAACTCAATGGTGCTCCTTTTGATTTGATTTTGTTATTTAAGCAGTCCCCGATCATTTAAAATGCTTCTTGGCACAAAAGTCATTCTGATACTGATCAGGAAAAATTTACGGCAAAAGTAGCAATTATTAATTGAACCCCTTTACCTTTTTAGTTAGGTTTTTTTAAATTTGATTTTAAAAATAAAACCAAGAAACACATGATATCCAACCAGCGCATTTAAAGAATACATGTAAACAGAATGGCAATTTTCAAGAATACATTTTAAACTTCCTTCAGATCTGCCCCTCGTCACATCCTTAGAATAGGGAGGAGAGGTTGGTGGGGTAAATCGGTGGCAGGGGAGGGGAAATATCTGCGCTATAAAAAATGTCATAATGAATACACATAGCAAAGCTTGACCAATTTAAGAGACACCATCTAAATTAGGGTTGGACCTAACAATGACATACTGAATTAAGTATTTATTCTTTCAATAGGCAGAATGGATCAACATCATTTTTGGGGGGGTCTCCAAGGTAATTAACACGTGAACAGTGGCAGTGCTTAATTTGAGCCGGTGGGTTCTGGTGCTCAGTACTTAATAATCAACACAGGCACTTATGATAGTCTGCCACATGGTGGTGCTGTCTGTCTAATTTAAAAATAAGCACCACAACAGTTGTTTTATAATTCAATATACAATAACAAGCATTGGCAAAGCCAATAGGTCTCGCCTCTTCGAGAGCTATTGGTGTAGTCTATTTTAGCTACAGCAGTGTGGTTGTACAGTATGTTTAAAATGTTATTAAATATTGCTATAAAACCACCATTATTGTTTAGTTAATTATTAAGGCGTGAGGGATGGTGTGAGGTAAGAAGTAAAATGAGAAATGAAAGAGAAGTAACACAAACAATGGCGGTCTTAAATAGGTATTCTGATATAGCAACACTGGCTGTTTCTTATGTGGGGTTAGGGGAGCTTCATATAGAGAACGGGATGGGTAGTGGTAGGGACTAATCTATTTGGATAATGGTGAGGTTGATAGTACATGCACACAATGCTTAGCTGAAAGAACTGTTTAATTTTAATTTATGAAAAAATGTTTAGATTGATGGAAATTATTTTTAATTAATAGGTTAAGGCGACAGTGATGGTGGGAGGCAAGAATTAAATGTTAAAATGGGAGGGAAGGAGCAACATGGAAAAGGGTTGTTTTAAAATTGTATTGGGGTGTAGCCAGCATTGGTTATGGTTTACGTTTTTTTGCATGCTGGCTGTTACAGTATTGATAGTGTGAGGGAAGAGGCAGCCTGGCAAATGGGCAGGTTGATAAGAAATAAGCAGCACGTAATGTGGAATAGGCAGTCTAATTAAATGGCATCCAAAATTATTTATCATGAAGCAAATGATTTTTTACTTTACTGTTGGTATTTAAGGCGTTTGTAGTAAATTACATTTATTTTAATTGCTAGTACATGAACCGTTTGTGTTGCTATGTGAAAAGCAATGTGTGCAAATTGATTAGTGGAAGCATCTCAGTAATAGGACATATTTTAGGTGTGCAAACTGAAGAGAAAAAAAATGCTACTCACCCAGTGGTTGATGTTAATTGTTTTTCTGCTATTTAACTCCAAATTTGTTTACATTTAAATTACAAATAATATGCATGAAATGTGCCATCAAAGGGTATTTATAACGAAAATAGCTCCTCTGCAGGAAGGAGACTTTCAAACTGATATTTGCAAATAAAAAGCAAAATATTGTAAGTGGTAAGTGAAACAAGCACTGGCAAAGCCAATAGGTCTCGGCACTGCCCGAGCTATTGGCCTTGTCAATGTGTATGTCTTTCACCCATGTTGTCTGGCAGCTCATCTGCTGTTCAGCATGGCTGAAAGTCACTAAAAGCCCAGTATCAGAGGATGTTGAGCCGATGCCGAGTCTCTTCACCCCCCATGTTGAGTTTATTGTCCTGGCCCTCCTAACACAAAAAAGCGCTATGACATAGCCTGTGCTCGCCGCATCAAAGCGTTTTTTTCAGTGGCAAATGTGGAAGTCATAGTGAGAAACAGTTGAGGAGCTTTGCAGTGAAGCGAGGATGTGGCGTAACGGCCAGAGCTTCCAACAGAGGAACTGGGGTACCAGGTTCGCATCTAGGGGTCGGCTGAACAGTTTGTGATTCTGGGCAAATCACTTACGCTGCCCCCTGCGTACAACAATGAATGTGTCATTGTGGGAGGTAACTGGTGAGCACTTAAAGCGCTCCAATACCATCGGCTGGTGTTAGCACTATGGCAAGATAAAGGACGGAACAATCACTCCAATATCATTGGATCGTGCAAAAAACAAATAAATAAAAGCAGCAGCGACTTCAAGCAGGGAAGCAGGATAGGATGAGGAGATGGGCAAGCATTGACGGGAGAGGGTGGGAGGAAGCAACAATGATGGGGTGAAAATAAAAACCTTTAATGAGGCAGCATCAGTGACAAAAATTAATGTGTCATTGTGGAATGTAACTGGTGAGCACTTACAGCGCTCCAATATCATCGGCTTGTGTGCACGCTATGGCAAGACAGAGGTTGGAGCAAGCGCTCCAATACCATCTAATCATGCAAAAAAAAGAAACAAGTGCTGTTTATGTTTTAGCAACTTTTTAAAGAAATGCATTCGTTTATGTACACGTGCATGCATTTTAGTAGTATGTGTACAAGGGAGACTATGGCAAGACGAACGGCGGAACTAGCTTCCAATACCATTGAATCGTACCAAAAAAAAAGAAAAAATAGAAGCAGCAGCAACAAGGGGGGTAGTGGAGGGATGGGTCAAGCAGGGAAACAGGAGGGGATGGGCAGATGGGCAAGCAATGACTGGAGAGGGCGGGAGGAAGCAATAATGAAGGGGTAAAAATTATACCTTAATTGAAGCAGGATCAGTGACAAAAATTATTGTCTCATTGTGGAATGTAACTGGTGAGCACTTAAAGCACTCAAATACCATTGGCTCGGGTTCGCACTATGGCAAGACGGAGGATGGAGCGAGCGCTCCAATATCATCGGATCGTGCAAAAAAAACAAGTGCTGTTCGTGTTTTAACAAATTTTTAAGAAATGCATTAGTTTATGCACACGTGCATGCACTTTAGTGGTATGTGTACAAGCAAGATGGTCTGTACTTCAAAGGAGTGCTTGAAAACAAAGAAAAAATAGCTGCACACACCGGGAGCAGTGTAAGGAGGCATGTACTTGGTCCATTTGCTATGAGAGGGCCAAAAACAAGAAGAGAGCATGACGCCAGCATGACATGACAAATGGCATCAAAGAAAATGAGAGCGATGCTGAAGTTTTCCAATGGTAGGAGATGAGGATCCTGTAAGCCCACAGATAGAACACATGTCTCTTCAAGACAGCATATGCGCTGCCAAGCCGAGACCTAAAAACCATAGATTTTGCACAGGCAAAACCTACTGGATTTGCCAATGCTTGCTGTGTTTAGAAACACGGAGATTAAGTGATTTATTCGTAATCACAAAATGTGGAACTGATGCCGAGGCTAGGGAGATTGATGGCATCCTTTTGGGAGAGGATGTGGCATAAGGACCAGAGCTGCCGACTATGGACCTGGTAAACCGGATTCGAGTTTCAGCATCTGCTTAACAGCCTTGATTTTAGGCAAATCACTTAATGTCGCTGTGCCTCCAAAAATGAATGTGCCCTTGTGTAAAGTAACTGGTGCGAATGTAAAGTGCTACAATACATTTGGGTGGTGTTGGCGCTATATACAACTGCAGAAACAAATGTAACTGGTGCTAATGTAAAGTGCTCCAATATCTTCGGGTGGTGTTGGCGCTATATAAAACTGCACACAAAAAAGTACCCGGAGCATATGTAAAGCAGTCCAATACCTTCGGGTGGTGTTGGAGCTCCATAAAACTGCACAAAAAATTTGAAGGAGGGGAATCTGTGCAATGGAGTTCAGCAGGGGCAAGCGGCGACGGGCGGGAGGTGGATGGGCAACCAACAGCAAATGCGGTCAACCACGGGGGAGATTAAGTGATTTGCCCGTAATCACAAAATGTAGAACTGAAGCCGAGGCTAGGGAGACGATGTAGCATCCTCTTGGGAGATGATGTGACGTCCTCTTGGGAGAGGATGTGGCGTAAGGGCCAGAGCTGCCGACTATGGCACTGGGAAACCGTGTTTGAGTTTTGGCGTAGGCTTAACAACCTTGATTCTGGGCAAATCCTTTAATCTCCCTGTGCCTACAAAAATGAATGTGTCCTTGTGTAAAGTAACTGGTGCTAATTTAAAGCATGCTAATACCTTCGGGTGGTGTTTGGCGCTATATAAAACTGCACAAAAAAAAGTAACCGGAGCTTATGTAAAGCTCTTCAATACCTTCACCCGGTGTTGGCGCTAAATAAAACTGCACAACAAAAACAAACGAAATGGAAATAAAATTTCTAAAGCGTGGCTACTACCCGGAGGTATCTAGGCACTGTGCCAGCTAAGAGAACACATTAATGTCATCAAGAAGAGGAGGGCTACTTATTGAATAGCCAGGTTTTTAGACTTTTCCTAAATTCCCCAAAATGTGGTTGGTTCATGAGTTCTAGGGGGAGCAAATTCCACAGCCTCGCCATGCAGGTTACAAAGCTTTTCCCACCCAATTGGCTCATTTAAATTTGGGGACCACAAGATTTCCACTGGTAGAAGAGTGAAGATATCTTATTGGGTGTATCGTTGAAAAGCCAGATCAACGCCGTATCCTCATCCTGCTTCCACACGCTCCGCCTGCTTCGAAAGACTTTCTGACGGATCCCCACAGAATCCAGAAAGACGGTCACCCAGGCACTCATCACCAGCAGACTCGACTACGGCAACGCACTCTATGCCGGCGTCACCCAGAAACAGCTCAGGAAACTACAGAATGTTCAAAACGCCACAGCCAGACTGGTCCTCGACATCCACAGCCACATCACATAACACCTTCGACAACTCCACTGGCGCCCTGTCAACAAAAGAATCACTTTCAAAATTCTAACCCATGCCTACAAAGCTCTCCACAACATAGGACCAGCATATCTGAACCACTGCCTCTAATTCCACATACCCACCAGACAACTTTGCTCCACCCAACTGGCCCTGGCCACTGACCCATGGATCCAGAAGACCAGATCCGAAGGAAGATCCTTCTCATACCTCGCCGCCAAGACCTGGAACACCCTGCCCCTCTACCTCAGGTAATGCCCTTTCGCTGACCCAATTCAGAAAGTATCTCAAGACGTGGCTCTTCGACTGACCTTCACGCCCAGACGGATCACCATCCCCACCCCAGCACCTTGAGACCCTTATGGGTGAGTAGCCGCACTATACAAACTCCTGATTGATTGAAAACGCTGTGCCAGATAAGCTAGACCAAGGCCATGTACTGATTTTAAAACTATGCAAAGGGATTTGAACTGAATTCGTTTTCCGATTGGAAGTCAGTGTAGTTGAAACAAAACTTGAAACACGGATTTGTCCCATCAGTAGTCGTGCTTTTACATTCTGAAGTGCCTGTAGCTTGTTCAAAAAAAGTTTTTGAATATTGGTGAATCGCGCATTATAGTAATCTAGTTTAAAGGTGATAAGAGCGGTGAATACTGTTTTTTGCAAAGTCTGTGGGATATACAACAAGACTTTTCTAAGAAGTTTCAGGATGTAAAAACAAGAGGATGCGATGTTATTTATCTGATCTTCAAAGGCTAGTTTGGTGTCGAAGATTACCCCAAGGTTTTTTACCTTCATGCTTGGGGTGGGAAGGGTTCCGAGTTCTTGAGGCCACCAGCTAGTAGACTAAAAGGAGGGCTTGTTACCAAACAATAGGACCTCCGTTTTTGAAGAATTTTACTTCTGGCAGTTGTCCGGCATCCAGTCACCTATATGAAGCATACAGCATGAAATGTGGCTGCGGTGGCGTCCATGAAAAGCAGAGTTGGAGGAGGAGGGGATCTGTGGAGGAGGGGATCTGTGCAACAGGAGTTCAACGTGGGTAAGCAGCGACGGCCAGGAGGTTGACGGGCAACCAACGGCAAATGTGGGCTGTTTACGGTGTCCTCGTGAAAAGTAACTGGTGTTAATGTAAAGTGCTCCAATACCTTCGGGTGGTGTTGTTGCTATATAAAACTGCACAAGAAAATGTGAAAAGCAGAGTCGGGGAGGAGGGGATCAGTGCAACGAAGTTCAGCTGGGCAAGCAGCGACAGGCGGGAGGCGGACGGGCAACCAGCAGCAAATGCTGACTGCGACGGGAAGATTAAGTGATTTGGCCATAATCACAAAATGTGGAACTGAGGCCAAGGGTAGGGAGACGATGTGGTATCCTCTTGGGAGATATATGGAGTCTTCTCTGTGCAAATAATGTAGCGTGTACCTACCGTAAACTTCGAACACGAAAGCACATGCTGGCTTTGTTTAAACCAAAAAATGTTAAAATTCAGGAAGTGGGTGAAGTGCACTGTCAAAGACTGTTTCAATGTAAACAAAAATACAATGCAGGATCGGTGCAAAGTACACTTAAGCTAAAGAAACGCAGATAAGATGTGGCTGAGATGGACCTGCAAACACTGATGAAACATAAAAAAAAAAGCTTTGGCAAAGCCAATAGGACTCGCCTCTTTTGTAATTTATTGATGTGTGAGGGATGGTATGAGCTGTGAATTAAAATGTGAAATGGAGGGGAAGTAGCAACACGAACAATGGCTATCTTAAAAAAGTATTATGATCTAGTGAACACTGCACTTTTTATGGGGGGGTTGGTGGAGCTTAATATAGAGAACGGGATGGATAGTGGTAGGTAATAAGTAAGGTGGATAATGGGTAGTGTGATAGTAAATACTCATCGTGTTTAGTGGAAAGGACTGTTTATTTTTACTCTATGAAATAATTTAATTTAAAGTGATGGAAATAGTGCAAATTTATTAGCATACACACGTAAAAAAGATGAATGAGATTTCCCCCGTAACATTGCAAGCGAAGAGAGGTGAGAAACATATTTTCTTGTATCAAAGGAAACGTAATGCAACAGAGTATGTGTTTATTACAGGCAAACAGCTCCCCGAATGTGATAACATGTGTGCTTGAGCTAAGAAGAAAAGCTATTTGTTTTCAAGAGCAGAGCAAAAGTGTGACTTTGAAGCTCATTTATTGGCACAGAAAAGTTGAGATTAAACCTTAGGTTGTGGGTGAGGTGCAGTTGCAAATGTTGTTTAAAGCTGTCTGACTTAACAATGAAAGGCATCATTGCTCGAGGTGGAATGAAGGTAAATTTAAAGCTGAATGTAAATGATGCCCCCTTGGGAGCTTTTTGGACACGCATAAACTAAAATAAGTGAAGGGTAACATTTTCCCATGTACCTTGCACACATCCTGTGTTTTTGCAGTCACAACTATTGTTTAAAGCTGTCTAACAAAAGAATTGAAAGAAAGCATTGTTCGAGGTGAATAAAACTTAGGTTGTGGTTGAGAAGCAGGTACAAATATTGTGTAAAGCTGTCTAACTTAACAAATGAAAGGCAGCATTGTCCAAGGTAGAATACAGTTAAATAAATAGCCCTCACATGCAAGGTCCCTTTTGTTTGAGATACGAAAATGTGCTTCCCACACTGCTTTCACTTGCAGTGTTAAGGGGGCAGATGTGGGGGGCTAGATTTTTTTTTTTTACATGTCCACATTAGTTCATTTGCACCACAATCAAAACAAGCATTTGCAATGCAATAGGTCTCGCATTTGCGAGAGCTTGAGCTATTGGCATTATAAATGACAATGCCTTTACAATGCCAATAGATCAAACTCTCTCAAATGCGAGAACTTTGTGGCACCCGCGCTGTAGCTTGCAACATTGTAAGCTAAAGTGCGGGTGCCATGATAGCTTCCAAAGCAAAGAAATAGAAAAAAACCTTTTTTCTATTTCTTTACTTTTGAAGCAATCGCGGCACTCGCATTTTAGCTTAAGATGTTCAAAGCTAAAGCGCGGGTGCTGCGATTGTAACAAAAGTAAATAAATAGAAAAAAAATGGCGGTGCACGCTTTTTTAAATTCTATTTATTTACTTTTGTTACAATTGCGGCACTTGTGCTTTAGCTTTGAACATCGTAAGCTAAATCACGGGTGGTGCGATTCCTTCAAAAGTAAACAAACAGACACAAAATGCTATTTTTTCCCCAATTTGTTTACTTTAAAAGTAATTGCGGCACCCGTGCTTTAGCTTAAGATATTCAAAGCTAAAGCGTGGACGCCGCCAATTAAATAAATAAAAGAAATAAATATAAAGGCATGCGGCCCTGTTCGGCCAGCAAGTAACAAAAGAAAAGCGCAGCTGCCATTATTCTTAACGAGGCGCGCTGAATAAATGAAAAAAATAAAATAAAGCATTGAGGGAGAGGGCGAAGCAAGAATATGATTATAGGTGGCAGGAGAGAGCGCGGTGTACAGGAATAGGCACGTGGAGGGAAGAACATTAAGATAAGTAGCTTGACAGAATAAGGCACTGGTGTGTGTTGAGGCAGGGAGAATAAAACGCAAAGGGCTTAATAAAGTTAACAAGTGCTAAACAAGCATTGGCCGCGCGCGCGCGAAAGTGAAAGCAGCTGCAATTATGTATTATGTATCGCGCTGAAGGAAAAACAAGCTGCGAGACGCGCTCTGTGGTGGGGGAGGGGGAGGGGCATTGAAGCGAGGCGCGCGCGCTTGGGCGAGCGAGAGGAAAGCCAGATGGCGCCTCTGCTCATGCCTGTGCGCGTAACCGCACACTGTATGCCACACAAAGCTGTGGTCGGACTTTTAAAAGCCCACTCACTAAATGTCTCGCCAGAGCAGCGCATGTGCTGGCTCAGGCGAGACCTAAAAAGAAGTTGTGGAGCTGCTGGGACTTGAATGGGGTTCCCGTTTCAAAAGCCACAGCTCTGCACATAACAAAACACAGAGTAATGCGGGGTCTTGCTATCTGCAGATCAGTGGCCTTTAAAGCTGGGGAACCCGTAACATTGCATGTGAAGAGAGCGTTGGAAGCACATTTCCTTATCTCAAAGGAAATGGAATGCGACAGAGTGTGTATAACAGGCAAGCAGTCCCCTTAGTGTGATAACGTTTGCTTGAGCTAAGAATAAACAGACACTCATGTGCAGCGTCCCCTCACAGTCACGCCTTAAACACATAAACTCAGGGAAATTAAAATTGTTTAAAAATACATTGTAAGAATGTGGCTAAGATGCAGTTGCAAACAGTGGTGAAAGCTAAATAAGAAAGAATGGAGGCACGGCAATAGGAGGGTGGGAGGGGGAACAAGCAAACACAGACACAATAGGACGGAGCAGACAACCGAGCCAACTAGGAAAGATGAACTCTGTAGACTGGCTCAACAAAAAGAAAAAAATAGGTCCCAAAAGTGCGAGCAGTGTAAGGACACAAGTACCTGGGCCATGCTCTAGGGGACAGTCACATGCAAGAAGAGGGAAGTGGCCATTGCAGAACTGACGAGCAGGAAGTAAGCAATTGAGAGTGGATTTGAAGCCTACCAGTAGTAGGTAATGAGAGGGCTACAAGCCCACTAACAGTAAACAAAGTGTCTTGAAGAGACATCGCATGCGCATGTCTACGCGAGACCTAAAAATCCAGTATCTGTGCGAAGTGCACTTAAGCTAAAGAAACACAGGAAAGATGTGGCCAAGAGGCTATTGTACTGGTGAAAGCTAAATAAAAAAGCAGCTCCCACAAGAAAAGCTTTGGAAGGACACAAGTACTTGGGGCATGCTCCATGGGAAGGTTCAGCAGGTCAAGCCGTCATGTGCTGACCACATACAAGCAGGCATATAAGAGAGACAATGAAGCAAACCAATGAAAAGCAATGGGTGGGCGGTAAGCCCACTGATAGTAAACAAAATGTCTCAAAGAGACAGTGCATGCACTGTCTAGACGATACCCAAAAATGACTGATACCTGCACCCCAAGCTATTGTTATAGCTTTGGGGCCTGGAATAGTCTGAATTTTCACATTTGTAGGAATAGGATGGTTAATACTTGTGTTGGTATTGTCACTGGCAGTGCAGGCAATGACAAAGGGTGGTGGAAGCTGCAGCATCCTCCTGAGAAGGGCAATGGAACTTATCTTTTTACAAATTAAGGACTGACTAAACACCAATAAAAAGCCTTAATGCAAGCTGATGACACCCTCCTATTCTTTCTGTTTATACAGCTGGATATCCCCAGTAACACCCAAATATTTTGGAATAGGTTATGGTGGGACAACTAAATGATTACCCATACAAGTTAGGAGTGATTTGTTGTGTTCTGATGGTAAACATAATAATTTATTTTCTTTATTTAATGCACCCCACCGCACTTCTACCAATGTCAAGCACTGAAAACAACAAGTTGTACTACAACCTGCTCCAAGGAAGTCATCATGGTTTGCTTTCAAGATTAGAAAAAGCCAAAGCGCTTCCAAAAATTAGGATGCAAGAAATCACATACCTCTTCAGATCCAGTATTTTAAAAATATTAGTTCCAGCCTTTGTGGCTCAGAAGTTGTTAGAAATGGGATCTCTAGTTGGCAAGGGCTTGCACCTTTGTCCAAGTAGGGACCCTTCTTCCTAGTCAGGGTAAGGGAGTTACACTCCTAAAATAACCCCTGCTCACCCCCTTGGTAGCTTGGCACGAGCAGTCAGGCTTATTCTAGAGGCAGTGTGTAAAGCATTTGCACATAACCAACAGTAATACAGTGTAAGCACTACAAACTGACACCACACCAGTTTAGAAAAATATCCAATATTTTTATATACTTTAAAACAAGACCAAATACGATAAAAATCCACAGTACAGTACTTTAAAAATGATTACGTTGCAAGATAACAACTTCTTTGCAGGAATAGTTCAAAAACAAAGTTCGTACGAGTCGGTAGCTCCGTCCGAGTCTACCGCGATGCTGAAAACAACAGAGTCGAACAGTTCCAGCCGACCGCGTCGATACGGGCCAGCACAAAGCGTGAACAGACTCGGTCACAGTACCTTTCTCGTTGTGGCTGGCACGGAGTGTGCGAGCCGGTCGGCGTACGTCGCGGTTGCGATGCAAGATGGAAGCGGTGCAGGGCGCGGTGTCCTCTCGATGCGGTGCAGGCAGCGGCTCGGTGACAATCGTGCAGATGGAGTCGGTGAGTCCAAGGCGTGCGGTGCAGGGTGAGACGGTGCTCGATGCGGTGCTGGCAGGTTGCGATGCAGGCGACCAAGCCGGAGTGCGGGAGCTGGCGTCTGACAGCGGTTCGAGTCGGAGCGGTGCGTCGCAAGCGTGCGAGCGGTGCCCAAACTTCGATGCGGTCCCGAGTGTTGAGCCAGTTGCAGCGACAGCTTCGGTCTGGTCCGGCTGGCACAGTGAAGCGATGCAATGCGAACTGCGGTGCCCACAGGTCACGGTGCAAGCAGCGGCTCGGTGGCGATGGCGTCGGACGTCGTCGTCGGTGAGACCAGGGTTGCGGTGCGAGATGCGGACGGTGCGGTCTGCGGTGCAAACAGGACACCGGGCCAGCGATGGAGTCGGTTGACGGAGTCGGTTGCGGTTCCCTTCCTCTGTGGCAACTGAAACAGCGGTTCCAGAAGCGGTACCCAGAGGGTTGTGAAGTCTTTGCAGTCCCTGAGACTTCTTAACAGGAGGCCAGCTCGGTTTCAGGCCCTTGGAGATTCTCAGCACAAGTAGTAGAAAGTTCAGTCCAGTCCTTTCACTGCCCAAGGCAGAAGCAGCAGCTGCAGGCCAACCCAACAAAGCAACAACACAGCAAAGGGGCAGTACTCCTCCTGGCAGCTCTTCCAGGTCTTCGTCTTGGCAGGTTCCTTGATTCCAGCGAGATCTAAATTCATGGGGTCAGGGCCCCAATATTTATATCCCAAATTCCTTTGTTCTCTGAAGGCAGAGAGGCCTTTGCGTAGTCCAAACCAGTTCTGGAGCACTTTGTTGACAAGTCTCCGTCCTTTCTTTCAGAGAGTAGGCCAGGGACATCAGACGCACCACAGGAGGTGGAGCCAGCATTGTGGAGGGAAGGCACTGTCCTATTCAGGGCCCAGGTGCAACTCCTCCCACCCATCTACATGTAGATCTTGCTATTCAGCCCTGTGCTGACTCACCCTGTCTCCTGGCATCCCCCAGCCCCTGTCACTCACACTCCAGACAAGGAATACACAACCTAGCAGAGGCAGGCTTGGATGGTTAGACAAGAAAATACCCACTTTCTAAAAGTGGTATTTTCAAACACAGAATGTTAAAACCAACTTCACTAAAAGATGCATTTTATCATTCTGAGTCCAGGCATACTAACCTCGAATTTCTACCATGTTCCCTGGGTCAGTTAGGATTATAAGCTGTAATAATCAAAACTGCCCATTCTGGCCTATGGGGAACAGGTAGCCTTGCAATAATGAAAAACGAAATAGGCTGTAATTCACTATCAGGACATGCCACACACACCAGGGCATGTCCTACCTTTCGCATACAATGCACCCTGCCCACAGGGGTACCTTGGGCCTACCTTAGGGGTGACTAATATGTAGAAAAGGGAAGGTTTAGGGACTTGCAAGTGTGTGCACTTGCCAAGTCGACATGGCAGCCCCAGGCTGCGCACAGGCTCTGCAATGGCAGGCCAGAGTTACACTTTACGGGCTGTTTGCGTGGGTGGCACAATCCAGTGCTGCAGCCCACCAACAGCATTTGATCTATAGGCCCTGGCACGCGCAGTGCACTTTACAAGGGACTGACACATAAACCAAATAGGCCAATCATGGAAACACCAATCCATAACACATTTTATACAGGAGCACTTGCACTTTCCCACTGGACAGCAGTGAGGAAAGTGCGCAGAATCATTACACCAGCAAAAACAGAGTCAAAACCAGGAGGTCAGAAAGCAAAAAGTCAGGGGAAACACGCCAAAAGATGCCAAGTCTAACACATGTCCCCTCCAGCTGAAAGTAGGGAGAACTACCCAACCCCATTGGAGTTCTCTGCACTAAGGCGGAAGAACCTGGACAGACCATCTGCGTTGGCGTGTTCTGTACCAGGGCGGTGTTCCACCGTAAAGTCCATTCCCCGTAGGGAGATGGACCACCTCAGCAGTTTTGGATTCTCACCCCTCATTTGCATCAACCGTCTGAGGGGCCTGTGGTCTGTCTGAACCCGGAAGTGAGTCCCAAACAGGTATGGTCTCAGCTTCTTCAGTGCCCAGACCACAGCAAAAGCTTCCCTTTCTATGGCACTCCACCTCTGTTCCCTGGGGAGTAGTCTCCTGCTAAGGAAGACTACAGGTTGATCCAGGCTCTCTTCGTTCAGTTGTGAGAGCACCGCTCCCACACCATGCTCTGAAGCGTCAGTCTGCACGACGAATTCCTTGGAGAAGTCAGGTGCCTTGAGCACGGGCGCCGTGCACATGGCTGCCTTCAGGGCATCAAAAGCTTTCTGGCAGGACTCAGTCCAGATCACTTTCCTGGGCTGCTTCTTAGAAGTCAGCTCTGTTAAGGGGGCAACGATGGTGCCATAGCCCTTAACAAATATCCTCTAGTAGCCGGTGAGACCTAAGAAGGCTCTCACCTCTGTCTGGGTCTTGGGGGGCTCCCAAGCCAGAATGGTGTCAATTTTGGGTTGTAGGGGCGCCACCTGGCCACTTCCTACCTGGTGTCCCCAGTACACCACAGAACCCTGCCCGATCTGGCACTTACTGGCCTTGATCGTGAGGCCTGCACCTTGCAGAGCCCTCAACACTTTCTCAAGGTGCTGTAAATGTTCTTCCCAGCTGGAACTGAACACAGCAATGTCATCCAGGTAGGCGGCACTGAAATCCTCCAGCCCAGCCAACACCTGATTGACCAACCTCTGAAAGGTGGCAGGGGCATTCTTCAACCCAAAGGGCATCACCCGGAATTGGTAATGACCTTCTGGGGTTGAGAATGCTGATCTCTCCTTGGCCCCATCGGTTAAGGCAATCTGCCAGTACCCAGACGTTAAATCAAACGTGCTGAGGAACCGGGCAGCTCCCAACCAATCAATGAGCTCATCAGCTCTGGGGATGGGGTGCGCGTCAGTCCTGGTGACGGCATTGAGCCCACGGTAGTCCACACAAAACCGGAGTTCTTGAGTGGCACCGGGCGCAGCAGCCTTTGGGACCAAGACCACTGGGCTTGCCCAAGGACTGTTGGAGGGCTCAATCACCCCTAACGCCAACATCTTAGAGACCTCCTCCTTGATGCTGACCCGGTCAGTCAATCTGTAAATCTTGTGCTTCACAGGAGGGCTGTCACCCGTGTCCACGTCATGGGTACACCAGTGAGTAACACCGGGGGTCAGAGGGAACAGTGGGGCGAACTGTCCCAACAACTGGTGACAGTCCCCCTGCTGCTCCTGAGTCAGAGTAGGGGAGAGGATCACACCCTCCACTGACCCATCATGCTCCTTGGTAGACAGGAGGTCAGGAGAGGCTCACTCTCCTCTTCCACCCCATCATCTGTCGCCAAGAGCATACTCACTTCGGACCTCTCGAAGTGGGGCTTGAGGCGGTTCACGTGAAGGACCCTCAAAGGGTTCCTTGGAGTCTGCAAATCCACCAGGTAGGTGACGTTACTTTTGCGCTCCACCACCTCATATGGCCCAGTCCACTTGTCCTGCAAGGCACAAGGTGCCACTGGGGCCATAACCCACACTTTTGCCCAGGTTGAAATTCGACCAGAGTGGCATTCTGGTCATACCACCTCTTCATTTCTTCCTGGCTGGCTTCTAGGTTCGCCTGAGCGAAGTTTCCTGAAGCGGGCAGTTTGGTTTCTAAAGGCCAGCATGTAACTAAACACATCCTGGGAGTTTTCCTGGGAGCCGCCTCCCAGCCTTCCTTTACCAAACTCAGAGGTCCTCTGACAGGGTGGCCATACAGGAGCTCAAAGGGGCTGTACCCAAGAGACTTCTGAGGCACCTCCCTGTATGCAAAGAGTAGGCATGGCAAGAGGACGTCCCACTTACGCCTCATGGGTTCTGTTAGACCCTTGATCATGCCTTTCAAGGTCTGGTTGAATCTCTCCACCAGACCGTTTCCTTGTGGGTGGTAAGGAGTGGTGAACTTGTAGGTTACACCACACTCCTTCCACAGGGATGTCATATACTTGGATATGAAATTGGTCCCCCTATCAGAAACCACCTCTCTGGGGAATCCCACACGGGAAAAGATCCCCATTAACGCCCGGCCCACCATTGGCGCCGTCGTTGTCCTGAGAGGGATTGCCTCCGGGTACCGGGTGGCATGGTCCACCAAGACCAGGATGTACCTGTTGCCCATGGCTTTCTTGGGATCCAGTGGCCCCACAATATCCATCCCTACCCTTTCAAAGGGTGATCCAACAAAGGTTGGAGAGGAGCTTTGACCTTCCTCCCACTCTTACCACTTGCCTGGCAAGTTTGGCAAGACCTACAGTGTGCATCTGACTGCCTTCGCATTTGGGGCCAAAAGAAGTGGGTGACAAGCCTGTCAAAGGTCTTGTCCTGCCCCAAATGTCCTGCCAAAGGCACGTCATGAGCCAGACCCAGTAGGAAGGTCCTGAAGCGCTGGGGTACCACCAGCACACGGGCTGACCCAGGCTCAGCAACCTTAGGCTCACTGTATAGGAGACCATTCTCCCAGTAGATCAAATGTGACCCGGACTGATTACCAGCTGCCTGGTCTGCAGCCTGCCGCCGCAGACCCTCCAGAGTAGGGCACCCGTTCTGCTCCCTGCAGAACTCCTCCCTGGTGGGACCCCCTTCTTGCTGCCAATGGGTCAGCTCAGAGATGTCTCCCAGTTCGGCTACCTGCTCCCCTGTAGGCACCGGGCGTCCCCTCGAGGTCCGGCTCCTCCCGGTCCGTGGGAACTTCGGGGCCGGTTTCCGCGCACCCTGCCCTTCCTCTCTGGCAGGGACTTGGGCCACTGTTCCAGGCTCCAAGTCCTCTTGATCACCCTTTCTGGCTGCCATTGACCGAGTAGACACGCATGCCCACTCTGGCAACCCAAGCATCTCCAAGTGGGACCTGAGCTCAACATCCTTCCATAAGGACTGCTCCAGGTCGTTACCTAGCAGACAATCTACAGGCATGGTAGGGCTCACAACCACCCTCAAGGGACCTGAGACCCCCCATTCAAAGGGAACCTGCGCCACCATACACTGGCGCTCAGAGTTGTCTACAGCAACTACTTGGTGGAATGCCCCTGGGACTACCTGCTTCTCAGAGACCAGGTGACACCGGACTGAGGTCACACTGGCTCCAGTATCTCTGAGAGCCTCTACCCTGTTCCCATTAATGGTCACCCAGGTGCTATATTTCTTTGTGTTAGGGGGCACCTGGTTTCCTGGGACCATCTCACTGTCCCCTAATGAGACGAGGGTCATTTCTGCGGGATCCCCACTCTCCTGTGGGCACCCCTCCTCCCCAAGCGCTACACTAGCCAACACTTTGGACTGTCCACCGGTGGGTGGCTGTGTCCCCTTTGGGCACTTGGGGTCCCCCTTAAAGTGACCTACCTGGTCACATGCATAACACTTGCGGGGGCCGGTCTCAACAGGCTTCCCTGTAGAGACCCCTTTCTTCTTATCACCGGGGGACTGGGAACCTTTACCCTGGGTACTAGTTTGGGGCCCTTTAGAGAACTCCTGAGTTTTACCCTTGTCCCCCCACTCTTCTGCTGGGGACCCTGCCCACCTTGGCTGAGTCTCCCCAAACGCTTTCTTGTGGACCCTGGTACTCACCCAGCGGTCCGCTTCCATAGCAAGCTTTCTGGGGTCAGTTAGCTTACTGTCAACTAGGTGCTGGCGCAGATCTGCAAAACATAGACTAGACAAGTGCTCCCATGCAATCAAATTGTAGAGCCCCTGAAAATCTGTTACACTACTGCCCTTCACCCAACCATCCAGCGACCTACAGAACATATCCACACATTCCAACCAAGTGTTGGCATCAGACTTCTTACTGGACCTGAACTGATCCCTGTACTTCTCAGGAGTGAGCCCATACCTAGTGAGGAGAGCGTCTTTCATGTCAGCATAGGTGAGGTCCTGCCCCTTACCCAAAGCTATCAGAGTATCCCTAGCTTCCTCTGGAAAGAGAGGCCACAACCCCGCTCCCCAGTTCCTCTCAGGGACCCCATTCATATGAATAGACGACTCGTACCCTTGAAACCACCTTTGTATGTCATCACCCTTTTTGTACTCTTTACCTACATTCTTGGGGATGTGTACAATCCTGTCTGTGTGTGCTGAAGAATTGCTGCCACCATCTGAACAGGATCTACTCTTTAGCTCCAGCTCCTTGATCATTCTCTCATGATCTAGTATCATTTTCCTTTCCTCCATGGCTATTCTTTTCTCTTCCCTCTCACTTTCTATTCTGAGTTTCTCCAATTCAAACCTCCTTACTTCCCGCCTGTCCTCCAGCTCCTCTGGGGACAAACTACTGCTGGCTGGCCTGGAGGGTTGCCCCCCTCCCAAAAGCACATCCACCCTAGGAACAGGCTCCTCCACCTCTCCAGTGAGATCACCAGATTGCCCACTGGCACCTCTGGCTGCTACCCAGGCCCTCAGCGCCTTTTGTAGCTCATCCTTCTTGGTGAGGCCTCTGACCTGGACTTTTAGGTTCTTGCAAATCGATTTTAACTCCTTGACATTGTAGGCTTCCAATCGATCCTCCTCAAAGGCAATTTCTACTGATGCAATTGATGATACTATAGATTCAGGCATGTTGAAGTAGCAAGTTCAAACTGGCAAGATCAAAAATAGGCCAAAAAGAAAAAGAACCTGTATGTGGTACGTAATGGTCTGCGATATGGTAGTAGTGCACATCAATCACTGTAAGTCAAGTGCAAACACAAGTCCTATCCTCACTGCTGACAACCAATGTTAGAAATGGGATCTCTAGTTGGCAAGGGCTTGCACCTTTGTCCAAGTAGGGACCCTTCTTCCTAGTCAGGGTAAGGGAGTTACACTCCTAAAATAACCCCTGCTCACCCCCTTGGTAGCTTGGCACGAGCAGTCAGGCTTATTCTAGAGGCAGTGTGTAAAGCATTTGCACATAACCAACAGTAATACAGTGTAAGCACTACAAACTGACACCACACCAGTTTAGAAAAATATCCAATATTTTTATATACTTTAAAACAAGACCAAATACGATAAAAATCCACAGTACAGTACTTTAAAAATGATTAAGTTGCAAGATAACTTCTTTGCAGGAATAGTTCAAAAACAAAGTTCGTACGAGTCGGTAGCTCCGTCCGAGTCTACCGCGATGCTGAAAACAACAGAGTCGAACAGTTCCAGCCGACCGCGTCGATACGGGCCAGCACAAAGCGTGAACAGACTCGGTCACAGTACTTTTCTCGTTGTGGCTGTCACGGAGTGTGCGAGCCGGTCGGCGTTCGTCGCGGTTGCGATGCAAGATGGAAGCGGTGCAGGGCGCGGTGTCCTCTCGATGCGGTGCCGGCAGCGGCTCGGTGACACTCGTGCAGATGGAGTCGGTGAGTCCAAGGCGTGCGGTGCAGGATGAGACGGTGCTTGATGCGGTGCTGGCAGGTTGCGATGCAGGCGACCAAGCCGGAGTGCGGGAGCTGGCGTCGGACAGCGGTTCGAGTCGGAGCGGTGCGTCGCAAGCGTGCGAGCGGTGCCCCAACTTCGATGCGGTCCCGAGTGTTGAGCCAGTTGCAGCGACAGCGTCGGTCTGGTCCGGCTGGCACAGTGAAGCGATGCGATGCGAACTGCGGTGCCCACAGGTCACAGTGCAAGCAGCGGCTCGGTGGCGATGGCGTCGGATGTCGTCGTCGGTGAGACCAGGGTTGAGGTGCGAGATGCGGACGGTGCGGTCTGCGGTGCAAACAGGACACCGGGCCAGCGATGGAGTCGGTTGACGGAGTCGGTTGCGGTTCCCTTCCTCTGTGGCAACTGAAACAGCGGTTCCAGAAGCGGTACCCAGAGGGTTGTGAAGTCTTTGCAGTCCCTGAGACTTCTTAACAGGAGGCCAGCTCGGTTTCAGGCCCTTGGAGATTCTCAGCACAAGTAGTAGAAAGTTCAGTCCAGTCCTTTCACTGCCCAAGGCAGAAGCAGCAGCTGCAGGCCAACCCAACAAAGCAACAACACAGCAAAGGGGCAGTACTCCTCCTGGCAGCTCTTCCAGCTCTTCGTCTTGGCAGGTTCCTTGATTCCAGCGAAATCTAAATTCATGGGGTCAGGGCCCCAATATTTATATCCCAAATTCCTTTGTTCTCTGAAGGCAGAGAGGCCTTTGCCTAGTCCAAACCAGTTCTGGAGCACTTTGTTGACAAGTCTCCGTCCTTTCTTTCAGAGAGTAGGCCAGGGACATCAGACGCACCACAGGAGGTGGAGCCAGCATTGTGGAGGGAAGGCACTGTCCTATTCAGGGCCCAGGTGCAACTCCTCCCACCCATCTACATGTAGATCTTGCTATTCAGCCCTGTGCTGACTCACCCTGTCTCCTGGCATCCACCAGCCCCTGTCACTCACACTCCAGACAAGGAATACACAACCTAGCAGAGGCTGGCTTGGATGGTTAGACAAGAAAATACCCACTTTCTAAAAGTGGTATTTTCAAACACAGAATGTTAAAACCAACTTCACTAAAAGATGCATTTTATCATTCTGAGTCCAGGCATACTAAACTCAAATTTCTACCATGTTCCCTGGGTCAGTTAGAATTATAAGCTGTAATAATCAAAACTGCCCATTCTGGCCTATGGGGAACAGGTAGCCTTGCAATAGTGAAAAACGAAATAGGCTGTAATTCACTATCAGGACATGCCACACACACCAGGGCATGTCCTACCTTTCGCATACAATGCACCCTGCCCACAGGGGTAGCTTGGGCCTACCTTAGGGGTGACTAATATGTAGAAAAGGGAAGGTTTAGGGACTTGCAAGTGTGTGCACTTGCCAAGTCGACATGGCAGCCCCAGGCTGCGCACAGGCTCTGCAATGGCAGGCCAGAGTTACACTTTACGGGCTGTTTGCGTGGGTGGCACAATCCAGTGCTGCAGCCCACCAACAGCATTTGATCTATAGGCCCTGGCACGCGCAGTGCACTTTACAAGGGACTGACACATAAACCAAATAGGCCAATCATGGAAACACCAATCCATAACACATTTTATACAGGAGCACTTGCACTTTCCCACTGGACAGCATTGAGGAAAGTGTGCAGAATCATTACACCAGCAAAAACAGAGTCAAAACCAGGAGGTCAGGAAGCAAAAAGTCAGGGGAAACACACCAAAAGATGCCAAGTCTAACAGAAGTGGTCTTGAATTTCTTGACTAATTTATTTTAGTCTTGAATATCTCTAAGTCCCTCCGTCCAATGCATCTACTGAAGTCTAGACTGATACAAACCAGATTCACTGCTCTGCCTCCTGTTATCCTTTGTGACTTGAAAAGAGGAACCCGTGACTTTAAAATTTCTATGTAGTCACCATTGTCTCCCAATATTTTAAGCATTGAAGTATTTGGACTTCCTATCAATTTAATGATTTCCAGTTTAAACATGGATTTTAAGGACTCTCGTCCTGATTTCTGGTGGGTCTGGTAGCATCTTGCCCAGCATACTAGTTAGTACACATAGAATACGTTCCACAGTTGCTACCCTCTAGTAGTATCTTGTCCAGCATACTAGTATTGTAGAGGAAGCTCCACGGTTGTGCTCTCCCATGAAGGCACTTACTCCAGAAATCAGAGAATTGTCTATTACCGCTCAACTCTTAATCAGACCTTGAGTTCTGGTGACTTACCTCCCAAAGGACTTGCCGATGGCCGAGGGTCGGGCCTCGTAGTAGTACTGCTTGTACTCGTCCATCCACACCTCCGCGGTGCGCTTGGTGTTCCTGTGGACCAGAAAAGACATTAAAACAAAGCCCTAGAAGAACAGCCAGGGACACATTAGATATATTTTAGCATCCTCAAGGAGCAGGCATGGGTTTGGATTCTTTCATACCTAGGTACTATTTCCTGATCCCATAGCATCGAAAAAGCATATCACTGAACGAGACAGGCCTAGAGAAAATCTAATAATAATTCCAGATGTAAATCCAAACCTACTGCAGATGTCATGTCCTTGAGCACTCTGGAGTTTCTTCACTGACTCACCTCATAGAGGGTAAACAAATTGACAGGCCTCCAGGGAAAGCAAGATTTTGGGTTAGATATACTGAGCTCTAATCAAAACAAATGGAAGTCACCGTGCAGTGTACACATCCCTGTTAATGTCTGATCTGGAATATTGTGTTACATAACTGGAGACAATGTCTAGAGTGTTGTGTCCAATTCTGCAGCCTTCACCCGGATTGTCGAGTCCTCTTCTGCAGTACTGTGCAACGTTTTGGATACCACATCTGATGTATTTTATATATTTCTAGGGGTTACCTCCAACATATTCTGTCCATGAGGTACTGTCTGGCATTGTGCCAGGTTCTATATGCCTCAGATAGAGTACTGTACTCATTCCTGAAAGCCACATTTGGAGTGGTGTGTTCAGTTTGAAGCTACCTGTGGCATATTGTGTTAAGCTCTGGAGGGACATTTGAAATGTAGAGCTCAGTTCTAAAGGCCACCTGTGTATTGTGTAAAGTTCGGGGGCCACCTCTGTGTGGATGAAAGACAAGTATAGATGGGAATGGGATGACCTGGAGTTAAGCTACCACTGCAAGGAACTATTCACCTGTTCTAGTACGAGAGCTTTAATTTGCTTAAAATATTTCACTACACTATAAGTAGACCATTGTGCACTGTCATGGAAGCACAGCAACTGAAACACTTTTTGGCAGAGCAGGGGTATGTGAAGAGTACCCTAACTTTTTGCTGTGTGGCTCATTTTCTTGGAACACCAATGCAATAGTTTACCCCTAGTGGAGCTTAAGTGTCACTACGACAAAACCGAACAATGGACCTCTGTATTCATCATAAAAATAGACAATGTTTCTAGCTGCACTCTCTATAGCTCAACAACTTACGTACAGTAGGAGTAACAAGAAATCAAAAGATGACAATATAGGAATGAAAAAACTGCTGTGAAAAGAGTGCATCCAGCTGGTCTTGAAAGGCATGGGTCTTGCTGAATGCCTCAAAAGAGGTCAACACGTACTTGATGTAGGTCAACGCATTTCCCTCTGGGAACTCGTATGGGTGTCGCTTCCGGAACACGTGGCCCACTCGGCTACAGGGCAGGATCTCCAGGCTGCCTCCACACATCCACACCCGGAAAGAGAGCTCTACAAGAGAAGGGTAGTACATGAAACACTAAACACAAAAGAGGAGAATGACGGAACACTCATAGTCCTTGGTAATACAGTAGTATGTATGGAAATGTTTAAGGGTCATCCTTCCTGTTTGTGCAGGGACAGTGCAAATAATATTGCAGAGGTAAAACTTTATTGCCTGCGGAGGTTCTTTGGCTTATTCTATAGCATTTATGAATCCATCTATCCATCTTTCGATAGTAACTATAACTTGTGCCATAAAGTAACTATAACTGGAGCCCCCACCATGCCGAGTGCAGTCATCAATGATGCCATTTACGATGCTGCAGCGATGTTATCAATTGTGTCATAGAAAATGTCATGACTGATGTAATATGTGAGGTAATTAGAAGTGCATGGCGAGGGCGCACGTTATAGTTACTTTAGGGCACGAGATATATTTACTATCGATAACTATAACTGGTGTATTTCAGTGGTTGTTCGAGTTTAAAACGTTACTTTGTCACTGAAATTTTCCCCTAACTATAACCTTTGTTTTTCCAGTGAATTTCTATTTTGATAACCATACGTAAAGCCAAGCCCCTGCCTTCGGTCCTGCGTGGTTTGTAGCCGGTGTTAGGGCCTGGCTTGTGGCCAGGCTCTGCAGCCAACTCATCATAGGCAAGCATCCCCAAACAAGCCCTTTGACTGTGCATGGCTTCGGGTTGGCCGCAGAGCCTGACCTGTGGTCAAGCCCTGCTTCCAACTCACCGCAGACAGCCATCTCCATGCCACGTAAGGCCTTCTGGCATGTGCAGTATGCGGTTGGTCTCGCAGGTCCTAGCCGCACTCAGGCAGACTTACTGACTTTGTCAAAGACCCACAACACAAACATATAAAAAGTGAGCCTTTTGGCTTTCAAAAGGGGTGAGCATATCAATATATATAAAGCATCTTCATCCAAAAATCACCAACTTTTTTAATCGAATGTATAATACAATAATTCACACAATTCTAATTTTAATAATAGTGATTATTATAAAAATGTGTAAGAAAGTTTTAAGAAAAAAACATGTCTGTGAGTCATTTTTTTAACATCGTTTTTATTGTTACATTTTGTGGGCTAAAAAATATTAAAAGACTCAGACATTTTTTTTTAAACCAATATGTCTCGTAGTGTTTCTTTTAGCATTTTTTTCAGCCCACAAAATTCAATCATAAAAACAACCCAAGAGGGCCTCGCATTCCAGCTGAAGAGCATAGAGCTCCAGCTAGGAGTGCTTTAACAAAATATGGTAAGTTCTCCTCGAATCATAGATTTAATGACACAGCAGACTTACAGTTTGCTGGGGGGCTGCTACACTCCTTGCAGCCCCCACAACAGCATTAAACAAAATGATTGGTGGTCCCCCTTGCAAATATCCCTCATGGGGCATTATGGGTCGCTCCTTCACGGAGCAGGGAATAATAAATGGATGGCTCACGCCGCACTTTTATTATTCATTTTTTGTTATTTTTATTTAATTGTGGGTGTCCCTATGCTCACCTGAGATACGCACATGGAAGAGGAGTGGCGCAGGGGCCAGGGTGCCTGACTCCGGACCACGGGGTTCACGGTTCGATCCCCGGTGCAGGCGGCATGTTAGCCCAGCACCATGTGACTCTGGGCAATAGCTCGCTTAATCTTCCCGAGGGCCCCCAGTGCCAGGACACCTCTCCGGAGGTAGCTGTGCGCTTTACAAATGCTGGTATTTCATTTCATTTTCACATGTTTATTTCATTTGGGGGCTAGAAGGGGAGCTGCAGGGCCCTCATGGTCCCAGCCGGCTCCCCAAAGTGTGTGCCGGCAGGAGCCAGCATATCTTTTATTACATGGGTGCCCCTGTGCCCATCCGGGGCAACCACATCTCCCTTTTTTCAATGTGGAGACTGCAGCCCCAGTCTGCTCCATTTCTGGAAGCTGGCAGTTTTATTTTTATAGGTGGGCGCCCTGGTGTGCACCCGGGGCTCTCACAATGTAGAGGCTCATTAGGGACCACGCGGGCCCAAAAGCCTCCATGGTTCTAGCCAGCTCCCCAGCCAGCACCATACTAGGTGCTGGCAAGAGCAGGTACCTTTCCTTTGCTCCTGCCCAACCAGAACCAGCATTCTTTTACTGCTTTCACTGGGTGGGAGCAAAATTGAGTTCCCTGCCCGGGAGAGTGCAGTGTGGTGGGCTCCCCAGAACACTGTAAAGTATCACACCCTGGGAGATGGGGTCCCTGTGGCTGATACCAGTGCTAGGAGGGGGTGCCTGCCCCCCTCCTTCATTTAGAAATGTGATCCCCGGGGATGGGGTCCCCAGGCCGAAAACTGGCTAGGAGAGGCAGACCAGGTGCCCCCTACCTTTTTTTAAAGAAATCGGGCCCGGGGGATGGTTTTCCTGGCGCCCAATGGTGGCTCAGTAAGAAGGGCCACATGCCTCACTCCCCATTATTTATTCAGCCCCGTGGATGGGATTCCCTGGGCCCAATAGAGGAATGGGAAAGGAGGCCACATGCCACCTCCTCAAAGTGAATTAAGCTCCGAATGATGGGGTCCTTCGGGGCCCAAGAGAAGTTTAGGGAGGGGGGGTCTCACTCATTCCCCCTCAACAAATATTCTAAAATAAAGACCCCGGGCCCTGGCCCACCCTGGATATCTAATATTTAAATTTAAAAAAAGAACACCAGTCAGGGTTTTTCTGTTTCTTTATGCCGCAGGTTAAAAAACAAAAGAACACTTTTTTTATTTTAGAGCTATGAGAGTAAACACAAAGTGGCTCAGAAAAATATGAAGCATTGACCCGATACCATACCCTTCATGGGTAGCCGAATTCATGTTGACTATGAACCACAGATGAAAGGGTAACCTATACTGCACACAGTTCAATATGTATACAGCTGTTCAGGGAAAACCAAGTTCCTCCAGATACTCAAGCCCTGTTACATAACTAATGCCCTACTATGGACAGTCTTTTCCTATATCAAACCCCTGACAGTCACTGAACCAACATTGAGAAATGAAGTGGATATAAGTAGAAAATGGGTGCTGTTAACACTTGTTTACTCTCTGGAGAGCATTTACTCTGTACCACACTATTTGCAGACAGTGAAATTCTCATGACAGATACACCACAGAGTATTAAAAAGTATCTACTAAGCACAGTGTACTCTCCATGCTGAACGTGTCCAAGAGAGACTATTCACTTAAAATAACCAAGGTCTGAAGGTGCTAAACAACATACTACCTACAAGCTTTGTACTGAGGTGAAAACTTTACAGATGGCCATCTTCTGAAGCAAAACAAGCACATGCACGTAGCTTAATACTAGGTGCACACAGTCTTCTATGTTACATAGAAATTGTCATGCTGACACAATTCTGTCTAATAACTAAAGGGTGCTTAGAATACTTAGTATGTAGTATGCAGAATATTTGCCCTGTTGCAAAAACAGAGCCTAAAAGCTTGTGTAGAACATAATGGACACAAGTTGTCAACTCTCACCTGCACATAGGGTTACTCTTCAATGCAAACATGTATAATGTCTTCAATACCTCAGCACACCTATGATGCATTAGAAGAACAAATGTTTTGTAAACAATTTTTTTGTTTTTGTTTTATATAGCGCGAACTAGACCCGAGACATAGGATATCAGAGCGCTTTACATGAGCACCAGTTTCATTACAGGTGGACAAATTCATTTTGTTAGGCACGGGGAGATTAAGTGATTTGCCCAGAATCACAGGATGTTGAGCGTCGTTGCCGAGACGCGAACACATTTCCTCAGCTTTGAGGTCGACTCCTCTAGCCGTAAGGCTACATCCTCTCCCCAATTACACCCGTTAGCTGGACCCTGGCTGTACAAAAATAGGTAGAAAAGTAATGTAGTTGCTCGTCACTATGTCAACTATAAATAAACTAGCACACTCACTGGATGATGTCATCAGTGATGTCATCAATGATGTCCTTTGAGATGTCATATGTGAGGTCATAAATGATGTCACAACACATGTCATGCGTGATGTTATATGTGAGGTCATAAGCAGTGCATGACGGGGCGCAAATTATCGTTGGCACTGCTAACTATAACTGGTGAATTTCTGTGTTTTTTTAGTTCAAATCTTTAATGTTGTCACAGACAAATACACCTAACTATAACATTAATTTAACCTTTGTTTTTTTCAGTAAAAAGAAATATATATATATATATATATACAGATATATATATAACCTACTGGCAGTCACCAGTAGGCAGTGATAGTTAGAACCTAGTTTCCATAGTAAAAGCGTTTTTTGACTTGTTTATAACTTTAGTGCTATTTGATGAATCTTCATGAAATTCTACAAAAAAAGTGACTTGTTTCTAGTTGTGCATGGTAAGTTTCGGGATGATCTGTCTAGCGGGGGCCAAGATAAAAGGGAGGTCAAAAAAAGTGGATTTCCCATGTTAATTCCCATGGAGATTTTAGACAGGACTACAGCCCGAACCGCTGGACGGAATTACACCAAATTTAACAGAAAGTTAGCGTTTGATCCAGAAATATCCCTTTTTGTGATTTGGTGTAAATCCGTTCAGTAGTTTTTGAGATATTAATGGAAAAAGAAATATAGATATCTAGAGGCACGAATCCATTGCAACGCTTGGTGAATCCACGTGCCCAAAGCAATGCCCTGATTATAACAATACACTCACTCAGACACTAATGCACCCACTCACAAACCCACTCAGACACACTCACACCCACTGACAGACCTACTCACACACCCACTCCCAGACCCACCAAGACACTCATACACCCACTCACAGACCCACTCATACACTCTCACACCCACTCACAGACCCACCCAGACACTCATACACCCACTCACAGACCCACTCATACACTCTCACACCCACTCACAGACCCACTCAGAACACTGATACACCCACTCAGAGACTCACTCACTCACACACCCACTCACTCAGATACTCTCACACCCACTCACAGACCCACTTAGACACTCATGCATATACTCACAGACCCACTTAGACACTCATGCATACACTCACAGACCCACTCAGACACTCAATCACCCAGTCACACACCCACTCAGAGACTCACTCACACACCCACTCACTCAGACACTCATGCATACACTCACAGACCCACTCAGACACTGAAGCACTCACTCACATAGCAACTCAGATACTCACACACCCACTAAGACACTTATGCATAGACTCACAGACCCAGTCAGACACTGACACACCCACTCATAGACACAGTCAGACACTCATGTGCCCACTCATACACACACTCAAATACTCACTCATCCGCTCACAGACCTACTCAGACACCTGCATATACACTGATGCACCCACACAGACACTGACACTTCCACTCACAGACCTACTCAGACATTCATGCAGCCACTCTGAGACCCACTTAGACACTCTCACACCCACTGACAGACCCACTCACTCATTTCACCCACTCACACACCCACTCACAGACCCGCTTAGACACACACACACACCCACTCACAGATCCATATACCCACTCACACACCCACTCACACACCCCTACAACCACTCACACACCCACTCATGCACCCATACAGCCACTCACACACCTACTCACACACCCATACAGTCACTCACACACACATAGCTTTAAAGCCACTCACACACCCACTCAGAGACCCATACAGCCACTCACACACCCACCCACTCACCCATAAAACCACTCACACACCCACGCACTCACTTATACAGCCACTCACAGACTTATAAAACCACTCAGGCACCCACTTAGTCATCCATACAGCAACTGTCAGACCTACTCACCCATACGGCCACTCACACAGGAACTCACTCACTCATGCACTCACTGACACACCCAAACACATATAGTCTCTCTTTTTTAAACCAAGGAAGGTGGTTCTAACAAGAAACCTTTTTTTAATTTTTCTGAACTTCCTTTTTTTAGTTTTTTTACATTTTGTCTTTTTTTGTGTTTTTCATGTAAAATGGCAACTAGAAAAAATGAAGTTTTAAAACAAAATGCTCAAAACGTGCGTAACAAGTGTTATTGTAAAAAAAAAAATAACACTTGGGATTTCTAGCAGCCTCAAGATTAGCAGCAACAGACTGTTCACCAACAGTCAAAAACCTTTTTACAAACAGTGCAAAACATGCCAATTTTTTCACGTTCACGGGCTCTTTCTAAAAGATGTTTTTGTACTTCTGCTGGTAGAATATCACCAGGTGCAATTGGCATTGCAGATGAAGTTGAAAATTGTGACACACGACACTGTGTCTCCGCCCTTGCAAGGCGCTTTGGGTGTGTGTTTTTCAGATGTTTAAGCATGCTAGTTGTACCATGCAAAAAAAAATGTTGTGGTTCCTTTGGAGAGCAGCTTATCACAGAGGTTACATTTCACGTTTTTCACCACTACCTTCTTCTCTCCAGATGGGATACTGAAAAAGTCCCATGTGATGGACAGCTTTTTTGAAAAGCGTTCCTCCTCTGAAGTGCTGGTGTCTCTTTCCTCCTGGTGTTCCTCAGAATTTGTCCCAGATGCCATTTTAATAAAATAATGTCAAAAACAAAAAGAGACTTAGGGCCTGATTTAGATCTTGGTGGACAGGTTACTCCATCACAACAGTTGTGAATAACCTGTCTGCCGAAATATACATCCCGTTATATCCTATGGGATTTATATTTTGGCGGGCAGGTTATCCGTCACCGTTGTGATGGAGTAACCAGTCTACCGAGATCTAAATCAAGCCCTAATTCTAGAAACAAAACTGGAACTCCAGTATGTATAAGCTCTAATTTGAACAAGTACAGTCAAAAGTGATCAAAACTGGGTGGGTACTTCCTTTCTAGAACCATGAAAATAGTTTTATTCAATCAAATCCCTTTATTCCGTAGTAACATGGGATTCGCAGTCACGCACGTGATCGCGAATTTGGGAAAATGTAATAAAACAGTCTTGTAACATAAATTTACTTATTTAAATGTTCGTTTTTTTAATGTGATTTTAGAAAAGCCCTGAGCTCAAACAATAATTTTATATGCTGTATATATGTTTTTAGATGTTGTTAAAAATCAGGCTGATTTTGCGAATGTCCACTGTACTAGAATGTATAATCGCAACTGTTCGCAACGAATTTACAAATTAAAAAAACATTTTTCAAATTAAAATAGCGTCGATGTAGAACCATGTGGGGCCTTAGTGGCAGTGCACTTTCTGTGCCACGACCAATCTTCATAGTGTTGTCAGCGTACGTGACTGGCACAATTGATGGGGTTTTAAATTTTACCAGCTTTGCTGCCCAGCCGCCCCCAATTTGGCCCTTCCTTTTCTGTTTTAAGGGTCAGACATCCATGACCCACCAGTCTCCACAATATAAACTAGCCACCTGTCCCGACAATGTTCAGTAAAATATGCACAGTTTAGTCCTCTTCACTCCCACAGACTACATCATCCATGTTCACTGCTGACTTAGTTTCCACATACCCTTTTGAAAGGGTTGCAACCAAGACACTGACATAGCACACTTCGTCTACAAAATATTTAATCTGTCCCCACAATGTTGGAATGGCCCCAGCAGCTCCTCTGCCATAAATTGACTCCAATAAATTGCTCCCTTTGCTTTTGTAACTGACATCCTTCTTATTTAAATCCTACTCTATTCCATGGAGGAGCAGGGCCCAGTGGGCACATTACACAGTAGTTCCCCCCTTATTGGGATCCAACTGTCACCAAGAAAACCATTGCTTGAAAGTGCTGAGTCTTTATCAAATAAGGTGCCTGACAATGAACCTTCGATGAGAACATGTTGTTTAACTATAGCTGCTTTTCAAAGTGCATTTCTAACCAATACAACATTTTGCAAATCAACTGAAAGTCCAAAATGGGTGCCTCTGCAGGCTCACATAATACACTGCATGACCATCTCCTACATTAAGTAACTATCCTGCTACCCATCCTGGTACTTTGTGGTTCACCTTTCCTGGTGAAATTAAGCTGCTCCACAATCACTCAATAAAAGAAACCACGTACCGACCATAAGCCCAGAGTTACCCAGATACTCATGGACGTTATAGTTAGGAAATAACACTAAAAAAAAACTAAAGAAATTCACTAAAAAAACCAAAGGTTACAAGGACGTTATACTTAGGAAACAAAATTTAAAAAAATAGAAATTCTCTAAAAAAATCGACGTCACAGAAGGACACCAAATGGTGGTATGTCGACGCCCACCAACAAAAAAACCACAAAATAACCAGAAGAAATACTACAAATCCGGACCCAACCTCTAGATGGCGGAATAATGCACAGCATGTGAATCCAGAAAAGATTCACGCTGCAAAACAAAGTTTACAGGGACATTATAATAAGGAAAAAACATTAAAAAACCTTAGAAATTCACTGAAAAAAAACAAAGGTTACAGGGATGTTATAGTTAGGAAATAGAATTTTAAAAACCTTTGAAATTCACTGAACAAAACAAAGGTTACAGGGACGTTATAGTTAGGCTCAGATTTCCCATGTACAAAACCATAAAAATATAGCAGTTAGAGGTACCTGAGCTAACTATAACGTACGCCCCTGCTATGCTCTGCTCATGACCTCACTTATTACATCACTCATGACATGGTCAATTACATCACTCATGACATCACTGCTGACATCTCAAATGACATCACTGATGACATCATCCACCGAACACTCACACACCCACTCACACACACCTATACAACCTCTAATACATCCACTCATACCCACACAACCACTCACCAGTGGAGGCTCCTTCGCTAAGGCGGAGGAATGTCACCCCACTGCTTTGAAGCAGTGAAAGCAAGGAAAAATAAAATGATAATAACTTGCGGCTATTATCATTTTATTTTGTCCTGGTTCGGAGCTTGGTGGGGCGGGGATGCTCTGCTGACAGAGCAGGGCAGGTGAGGAGTGGTGAGCATACTGATGTGCGCATGCCGATTTGACCGGTCCTCTCGGGCCAGCCAAACAGTCTTGCACATTTAGCATGTTCTTCACCCAGGCTGCATTACAGCCTGGGTGGAGAACATGCCCAGGCCCCCAGTCCCCGTCTGAGTGCCGAACCACAGCACTCAGACCATTCACAATGCTGCATTTCAGCGTTGTGATTGGCTCAGGGAGCCTGGGTGCTTACCAATCACAATGCTGCATTGCAGCGTTGTGATTGGCTCAGGGGAGCCTGAATGTGCTTCCTGTTCGGTGACTTTGGACAAACGGAGGATAGACGACGTGGGAGAGATGCGGTAGGAGATAAGTGTATTTTTATTTTTTTAAGATCCCCTTACCCCCCACCACCCCAGATGCACGCTGGCCACCACTGCCACTCATATACCCATTCACAGACCCTTACCACTCACACACCCACTCACTCATCTATAGAGCAACTCACACACACACACACCCACTCACTCACCCATACAGCCATTCACACACCCACTCACTCATCCACACAACCACTTACATACCCATTCACACATCCAGACAAGCACTCACTCGCCTACTCACTCACCTATACAGCTGTTCATACAGACACTGACTGTGCAATACAACCACTCAAACAGCCACTCACATACCCATACACTCACTTACACATCCAGTTACTCACCCATACAGCCACCCATACAGCCGTTCACACACCCACTGACTCACCAATATAGTCACTCACACAGCCATGCCCCCACCTATACAGCTGCTCACACACCCACTTACTCACCAATACAGACACTCACACAGCCACTCACTCACCCATACAGCTACTCACACACCCACTTATTCACCCATCCAGCCACTCACATACAAATGTACACAGTTATACAGCCACTCAGATGACATATGTTAGAGATAGTATCACCCATTAGAAGTACAGAAAAAGTGTCAGAAATGTTTTGAAAACACTTACACTGACTGCATGATGTAATCGGTGATTTAATTTGAGATGTCATCAGTGATGTCACTGACCATGTCAGAAGTGATGTAATATGTGAGGTCATAAGCAGTGCATTGCGAGGGCGTAAGAGAATCCACCAGTAGGTTTTGTGGTCTGCAAGGAATCTTCTAAGCAGCAAACCTGCAACTTTTTCATCAAAACTGACTTCCCTGTTGTCGTCTCGAGGCAGGTGCAAAAGAATGAAGACGTAACTTGTTATGAATAAAAAGCACTTCCCTGAGAACTCGCAGCCCCAGAGAGAGATTTTTCTGTTTATATTAAAGATTAGAGGAGCCCCGAGTCCTCTGATGTCCCTTTGATCCTGGGCATTAATGGAGAAGGCCGTCCTGAGACCTCGCTCATGGTACAGTTGAAAGCGGGAGGCGGGGGAGCCTGTCTCTTAGGTGTCAACTCTCTCTCTCGAGATGATCAGTAGATGTAATATATGTCTCTTAATAATTCATGAAACCATCTCTGGCTGCAGCTGCCAGCGAACTTTCTGCTTCAAAGCGGAAGCGGAGAGCCTTCGGCATTCCTGTGAAGTCCTCGATTGGCAGCAAAGAGCTGGCAAGTGTCACTCATGCAGAGTGACACTAGCACACATGGGACCAGAAAAGGACATTATTTTAGGCACTTTGGAAATCCATGGTCTTATGCTCAATGCATTTCAGTGAGAATGACACACCAGTAATTTGTGTATGTTATATCAACTTATTTAGACACACCATGTCACTCGCTTGACACCAACAGTTCTGCAATGTGCCACCATCAAGGCCAACACAAAATATGTTTTTTGCCAAAGAAATCATGTGTGCAGGGGGCATCGGGAAATACTTGATGACTGGTTAACAAGGTGGCAAAATGCAGAATTATTTCAAGTGTCACATTCATGTTGAGGGAATGTGGGTGAAGATGAATACCAGAGGCGTTCGAATTTTTAATTCCACTGTCGGGAAAAAGTTGTAATTTGTAATTGTGCACTTCATGAAATTATTAAATAACTAATCTTTAAATCCAATTACAACTCTGATACAATCATCTAGTAAACATACTACTTGCATGAAAAAATCTCTCGCAAACAATAGACTTTGAAACCTATGTTAGTCAAAGAAAAAAGCCTTGAGAATTGTAAAGGATGTTCTGCTTCTTTCTCTTAAAGAAAATCCATTGAAAATAAACATTGTTTTTCCCTAAAAAGACAACATTTTGCAAATATTCTTCGTTGTGTAGTTCCACATTTCCTTTTTCAATTTCAAAATACTTACAAAGCCTTGCACGCGTTTGCATGAAATGTGCAAAGAGAAGCCCATCAGTTTCGCACATCCCTTCTGAAAGCTATTTACTAAGGATGGGCAGAACTCATGGAGTTTTACTCCACGGAATTCCACAGAGTGACATAAAAACTCTGCGAGATTCTGTGGAATTCCATGAGTGGCAGAATTCCGGCATGTCGCACTTTTCGTGCTGATTTTTAGAGCCGGAAGCTTGTTCCGCGCTGTAAAATCAGCGCGAACAGCACCACATACCGCACAAGAGGGCGCTGCTTCTCTCTGCTGCTCAAGTAGATTTTCTACTCAAGCAGCAGCTTTCTCAACACAAACATTATCAACCTGCTGCAACCGCCTGCGTTGAGAAATCGCGCCAGGACTCATCCTAGCGCTTGATTTTCTCACTCACGCTCACCAACTTGGTGAGCAACGCGCTAGAAAACCTCTGCCACACAGCGGTCCCCAGAGTTTTTCTGAAACTTCGTGCTCCAGGCAGAGCGCGAAGTGGGCAAAACTCTGCAAACTCTGTTGGCGGTGCAGAATTTACCGCCTTCCTCTACTATTCACCCACTTCTGGAAGCGGCCCATTTCCCTGAATCTTAAGCACACTATAGCATGTCTAAAAATGCAGGGGGTTAGTGGCTGTTTTATGGCCCCACGTGCTGCCTGGTGCATTTGTGCAGGTCCCCCTCTCATTGAGTGCGTGATGCAGGGAAAGAAAGCCCCTCCAAGTTGTAGTACAATGCTAATACCCGTCAGGTGCTTGCTGAATCACAGCACATCTACCTAAGTTTATTAGATGACTCCATGTCGGTAAACATCGTTTAGTACCAATCCTTTTCCCCGCAGGCAATTACAACGCGGCCGTTACAACGACCGCGTTGTAAAAACGCATACCATTACTCCGCAAGTGGGAACAACGACTTGCTCTAGGGGTCAGAAGGTGTTGGATTTAAAATCTAACACCTTCCCTACTGTTGCACATACTGGAGTTGGAATAGTAAATTATACTATTCCAACATCCAGCGCCCCCCCTAGAGCAAGTCGTTGTTACGACTTGCAGGGTAATGGTATGCGTTGTTACAACGCGGTCATTGTAACAACCGTGTTGTAATTGCCTGCCGGAAAAAAGCATGCGTTGTAAGGAGGCATATTCCTCCATGTCATCAGGGACACAATATTCCAGTTCAGGTTTTCCTTTGACGAACTATTATTCATTTGAACCTTAGTCCAGCAGGTTCGATTGAGGTGAACCAAGACTACAAATCCCAGAATTCATTAGGTTCCTGGTTTTGAATGGGATTGAAAACGCACCTTCTTGAAGCAAAACATCAGACATTCGTGGTTGTCATCACCCGATACTCGTGAAGATGGCTGGATGGGTGAGACAAGACACTGGCAGCACAAAGTCCAAAGATTATGGCCTGTGTCATATCAACTTACATTGCTTCAAGGCGATTGTGCACCAACACATTTGCACTGACCACTGTAAAAACACATTTTTACACTAGCGAGTCGAGCAAAGGACACATTAGTCTTCAGAGACATCTCATATTGGCTCAAAGTCTCGATGATGCTGGTTCTGGTGTGAAATCTGCCAGAAATTGGTTGAAAATTTCTAAAAACCGTGTTGGTCCCCAATCTCTCCCTGAAAAGGCTAAAAAAATACTAAGAGGGTCAACATATTGACAATGCCGAATTTACTATTCTTAAATGCATCATAGAAGATGCGCGATTAAGCAGCCATACTCTCCTGACAAATTTCCAAATACAACTCTGCCTTATCAATATTTGGAGGAAAACGTAAAAGTGATGGTTTGACAGCTTTAATTGATCTATGTTTTTTAGGGTCAGTGTGCCATTCACCGAGCAACCACTGGATGTTGATCCATGAGAACTGGATCCATGCAAGAATTTCAGAAGATCCACTTGAGAAATTTGTATACAGTGAATATGGGTGGAATTCGCCTGCACAGTCAGTGGTTGCCATGAAAATCTGGCACTGACCCAGCCCTCGTGGACCAGCGTTGAACATTCTTGTACGGAAGAGCAGAGATCGGTGTGATATGCGGCTCCTTCGGTCTGATCATGTTTATGAGCAGGACACGGCTTCTAAAACAAACCACCACCTACCGAAGTTCTCTCCGCCCCAGATATCCATCTGCACGTCATATTTTCCAAGATGGTTAAACCAGGATTTGTCTATGACAAAAATTCCCCCGGCGATGACGGGCGTTCTGCAATCAAAAGAAGAAAACATACAAATTACTGGAAAATTGGCAAAGATGGTCATAAAGTTAAAAAAAAATTATAAATACAATATCAAAGCTTCAGTGGACGTGGACAGCTTGAGGTTGTTGAATAAGATGAACATTTAGCCTCTGAAACAACGGGTCTCTGTAGGAACGTCATGGGTCATCAGACCTCAGGAGGGGTCCACCAGTTTTCCATGCCGGATTTAGGGTGGAGGGTAGTTTGGTGGCCCCAGCCCACAGAAGACTGCTCGTCTTTTCTCTACAGAGGCTTAGTGTCAAGTCATTGGGGTCCACTGGGGATTGTTTTTGTACGTCAAAAACAAATCCCCAAAGAGAGGGTTGTTTCTGAGAAGCAAACAATCAGTGGCCCCTTCTGCTAGAAAAGATTTGTCCTCGAGGGGTCACTGATTATTTTTCCTGCTTGGGAACGCCACAACTTGTAGGCTAGCCCTCAGAAAGAACTATATGTATTGAGAGGTCTACATATGGTGTTCTGATGCATCGACTGGGCGGCTTTGTGGCAGCTGGGCCACTGGACCATTGGTTTCCGACAACAGGCTGAGAAACTGAGAAGTTTCAGATCTCTAAATGAGGCAGGTGGACCACAGGTTTGGTGGGGTTTCGTCAAACTCCAGGTGAGGACTTCAGACCAACGACCAAAAGGAAAGAGGATTAATCATAGTCAATTCCTTATTTATAACCGGTTATTGAGAGACAGAAAATAGGAATCCAAATGCAGGAACATAATTGACCTAAGGATGCTTGTTCACCTGGAAAAACAGATACATCAGTCCCAGGAGAGGCAGTGACAAGCTGACATTGTTCAACTACATACAGACAAGCTCTTATGCACCCAAAGAACACATAGGAACCAATGTTCATCAAAAACAGGCACAGCACAAACACAGCATCTTAAGGACCAATGCTGTAACTCACCTTCAGAATGCAGGTTTCAAAGGTGCGTGTTGTGATGTCGAAGGTCGGGGACATGCCATGCTCAAGGTGGAAGGCCACCGCTTGAATTTGGTCTCCACTGACATGTCACACCCAAAGTGAAGTCCTGCTTCCTGAAGTGGGACATTGAGTGACATGTCCAGCACACAGCCCAGCCTCACCAACCAGGGCTTCGGGCACATCCTGGACTAGTGCTACCATTGCTGTGTCATGTTCAAAGTGGAAGTCATGCCTTCTAAACCAGGGCTCCAGTAACACCACATGAACAATGTCATGCCTCCTGAACCAGGGCTCCTAGTAAAACACCATGCCGAAGTCATGCCTTCTGAACCAGGTCTCCCAGTGACACACCGTGCCCAAGGTCATGCCTCCTGAACCAGGGCTCCTAGTAAAACACAATGCCGAAGTCATGCCTTCTGAACCAGGTCTCCCAGTGACACACCGTGCCCAAAGTCATGCCTTCTGAACCAGGGCTCCCTGTGGCGCACCATGAACTACGTCACGCCTTCTGAACCAGAGCTGCGGCTAAACACCATGATCAAAGTCATTTTTTCCTAAACCAGGTCTCCGGTTATGCACAATTCCCAAAATCATGCCCCCTAAACCAGGACCAGAGTTACACGTCATACCCAAATTTATGGCTCCTGAACCAGGGCTCGCAGTAGCGCACCGTGAACTAAGTCATGCCTTCTGAACCAGAGCTCCGGTTAAACACCACGACCAAAGTCATGTCTTATGAACCAGGGCTTCTAGTGGCCCACTATGCCCAAAGCCACGCCTCCTGAACCAGGGCTCTGGTTAAACACCATGCCCAAAGCCACGCCTCCTGAACCAGGGCTCTGGTTAAACACCATGCCCAAAGTCATTTCTCCTGAACCAGGGCTCTGGTTAAACACCATGCCCAAAGTCATTTCTCCTGAACCAGGGCTCTGGTTAAACACCATGCCCAAAGTCATTTCTCCTGAACCAGGGCTCTGGTTAAACACCACGCCCAAAGCCACGCCTCCTGAACCAGGGCTCTGGTTAAACACCACGACCAAAGTCATTTCTCCTGAACCAGGGCTCTGGTTAAACACCATGCCCAAAGCCACTCCTCCTGAACCAGGGCTCCGGTTAAACACCATGCCCAAAGTCATTTCTCCTGAACCAGGGCTCTGGTTAAACACCATGCCCAAAGCCACGCCTCCTGAACCAGGGCTCTGGTTAAACACCACGACCAAAGTCATTTCTCCTGAACCAGGGCTCTGGTTAAACACCATGCCCAAAGCCACGCCTCCTGAACCAGGGCTCTGGTTAAACACCACGACCAAAGCCACGCCTCCTGAACCAGGGCTCCGGTTATGCACCATGCCCAAAGTCATTTCTCCTGAACCAGGGCTCCGGTTATGCACCATGACCAAAATGATGCTTCCTGAACCACGGCTCCCAGTGACACGCCATGCGCAAAGTTGTGCCTTTTGAACCTGGGTGCCAGTGACACACCATGCACAAAGTCATGCCTTCTGAGCCAGGGCTCGGGACCGGGTTACACCCCATGCCCAAAGTAACACCTCCTGAACCAGGGCTCCCAGTGACACGCCATACCCGAATCCACGCCCCCTGAACTAGGGCTCCTCTTGGCCCGTCCTGCTCACACTCACTGTCCTCACTCACTTCTAAGCCAGGGTTCGCAGTGCCCCGCGAAGTCCAGAGGGGAAGCCCAGAGTAAACAGTCCCTTCACATCGCACAGGTGGGTTGCAAAGCTCTCCTCTCCTGGTCGGTTTGGGCCACGAGACCTCCTCGGCAGCACATAGTGACTGACATACGATCCCCAGACCTCTTAACCCCGAAGGTCCTCCCCTCCCCCGTCCTTGCATCTACTGGACTTTGCGGGAGTGAAAGGCCGCTGCTAGCGCCGTTCAGCATCAGTCGTGCTCCTGACTGCTGAAGAGCAGCGCGCGCGCCTGAGGGATGAACACTCACTGAGCCGAGCTCTGCGAGAAGCCGTTTTCAGACGACGTCGGGATGAGGCGCAGAGTAACCTTTCCGCCATTGCCACCGGAGGAACAAAAATCAGATATCCAGCAGCAGGGAATGGATGTGCCTGCGTGTCCCTGACAATCAAACGGGGGAGTCAGAGGTGCCCTTTATCTGGAAGGGTAAAGTAATCCATCACTCAGATACCGCGGCGGCCTGGCACGGCCGACGGTACACCCGGAGCCATAACTTTCAGACTTTACAATCCTGCCAAGAAGCATGAAATACTTCCATTTTGTGAAGCAGGGCATTTTTAATGGCCGGAACCTTTTTTATTTACGTTTTAAGAGCCTTGCAATAAAAACAAAAGCAAAAACCGATAGGCAGTCGGCAGGCGGCCGCCTGCGCCGTGGCATCAATCACGCATGCATTACAGGGAGAGGGGGCCTCTGAGAGGAGTTATTGCCCTCAGCTTGGTCAGAGTGATTACGACATGGAAGAGAAGGCTGGGCCGCTGGCAACCAATCCGGGGTGGGGAGGGTACTTATTATTAAGTACCAGGAGGCAATTCAGTTAGTGGTCTATGGTATAAAATGGTGATTATGTTTATATTCTTGTCCATTACTTCACCTCCACTTCTATAATTCGTCATGTAGAGCTCGGTTAGTTCCCACTGCCCCTTTTGCTGCTGGTCTGGCGGCCATGACTGGCAGCCATTTTGACGAACTGTGCTTCCACAGTTAATTCTTAATTAACTAATCTGAGTTTCCTAAACGATACCAGGTGATAGTGTTTGCTGCATAAGGCTACTTGCTCACTCCTTTACACACTTGCTCACTCATACATTTCCTCTTTTATTCACCTAGTGCCAGATGTACTAAGAGACGGGTTACAAAAAGTGGTTGCAAAGCGCACACCAATTTCTGCGATCTGGCTCTGATTTTGCAATTTAACTATTACTAAAGGTTGCATTTCAAAATCTCCAGTCACAGGAGTCACAGAACGAATTGCCTAATGAATTTTAATTAGGGAGAGGAGGTGGCCTAGCAATTGCCTCCAGGGCCGGCACCAAGATTAGCATATTTGAAACCTTTCTCTCGGAATGGGTTGAACTCTGCATTTTCAAAATAGAAAACTACACCAAGGGAACCTGGAGAGGTGCCTTAGTCTACAGGCCCCCCGGCACCAAAACAAATTTCACCAATCATTTGACAGAGATTATTGCCTCACATGTGTTAGCAGCCGACTACTTTCTCCTCATCGGCGATTTTAATTTTCATGCAGAACTTCTTGCTGAAACCGAGACCAGCCAACTGATCTCCAGCCTTAACATACTGGGTCTACGACAACTGGTAACAGGGCCCACTCATTCAGCAGGCCACACTCTTGATCTCCTGTTCACAAATTCATTCAATATTAAAGTAGAACCCCCTATCCCCGTGCTCTGGTCAGACCATTGCTTATTAAAATTTTCTTTACAGCCTGCCTCCACTTACGGTAACCCCATCAGTGAACAGAAGTGGAGTAGACCCTGGAAGAAAGTCAGTCTAGCCACCTTCTCACCCCACCTCAGCCTTCCACCCTACAAATACACCGATAATATAAACCATGCAGTAGAGACCTTCGAGAAGGCAATTATTCAGGCCCTTGACATTGTCGCACCCCTGACCAAGGTCAAACTCAAGCACAAAGTATCACCATGGTTTAACAAAGACTTAAAATCTGATAAACTGGCCAGTAGGAAAGCCGAGCGCAAATGGAGGAACTCTAAAAACATTGAGGATAGGCAGGAGTACAAACGTATCCACAGACACTATATCGGCAACATCAAATCAGCTAAAAAGATACATTAGTGACAGAATTGAGAAGGCCGCAAACTCAATCAAAGAACTGTACAAAATACTAAAAGAATTCATCAGTCCCTCCTCCTGCCAGTCTGAAAATCCTGCCTCAATAGATTGGGCTAACACACTTTCCACCTTCTTTGAGGAAAAGATTAACACTATTTATATCCTCTCTCCTATTCCGACAACTGAATACCATTATAACGCGCCCGTCAGCAATCCGACACCTACCTTAAATTATCTAAATGAGTTCACTAAACTCACCCAGGAGGACGTTAGTCTTGCCCTTTCCAAAGTCAAATCAGGCTCTCCCGCTGATCCTGTTTCACCCCATATCCTGTCCAACATTGCCCCAGCTCTCCTCAAAAGTCTTACTGACCGTTTTAATCTATCCCTAAATTGTGCCACTGTTCCCTTGAATTGGAAGGCAGCCAGGGTCAAACCTATCCTGAAAAAGCCTTCTATAGACCCCAAAGAACCGAGCAACTATCGACCGATCTCCTTCGCTATTTTGGGAAAGTCCTTGAGTCCTTGGTTAATAAGCAACTTACAACCTTCCTAGAAAGCAATAAATTGTTGGACCCCTCTCAATCGGGGTTTAGGGCAGCCCACAGCACAGAAACATCGCTGATAGAGGTAGTAGACAATATAAGACTTACCCAGGACAACGGGCAGTCAGCCATGCTTGTCCTACTTGATCTGTCAGCTGCTTTTGACACCATCTCCCACAGGACTCTAATACATCGACTGTGGGAGATGGGAGTCAGGGGAAATGCCCTAAACTGGCTCAGGAGAAATCTAATGGATCGAACCTCGACGGTTCAAATTGGTACCTTCGTCTCTCAAAGCCGGATGGTGGAAAAGGGAGTACCCAGGCATCTATCCTGAATCCCACGCTTTTTAATCTTTATGTGGCACCCCTAGCCAGGGTGAGCAGATCCCATGTTTCGACACAGTGTCGTATGCAGACGACACTCAACTATTGATCACTCTTGGGGCAGATCCATCAGACACTAAATTTAGATTTATAAACTGCATGGTCCATATCAGCACCTGGATGCAAACCAACCATCTTCAGCTCAACGCCAGTAAGACGGAGATTATCCACTTTGGCAAGGCCAATGAATCCTGGACCAGTGACTGGTGGCCTCAGAATCTTGGCCCCTGTCCTTCCCCTAAACTCGTAGTTCGTAACCTAGGAGTGATGATCGATAACAAACTGTCCTTGAAAGACCATGTTACCCATTTAACAGGCATTTGCTATGGACAAATGTGAAGCCTACGCAAGGTCTTCCAATGAATCCCAGTTGAATCAAGAAAACCGCTTGTGCAGGGTGTAATCATCAATCGGCTCAATTACGGGAACGCCCTGATGGCTTCCATCAATGAAGAGCTTCTTACCAAACTTCAAGTGCTACAGAATACTGCCGCCAGACTAGCACTAAATCTACCCTCACGGTCCCCGTCGGCTTCAAGTTTGAGAGCTCTCTACTGGCTCCCCATCAGGAAACAAATCCGTTTCAAGATCATCAGTCTGGTACACAAAACCATTCACGGGAACGGGCCAAGTTATCTGGCAAAAAAACTCAATTGGTACCTGCCTAACAGAACCCTCAGATCGGGAACCAAACATCTCCTCACTCCTCTCAGGATCCGTACCGCCAGGAATGGTGGCAGATCCTTCTCACATCTCGCCCCTACTTTGTGGAATGCACTCCCTCTGCAGTTGGTATGGTTACTGACCTAAGTCAGTTTCGGAAAGGGCTCAAAACCTGGCTCTTTTGATCACTCCTCTACTTCTGCCGTTGTCTCTCCAACCCTTCTATGGTTTTTGCTAGCGCTTTGAGACCCCCGGCTGATATGTGCGCTTAATAAAATCCTATAACTATGACGACTATGACTGTTTACAACCATTACTTCGTCTCTGCCGGTTTAATTTTTCACATAGAGTAACAGGTGCCTCTCTTTAGCCCCCACTGCCCCTATACCCGCTGGTGTGGCAGACATTTTGATTGGCAATCATTTTAACTGGCGGACATTTTGATTGGCAGCCATTTTAACTGGCGGACATTTTGATTGGGTGTCATTTTAACTGGCAGACATTTTGACTGACTGCTCTTTCACAGTTAGTTCATGAACAGCTAACATGAATTTCTCAAATCATGCCAGGTCACAGTGTGCACTGCATAATATCACTCATTCACTCATTTACACAATTGTTCACTCACACTCATTCCTCTCTTTCATTCACCTAGGGTCAGATGTGCTAAGAGACAGGTGACAGAAAGTGGTGTTAAACTGCACACTGACTTTTTGCGAACGGTCTTTAATTTTGCAATGTGACCTATGTACTGATAGGCCATATTGTAATATCTCCAGGCACGGGAGGTCGCAGAATGACCTACCTAATGAGTAATAATTAGGCAGGTCACTATTTGCGGACTGGTACGGTAGCTTGCAAGGAACACCAGACCACAATCCATGTGTTTGCAAAAACATTTTTTGTTTAAATTAGCTGTGTTAATCTAAAGGACCTTTGCTGCTTTAAAAAAAATCCACTTTGTGAAATCTTCAGGGAGAACAGGCAGCGATTTCCTGGACCACTGCCTACTCCCCTGCTTGCATCCCAGGTCACCTGACACTATTCACAAAGGGGAAATAACTTTTCCACTCCCTTGCTCTTTTACCCTTTCACACACTCACCCAGAATCACTTACACTCTACTCACTCTTACTTGCCTAATCAAGTGCTCACACTTTCACTCACTCGTTAAAAACACTCAATGATTCACTCATCAACCCTTCAGCTCTCTCACTTGCTCTGTCACTTGCTTTTATGCTGCCTCACTTATAGACTCATTAAGCCCTAACTCACCTACTTGTGCTATCTCTCTCTCTCGCTCATTCTCTCGTGCTTGAACACAATCACACATTCACACACATTCATTTACTCACTGAAACATTCACTCACACCTCCCTATAGAAACTCCCAATAATAGTGCCCTCTGTAGCCCACCCTCAGGGACCTAGGGTAGAAAAAGTGTCCTACCGTATGAACATAGTGGGGTCAGTCCTGGACATCTTCTGGTCTATAGGGATCTGCTCCCATTTGAAATGAAGGCTCCAGTCAAATCCTTGAAACAAACACAAAACAAGATTGGTCAATCGTGGAACCAATGAGGAGAGGAGGCCTTCCTATAAATACCTGCATGCGGGGCGAGGATAACCATTGGAATGGGGTTTTAGGTACTGACTTCGCTAACATAGAAGCAAAGGGGCCACGTTTCCAATGGTGGAGGTGAGTGATGCGTGCACCTAATGACTACAAGCATAATGAGCGACTGCATTCTCCCCAAAGTGCAACGTTAAGGCTGCAGGAAACCCAGTGATCGGTGATCCAGTGGATCTGTTGCCAGCTGTGGTGCTATGAGATTTAGGCTCTAATTCCACCTCCCCTTTTGGCCATGTTGGGGGACCCGTGGGCAAATCACTATCTCTTTGGACTATGGTTGCCCAACCTCCTGTAAGTGAGAGAACTTCCAGCCAAGCTCATCCTTTGTATTCAGTGCTTCAGAAAGAAATTGACTTCTGCAGGAATTTGTGGGATCATTTGCAACGCGTGATGGCTTCGACCACACCCATTTGCGGCCAAATGACTGCACCAGAGATACATGAACTGGACAATATATTTGGTTCTGGTGCTTGTCTGGTGCCAAAAACAAGAGTTTTAAAGTAATTGAGATTCCCAGGGCAGTGGGCCTGTTTGCTTTTGTCTGTTCTGGGAGATTAGCTGGTGATTCCCACAGGTGAAGGGGTATCCTTGGTTGTCATGGAGAAGGAGGGTTAACCCTTGAACATAAAGAGAAGGAGTCATGATCTTGGACAAGCTCGTGTCATTTCACATTGGATCTGGCTGAAGGTTTGCTTGAAGCTCACCTGGGTGTTTCTTGTTTAGAAGACCTGGCTGGAAATTCTACCTGGAGGTTGCATTGCCGCAAACTATGAATTAATGCTTTGCCAGAAATCTAGAAAAAAACGTCTGCTCTAGCAAAATGCCTGTGCTGTGTATTTTTGCAATTATTCGCCTAAAGATAAGGAGTTTCATGAGTGACAGAAGCTAGGCATAATTATGCAAATGTACCCCTTGTATGCTTTACCCAGGGCGGCTCCCCTGCTTAGGTGGAGGAGCATCATCCCACTGCTTTTCAGCAGTGCAAAAAAGGAAAAATAAAATGATAACATGATGTCATTATAATTTTATTTTTCCCTGATTAAGCCAGTTTTGGGGTCGGGCGGGACTTGGCTGTCGCCACAGCCAGAAGGAGGACGAGTGGCGAGTGCCCCTGCTTGGCCATCTTGGGCCGGCCAAACAGTCATGCCCACTTAGCATGTTCTCCACCAGGCTGTTTGCACTGCCTGGGTGGAGAACATGCACAGGCTCCCACTCCCTGTCTGAGTGCCAAACCAAGCCGCTCAGACCAATCACGACGCTGCTGTCATGCTGGTGACAGCAGCGTCGTGACTGGCTAGGGGTGTCTGGGAGCCTGTGTGCTTCCAGTTGACAGAAGAGGACAGAGGAGAGGCGGCAGCCGACGGGCAGGCAAGTGATCTTTTCTTTTTTTTTTTTTCAACCCTCCACTTTCCCCGCCTACCACTACTGCCCAGGAGCAGCCGCCACTGTGCTTTATTATTGTGATCTAAATCTACAGAGGCCCTCTCTTACAAGTGCAGGTGGATCACAGTTGAATAAAGTGGCGGCAGTTCCAAAGATGCTCTAGGTTTTCAAAGTCAAAGGGCCAAATTATGTTAGGGCTGTTAAGCCATTTTGGGCCCAAATCTAGGGCCTGATTTATCATACTTTCAAGCAACGCAACGCAGCAAGACACCTTGCTGCGCTGCGCTGCATGAATGGGGAGAGGGTAGGAATGCACCATATTTAACATTATATGGTGCATTCTTGTCCTCTCCTTGCCCTGGCGCTCAATGTGCTGCCTTGCTCCAATGCAAGCACCCTTGCGCCATGGTGCAATGGTGCCTGCGTTGCAGGCAGGATTGTTTTGTGCAGGAAGGGACACCTTCCTGCACTAAACCAATCCTTAAAGGTGTCTTCCTCTTTTAAAGTCTGCTGCAGAATGTGCCTTACCTGGGAAGGCGTAGCATTTTGAGCTTTCCCATGTTTACCTGTCTTTGTAAATCTGGGATTGCGCCCGAATCCACAGGTGGATGCGTGGGAGCACCCACTCTCCACCCATATAGCACCTTCCCAGGGTAGATTAACACAAGGCAGTGACTTGTGCAGCCGTTCGTTACTACAGATTTACCAGGCAACGTACAGCTATGCACGGTGGCTGCACTGCTGGGTACATCTGATTTAGGGCTGCGTTGCCCTGGGCATGCCCCTGCGTGAGGCAAGGGCAACGCAGTCCCTTGATAAATCTGGCCCCTAGTTTGTACCCAAATCAGGATCATACCCTGGTGCAAATCAGGGTTGTTTGCTCAGGAAAAACCTGTGTTCTGGTGGGAGCAAATTGAACAAAACTTCATTTAGCGCACCTAGAAATGGGTGAATTGGTGCGTAAAGTGCACGGAATTCCCTGTTTCTGGGAGTGCAAACTATAATCAGACGTAAATTGCAAACCTGCTAATTTGTACACAACACGCTGCCACATATTAATGGATACACACTTTGCACCTTATTTTTGCGCCCCGATTGTTATCACTAGCCCCAGTTCTGGCCCGCTCTAAATTCCTCTCCAGTGCCTTGAGCGAAGTGCCCATCAGCAGAGAAAAATGAGAGCTCACCCATTTCGGAAACTGGAGGTTCACCTGGCGCATTTCATGCCTCATTTGAGGATAAACTTAAGAGTTTCCTCCACGAGTGAGCGCTCCCCGCTGCTCAGACACCTCTTTTATGGAATAGAGATTTTCACCCGCCATTTACTTTTACAAGCTTGTCACCGGCGTAATGAGGCCACTGTAGAGGGCTTGAGGCTTAATGTAAGCACTGGCCAGTGGCGTAGCTAGGCACTCTGCCGCCCGTGGCGGTCCCTGCCTTTTGCCGCCGAGCGCCTAAGAGCGGGGGGGGGGGTGCTGGCGATAAATTTACCTGCCGCCCCCAAATCTCGTGCCGCCCGGGGCGTACCGCCCCCTCCGCCCCCCCCTTGCTACGCCAGTGGCACTGGCATGTGCCAGGCATACTAATGCCTTGGCACACTGCCTACCCTGCAGGAGCCCCCTCCGGGTTATAAAGGCAGCTCTAAGATCCAGGCCAGAGGGTGCACGACAACCTCAAGGGCTCAGACCGTGCCAGCTATGGTTACCAAGCTGTGGTCATGCGACGTTCACCAGTGGCACAGCTCAGTGGGTTAAGGCGCCATCTGTGCATAACCTGCGGGTCATAGGTTCAGATCCTGGTGGGATCGGCTCAGGTGTCGTCATTCCAAGGTTAACAGATGAAACAGCGTTGAGATGACGAATAAGACACCTGTTCACAGTGGAGAACCCTGCAACGGCGCGACGTGGAAAGAAAGCCACGATTCGCTGGGATGTTTTTTGCGGAAGAAGGGTTTGTTGAGGGCATCGCGCAGAACCAAGCGAATGTCTATTCTTAGATGAATGTACACCCTCGGCAGGGAGGGGGCTGCAGCCCCCCAGCCTGCCCAGACCTCCTCCCTGGGTGCCTCATTGTGAACGACAGGCGATGAATTTACGGGGGGCAGAAGGCTCGCGCCAAGGGCCGCACTGGACCGTCGCCCGCCTTCCCTCTCCCAGCAGCGCGGCAGGCGGTCCGCCGGGAGGGACAAGTGCATGAAACAGATCGATGTGTGATACCAGGCACAGATGGAACTGGCCAAGAGATCCCGAAAAGGCATTGTGAACCTAGGCGTGATGCGCTATTCAGGGATACTGGAAACTGGTAATGACGTGTCAGCTGCATACACGCATGGAACAGGGCCGAAAAGTACCAAATGGACATGCTGGAAACTGGCAACAGCTGCACACACATGGAACAGGCCATGATGTACCAATGGCCATACTTCAAACTGGCAATGACATATCAGCTAAACACACAGGGGACAGGCAATCAGGTGCCAAATGGGCATAGTCGAAACTGGCGTTGATGTGCCAGCTGCACACATAGGGAAACGGTCATGATATGCCAACTGGGCATGCTTGAAACTGGCAATGCTGTATTGCATTAACCAAGGAAGCATGATGGAAACTGGCCATAGTGTGGTCATTGGGCAAACAGGGAAATGGGCAGGAGGTGCCAATTGAGCATCATGAAACTGGCCATGCGGATTAACTGGGTATACGGGGAACTGGCTATCACGTTGAAACACATGAAACTGGCCAGGACCAGTTATAACTGGCCCTCCTAAGTGAACAGACTGAACGTTGGGCACAATGCACCCGGTGAGCTCTAGCTTTTGAAATATAAGAATAATTTAAACAGAACATCTGTCTGCATCTCAGGATCTCTTGGGCAATTAGATTGGAGAGGGCATCTTCAGGACTATAGCAGTCACACTTTACAACCTATTCATCCTCTGCCAAATATATGCCCACTTTGCCAAAAACATGGCCAAGGCCTTGAAAGCACTTGGCCCTCACCAAACTGGCTCACTGGCATAACCTACCCGCCCAACCTCCTCACTACCTGCGTCCCTGAAGCTAGAGCTAGACTGTGCCACCTGCACCTTGTCTGACCTGCCTCTCGCCCATCCGCCTCCTACTCCAGATACCAGGTAGGCTGGTGTGCACCATGGCCCGGTACAAATCTCTCACCGTAGTCTGTAAATGATAATGGTCTTGTCACCCCTTGTTACTACCCTCTACACCTCCTGCTCAAAAATCCATGATCATTATACTGTCAACAAACATATACCTCCTCCGGATATTGCTCATTGTAACCTCCTGGCACTGACCCTGGCACATCCTCCCGCCTGCACAGGGTGCAAGAGTCTCTCTACATGTTCTAAAACTGCCTCCATGAAGGGTTTCCTACCTGAAAGTTCACAACATGTACCCAAAACAGACTTGGAATGACTGCCACCGTTGGCAGTGTTATAATCTCTCCATTGAACTTTGAGGCCAGATTTACAAAGCATTCACGAATCGCAGAGCAGCAAGTAAAGTTGCTGTGCTGTATTGCGTGAATGGGAGAGCAGAACAGTCTGTGCTGTGGCGCTGTTCTACTCTCTCCTTTTTTCGTCCTGATGAATGCCACTGACCCTCTGGGCCAATTTGGCAGAAACATGTTGACGACGACAACCATGGTGGTGATGGGGTACTAGTCGCCCCAATCCCCACACTTAGTTTTTAACACCAAGTAAAAACCCAGTGAATAAATGTATTTCCGCTTTTACATTGGTTTTTAAAGCTCATTTCTCTCACGGGCCCCCACTTTGATCTTAGAAGTGCCTCCCTGTCTCCAGGTGTAGGCCCGCTCTCTACCAAACGTGGTTTCTAGAGGGCGAGGACTGCCGATGATGAAGCATGACACCTGGTGGTGTGTGAGGACAGTCCTTTACATTTTTTGAGATGCCTAGCACCTCACTAATCAGTCTCTAGTTTTCTGTCACTAGTCCCAAATGACTATTCCATTCAGGGTAGCTTCTTTGTGTGTACAATATAGGTTGGAGGCCAGCTCACCCTGAACACCCCGTAGCCTCTAGTTCCCTCCCCGGGAAAGCTCCAGGGTGTTGTGTGTTGATTCTACTATCTCCTTGTGCAGGCCGACTTTTGGCTACCATGCGCCAATGCAGGAACCCTTGTGCCATAGTGCAAGGGTGTCTGTGTTGTGGTCAACATAGGTTTTGTGCAGGAAGGGGTCCCTTCCTGCACAAAAACTAGGCTTAAAGGCATTCCCCTCTTTGTGTGTGCGCTGTACAGTACAGCATTAGTGCAAAAAAGAAAACATGAGGAGAAATGAAAACATTTCTCGTCGCTACGCATGTCTCAGGGAGGCACAGGATTTTGGCACAAAGCCCTGCCTATAATTCTTTGCACATCGGGATTTGTGTGAAAAGCCATGGATGGTTGCATGGGAACGCTCATGCACCACCAATGGAACGCTCCCTTGATGCAAAGTAACACAAGACAGTACATTGCTCTGCATTATATTACTTTGGGTTGAAATCCAATGCAACTCACGATTTGCGTTGTATTGTAAATCCCACCAGTAGATTGTGTCAGGTCTGTGTTAAAAAAGTAATGAAACCCCGACACAATGTCTTTGTAATTCTGGGCCTCGGTGTGTAGAATGGGGTTGTCTAACATCAATGACCGGGGCCGGATGCCTGATATTCAGCCTAACCATAATCACTGCCAATGAAGTCCACTTAGATTAATTTAATCTAAATGTATCTTATTTGGGTATCCTCAAAGTTTGGCAAGCATCTGGCCCTCCTGCATCTGGTGTAGGTGGTAACAAAGGGACATATGTATCATGCGTTTTCCCGTTCGCAAACAGGCCGATTCTCAGAATCGGCCCGTTTGCGAACGGTAAAAAGCCTTTTGGAATGTATCATCCCAAAAGGCCCTCGCACAATAGGGAATCGCAAAATTTGCGATTCCCTATTCTGCGAATGCATTTAAGGAATCACAAATTGCGATTCCTTAAATGCAATTGTTGGAGCACCCAAGATGTGCGAATTTGCCTTAGGAAATCGCAAATTACCACCACCTTCAAGATGGTGGTAATTTGCGATTTCATTGAAAAATGCACTCTTTGGCATTTTTCAAAGTGCCATGTGGCGCACATACATGCCCTTAGGGCATGTATGTGCACCACATGTGCACACATGCTCATTTCAGGGGTGCAACAGGGTGTCCTTTTGATACCCTTGCACCCTTGAAATTGCATTCGCAATTTGCGAGTACCTAATGGGTACTCGCAAATTGCGAATGTCCTCCCATTCATTCCTATGGGCCTCTAGGCCCATAGGAATTAATGGGGTGGTATTCCTTAATTGCGAATCGCAATTTGCGATTCGCAATTAAGGAATACGTAGGAATCGCAATTAATATTGTGAAACCTACATACATTTCATTTTGTGAGTCCTTAATAGCGATTCGCAAAAATTCGCTATTAAGGATTCGCAAAATGAATTGTTGAAACATATGCCCCATAATGTCTTATCCTGTCTCACTAGCGACTCTTTCTTCCACAGTACGTTATTTTCACATATGTCTATAATTTCTAGTAGAAATCCTCTCAAATAGAAATGAAAATACTAAATCTATGGACAGAAGAACTGCTTCAATTTACACTGGACACCGAGGAGCCACGTGTGCTTAGCAAAGGATTCAATTGCGAGCAAAGAGTTCCTTTGAGGGTCACCCACCTCCTCTTAAATCTGCAGAAGCTGCCAGGTAAGCAAAGTTGTCCAGGCTGATGACGTCAATGATGGGACTGACCACCCTGGTGTAATCCTGAAACAGAAGGGAGGCAGAGTTAGTAAAGGCTACCCAAAGTCAAGCGGTGTGAGAGCATGTAATGTAAAGTAGATTAACAATGCACACCTAGAAAATGCATGTTTGCTTTGTTTCCCCATTTTTTCACTTGGATTTTCCTGACAGAATTCACTTTGGATACTCGGAGACTACTACACAGCCCCCCAATGCATGTGTTTTGACCCCTAAACATGATGAATAATTGGCTCATCCCAATTGGGATATCTGACTTTTCAGTAAGGCCACACCAATATGGTGCATAAATTGTACCTGTGGCATAAAAGTCAGTTGTCACATGTGGGCTGCAAAGTGTAGATGTACCGTCCACTTGAGTGACATTCAAAACAGCTTCAAGACTTCCACTACAGCCCTAGGCTACAGTATATTTGACTGAATGGCAACCCTTTAATTAATCAAAGTTGAAGCACACATTTTGGACTCTGCAAAGTTTTTAGAAGTTTTTTTGTTAGCTAGCGTATGAAATTACCATGAATTACCCTTACCTGTACACTACGGTAATGGAATTATGGGTTGACTATATTTACTCTGAACTTTAATTTCGTATTATCATTTGCTTCCTAAAAAAGTCAGTAGGAATGGTAAATTCATTCCATAATCTAAAAATATTTTCAATGAGTCAGTTTGTGTAAGTTATTTTTTCAAAATGTCATTCTTTAGAACAAACCGGTATACATAGCGATACGTACAGAAGTTTGCAAATGATCAGGGCTTATTCAACTCCATCACTGTCCTAACAATTGTTTATAATAGGCTGTAAAAAACCCAATCCATATTGTTTATTCCTTTAGAATTTATTACAGAAGTACCAGGTCTTTGAGCCTCTAAAGTAAATAGTATTATATTTTGTTCTGTCATTTTTACTTTCTCCAATTTTCATTGAAAATCCCCAGAGTCTCTTAAATATTACCTCAAGCGTGGCAAACAGTGGCTTCAAAAATGAATTTACATATAAAGTGGTTGTAGTAAAGAATTCATATAACCTATATTAAGTCTTTATGGCATTTTCAAAAAATGTGTGTATTTTTGGAATTATATTGTTGAATGCTGTGTGGATAAGAAAAGTGTTGTTTTCATTCTATTCCAGCAATTTCTTCCAGTCTCATCTAATATGTTATGAACCAAAAACCTAGGAGTCTTCTTTGATGTAGAATGTATTCTTAAACTGCAAACAGAGGCTGTAGTAAACTCTTCAACAAACATACTCAGAATCTTAAGGTGGACCCCCCCACCCAAGCTTCCCCCATAGAGGTCAAGCGGCAGCTGTGCTTGTGCGTTGGATCTTGCCTTGACCACATCAGTGGACCTTACCTGGAAGATCAGAAATCTCTCCTAAAGAGAGCGGCGCGCGGCGCAAAACAAGATGGCCGCCTAGGACGGAGCTCCCGGTCCGCGACGGGAGATGCCGCGGTGATTTCTGCGGCTCCTGCCCCCATTGCGGAGTGAAACGGTGTCTAGATCGGAAGACCCCCTGCACAAGTTGTGGGTATTATTATGGATTTTTTCCGCTTTTCTACGGAGTTTTTATAAGGAGACTGTTCTCCTCACATCCCGGCCGCCATTTTGTCTCCTGCAATGCTGTTTTTTCCTTCTCTTCAGTCACATGGCGCTTGTGGAAGAACTTATTATAATTCTGCTTTCCATCTTTTCTCATCTATATAACATGGTTTATCTTGCATCTTTTCTGGCTACTTTGTCCAGTTGAACATTTTTGCAGCTTAATTTGGACACTTCGTATGTGAGCAGCGTTTTTTAACGTTTTTCTTTGCCTGCTTCATTATTTGAGCACACCATCTCAATAAATCTCCGTTATTGATACTTTATACTCCTACGCCCTCACAGTTTTTTCTGGCTTCTCTTCTGTCAGTCATTTATGGGAAGGAGTAAGAAATTACTTGTTATCAATAAAAAGGTTACGACTAGTCCGTCTGGTTCCTGTTCTCCTCATACTAATTCCTCATTACAAAACACCGGCAAGATGGCGCAATCTAACTCCTCCAGACAAGTAGCTTCGCCTACTTCTTCAATTAAATTGCAAACTCCATCCTCTGCCAACAAGCGTCTTAAGCAAGACCCTCCTTCTCCTCCGAAGTCCATCTCTCCTGTTTCCTTGGCAATTGTGCTCGATGAAATACGTGCCCTACATCCATTTATTGAGGAAACAAATTCTCGTCTGCAAGTCTTAGACACTAAATGGAATTCTATGGAATCTCGCATCTCTACGGTGGAACAACATGTTGGAGAGATACACGAAATGTCTAATAGGGTTACTTCCCTAGAGAAGGAGGTCCTCCAGTTTAAGAAATCGGCTGAAGATCTTGAAAACAGGAACAGACGCAATAATCTTCGTTTATATGTCCTCCTGGAGGGTTTGGAAGGTGATAATCCTGTCAACTTTTTCTCCACCTTTCTTTCAAAGCTTCTGGACCTTCCTCCATCTACAAATCTAAGCATCCAGCGTGCTCACAGGCTAGGTCCCCGCTTAACTTCTTCATCAGCTCCCTCGAAACCAAGGGGAGTGATTTTCCTCTTCTTGAAGTTTACGGACCTTCTACAAGTTTTAAATGCTGCTAAAGCCAAAAAACAACTTACTTGGTCTGGCTCTAAGCTATTTATCTCACAAGATGTCTCTTCAGCAACTGCCAAACGTCGGAAAGATTTTCTTGATCTACGTCCTGCTTTGCGCACTGTGGGCGCAAGATATGGGTTATTTCACCCATGCTTATTTAAAGTTACCTTTCTGAACAAAACTTCCACCTTCGAAGATCCAGTAGACTTAAGGAAATTTATTCATTCTCACTCCACAACGTCAATGGAAATTGCTGGACCTTCCTCTTCTACAACTTCGTTACCTTGACTTTTCTCTTCTCACTGTAACATGGTTACTCTTCGTAATTTTACTTATTGATTTTTTCCTTACAGGTTATTTACTGATTGTCAAGTTTGGTTGTTGACACTTGTTTTATAGCATGGCATTCTTATTTCTCTCTTCTCCTTTTTCTTCTCACAGAATTGTCTGACATTTCCTTATGTTTCCGTTTCCTGCTCGTTTTATATACCTCCCTGTTGTGGTCCGTTCCTCCTGTTTGGGTATGCCGTCTTCATTTGTGTCTCGCCACTCCATTATTTCTTCTTGTTCCCTTCTTAAAAGGTACGTATTACAGTCGTTAATCCCCTTTTTTCTTCATATTTGTGTCATCCTATGTTTTCTCTTCTCTAATGGTTGACATGTACTGTCTTCTCTTACTATCTTTCTTTTTTTAATTTGTTTTTGTCCTCATTCACCTCAGAAACCAATGTCCATTCTTTCGGCCCTATTTTCGAAAGAGATACCAACCACTGACGGGCTTACTACAATGAACATTATCCTTCCTGCGGCTGTCTCTCTTTCACGGTGTTAACTTACACCGGCACTGCTTTGATACTCGGAGTGTGGGAAGACCCTAGAGCAGTCTAGAGTATTTTGCAGGTGTAATCATTGGACAAGGTTACTATCTTATATCGCCATTTCCCCCTCGAATTTTACAGCAGCCATTCTGGCCTATTCATTCGGGTTAGCAACAAATTCCAAAATGCTTTCTTCTTGGACTTTTTCCCCAATAGGTCCATTTTTGACATATATACAAGGGATTCCAACCAATCCGAGTGCTGTGGTGGTGTACTACTCACCCATTTACGACAAATTTCTCTTCTAGCAAGTAATATTGCATAGAATAGTAAATCCCTAAAGGCACCCATAAGGCCATCCACCACTCCAAAGATAACCAATGAAAGGCTTACCTTTATTTGTTGACCCAAAATACCTGTCATTGATGTTTCCACTTAATCCCAAAATACTTTGGCCCAATAATTATGGCAGGAGACTTCAATATAGTATTAGATTTAAAGTTAGATAAATCAAATAAAACTAGAACAATACCGACGCCCAACTCACGAGCTCTTTTAAAAGCCATGATGACCCAGCATACTCTGTGTGATCTTTGGAGGGAAAGAGCAGGAAATCTACAGGGTACATCTTTCCACAACAAGAAATATGGGAGCAGGTCTAGAATAGATTATTTCTTAGTAGATTGGAGCCTTAGAGAGGACATCTCGGATATCGAATATAAGGCGGCCCACCTCTCAGATCACTCGGCAGTCTTCCTGACGCTTAAAAACAGCACTAGGTGTGAAGAAAGAAGGTGGACGTTAGATCGCACCATATTGGCCGATAGTGAAGTAATAGATAACCTAAAAGAAGAGGTCCGAGAATTTATAGAGATCAATAGCGGCTCAGCCACAAACGGAATAGTCTGGGATACCCTAAAAGCATTTATTAAAGGTAAGATTACTAGTGTAACCTGCCATAAGGATAAGCAGTATAAAAGTGAAATTTCTCATTTGGAAAATGAGATGGAGCGATTAGACACGGAGATAAAAAGATCAGATCTAGGGGAAAACAAAGCGGAGTTAGAAAAGAAACAGCTCCTATTTAAGAACCAATTATCGGAGATCCTCCAGACAAGAATCAAAAAGAGGTGGGACGTGAGCAAGTTAGCGCATTTCGAGTTTGGGGAGGGAGCAGGAAAACTCTTAGCCTGGAAGGTTAAGTCAGATCTGAACAAAAATCGGATCAAGGAGATCAAGGAGGAACGAACTGGAAACTTGTTGAATAGTGAGACCGAGATCAAAGAGGCTTTTAAGGAGTTCTTTCGTATTTTATATACGGAAGATAAGGAGAAACTAGGGGATGCCGAGATAGAAGGCTGGCTAGCGGAATCAATCCAACCCATAGATGCTAACCAGCAAAAAGTTTTGGACCAAGAGATTACTAAGGAGGAGGTAGTTAAGGCGATTCAGTCCAGTAAAGGGGGTAAAGCGGCTGGGCCGGACGGCATTCCAATAGAGCTTTATAAAATCTTGGCAGAGGTAGTATCCCCTCTCTTAACATCAGTAATGGGTGAGGTACTAGAGCATGGAGTACAGTTACCAAAATCATGGAACGAAGCCACAGTTACCCTCATCCTGAAAACCGGTAAAGATCCAGCAAATTGTGAGTCATACAGACCAATATCTCTCTTGAACTCCGATTACAAAATCTTTACAAAAATATTGGCTAGTAGACTAGCCAAAATTACGGGCTATACAATCCATGAAGATCAGAGAGGCTTTGTGAAAGGGAGGTATCTGCACGAGCTCACTTATGAGCTAATCGGGGCTATTGATTTCGCAACAACTTTTGATACCCCTTTAGCAATAACAACTTTGGATGCCTCTAAAGCATTTGATAAGGTGAGGTGGTCTTATTTATTTTTGGTACTTAAAAGATTTAACCTGGGGGATACATTTTGTAGAGCTATACAGCTAATATACCAGGAACCCATAGCAAGGGTCTTGGTGAATGGGAAGTTGACTGCACCATTTAAAATACTCAGGGGCACAAGACAGGGATGCCCTCTTTCCCCCCTCTTGTTTAATTTTTATATGGAGCCTCTGGCCTTTAGACTTAGAAACACAACTGACATTCCCCCCTTCCATCAGGGAGATTGGGTCAAAAACGTTGCGCTATATGCTGACGACCTCATGGTATATTCATCTGATTTGGACGTTGCTCTACCCATCATTTTACGTATAGCATCAGAATTCGGGAAGGTATCGGGGTATTCAGTGAATTAATTGAAAACAGAAGTTATGGTATGGAATCAAGAAAGCAGTAATCCATGGATCAAAAAAGAAATGCGATATCTTGGTTTAAGGATAGTCCAAGACATAAACGCAATTGCCGAAACTAATTTAAGGAGAGTATATACAGAAATCGTTCGACTACTGAAAGGCTGGGTACACCTCCCGTTAACAATCCTAGGGAGAGTTAGTTTGATCAAGATGACTATACTGCCAAAGATCACTTTTATATTCAACTCCATACCTTTGCACTTTGATAAAACTACCATACACAAAATCCAGCAGTCAATAAATTCATTTATCTGGGCCAATAAAGGGATTAGGATCTCCTGGAAGAAATTATGGAGGAGGAGGGAGAAAGGAGGGTTATCCCTGCCAGATATACAATATTATGGGAAAATGCGAGAGAAGGGTTTGAATTAATGCGGTATGCGATGGCGCCTACTCGTGTGTACATGTGTGTAAACAAGGGTTCTTAGTGGAGTACGGTGCTACAGGCAAGGGGATTACCCTGAACCCCTCAACAGACACAAGGTCACTTAATTTTACACCAGAGGCCTGTGCACACGTAATGGTAATTTGCAGAGCAAAGTCTGCGTCAATGGAAACAAACAGTATTCAGAACAACACAGTTGTACAAAAAGTTTTGATATGAATGAAGAACACTCCAAGTATCCCGTGTTCTTTATTGAAGATCGATTGCCCAGCCAACACGTGTTTCATCAGGGTTGTTAAACCCACGACTTCTTCAGGGCTATAGGATGTACAAAAGCATAGTGTAAGACACTATGGTACATTACATGGTGTATACAGATGTTAGGCGACATGTGACTTAGTGTAACATTCACCCTTTGTGAAATACCCAAAATGGTTTGATCACTCATTCTACGTAAGGCAAGTGTTACCGATGGGGTCAAAACCCGTGATGTGTGGTGGTGTCGTGAGACAATCAGGAAATGGCACATTTAATATATGTGCACCTATTAATTTGATACCAGTTTCAACAATCCTGTATTTAAATACTGCTCTGGTATGGCTAGTATGTGGAAGACATTACTCTCAATAATGCTGTATCAACATAATGTTTTTTTATATACATATCTTTAACTCGTGATGGTTGTGTCCCAACCAGGTAGTTGAGTGGCATCTACACACAGACTTATAATATTAAGATTAGTAATAAGCATCAAGCTTAGATAAAACAACAGACCGTGTTTTTAAAAAAAAGACATGTTAAAAAAAAGGGAAAGATAGAGGGAAAACAAAAGAAAAAAGACAAGCACGAGTGTAATGAACTGAGTATACCCAATGTATCCCGGGGTAAAGAAAGGTGATGTTCTGCATTCATACTCATACCTCTTAGGCACGACAGTAGAGACTTGATCGATCTAAGAAGACAAGAGTATGTATAGTGTAGGTGAGTCCTCCATCCGAGCACAAAAACTCGGATGCTGCACTACCGCAAGCGCCTGATAATACAAAAAGGAGAGGTGGGGACTTACCTCTCCGCCGGTTGTACTTCCGTCCCGGCTATATCTGGGAATGATGTATCCAAAAATTAATTGGAGAAGGACTCGTGTACGTGTCCGGTGGGATATCACTGTAAAAAAGCGGGAGCAAGGATTGGACCAGGGAGTGTGAATAAGGTGTCACATAGAAGCAGATTTCAGGCTAGGAAAGGAAAACTAGAACCAGGTACAGTTCCACGTGGGGGGTGGGGGTTTAAAATAGCCCCTAGTGTCAAGAGTAAACCAGGGTTGTTTACATGAGAAGATCTAAACCTCATGGTCACGACGTGAATAAGTAATGGTAAGGATATCTATAGGTATTCAAAAGTAATGGCCATAGATACAGCGGTAGTTCCATATGGAGTCTAATCAAGTAAAAGGGAGTGGGGGGGGAAAATTGACTCCAAACCTATAAGAATACAGAAAAAGCCCCTCATAATGGGCTGTGAGTTGAATTACAATGAGGGTGGTAATTGAACAATAAGTAATAGCAACGCGTGTTACATTGAGACACGTAGTTTTATGCTTCGCAACGTACATGAACATCAGAGCTGAATAAAGCTCGGTCCACGGTACGAAATTCTAAAAAAATAAATCGATCAAAGCCATGGCACGGTAGGGCAGGCGTGCAGGGGCTACGGAGGACAGTGGAGACAATCCTCACCTCCTAGAAGTCCGTGAGGAACAGTGAGTACGCTGCTGCTTCTGACGGACCACGGCGATCACCGGAAGTATGGTTACGTCGCGGGCCCGTCTTATAAAAATTTAAAAAGGCTAGAACGTGAATTCAGTTAGGAATAAAACCCGGAAGTGAGTATGTACCGGGGATATGGACGGAAAAAAGGGTTACCTTTGGGGAATATGTGTGAATGCATTGGAACAACATATAAAACGAGCAAGCGAGCTCGTGTGAAAAAAAGATAGAGGACAGGGTACACTGGTAACAAAAGAGGGTTGCCACGTATTTGTATATCGTAACATCATTGTTAACATAAGAAAGTGTTGTAACGAAAAGATCAGGGGAGAGTAGCTATTGATGTTAATACAGGTAGTACATGCACTTAACGTTTGGTCGTAGTTATTATGCAGAAGAAATAGCATTATGTTTCTTACATCACAGATTACTGGATCATCTGGATCATGAAATTGAAATCTGTAGAGCTCGGTCTTAACACTGACCATGAACTACAATTTTTTCTAGGTTCCAAATAGAACTAAACAGAATTGGCTGGATGACTAATTAACCGATATGTATCAGATCATTTACATTGCATATACATAATCTGTGATGTAAGAAACATAATGCTATTTCTTCTGCATAATAACTACGACCAAACGTTAAGTGCATGTACTACCTGTATTAACATCAATAGCTACTCTCCCCTGATCTATTCGTTACAACACTTTCTTATGTTAACAATGATGTTACGATATACAAATACGTGGCAACCCTCTTTTGTTACCAGTGTACCCTGTCCTCTATCTTTTTTTCACACTAGCTCGCTTGCTCGTTTTATATGTTCTTCCAATGCATTCACACATATTCCCCAAAGGTAACCCTTTTTTCCGTCCATACCCCCGGTACATACTCACTTCCGGGTTTTATTCCTAACTGAATTCACGTTCTAGCCTTTTTGCTTTTTATAAGACGGGCCCGCGACGTAACCATACTTCCGGTGATCGCCGTGGTCCGTCAGAAGCAGCAGCGTACTCACTGTTCCTCACGGAGTTCTAGGAGGTGAGGATTGTCTCCACTGTCCTCCGTAGCCCCTGCACGCCTGCCCTACCGCGCCATGGCTTTGATCGATTCATTTTTTTTTTTTTAGAATTTCGTACCGTGGACCGAGCTTTATTCAGCTCTGATGTTCATGTACGTTGCGAAGCATAAAACTACGTGTCTCAAGGTAACACGCGTTGCTATTACTTATTGTTCAATTACCACCCTCATTGTAATTCAACTCACAGCCCATTATGAGGGGCTTTTTCTGTATTCTTATAGGTTTGGAGTCAATTTCCCCCTCCCTTTTACTTGATTAGACTCCATATGGAACTACCGCTGTATCTCTCGCCATTACTTTTGAATACCTATAGATATCCTTACCATTACTTATTCACGTCGTGACCATGTGGTTTAGATCTTCTCATGTAAACAACCCTGGTTTACTCTTGACCCTAGGGGCTATTTTAAACCCCCACCCCCACGTGGAACTGTACCTGGTTCTAGTTTTCCTTTCCTAGCCTGAAATCTGCTTCTATGTGACACCTTATTCACACTCCTGGTCCAATCCTTGCTCCCGCTTTTACAGTGATATCCCACCGGACACGTACACGAGTCCTTCTCCAATTAATTTTTGGATACATAATTCCCAGATACAGCCGGGACGGAAGTACAACCGGCGGAGAGGTAAGCCCCCACCTCTCCTTTTTGTATTATCAGGCGCTTGCGGTAGTGCAGTATCCGAGTTTTTGTGCTCGGATGGAGGACTCACCTACACTATACATACTCTTGTCTTCTTAGATCGATCAAGTCTCTACTGTCGTGCCTAAGAGGTATGAGTATGAATGCAGAACATCACCTTTCTTTACCCCGGGATACATTGGGTATACTCAGTTCATTACACTCGTGCTTGTCTTTTTTCTTTTGTTTTCCCTCTATCTTTCCCTTTTTTTTAACATGTCTTTTTTTAAAAAACACGGTCTGTTGTTTTATCTAAGCTTGATGCTTATTACTAATCTTAATATTATAAGTCTGTGTGTAGATGCCACTCAACTACCTGGTTGGGACACAACCATCACGAGTTAAAGATATGTATATAAAAAAACATTATGTTGATACAGCATTATTGAGAGTAATGTCTTCCACATACTAGCCATACCAGAGCAGTATTTAAATACAGGATTGTTGAAACTGGTATCAAATTAATAGGTGCACATATATTAAATGTGCCATTTCCTGATTGTCTCACGACACCACCACACATCACGGGTTTTGACCCCATCGGTAACACTTGCCTTACGTAGAATGAGTGATCAAACCATTTTGGGTATGTCACAAAGGGTGAATGTTACACTAAGTCACATGTCGCCTAACATCTGTATACACCATGTAATGTACCATAGTGTCTTACACTATGCTTTTGTACATCCTATAGCCCTGAAGAAGTCGTGGGTTTAACAACCCTGATGAAACACGTGTTGGCTGGGCAATCGATCTTCAATAAAGAACACGGGATACTTGGAGTGTTCTTCATTCATATCAAAACTTTTTGTACAACTGTGTTGTTCTGAATACTGTTTGTTTCCATTGACGCAGACTTTGCTCTGCAAATTACCATTACGTGTGCACAGGCCTCTAATATACAATATTATGCATGGGCTTTCCAACTAAAAAATTCCAGAATGCTCGCAAAGATACCTGACGGATCTATAATAGGTTTAATGTTTTTAGCTATGTTAAAAGAATGTAAAACCAATCAATCAATCAATCAATCAATCAAGCATTTGTATAGCGCGCTACTCACCCGGAGGGTCTCAAGGCGCTAGGGGAGGGGGGGTCCGCTACTGTTCGAACAGCCAGGTCTTGAGTTGCTTAACGGCGATCTTACCAGCAGCAGCAGCGGGCGGCCAACACAGGCAGAGCTGTGTGGTGGGGGAGCGACCTACCTGGCAAGGTCAAAACAGATACAGACGGCTTCCTTTTTAAATTCGGAGACCCAAAATTCTTTAAGAAGATCAAATTGAAGGTATTACAAGCAATGGCAAAAATGTGGTACCATATTCGACGCCTTTTGAAAATGGACTATTATTCACATTTTGCCCCGATCTGGGATTCCCCTGGGACCCCAGAGTGCCTCAAAGATAAGCTGGCGCTATCCATCAAGAATGCTGACCTAAAGATCTGGGGGGACCTAACTCAGGAGGGAAATCTGTTATCCTGGCAGGACCTTAACGGGTTGATGAAGGGCACTCTCTCAAAGTTCAAATTTCTACAACTAAAAAGCTGGGAACAAGGCAGGAAACTGGCATTGGGGGTAGGCAACATCTTGGAGGAACAATTGGTAACAAAACCACCGGGGAAAAAGGAAGTCGCACTTTGGTACTGGCACATCCAGGATATTATAGATAGAGAATTCACATTGGCGGAGGAATTGTGGAAAAACTACTTGCCGAGAGAGCAGCTGCAGAATATTTGGCAAGTATCGATGCGCACACTTTACCTCATTGTCAAACCTGCCTTTTTAAGGAGAAACCATCTTTTCTCACTCCACAGGGCATACATATCACCCGAAAAACTATCAAAGATGGGGAAAGGAAGTCGAACCAGCTGTGCTAAATGTGGTTTGGTAAAGGGTCTTACTATCTTTCTTATTCTTACTTTTTCTTTCCTTCTCCTCTTCTTTATCCTCTTTATCATCCTCCTTCTATATCTTTGTCTTTCCCTTTTTCTTCTCTTTTCCTTGCATCATTGTTGATCATGTGATTCTATCTTCGATTCAATCTATTTACATTCAAAGTTATTTCATGGAATGTAAAAGATTTTATTAACCCCATAAAGAGGCAGAGAATATTATCCCATTTAGCTACTTATAATCCTGATTTAGTTTTATTGCAAGAGACTCACCTATCAGAATCAGAAGCCTTGAAACTTAAAAGGCAATGGGTGGGTTTAGTTTTAGTATCTCCTACTACTACGAAGAAAAATGGGGTAATTATTCTAGTTCATAAACGTTTGAAATGTTCTGTTATTTCAAAGGAAACTGATTTGGATGGTAGATGGTTATTAGTCAAGTTGCTCATTGATAATATTTCTCTCACTGTTTTTAATATCTATGATCCTACCCAACCAGACTCTTCCTTTTGGCCTAATATCACAAAAAAATGCATCCAACATAAAGATGAGGTTTTTTTTTTGGGTGGTGAGTGCAACCAAGTTATGGACCCCTTCATTGATCGACAATCCCAAGTCCGCTTTACACCACATAAACCCCATAAACAATTTCAAAATACAATAGCTCAGACCCATCTGATTGACGCTTGGAGACTCTGCAATCCTGATAGTTCTGAATTCTCCTTTTTATCTCCTCCACATGGCACTCTAACACGATTAGATTATATTTTTCTTTCCTCTGCCTTATCACAGAATCTTATTTCCTCTTCAAGTGAACCCATTGTCATCTCTGACCATGCCCCAGTTGTTGCTGATTTTGATTTGCTCCGATCGCATCCCAGGTCGTCTAGATGGCGGTTTAATAATTCCCTTTTGCAGGACTCAATTTTCTCTTCCTCCTTCATTTCCTTTGCAGAAGAATTTTTTATTTTAAATTCTTCTCCTGACACCTCTCCTTCACTACTTTGGGACTCTTTTAAAGCCTCAGCTCGCGGTTTTATTATAGATTATGTTTCCAAAAAAAAGAAACATTTACTTAATCAAGGGAAAGCTTTGTTAGCCAATATTAAACGACTTGAACATCTTTTCTACACGTCCTCTTCAGACTCTTCCCTACAGGATCTTGTTCATGCCAAACTTGATTTTAATAAAATAACTACTGATAATGCTTCTTCGTTTCTTCTTCGTTCCACTGCTCGGTATTATGGTGGCCGCCACCAATCTGGCAAACTATCTTAAATCTCAGAAGGAACGTGTTTTGATAGATTCCATTCAATCATCTGATGGGAGATTCCTTTCTAAAGATCAAGATATTCTAAATGAATTTATGGAATTCTACAAAATTTTGTATACCCCAGAATCCAATCTACTCCCTTCTTCTATTGATGCATATCTTAATAAGGTTTCACCTTCATCCCATGAAGATCTTGATTTCAGCTCGTTAGAATCCGATTTGTCTATCCAAGAAATTTCCCAATCCTTAAATTTGCTGAAGAAAAATAAAACTCCAGGTCCTGACGGGTTTACGGTGGAATTTTTTCTACATTTCTCGCATATTCTTTTCCCCAAACTTTTACAGCTTTTTCAGTTTTTTCATTCTATTGGTAGTGCACAGGGTTCTTTTTTAGATGCTTCAATATGTTTAATCCACAAGGACGGCCGGGATCCCAAACAATGTAAAAACTACCGTTCTATCTCCCTAGTAAACGTCGACTATAAGATTTTTGCTAACTTGCTCGCGTTACGTCTTGAACTTCTTTTACCGAAGCTTATTGGTTTAGAGCAATGCGGTTTCGTTAAGGGTAGATTAACTTCTGATAATTCCCGTTTATTTTTTAATGTTTTAAATAAGGCCTCTTCTATTTCTTACCCCCTTGCTGCTGTTTCCATTGATGCAGAAAAAGCTTTTGATAGAGTCAATTGGTCTTTTTTATTTAAAGCCCTCCATTGGCATGGTTTTGGTCCTAAATTTATCTCCCTAATATCTATATTATATTCGGCCACTAAAGCCTCTGTAGTAGTGAATGGACTCGTCTCTAATTCTTTCAACTTACATCGCGGTGTACGTCAAGGTTGCCCTCTCTCGCCCCTTCTTTTTATTTTAGCACTTGAACCTTTCTTATCACATATTCGTCAGAATACATCTATTTCTGGCTTTGAGTATGGTGACCAACATTTAAAACTATCAGCTTATGCGGATGATATCTTACTTTTCATTTCTCACCCCGAATCTTCTATTACTCCTCTTCTGCAAGAAATTTTAGATTTTTCTCTTGTTTCTGGTTATAAGATTAACTCTGACAAGACGGAAATCCTTCCCATCACCAAATTTTGTTTTAAGCAACATTTTGACGCTACTGGCTTTCGTTGGAATAGCTCCAAAATCAAATAACTAGGCATTTGGTTTAATAACTCTGTGTTAGATTCAGTTAGAATTAATATGAAGGAGGTGATTGATCGTATCTCTAAACTCTTATCCTCTTGGAATCCTCTCTTTCTTTCCTGGTGGAGACGGCTTGATTCGATAAAAATGATGATTACCCCTATTTTACTATATACTCTTTCTATGATTCCTATTCACATCCCTAATATATATTTTAGAAAAATTGACTCCCTTCTCTCCAAGTTTTAATGGAACAATAAAAAACCTAGACTCTCCTTATCATACCTTCGTAAATCCAAATCTCTGGGAGGAGTAAATTTTCCTGATTTTCGCATCTACCATAAGGCCTTTTGTCTTCGGCTAGCTTCTAAATGGCTCCTTTCCGAATTTTCCACTTTTACACCGTTATGGGTTTCAATTGAACGTTCCTTCTCTTTCAAGGAAATCCTTTCTTTTTCGACCAAAGTTAATATTACTTCACTTCCGTTATTTAAACACACTTGTTCATTATTAAAACCACACTTTCGACTAGAGATTATTTCTAGAACTTCTTTCCTTCAATCTCCTCTTTGGTATAACCGTCTTATTACCCTTAATAACAGACCCCTTTTTTGGAAATCCTGGAGGGATAAAGGAATTATATGGGTTCAGGATCTGTTTGACGGTTTTTCCCATGCTCCTTTCCACAGTTTCAAGTCACTTTCAATTGCCCTCGTTCGTTCTGGCACAAATTTTCTGTCCTTATGGCAATCATCATGGATGTTTTTTATTCGCTACCTTTTAATTTACCCTCTCCCTTAGCTGATCCTATACTCGCACTATTGCATGCTTGTCCCAAGACTTCTTTGTTTTATAAATTTCTTCTTTCCCCTGACCCTGTTCGCCCTAAGTCTAAGATCGAGGCTGCTTGGGAGGCGGATCTGGTTTGTGTTTGGAGCATAGATTTTTGGAACAAACTCTGGAGTAGGTCTTTGAAGATCTCTAGATATGCTTCCACTACTCAATCTTTATTCTTTCTTTATCATAGACTATACTATACACCTTCATCTATAGCTAAATTTACACACTCTGATGATGACGCTTGCTGGTCATGCCAATCCCCCTTGGCTGATCTGATGCACCTTCTTTTCTTTTGCCCGCTGTTGTTTCCTTTTGGAAGGATGTTTGGAAATACCTCTCTATTATTTTCAATTTGCACATTCCATTATCAAACATCACTCTTTTTATAGGCAGTCTATCGGATTCATTGGGGTTGTCCTTACATGATAAGGGTTTATTTGATTTGATGTTGGCTTTAGCTTTCCAGCAAATCTCACTTAATTGGAAATGCTCTTCTAGACTTTCAGTGAAGGCCTGGTGGAATAATGTTTGTCACTATCACAGGTTGGACATTGCATTTGCTTCTTCTGTTAAACCTTATGGAAATAGGGACTTATTTTGCTTATCTTTAACCAATTACTTGACTAAATGTTCACTTCAGGTTTCACGTAAACGTGCTGAGAATTTTTATCCTCCATAGATATTTTGTTCATTATCTCTTCTCCCCTACAATTTTTTCACACCTTGATTATTGTTTGCATTTCTCATGTTCTAGAACTTTTCTACCTGCCTCTTGGATAAGATAAGATACGATAAGATAAGTTATGATAACATTGGTTTAAGTCATATAATATGTTTATTTATCTGCTTAGTTTTTAATATGTTTATAATTCATTCTCATGATCTTAAATTTTAGAACTGTAGTATTTCTCCTCGTTTTCACCCTCCCCTCCCCACCTCTCTCCCTTATTATTACTAAAATGTAAACGGCTTTCTACTCTGTAATTCTTGTCTGTACACATTTCTATTATATTATGATATTTATTGTTTCATGACCAATTCTTATGTTATTACTACTTACTTAATAAAGCTTATTAAACATAAAAAAGAAATCTCTCCTAAATAAGTTAATTGTCAAAGCTCAGTGGTCAGACAACTTCTACACCCGAACCTTTGGACCATATCACCCAATCCCTTGTGGCCTCCCATTGGCTTCCAGTGTCTCACTGTATCACATTCAATGCACTCTGAATAACCCACACAGCACTGTATGAAACCTAAATAGCATTTCTATGACAACACTTTCAGATCCACCACCATAGAAGACACACGCCTACAGCTGAAAATACCACACTGCAACAAAACCACACTCTGAGAGTGTTCTTTCTTAGTTCAAGCCAGCAACTTGAGGAACTCCCGCCCACCCAGATGATGAACCTAGAAAACCTCCCTGCTTTTTGGACTACTGTAAAATATGACTCTTTGAATTGTTGTCCTGTTACCGACATCCAAGTGACTTCAAGAAAAACCACCAATCAACAACAAAACTGGTGAAACTGACAAGAACATATCTACTTTTCCGATAAAATAAAGCTGTATCAACTGAAATCTGTTTGTCTCACACACTCCTCAAATTTGAGCATTTCTATGAGCAGGGCCTTGTTCACTGCGACATGACCAGACCCTGTGGCAGGACCTTCAGCACCTCACCCAACTCTTCCCACTGTGGGCAAACCACAGCCACACACTTCTACAACCAAACATGCAGGTCTGCCTGCAATCCCTCCTAACATAGGAATCAACAGAGATGACCCCCACATGCCAGGAGAAACCTCCCAGTGCACAGAGATCCCTACCAGGCATACCGGGTTCTGTAAATGGGGGTGAGAAGGCCTCTGCCAAGCCTAAATTAGTCCCACATGCTTATGGTTTGCTAAATGTTTAATAAGAGAAAACTCACGCTTTGTCAAGTTATTTGTATTCATATTCCTTTAGTATTAAATCTTCCATAATCCTTAAAAATAATTGATGCAAATAATTCCAACATCATATCTGTGGATAATTATAACTTTTCCTTTTAAATTCTGTGAATTTTTCCCTTCCTCCACTAGACCTTCTAAAGGTGTTTGCGAACAAAAAATCCCCAGTTCTTGACATATTGTGGCCCTGCATGTCACGAAGAAGCCCACCCTTGGAAGAATGCAGACTCTGCCTACTGGTGCCTACCACTATTATCCATGAGAAAACCTGAACATTCATATAAAGTGACGCGCTGAATGTTTATATGAATGTTCAGGTCAAAACGGTTTAACTTTTCTGTTGTCTTATATTGTAAGGTCTTGCTAACCTTATCTATCCAAAATGCTTATGTAGGAGTGTAAATTCTGGCCACTTCTGCTCTCTATGGCCTTAGATTGTCAATCTGAGTCTAATTTTTATTTTTCTACCTTCTAAGGAGATTAGTTATAACATATGATGAACCTGCTTGAAAGGAACAGGTTGGAAAAAGGTATTACATTTTGAGGTGCAGAAAAAAGCTGGGAAAAAAGTTTAAGTAACAAAAGAGTGATGGATGGAATGCTTAAATGAATTTCAGTCACTGGTATTTACTCAGGCCACATGCCAGTACACAGTAAATTGACCAACAAGACAGCTCATACTGGCTACTGCAATATGCAAATCAGCCTAGGTTCTGCTCCAATAGGAACAGTTCAGCCCGACCTGCCAAGCCAGGTCCTCTATGAACCAGAATACAAGCAACCGAAGGCCAGTTTCATCCTACTTGGTGTTCCTTAACCACCGACACACTTTTGACGCTGGTGATTGTTGTTTTTTTTTCCTTTTACACAGGTGCCCTCCCTGTGCCCCCTCTGCTCTCCCCACCCTGCCACAGGCATTTCACCACCTACAACCGCAGAGCTGTAATAAAGTGCTGCAGTGCAGGAAGGGGAAAGGTCCGTCGGCACAATCAACGCGGCACAAAGTCCTTGTACCGTTACTTTAAAAGATTAGTGACTACCACTTACAAATGCATCAGCTTTGACTCCATTCTCATCCAACGAAGCCTCACGATACAGCTTCTGCCTGGGGGATGCTGTGTGAGGAGTTACCGCTCTACCAACTGAAAGAACTAGAACTCTAGCTACTAAAAAGTACTGCTGTGCCAAGCACCATAAGGGGAACTCACTAGTACGGGGAGCCGTACAGACCCAGAACTCTAGTACGGGGAGCCGTACAGACCCAGAACTCTAGTACGGGGAGCCGTACAGACCCAGAACTCTAGTACGGGGAGCCGTACAGACCCAGAACTCTAGTACGGGGAGCCGTACAGACCCAGAACTGACCAACTCTTGGCAGGTCATTTTACAAAATCTGATAGCCACTGGAATGTAAAAAACCCTAAACATCAGATGCCCCCAGAGAGTGTGCCAGGATGGCACACTTGGTCCCAGATTTACTAATTTTGCACACAATGTAGTAATCCAATTTGATACATTATGTGTAGAGGAATAAACGGCACAGAACACTGTCTACTATGATGGCCTCCTGCAGCTGTCATCCCATGCACGGGTGCTCTAACAAGGCTGCCTTATGCGGCGCAAAGCCTTGCACCATAGTGCACAGGTAAGTGTGTGCTATCTAGTATAGTATTTGTACTGGTAGCATACCCTTCCAGTTCAAATTCCTATGCCTAGGTATAGTCAGAAGGTTCCCATACATTACATGTGTGCTGTGCACTGCAGGACGCACGCAATATCTCAATTTTTTCTTAAACCTGCTTCAAGTAGGAATTAGTATTTGTCACAAAGCCTAGCTGTTTTAGTATTGTAATTGCATTTATATAGTGCTTACTACCCCATACGAGGCATCGAAGCACTTTACGCCGGGCAGCACGCTGCTCCGGGACCCAAGGTTGATGGTTAGTTCAGTGTTATTGATTACTGTTTGCTATTTATTGGGATTAGTCTTGTGCACTCAAAGCAAACCATGGCATGCAGTCATTTCAGTTATTTATGGTGGACTAAAGTATTAGCGGTGGGTCGCAATCATTATTCGAGGGCGGCCGAGCTCAAACACATGGTTGGTGGGATTAATACAGGAGTTAGAGGAGATTAGGTATTGTTAGGTTGCATAGGTATAACTTTCAGCAGAGGGAGGAGAGATTGTGATCTTGTAAATGAGTTGTGGGAAACTTGCTGAAATAAAGAAAAGTCAATGGTGCATGCGTCAGAGTAGGTTGTGCTCAGAGGCGACATGCACAGGATGGAAGGGAAGAAGGGGGACATTTGAAAGAGAGAAGAAAAAAAGAGGCGATAAACCAAAGTTTTAATTAAAGGATAGTTTTTTTAATGCCAGATTTAAGGAATGTAGTGAATATTTTTGAGACCGCATGCAGTTTGAAGATGCAAAATATAGAAACATTATTTACTTGTGAAGATTGTGCTATATTGGAAATGTTAATAGTTCAAGAGTGTTTGCACTGATCCACCTCTTGACACAAATTGCCACAAAGCAGAGTAAAATGATTTTTGCACCGAGAAATGGGCACCTTTCCAGCAAAAAAAACATTTTGCGTAAATACCATGCGCTGATTGGCGGTGCTGTGTGCAGGAGCAAACTGTAGTACATCTGGGCCTTGTCCTCTGCCTGAACTGACCAGCAGCATCAGATTTCGAGGTGTTTGACCCATGTGTCAATTTTCAGGCATTTGATAAAGCTCTAATCATGGTTGGGGCCACAAAAGCTTGAAGTGGCCTGGACCTGTAATAGATGTCTCTGATGTTATGTTATGACTATTTGTAAAGTGCACATCTCACCCGAGAGGGTGTCCAGCAGTTAGATAACAGGGGACTGAGCTGGCGGAGTCTCAGGGGTAGGTAACGAGCCATGTCTTTAGATTCTTGCACCTCCACTCCACTGCTTGTTCTCTGTCTTGGTATATGGTTCCGTTGCCTCTACCGGCAGCTATTATGTCCTTAATGTGTTAATGAAATTCGGTGAAATCTTTTCACTAGAGAGCCAAAACGGTTGTCTTTGCCAATGCCCGTTTACGCCATTCACCAAATCTGCAGATTATTTACAAAAGCTTAGCACCCCTTGGCCTCCTGCTACTGTTAGGAAAGGGGTACACATCTCGAGGCAGCACCCCTTGTTTCCAAAGCAGTATTTGACTAGAGGGGTAAGAGGAGGTAAATTTATTATGCTTGATTAATTAAAACCATTGCATACATGGACATTAAAATCACAACAGATTATGTTAATACAAAAATTAAACAATGTTAAAAACGTTCCGCTTTGTTTTTATACATAAAACGATTAAGATTATCTCATGGAAGATAGTTTCCTCAACAGTTAATGCTCAGTCTAATTGAAAGTCAATATGGTAAGAATTATCTATTTAAGTTTTCACTCCACCAAGTTCTTTCACAAACTTTCACTCTAAAATTTTTAACTTATTTTAGAGGTACACTAGTCATTCAAAATGATCCCAGGCTTCAGGTAGCAATTACAGATTGCGCCTGTTTGAGGCATCATAATGCTATTGTAAGGATTCTCAAGTTAACTTCATGGAACAAGATCAAAAGATACCCTTGCCCATCTTACGGAGCAAAATTCTTGGCCGATGACGTTACGTTTTTCAATCTCAATGTAGTGAGATCTAAAAATTTTGTAAGGCAGCAGTTTAGCTGTACTAAAGTTGGATTAAAGCACAGCATTACCGCCTCCCTTGGCCTACTGCTACCGTTAAGAAAGGGGTACACATCTCGAGGCAGCACCCCCTGTTTCCAAAGCAGTATTTGACTAACACTGTTGAACACAGCAATACAAAGGTAATTTGCAATCCTTGCCGGCCTCTTCACCTGCAAGTGCAGCATCCCTGCATCCCAATCACCTGCAAGTGCAGCATCCCTATCACCTGCAGCATCCCTGCATCCGAATCACCTGCATGTGCAGTATCCCTGAATCCCAACCACCTGCACATGCAGCATCCCTGCATCCCAATCACCTGCACCATCCATGTGAGAGGCTGGCCTGGTACATGATGTCCACTAATGTAAGCGGGCACCCTGCACCAGTCCAGACAACCCATATGGTGATTTAAGAGATCTCAGATAACCTTAGAAAGCTATCCAAGTGGTAGCTGTGGAGAGCAGCCGTTAGGCTTAGTCTTGAAGGAGTGTAAAGCAGCTTGTTTCACCAGAATGCAATCTTATAGTATAGATTAAATGAAAAGGAACCACACAACGTACGTATAAAAATATGTATTTATTATATAACATTCACTAGTACGTTACAGTATATCCTACATGGAGATAGTCACATAGCACAATATATTATAGCAAAGAATTCACAGTAAATAGCACTAATACACAGTGGGCCCCAGGGGGGGACCAAACCCTTTACTAAAAAAGTGGTATAAGAACTGCAACTCGAGTCAGGACAATGTCCAGAGGACGTAGAATTGCTGGGACCCAAAGAACCACCCAAGGTGAGTAGATAGGGACCCCACGGAGAGCGTGTGCAGTGTGAGAACACGACTGCGTGCTCCGTACAAGTCTATGTGCAAGTCGCGGTTGGAGTTTTAAAGATTAAGGATCCTTCCCAGTGGACCCTGAAGAAACCCCGTGGAAGACAGAAGGTTGGAGAGCCACCCCACCCGTGGATACCGTGGTATCCAATTTACCTATCCCAGGGAAGCCGGGTGCATATGTCTGGATTGGCGTCGGAAACCGCCGAACCCAATGGAGGACTTCACGAAAGTGCCGCTGCTGGAAGAGGAGAAAGTGTCCGGAGGAATCCAAACATGGATTCTTGAAGAGGAGTACCTGGAAGCAGAGGGGACAGAGTATATGTCACTCGGGAGTGACCAGGAGACTTGGAAGACGAATGCCCTCCGATGTCGGGTGCTTCAGGAAGGATGACGGTGACCTTGACTCTGCAACTGTGAGGACCAGGCAATGCTGAGGATGACCAGGACTCAGATGCGAGCTGTCCCACGAAGGATGTCGAGTGCTGAGGGGTTGGTGTCCGGCGGGAGCACCAACAAGACTTGGCAAATGCAACCCATGCAGGAAATCAAGAAGGTGCACGGTTGGGACCAGCAAGGTCCAGGAGACTCACCACAAGCAGGGGAGTCAGGCCAGGCCCGAGCAATCAGGGGAGCCCAAGGAAAATAAAGATGACCCTCAATTGGACCCACAGGCCGGAGGCACAGGAGTCGCGAGAGGACCTCCAGCAGCTCACAAAAAAGAGCAGGCCACGGTGCCCACGAGGCGGTGTGGCTGAAGATCTTGGTGCAAGACGTTGCCGGAGGTTGGGGCTACTTGGAGCCCAATGCACTTGTCGCAGAGCTGGCAACAAGCATATGCACTTGCAAAAGTACACGGTACACAGGGGTTCGGTTAATGCAGCCCCCACAAGGGATTCTGACCTCAGACTTGGTGAGAGCGCAGCTCGGGCCTTGAGAGACGTAGATAACCATCACCTGTGTTGTTGAACCCTTCAGAGTCCGCAAGAGCTCAGGATCAGCAGACCGGTCAGCAGTGTTGCGGTGCCTGCGAATGCAGGGAAGTGACTCCTTCACTTCAACAGAGATTATCTTCAAGTGTTTTGGATGCTCCACAGGTCCTGCACGGATCCTGTATGGTGCACGGCCACAGACGAGGCAGCAGACTGAAAGGGAGACGAAGTCAGGCCCAAACGAAGTCCTGCGAAGTCCAGAGTGCCCAGACTGTAGAAGTGCAGTGGTTTCAGTTCTGAATCTTGTCCACGACAAATCTAGGGACCTACACCCAGGTAAGCCCTTAAGTACCCTAAGGAGAGGGTTGGACAGATTCAGGGGACCCTCCCAGGGGAGGGTCTGGACAGGGGGGAGGTTACTCCCATGTCCTTTGTCCAGTTTTGCGCCAGAGCGGGAGCCAAAGGCTCCCAGGACTGGTTTGAACTGCACTATGCACAGGGACACCAAATGCAGACTTTCAGGTGCTGGCAAGCGCACCCACCCAGCCCTAATACACTAAATCCTGTCTGGGAGGTGGTCACACCTCCCTGTGACAGGATGCCTATTGTTTTGCCTTCCCCTGCTCGAGCTTGGCTCAGCAGCAGGAGGGACGAAATGTGTGTCTGGTCGGCAGCAACCACTTTGTGCTTTCCTGGACTAGAAGGCTGGTACTGGGAACACTGAGAGCCTAACTGAGGGCTCTCCCGGTGGGTGGAATCATACCTCCCACACCGGTAACGGTGTGGAGATATGAGTCCAACATGTTTGACATCAAACACGATAGGGTTCGTTGCAGCCGTTTTCGAGATGGTCATTACGCGGTCACGTAATGCCCCTCTATATAGTATATGGCTGCTTCACTGACAACCCGGAAGAATGGACTCCGTAGGCTGCAGGGGTGTCCTGCTCATGCAGGGGCACCCTCTCACTTAGAACCAAGCTCCCTGCCCTCAGGATTGTAAAGGCCTGCTGTAGGGGGTGACTTATAGGTTTTAAGTGCAGTGACCCTTAGATATAGTAAACCTATATCTCTCGTAAGTGGTGCATGCACCAACTTACACAGGGTGTAATGGCAGGCCTGTAGTTCCTTTTTGAATGGTCTCTCATGGGTGGTATAATACTTGCTGTAGCCCATGGGAGACCTCTGGGGTACCTATGCCCTGGGTACATGGGTACCATATACTAGGGACTGACAAGGGTACCCCAGTATCCAATCTGGAGAGTACCTAAGTACATAACACAACAGTTTAAGGAGAAAGCAGATAGATTGGGGTCCTGATTAGCAGAATCCCAGTCAGACTAGTCAAAAACAGCATCACATCAGCAAAAAGTGGGGGTAACCATAAGAAGCAGATCCTACTTTCCTACAATCCACCTGCACGCGCGGCATCCCTGCATCCCAATCACCTGCAGCATCCCTGCATCCCAATGCACTCACCGTGATTGTTAAAACCCTCCTGCCCCGCATGTTTTGTACGCATGGTACACAGTTGGCATTATAGTTTGCAGTCATGGCAGTGAGGACCGGCTCCCTTCTCCAGAATCGTGCTTTCCCTTTTTCTTTAATATCTTGTTGCGTTTGTTATTTTAGTTTTCAAAGGATGCCTTTCTTCACTCGTCTTTTTGATGCTTTTGAGGTGGCTGGCAGGCCTTGCATCTAATCAACGTGAGGCTTGTTTTTTGATTCCCAGTTCTTATGAGTCTGCCTGGAGCACAAACCTGGGCATGAAGAAATGAAGCGCTGTTCACAGTGGTGTGATGGGAATTGATTCAAGATGGTGTACATAGCTGAAGGGTGGGGGGAGGGGGCAGTCCTCTTCAGAGCTTGCCCTGGGGCCACGAGGAGCCTGGGGGTTCCTTGAAGAGCTGTGCTTTAAGTTCCTTTACAGAGTGGAAAAAGCAGTTCTGATTTGTGATGTGTGTTGATTTGTTTTCGACCAGAAGCCATAAAAATGATACTATGAAGTCGCAGGTATTGAAGATTACGCAGGGAAGCAGGGGCTGCCTGTGTATTTCCAGCAGGAGCGAGGGGGCGGGGCTATGGTTTTATTTTGCAGCAGAGGGGTTGTTGTTACCAACCTATCTGATTCTGTTTCTTGATGTTTTGGAGTCTGAAGTAGAGGTTCTGCGAATACTGAAAGTGATTTTGTAGTTTCGGCTAGTTGTGGCGTGAACCTGACCAGCTTCAGGTCAAAGTGACACTCTTGCATTTGTGCTGGTCTGCAGTTGGTCTTGTTTAGAGCAGTACTTGCCTTGAGGATTGTATGCAGGTTGGATTGAGCTAGGTAATGTATTTGCTTGTGGTGACCTTCATGCAGGCGTGTAGGTCATCAGTATACTGGTGGACCCTAATGCTGTGGGTGCTTGGAACACTTGGCGAGGGTCCCTGGTTAGGCTGAAGATCACAAGAAATGAGATGGATCATTGAGATGTCCTGTAAGTCAGTGATGTCTGTTACAATGTAGAAGTACCGATTTGGTCCAGTTGATATTGGATGGAGATGTAAGAGGGGAAGCCACATGGAAGAAAGGGTGTAGGAAGTCCATCTTTTTCTGCGTTCTCCCTGAAATTCTTCTAATTTTTGGCCTCTGGTATCTGGACCCCTCAACAGCTGCACCTGTTAAAAAGTTCCTCAAAACATGTGCAGTTCCATAAAATTAAAAAACGATTGTGTTATTAAATTGCCATATTTGATAATTCAGCTGAATCGTAAGCACAGTTTGTGCAAAAACCAAACTTCAGAAGTAAAGAGATCATGTCCTTCCTTACATCTGCAACAAATTTTAACATGGACCAATATGTTTGGGGGCACTCCATGAAATTGGGTTTATAGGCGACTGAACTCGAAAGAGGTAGAGCACCACATTATTTAAATATACTAAAGGAGTATGTGCAATGTGATGAACCATGGTAGCCTTTTCTGTATAAAATTTAACATGGACCCACAGTCACTTGAAAGGACAGTTCAAGCTGGTTTTTAAAGAGAAAAGGCAAATCATTTTTCACCCCAAAATGGACACATTTACCTTAAAAAGCTATGCATAAGTGATTAAAAAGGAAATGTAAGATGTTTGCATACCAAATTTTAATCAATAATATGGGCTTAGAAGTCATAGCTACTATAATTTAAAGTGGAACATTTTGTAACTAACCTTATTTTTGCTAACATCTGTTAGGAAACAGCTACAAACTTCATTTTGCTGTTGTAGGTACATTGATACAAACAAAATAAATAGACAGAGTGAATGTGGAGCTGCCACCTTACCTGCCTAAATATTTAGTTAGTGTAAGTAGATGGCATAAACCTTGCGCCCAGAAGAGAATCGAGCAGCTCAGAGAGGATACTGTTATTTACACCTTATCAGCTGTTCATTTGGGGACCGACTGCCAGACTTCAAAGGCTTCTCGGCACAATGACCTTCCTACCAGTTCGGCCCACACCCAGGCCACTTCTGCATCTCAAAACAAAGTGCATAAAGCTTGTTCCCTTTGACATAAGGTGCTTTACAGTCTTGGAGGAGCCTTTCAGAGCTTTTGTTTGAAGCAGGTTTGTCCAGCCGGTGTTTGTGTTTTTACCTCTAACTAGAATTTGGGCAGACAGGGCGTGAACCTTATAAAAGGTTTAGAGCCTTCATGTCTGCTCGCTGTAGCATCAGGTTAAACACCACAGTGAGACAGGAACGTAGGAGAACCTTCACTCTATTTGCCTAGAGTTGAGTTCACCTTTTAAAGCCTGCTGCAAAGTACCCCGAAGTAAGACACTGATCAGAATAGAGAAGAGAAGTCTACTAGCTCACTGGAAGAACCTAGTTACCTTGTGAAAAACTGTGAGGAGAGTGTCTTCAGCATTAACATGAATCTCTGGACCAGATAAGTGCACCAAAGGCTAAAAACGTGCAGGCCTTCAAGGCGGCTTCTCCGCTATGGCGGATGAGCGTCGCCCCAGTGCGAGAAGCAAAAACATTAAATGGTAATAACTTTTAGTTATTACCATTTTATGTTTTCTTCGCCGGCGGGCGGGGCTGCTCTTGTCCACTCCTGAGTGCGCAATGACTGTTTGGTCGGCCCTCTCGGGCCACCCAAACCAGTCATGCGCACTTTCCCCGTCTCCATGCAGCCTGAATGGAGAACATGCCCACCCCTCCAGCCCCTGGCTGAGCGCCGTCAGACCCATCACAACGCTCCATTGGAGCGTTGTGATTGGCTTAGCGGTGGGAGCCTGGCTGCCTGCTTCCTGTTCCTGTCGGAGCCTGAAGAGCAGGAGAGCAGGAGCAAAAAAGACGCAGGACCCGGCCTCAAGGTAAGTTTTTTTTCTTCTTTTATTATCAGTCCCCCACCCCCTTCCCGGTGGGCGACCCCTCTCTCCCCCCCAGGCCTGTCTCCCCACCCGCGAGCCATGCCGGCCGCAAGGATATTTGAGGCTGATGGAGGGCAGGACACCCTTGAGGTGCTGAGCTGAAGCTCAGTTCCTGAAGTATGTAGTCTGTCTTTAGTGTCTTCTCTTGATTAATCCATTAGTGCTAATACTTATCAGCTCAGAGGCAAAGTGATAGTGAGAGAAGCTGACATTGCTGCTGGGAGGGGCTTGGAGGTTCATGCTTCAATGCTGTGCATGAATTGTTTTACATAAGAACCCGAAATTAACTCTTTGAAACGCATCACATATGGGAATTGAGTGACATGTAGTGACTTGCAGAGGATCATACTGCTGGTGACTGGATAAGCCAAAATCCAAACACAGGTTTTTGGGCTTCGAAGACTGCAGCTCTTCCACAATACCAAATCTCTGCCCACCTCAAGCACTCTCCTTTAACCAGCACCAGATGCCTACCTTGTGTTCTACGTAGCATCTATACAATTTGCAGTGTAGTGTACACTTATCTGAATCACTCACACCTATACAAATGTATCTATTTCCTTTAGAAAACAGTTTTTATCCAAAACATTGAAATGTGAATTTTCCCTGAGCTCTAGTCATGATCCTGCTCATCTTGTTTTACTGCTGCTTGGACCATGTTCTTGCACAAGAGGCTGCCCCTGAAATACAATAATCTGTATTAGCGCAGCGGAGGGACCCCAAAATTCAAGTATGCTGAGAACCAGAAAACTTGGGGTTCAATCCTGCTACTTAATGTGCACAAATCGTGTTATTTTGGTAAATCACTATCTCCTGTTTCTTAGCGCCCTTATTTGTCAGATTATAAGTGCTTAGAAAGTGGCTAAGCACCAGAAGGCACTACATTAACATTTACTGCTGCAAGCCTGTTACTGAGTATAAAACCAGAAAACAGCAGCTCATAAGAATGAATTATAAACTCTCTTCATTTGGAATTGTGCCAGAATTTCAGAAAATCACTGCGAATTAGCTGGGCTCGAAAATAAAAACAAAAAAACAGGCTTGGCCATTGAAAATACAGGAGAAGTAATGGAAGAGGACGTCTGGCAAGCAGAATGCGAATTCCTTTGGGAGCCATGTTGGAATATGAAAAATATGGCACCCTGCCATCGAAGAGTGCTTCACTGCCTCAGAAATTAGACACTGCTTGCGTGCTCTGCAAGTAGATATCTGTTTGGAGGCGTGATCGCATAGCCAAACACGACAGATAAGAATATGTATGCCTCCCCCTCTACACCAGTCTGAGAATGATAGGTCTGACCCTAGCTATGCTTCCTCAGCGTTTTAGTGGCCAGTCGTGTTCACGTCCTAAGGGTGTTGATGGTTAGTAACAGAGCTAAAATAAATAAAGCTACCATCCCAAAAACATAATAAAACGCACTGCAACTCCGTTGCCAAGGTGCTGGTTGCCACCGCTCAAGTGAGAACGAGGGCGGTGTGCCATTTTGACACATCCAGGCATTCAGCTTGGGCTGTCAGCAGCATCTTTACCCAATCAAAGATGGCTGCCAGGTTCCTCCATCTGCAATACCTTACCACTGTTCCCTTATTCTAAGTTGTTTATGTGAACAATAAGTACCGCTCCTCCAGATCGACAACACCGGATCTAATCCCATACTTAACTAAGAGCTTTATAAAAAATACCCAACATAACATATTCAGACAAACCTTAACAACTCATCTCTTTGTTGAACATATCCTTCGATTTCTGTGCGTGAGTCAGTTTTCAGTATCTCGGGTCTAAACTACATAGTACTAAGAGACTGTCTCATGTATACGCTTTATGAAAATACTTAACACAACATAGCTTAACTTAGCTGTGAACCTCAGATAGTAGTCGGGGGAGTTGTTTTGGCCCAAAAAATCAACAAGATGCATCAGAAAGTGGACAAAACCTAACTTTAACTCAAAATGAAATCAGGCAATGACATCCCCTGCCTCAAAGATTGCCTCGCCACCATCCAGGCCTGAATCCTGAGGTTCTCCTTGATGCTCAAGCCTCCCTGATGACATTTTATGCACATCGCCAGTGACAGCCAATAGGATTGTGTCTACAAGTGTTCGAAGAGGCAGAGATTTGTCCCTACAACGCTTACAATAATGTACATTTCTAGTAAAAATCCCGAAAACATATTAGAAGATTGTTGAGATCTATGCTGGTTAGACTTTTGAATAAAAATCAATATTTGTGGGATGTTTTTATTTAAGGAGTGTAATTTAACTTACATTTCTCTCTTAAGCGTTGAGTTTCTCGCTAGGAAATGCTGTTCCTACAAAATGCCAGCACAACACAGTACTCACATTCAGTGCCAACCAACACTCACAAGAGAAACTAATCTTAGATGCCGGGGAAGGGGAAAGCGGGAAACTCCGGAAGCTGAGGTCCAATAATCAGACCCTACTCAAGCTCTTCAACATGCATGGAAAGGAGTGCTTGATTAAAAAAATATGTAAGTGCAGGGTCCAAGGTTTTTCTTATGAGGCCGTGCCTGAGCTGCCCAATAAATGGTTCGCAGATCACAAGGCTGCCTAGTTTTAATGTAACCTCACGCCTCTTTCTACTCCCACACAGCTTGTTTCTTTATTTAACACTATCAGATTACTTTTTATCCCTGTCCTCACTTTGTCACTGTTCTTCAGTCTTCTTTTATTTCCTTTATTTCCTCTTTTCTGCCTTTTTCTCTCTAGCTTCGGGTAAATATCTGATGATGAAAAATAGGTCATGATCACTAAAAATGATTGCTGGTGCCCACCACCTGCAAACACTGGCACAAATTAAACATTGCTGGCAAGCAAGAGCATAAACAATAGCGGGCTATGTAACACTTGCAGCATCAACCTCATAAGACACCGGGACTCCCTCCTCACCAAGATCTGGAAAGGTCCCTTGCTGCTCATGAACAAACTGAAAACTGACTTCATGATTGACCGCAACTGGGGCTGTATTACGGATAACACCCCGGAGGCACAATGGGCATGTACGCCCGCTTTGTGCGCCCCTGGTGCTTTGGCATTGCAGAAGGGGCTGCAGACACTTGAGCGGCCCCTTCTGTTATATAGATAGTGCTGGTGCACATGTAGTGCCAGCGCTATCTCAAGAGGGTGTTCCCTCATTTGAATGGGGGCGTGGCTCCATGCAAATGAGGGAATCTCTTTAAATCTGTGCCTGCGCCATATTATGGACGTGGGCGCAAAGGCAAAGAAGCTGCCAGGCGGTGCACTGAAAGTGAGCCACATAAAAGGTGGCACGCTGTCAGTAAACTCCCTGATGACAGCCCTCTGGAGGTGGAAATGGGGGACCCATGGACCTCCCCAGATATCCCTTTGCAGGTGGGTGAAGCATCTCTAGTCCCGCTTTAAAGTGCAGGCGGGTCGCCGCCTTCACCGTGAAAACACGCAGCAGCTTTGAAGCAGTCACTCCGCATGTCACTTGAATGCGCTTACCCCAGCGCATCACAAGTTTGAGGCTGCCCTGGGGGCAGCGCTTTCACTGTAATATGGCACACTTTCACTGTTTGCACACAGCACACCTATTTAAAGGTGCGCAAACAGGAAAGGTGTGCTCTATGTGTAATAGGGCCTTTGGTTACCACCCTAGATCTGCCTCCCTTCCCTCAAGCTCCATGTGTACTCCTCTCTAGCCTAGACTTTTAACAGCATTCGGTTCCTTTCTTCAGTTTTAACTATATAAATACCCATAGATAAATTTCTGTTGCTGTATGCCTACTGTTTGAATATTTCACACCAACAATCATCCAGTGGGGTTCAGTAGCCAAAAGGTTACTCCAGGAAAGTGCCTGCAGAAAAGACTACAATTGAAAATCCCAGCGGCTACTCCCGCCTCTGCTCCTCCTTCATGCTGTTCATGACCCCTCGGGAGCACATTCCCCGTTTAGATGGGAGAACCACGGTCCCAAAGCCAAAGGCACGAGCTGGTGGTGTGTCAGCGCCTCCCTAGTGGACACAGTATGGCAATACTGACTTTTTTCTATACTATCAACTTGCCATGGAGTGGCTGTAATGTGGACAGTCTATATGTTCTACATACTACTACAGTAGGCAGGGGCAGGTACAATGGCCCCCAGGAGGATCACTGTAGGGGATGGCTACATCCTGCCTGACTTCAATATGGACGAATGTGTTCAGGACAACACCTAACTCAGGACCGGTCATGGCATTGTGGTTAGCGTTGTGACATGTGCGGTGGCGTTGAAATAAATTGGTCACTTTAGGCTCAGAGCACCCTAAAGTGCCTTTGCAAAACTCACCCTGATTAAGAAGGAGGGTAGATTATTGTGTGTGAAGGCTCTAAAGCAGGCATGTATATGGTATTTCTATATAGCACAAACCTATCCCAAGGCGTCAAACGACATGTCCAGTGTGACCAACAAGAACACGTCCCCCTAAGGAAACCTGGATACACACACACAGTATACACACTATAGTTAGCAGAGCTAACTATAACTGGCGTCCCTACCAAGCCCTGCTTATGACCTCACATATTACATCATGTTCTATGACATCACTCATGACCTCATCCAAGCTTCTTTTGTACATATTACTCTATAAACTAGTATGGCATTAGAGGCCTGAAAGTAAGCTCAAAATAGCTCAGAATTATATAGAGCATCATTAATACCATCACAGATACAACTCTCTTAGGTGTAGCAAGCATGTGTTATGTGCACCATTGACCCTATACAATACACTTCACGGGTAGCCTAGTTCACATTAACAATCAGCCACAGATATATGGGAAACCCTCATGGTAAACAGTGTTCAATATGTATACAAATGTTCAGAGAAAGCCAAGTTACTCAAGATGCTCAACGTTTGTTCCAAAAGTAATGACCTACTACTGACAGCTTTTATCTGTATCAAATCCCTCACAGTCACCGAATCTACATTGAGAAATTAAGTTGATAGGAGTAGAAAAATGGGTAATGTAAACAATGTTTATTCTCTGGAGAGAGTTTACTCTGTACCACACTGTTTCCACACAGTGAAACTCTCATGAGAAATACGCCTCAGAGTTTTAAAAAGTATCTACTAAAAGCAGTGTAAGCTCTATGCAACACTTGTCAAAAAAGACACTATTCGCTTAAAATAAAGATTACACCTCCGGCATCCTTCATAGTCTCGTGAAAACTTTACAGATAGCCCATCTTCTGAAGCAAAACAAGCACATGTATAAAGGTAGTGCCTAGTGCAAACACTCTTCTATTTTATGTAGAAATTGTCATGCTGAGACAATTCTGTCTAATAACTCAAGGCTGCTTACAATAATTAGTATTTACTAGGTAGAATCTTTGCCCTGTTGGAAACTTTTTTCTGCAGAACCAAAAAACTTGTGTGGGACATACTGGACATACTGGACACATCAATACAAAGATTTATAATGTGTTCAATACCTCTACACATCGATGGTGCATTAGGAACACATGCATTTGGGTAAACACTTATACGGATTAGCTGGACATGGGCTCTACAAAATTAGGTAGAAAAGTAATATGGTAGTTACCCCCCACTATTGTTGTATTCCTCTTAGGGTCCATAACGGGCTTTCCAGTATCATGTCCTTATATAGGCACAATTCGCCCTGCCCTTATACAGGCATAAAATCCCAGGCCTTATTTAGGCATTAAACCATGCACTCCAAATACAGGCATAGTCTCCGACATCCGTCCACCCTAACGTCACAACGAGTACGTGAAGAACAGACCCTTAGGCTGCGGGAATTTCCCTAGCCCAGGACTATTGATTTCTTCAAGGACTCTTATATTATGCATGAACCATTATTCCTTAGGGGTTCATTCATGGCGTCTTTCGCTGTCCGATTCACGTCAATGCTAACATTCCTAGGTACTCGCAGGTATAAATATACCTTCCCTAGCCCTTGTAAACTAAGGAGACCTCGACTTCAGAGGAGCCCGTTTCCCGGCCTGACGCACTGAGAAGACACTGTCATCCCTGCATGCAGAGAGTCCAGCTTCCAGTGATCTGACTTCCCTTGCGCGGTGTTGGAGTTCGAGTCTGGCAAAGAGATTCCTACCTCTCTCATTCTTCAGGTATGGAGCTGATAAGAACCTAGAGGGACTCTTGGCATACTAAGCATACTAGGCATACTAGGCTTAACATTCTCTTAGTATACCATAGTAAGGAATACTTCACCTACTTCATACCTCTCCCTACACCTAGGATTAGGTTAGGTACATTGGGGTAGAACTAGATTAGAAACGCATCGTATGAGTACTCGCATTTTTAGCTCATGTTATTTATGTATGTGAATATACGCTAAAAGATAATGCTATCGCAGTATTATTTATTTCTACTGCTCACACTGTACATTATTTATCTCGCATACTGTCTTGTGATCGTAACAGCACATTTTACTTACACCAGAAACAAGACTGTTCAATAAATCTTTTATTGAAAACGCCCGTCTATTTCTTTCTGTGTAACTTGGAGAAAACTAAGCATGCACGATTGAGCTGAGTGAAATAGTTATCTATTGTTTCCACGACTCTGGGACACGTTCTGATTCTAAAGGGAAACATAGTGGTCATGTTTTGCGGCTGCCAGAAACTACTCCCTTCTTGTTGTCAAGGAGTTTCTAGTGGCCTCTGAGCTAGCTGGCACAAGTAATTAAGTTTAATATACTCGATAGGTTTGACATGGGACTAAGGTCAGTATGTCCCTATCGGATATATTATTCCAATGCGCAGAGCCTATTAGGGAAATAGGAGCTACACTACATGGCGCCCAACGGTTTGGTAAGGCGGTAATTCAACGTTAGATACTGAGTAACTCAGCCGTGCTATTTTCTCTCAAAACCCCTACCCATATACTCCAAAAGACATCTGGAGTGGGCAGGGTTTAGTATCCGCCACAGCTACATAGGGAAGTACCCTATATATTAGCTGTTTGGTTTGCTCAACGTTGAAGGATACAGTGTTCCAAAATATTGTGCACCTTATCTTTGTTTCCTTGAAACTTGTTCTACATTTTTCAAAAAAACAAAATGCCTGAAAACGACAATAACACTGGAAACAGTGGAGCTGCGGCTGATACAGCCCAAGCAGCAGTTTTTAACTACACAGGTTTAAATGAAACCGAGGAGGGTATTATAGACTTCCCTCAAAACTTAAGAAGAGCCATCACTCTAAAACTTATAAAACATGGCCTACCGCCAAGAGGAGGTAGAGCAGTTTTTGTGATAGAGGCACATGAATCCTTTCAGACAGAGGTATTCTATTCATGGGTAATATTTCCTGAATGCAATCCAATATCACACACATTTCACTTCTACAAAGAAGATGAACCACCAGAGGAATATATTCCTTTCGAGGATATTGAAATTCCATTAACATACCAGGAGCATAAGCTCTGGTTTAAAGGCGCCCTAAAACATCACAAAAACATTACCAGGCTCGGTCCACTAGGTAGACCAGGAGCAACATGGCCGATTCTTGCCGGCTACACACCTCATCCTAACATTGAAGAGATGTCAGACGAGGAATTACTTACTCAACTCACAGAGTTAATAAAAATTTACAGACAATTGGTCCAATATGTCATGCGGACTCTCACAGTCCAACCACCATTAACACTTCCAAATCAGACCCCTCATCAGGGGACTACACTAAAAATTACACCACAGACTCTCTACTCAGTCATGGGTAAAATGCCCACAAAATGTGAGCAAATTCCATTCTGGATAGCTCAAAAAATTACTCAAATCGAAGCAGTATTTCCAAATACTAGCCCGTATGAGAAACACAGAATCCTAACAATCAGTTTACCAATGGGGATCACACCACAACTGGAAGACTGTACCACTTGGGGCTCAGTCTTTGCTGCCATCTATACTAAAACACATGGCATTCCGTCAATTGCGGTAATACCTGATGTCCTCAAACAAATTCAAAATGAATACGGGGCAGAGCCTGCTCTAAATTTAGGTATGAAATTACTGAAAAATTTCGACCAGGTCTCAACAATAATATTATCTAATATTAAAGGAGAGGCAGCAGCAGTTGCGATCCGCCAAAAATTGAGGGAATTCGATGTTACAGAACATTAAACTGAGCTACCCAGAATAATAGAACAATCTTATGCAGAATTAGGCTGAGATAGTTTGGGTGGAAGACCAGTGAAGCCGAAGCTATCTGAAAGTCCTGAAAAGGACTCTATTAAACAAACTCCTACATCTTCTAAAAAGAAGTGGGAAACTAATAAACAAATTTCAAACGAGAAACTTTCTCAATCCCGAGGTAGGTCTCCTCAAAAGGAGCCCTCTGAAAGGAGGTATAACCTCAGGAATAGGGATAATTTGAGAAAGCCTGACAGGTATCAAGATACTGATACACGTTCCTCTCGTCCC